>OX392385.1:0-600000 GCA_947623385.2 Cladonia squamosa
AGCAGTGGTATCAACGCAGAGTACTACCCTAACCCTAACCCTAACCCTAACCCTAACCCTAACCCTAACCCTAACCCTAACCCTAACCCTAACCCTAACCCTAACCCTAACCCTAACCCTAACCCTAACCCTAACCCTAACCCTAAATTATTTCTCCTTCCTCAAGAGCATGGTAAGGTAGTCATCGGCTCCACGTCGACACAATTTAGCATCACAGACACGAGAGACTAAAGAGCAGAACGGGCCCTCTTCTTCATCACAGGCTCTACTCCAGGGGAAGAGAACTCTGAATGGTAGTCAAGGGGGACATGAATAGAACAAACCTCATCCAAGTACAGATCCAAATTCCGCATCCATTTGGTCGGGCTTATTACACCTCCTGGATGTTTTATTGACTTTTCTCGCAAAAGAGGATTGATTAAGGATATGGCTCTCCAATTTCCTGAGATTTGTAAGATGCATTCTTTACGCGGCCTCCAGCTAAGTACAAGATAATCATAGCCCTGGATTTAATTTCCGTAAGTTGCAAATCGCACATTTCATAGAGTACCAATCTCGTCTTTCCCTGGTCTTTCTCTCGGCCATTTTGCAAGTACCCTTATGATGTTGAGTCTATTTTGTTACCATTGTTAATCTCGCATAGCTAGACTTTCCCATACCGTAAGGAACATGGACCATTGTTTGCCGTTTTATATAGGATCTGGTGAACTCAGTAGCATAATGTCTTCCCGTCGCTTCGTCGAGAACCGGAACTTGACTACCATTCCCACCAATGACCTCCGCATCGTAAGTGTTTGTAATGATTTTTTGTTTCGGTGTGTTAATATTGTTTCCAGATGTTCCCGGGCAAGCCCTCCCTCTGGACGGAGCAGTAATGCTTCGACTCTTTATGTGCAGAGGGGAGGTTTCGAACAAAAGTTAAAGCATCAATAGCCGCAGCCTGTCTGGGGCATAACCCCCCTTTTAATGGGACCTCATGGTATAATGAGAGGGCGGTGAGCGCCGTAAGAAATATTTTGGGGGGCATGCATTTCCCAAATCAGAATCGATACGCTGTGCGGGCCAGAAATGGCACGTTGGATGGATTTGTCCATCGACTAACCGAGCTGGAGTTGCGTCGTGGGGCTTAACTTGGTCATCACGACCGCAAGCGGCCGGGGTATTTTTTATACATTGAGCGAAGCAATTATGCACGCCCCGGTGCATTTACCCGGGGATATGTGGGTGAGTGGATGGGGGGGCCGCATTCGGTACCTCCGGAGGGAGAAGGATAAATGGGGCAGCATCCAATACAGGGAAAAGTGCCTCAGAACTTCGTAGCTCATTTGCGTGCCCTCGAGGCACGTCGTTAAATATGTTTTAAGTTAGATATTTTCAACTGAAGACTTCAACGCGCGAGTGCAAGCCATGTTTGCAATACACAATGTTGTTTCGTATACTAGAAAACAAAAGTGCAAACAGCTATTTACATTGTCCCTATTTAAGACTACTCGTAACTACTTCATCTTATGCCAGCTTCAGATGCTGGTTCTTTTTAATATATGTAATTGTTAATAGTTGTATTCATAAAACTTCCGCTCTCCGCTGACTCTTATTTTTCTCTTTGGGCTACACTCTCTTCATTCTTATAAGTTGTTGTGATCGTATCCTTGAATCGATTTTCGTACGGTGCTAATCTTTGCTATTCCGTACGAGAGGCTGGAACAAAGCTTAAGTCAAGCCCGAGCCACCTCCACGTAACAGACACCCAGCCCATCTTTCGTGCTATCAAAGGGGCTAAAGCCGGGCTCATACAACCATAAAGTGGGCGCCGCTCCATAAACAACCGTCCAGGTCTAGCAATCCCGCCCGTGTAATCTCCACGTCAGCGGGATAGATACCGCGGTTTCCTCAACCACAAGCTCACTCTAAAGCATGGATCACCCCCACGCAAGGATAATTCAGCCAGTGTGCTGAGCCTTAGAAGTCCATCCTTCATCTCGTCAAATGACGGGGGGCCAGGTGTCCTACGACTGCGAGGCAGACGTCGCCCCATAAACCACCGTCCAGGTTTGACAGCTTCCGGGTATGGTCCCCTACAACTGCGAGACAGACACCGCCCCACAGCCACCTTCCTCGACGGGTAGCTGGCCCGTTTGGAGTGAATTTTGACAGCAAGGTTCATATCATGAAAATGTGTTAGCCTTTTGACAATGATTGCATTTATTCACTAGTCTACATGAGAGGTAGACGTCAACCATAACTCAGACACCGATGCTTCCAATAGCATGCGTCTCAAAGCATACTAGTAGCATCAAGATCAATGCATATACTGCAGTAGCAGCGAGTATGTTAAAAGGCTTGGCCACAGTGAAGAGAGCCGCGAACACGGTGAAAAGGATCAAAAGCCCGGATATCACGCCTACGGGAATCCCTGGACGTGTGGCGACAATGTGTGGGAGTAGCCACAGTGGACCGATCAGCATAGCTAGGCCAAGCCCTAGTGTAATACATGTCAGGACCTGGTCTACTATCCCGCCTGTGTGATAGACTGTCGTTGTCTTTTCGAAGTCTTGGTCCGTATACAGGCGCTCATTAATCTGGTCACTTCTATTAGTATATATATTACTCGTTGTATTGTCGCCTTACCTTTCTATTTCCATTGCCAGCAAGCCATAAAAAGTTGTATCTATTGATAAAATCTCGCACTGGCGTCTTTTGTGTAGATACTAGTGGGATTAGATCGTCTTCTCGCTGAATGAAAGCGACCTCACCCGCGGCAATAGCATTGTGGTTGGCATTTTCCAGCCATTGTAGTACATTGCCTCTCTGGAATGGTGTCGCTCTAGGGCGAGACTTCAACTCCATGTGATCGAGCATGAACCGTTCTAGTGTCGGTCAGCAAATGTCCAATTATGGAGATAAGGGTGACCTACGGTATCTCTCAAGCAATGGCAGGAGCTGCTCATGAATAAGGAAGTTCCTGTTCCGCTTGTCGTGACGAAAAGTCCCGCTGTCTTGACCCTCTTTTTTTGCTTTCTTATCCTCTTCTTTCAGCGCATCTTCTGCTTGTACGATCAAGTCCTGCAGGTATAACGCAACTCGTGCGCTTGTACTCTCAAAAGTGCGGAAAACGAAGAAGTCTTCATCGGACGCTAGCCATTTACAGAAAGCTGGATAGCCTCGACTGTAAGGAGGTTAGTTATATCAAGCTCTCTCAATCTCTAGACGCGACATACTATCTCCACGGTTCTAGATCTGCTTCCTCTATCGTTGGCTCTTTGATTGGGTTAGGGTCCTCGTGGTCACTCTGTGGAACAGAAGCGGCGGTGGTAGTGCTCGACCTGGGGGGAGGTCGAGAGGTGCCATGATCTTGCGACACCGGCAGTTCGGCCACTCCATCACTTAATATTGTCATCTTATCACATCAACGTATTCCAGGCTTATGGCTGTTGAAGGAGCAGAGAAGCTTTCAAATTCAAGGACGAGAGGTTAAATAATGAACTTGCAGTATGACACACGAGGAGTAACAGAAGTACACAAGCTCGGCCGCAGATTTTGGCAGACGATTTAGGCAGACGTTTATTGTGTCATGTGAGTAGCGTTACCACAGGGTCGGGAGTGGCAAATTTTGTATCACCTCTGTCGAATCTAATTTTGTATCACCCCTATTGAATCTCAAGTGAAGCCTGTATGTTTCAGCTGGGACCTGTGCGTGCAGTCCAACGCATGCGGATGAGACGTTCCCTCTCGTGTTTCAAGAGCAGAGATCGCATGCGAGTACTAGAATCTCGAAACTCTTTCGCGTTCTCAGTCAACGGCCGCAAGCAATCTGAGCTCCAAAGGCCCACTTTCTTCGGCAGTGCTGACGTGACAACCTGGAGGTGCACTACCGCGACACTGTGAATGGAAACTCTTAAAGACCCTAATATATCCCCACTTTCTTTTCTATATACTTCTTGATAATTTCGATAATAGGCTAGATATGAAATGATTTTAGTCGTTTTTCTTATGATGGTATGTTCAGATGGACAAGCTATAGCTGATAGGCACTATATATTCCTGACATGCGTTCACTATATTCGAGACAGGCGCACGAAATCCAAATGGAACGACAGCTCGGCATTGACGAATCCCAATGGGTAAATAGGACCCTGGAGGTCGTCAAATCCAGACGGCTTGTTAGCGTAAAGTTGAAACTAGTTTCTTAATAATCTACGCGGCTCCCAAGACTTGGCATCCCCGTTGCATTCGTCTTCTCGGACGGACATATAAATCCATCCGAGCTCATGGGTGTTATGAAGATCAGCGGGGGGGTCCGGTGATGGATCCTCAATAATACCCGAACTACCGAACGCCGATGCGGGATGGAAGAAAACGAGGGCAGAAAGGAAGCCAGCGGATCTGACCAAGTAGATATGAAGTTTACATCCTCCTTTAGCTCATACTCATCTGGAACAGTATTACAAGGTCACAGAATATAGCATATTCGTAGTCCATAACATATCCCCTTGATCGGAAAATGAATGAACGAGAAGAGGAAAGCTCATATACCCCAGATAGTCTCGTGCGAGATTTAAAGAGAACGCTCGCTTGCACTAAAGTTTTGACTCCTGATTCAGAAGAATATCTTGATAGTATTAAGCGATGGAGTGATAGTGTTGAGGAAAGGGCGGTGAGACCCTTTCAAATCGACAGCGATATGTCTTGGACCAGCTGATTCAGAGAGACAGGGTATCGTCGTGTACGTTGGCTCGGCGCAGGACATAGCTACTACCATCTTGCTTAGTCGGAAATACTCAACCTCCTTCGCAGTTGCCGGGGGAAAGCATTCCTCGAGCGGAGCATCTTCGAGCAATGGAGGCTTGGTGATTGATTTAGCGAAAATGAGGAAAGTAGAGATTAACCCATTGACGAAGACCGCGAAAGCTCAAGGCGGTTGTATTTGGCAAGATGTTGATGACGCAGCAGCCGAATATGGCCTCGCAATGGTCGGTGGCACGGTCAACCATACGGGAGTTGGAGGACTCACTCTTGGAGGTGGATATGGATGGCTTTCCGGTCGGTACGGCCTAACGATTGATAGCCTCTTGCAAGTACAGATCGTTCTTGCAGACGGTAGCATTAAAATTGCTTCCAAAGACGAGAACCCCGACTTGTTCTGGGCCGTCTGTGGAGCAGGTCACGCTTTTGGAGTAGTCACCGAGTTTGTGTTCAAGACACACGAACAGAAGAACGAAGTTTGGGCTGGTCAAATGATATGGCCAGCAAGCACCAAGCTCGACGCAGTCGTGGACTTTGCCAATGATCTGTTAGCAAAGTCCGATCCGGACTCGGGCATGGTTATGGGTGTGACAGCACCTCCGTTTATGACGGAGCCGGCAGTCGTGGCGACAGTCTTTCACAATGGCCCACAACGCACTGCGGAACACATCTTCAAGACACTACTCGATTTGCAGCCAGTCAAGAATACCGCTAAACAGCGCCCGTATCGGGAGGTGAACGGTATGATGAACCATGCAGTCCCTTATGGCGGGCGCAAATTTTCTAAAGGTGCCTGCTGGGTTCCTAGACTATCTGCAGACTTCGTCCGCAGCCTCCTCGTCGATATGGAAAGATTACACCAGACAGTTTCTGGGTCTAGAAGATCGATCCTGCTGTTCGAATTCTTCTGCTCGGAGGAGTGGTGCAAGACGCCTAACGATGCCATGGCTTTCGCTAATCGGGGACCTCATCAGAATCTGATGATCGGACCATTCTGGGACAACGCCGAGGACGACCAGAAAGTCCGCCTGTGGGCAAAGCAAATTTCAAAGAAGGCTAAGATGGAGCTTGAGCGTGTAAAGGAACAAGCTGGACGGCCAGAGTGGATGGAGAGGATTGGAGAATATGGTAATTATGATGGTCAGTTACCAGAGTCTTCGAGTGACGTCATGAACGCTAACCGTATTAATCCGTATCACAGGCTTACTCAGCAACCCTGAAGGAATCTTCGGCAGCAATCTTGACAGATTGCGTTCCCTAAAGACGCGCTATGATCCTGACAACGTCTTCGACAAATGCCACTCGTTGTTACCGGCGAAGAACGAGTAGATAGAATGAGAGATTACCGTGGGAGCAACCCTGTATCTTCTCCGCCAAGCGCATCTCCAACGTTACACTTACTGACTGTAAAGAAATATTCTATAACGGTTGTAATGATCTCGCCATCGTGCAACTAGATAAACTCACTTAGACAATTGCATTTTAGATAAGAAATCAACTCTGCCGCTGAGTGCCTATGCCGTCAACTGGAGCATGACAACTCATGAATCTGCACAAGAAGTGGAATATATAGAATCGACGCAAGTCATAGCTATCAACATTAAACCCCTGATCTAACATCGACGATGGTTTTTGATCTTTAGGAGCGCTCATGTGTTGCAGTCTTAGAGCTACACTGCCATTTCATAAGCAAGATTATATATGGCTTTCACGGCACGATCCCCCTAAAACAAATTGAAAGAAGACGGCTGCCCCACATCGTGCCTAATACATTGGTAGCTGCATGCGGGTGTCGTCAATATGAGCAAAGCTGCGACTTAATGGTGTTCCATCGCTCTCTGCCATGCCTTGGGCTTCGTCTATTGGCCGCGTTATTGTCTTGATCTCATAGTGGTCAGTCGGAGCTTATAGAGCGATATAGCCACTTTCCAAAATCTTTCCAGGGCTATTCCATGCGTCTGCATGATGGAAAACGTCAAGGCAGTATACTTGCAGGAAGGGAATCTGGCCGTACAGTCACGAAAGTGTGTATAGTTACCAGACATAGCGAAGGTAATAGAAATAGGCAACGACTTGGGGCTGCGTTCATAATAGACCCAATATGGGAAGTGTCAACGGGCCCAAACATGGAATTTCGCTCTCTTACATTGGCCAAGTAAGTGATTGTATTGCGCGACACGGATGATACAGGATACAATGTGAAATAGGAACGCTGTTTGTCTTAGGAAATCAGTCTCTTCCGTCAAACCCTATGGCACAATGTCTCGACCCAGATTCTGCAATTTGCAAAACAATAATATCGTTGTGTTGCCCGTGCACCAATCTCTTGTGGGTTGACAGGCAAGCAGGTGTACGAACGCGTTACGGTGGTCTGTAAGGCCACGAGTATTAATATCTGCCCGATGGCGAGGACGATACGGTTCGCTTATGGTTACAGTAATTTTCACTGGTGATCAATACTTAGGCCGGGCCGCCAAGGCTAGCAATGGGCATTACTGTATATATTCTTAGCCTATGCCTCTTACTGGTACAAATGTAAGGGCATGTACGGCTCATTCCGGCCTAGGCGATGGCGATGCCCGATCTTAAAAGACGCGAAACCGAGCCCGTAGATAGGGCAACGCCGGTGCTTGTTACATCTAGTTCGAGTCTTGGACTCCCTCACGGGAATATCACAAGGGAATATCCCAATGGATTACCAAGCACATTTTCTACCTGGCAACTTATATTTAGTTATACTAAAGCAAAATAAGAGCTTCCAAATCCCTTTAAGCATTCTACTCTACTCACAAAGATCTCTTTGGAGACAATTAACAGCGTCTCAAACCTTATGAAAGGCATTAAAACGTTAAAGAACGTCATTCCATATTTCAAATCCACAGTCATGGCGAAGAGTACCATCGTCGTCTTCGGTGCTACGGGCAAACAGGGTGGTTCTGTGGTCAAATCTATTCTCGCTGACTCTAATGCTGCCGCTCAATTCCACGTCAAGGCTGTCACCCGTGATCCCGCTAAGGGTAGTGCAAAGGCTTTGGCGTCTCTCGGTGCTGAGGTTGTGGCCGTATGTCTCCCTCGCTGCTAATGCGCCTCATGCCGGCTCCCATGACTGTAAACCTATTGCTAAGCCACATCCAGGGGGATCTCGACAACAAAGACTCTCTTCACTCGGTGATCAAAGGTGCCTATGGCGTCTTCGCTGTCACCAATTTCTGGGAGAAGTTTAGTGGGGATGTTGAGGAAGCTCAAGGCAGAGCCATCGCGGACGTATGCAAGGTGGGCGGCACCTGGAATAAAGACGTTGCGGGTTGTAACGCTCATCAATGGAAAGGCAGAAGCTGTAAAACATCTCGTGTGGAGCAGTCTAATAGACGTCAACAAGTGTATGGCCGACAGAGACCCTTTCATTGTCTCATGATGGCTGACAAAACTAGTGTCCAAAGGTGTATTACCTGGGGTGTATCACTTCGACAGCAAGGCACATGTTGAAGACTACATTCGTTCTCTCGGAATCCCCGCATCATTCTTCTTACCAGGTTTCTTCATGTCCAATATCCCCGGCATGAGCCTTCGAGAGATGCCAAATGGAAAATGGGGCCTCGCTCTTCCCATGCCCGACGACTCGCCAATCCCTCTCTTTGACGCCGAAGATGACACTGGCAAGTTCGTCAAGGCTATGTTCCTCAACGAGCAGAAAGTCTTGGGCAAGCGCGTTTATGGTGCGACAAAGTACTATACTCCTACCGAGATAGTACAAGAGTTCAAAGAGCTCTATCCGTCTACCGGAAAGGATGCTGGATTCTCTCAGCTGCCGCACGAGGCTTTCAAGGGCATCATGGCGAAAACCGGCGCTCCAGAGGTGATACAGGAAGAAATGTTGCAGAATATGCGCTTGATCCCAGAGTTCGGGTACTACGGTGGAGATGGCCTTGATTTCAGCCTTTCAGTAAGTTTCTTTACAGAATGAAGACTCGCTTTCGGTACTAACCAGGTTTGATCAAGCTTTTGTCGGAGAAGCCCACGACATGGAAGGAATATGCGAAGAAAAGCCCCGTACTTGCCAGTCTAAAGTGAGTGGAAAGGGATGGCAAACGCGGCCTCCATTGTGAAGAGAGGAGTCCGACTTATCTGGGACGCTAGCAGGAGGTAATTGCAGACTTGAATAAGAGTAGCGAAGGACAGCAACTTAGAAATGTAGACTATAGACACCATTCCACATTGGTAACCCCCTGAGTATCGTTCGCCTTTTCCCACCCAAAACCTCGAGTGTCACACAAACAAGCACCAGATGATGCAAGGTTTGACCATTGAACAACGTATATTCCCGTTAGCATTCACCGATTCTCCGGGGGCCACAGATAGCCGTCAATTATAATATCCTTCCATGCGTACATGGGAATCGGTCTAGTTCTGTCGGAGTTCAGGCAGGCAGATCAACCATTAAGCCAATTTATAGGGAGCTCTAGACCTTGGTTTTCTACCTTGGGGAATGAATATAACCACATATAAGGGCAGAAGGCTCTAAAATAATTGTTAGTCTTTCACCTAGAAAGGCAAGGTTATTGAATGGAGAACACTTAGCCAGAATTGCGGCGAAATAAGAGTATTCTTCAACAAGTTCACACCCTAAGTTCTTCTTCCTTCTTTCAGACAAAAAGCTGATCCAAGCTCCCACGCACTCGTAAGTATCAAAAGATGTGTTCCTCAACCAAGCCCCTCATAGCCTTCGGCACCGCCTCCTTCGGCACAGGAGTCTCCCAGGCCAAATTTAACTCCCCAGAGACCGCTCTTCCTATCCTCTCCCTCCTCCGTTCCCGCAATGTCACCAACATCGACACCGCCCGCGCCTACCCTGTTGGTTCCCCAGGCACATCCGAAGCCCTCCTCGGCGCCCTCTCCGTCCACACCTGGGCCAGCATTTCCACAAAAGTAACATCATGGGCCCCCAGCGCCCACAGCGCTCACAATATAGCCAACAGTGTCGCTTCGTCGCTGCAAGCGTTGGGCGCCGAGAAAGTCGATATTATGTACCTCCACGCCCCTGATCGGACCACGCCATTCGAGGAGACGTGCAGGGCCATGGACGCGGAATGGAGGAAAGGGAAGTTCGCACGGTTCGGAATCAGCAATTACCGAGCTGATGAAGTGGAGGCAATTGTAGATATCTGCGAGCGAGAAGGACTTGTGAAACCCAGTGTGTACCAGGGGCGGTACAATGCGATTATTAGAGGTGGAGAGGAGATGTTGTTTCCTATCCTAAGGAAGCATGGGATCGCATTCTATGCATACAGGTCAGCTTTCGTCCCTAAGAATGTCCTATTGCATTACGCAGAGACTGTACAGCGCAAGTTATAGTTTTTATGCGCAGGTTGACTCTCAGGCTGACTCTTGTCCTACTCCTTCAGTCCCACAGCAGCCGGCCTCTTCTCTGGAAAAGTTACTCCCGAATCCACCAACGTGCCCGGCTCTCGCTGGGACTCAAATGTAACGTCTCTCCTTCCTGCATGGCCATTCCCTCCAGGCCGGAATGCCTTTTGCTAAAAGCCCCGCAGACAGAACTCGGAGTCGCCTACAAGGAGGCTTATCTCAAGCCTAGCCTCCTCTCTTCAGCCGCTTGTGTCACCTCCGCGGCTCAGTCCATGAATTTAGACGGTCATGCCGTTGCACTGCGCTGGACAGTCTATCACTCTATTCTAGACGGTGCGAATGGGGACGGTGTGATCATAGGGGCGTCGAGTGTAGACCAGTTGAAGAGAAACTTGGATGCGATTGAGGACGGTCCGTTGCCAGAGGCGATAAGGAAGCTGGTTGATGACGTGTGGGAAAGCGTGGGAGATAATGCAGCCGGGTACTCTTATTAGGACCTCGAGATTCAGACAAGTATGCCAGTGAGATCTTAGACTTAGTATGCAAGTACCTACAGGCACTGAGTGGACATTAAATGAATGGCACGCTGAAGATGTGGGCGTTGCGCTAAGATGTAATCCTTGCATCTGCACTACGAATATGCTACCTACACCCCTGGCTGCTAAAACCCTGCTCCCTGCGGACAGCCCCATAAAACTTTTCGGCCCCTAATGACCAAGCCTAAATGACCTTAAAACAAGCCCACGAATCTATTGTGTAGGTTGCGAGGACTGCCCCCAGAGGATATTTTTTAGGGCTCGCTTGGTTGCTTTAGGGGCTATCATCAGGGCTCTTGGGGGGCCTTTTTGGGGTTCTCTGGGCTATCCCACGCCATAACCTAGGCAGCAAGTAAAGATCAACTAAAACACACACCAATCTTTCGCATGGCATTACGTCAAGCATGTTCCACAGCTATCACCCATCTCTCACCCGCTCCCTGTATTTTTCTCATTGCTTGTCCCGTCGTGCCTGCATTTCTGATGCTGATCTACTCAAAATGATAAGCCCGATTCCCTACGCCCGATTCCCGATTACCGCTGCAGCCTAACGACGACCCCACTTTCGGTTTTCATATACCACAGTATGCTGCCTTAGCGGCATCTCTTCACGCTGATCATCATACCTTGTTCCGGCTTTGCTATGACAGCGAGCGCGAGAGACCGATGGACCGAGAGGGATGGCGAGGCTGTGCGAGGGAGTGTAGGTGATGCTCTTGGAGCTGCTGTTTGGAATTGGGAGGAATGGAATACCGGCTGATGTAAAGACGGCACTCAAGACCCTATGCAAATGAAAATGGAACTCATGATCCGTGTAACGAAAGGACTACTGGGCTCATTGTACTGCATCTGAGCTGACTGCTCGATGAAATCAAGGTTCACAGGTCGGCTTCTGTTCTCGAGTAACGGTTGACGAAAGTGATCCTTTCACATAGTGCAGTGCGGCACTGAAAGGGCTAGATTTTTCCGTCTTAGGTCACCGATGTACCACTCTGTTTGTTCACGCCTCTACGTTTAAGCGGGCTGTAGTCGAAAAGGTGTTTCGATACACTATCCTATGACGATGAAATATCAAGGGGAATTTCTATTGGTTGACAACGGCGTGGAGCTTGAATGGTCTCCATAGGGCAGCACTTTGACATAAGATTGGAAATGAGAAGTATGCATTTGAGCTCCTGCATAGGAGAGATGTACTAATCAGATTTGCTACGTGCGTACAGCCAAGTGTTCTATAAGACAAACGCGTGTTGGGATCCTGCCCAGAAAAACCGCGACCTTCAGTCCAAATTATCTTTGCATCACGCCGGGCTGGTCTTTCACCAAGCTATATTCTAAACATCGAACTTATTTTAAATGTCAGCACCGCTAACAACCTATACCTCCTGGTTTTGTGGGCGGAATTGAGAAGGGATTTGAGAAGAAGCTAGTCGGGTCGTATTGCTCCTTTACTGACGAAAGCCTACAAACATTGTCCCCCCAGTATGCTGTGTACGGGTTGACGCTGATTTCAGCGTCTATGTAGCCTGCATAGCTGGCGTTCCTGTAAATCAGTCAGTACTAGGAACAACCGTGAAGAGGAGTTAAAATACCCAATCCTCGGAATGAGATAGGCATCTAGGTCATCCATGAACTTCTGCCCGATTGCTTGGAGCGTTGCATTCGTTGACCTCTCAACTTCAAATCGAAACAGATATTGTGCCTCTTCCTGCCATGCGAATGCACTCGTCGCTGGAACGGAGATGTTGAAAATGGTCATCTCGGTCCAGAAGCTGAGCTCTGCAGGTAGAGCCCCCGATTTTTCTACAATATACTTAATCGTTTCTTGGTCAAGTGGTTTGGATTTCGTCACGAAATAGGTCTTGTTGATGATAGAAACGCGATCCCATGGCGTAGCCTTAGTCTGATTTGGCAAAACTGGAACGTCATCGAAGCCATATTGCGCTACTGCTCCAGGGACAGGAGTAAAGTCGTCCGGGACCACATTGTACACGGTATTGAAAGCCTCATGGGCGGTCGCGTCATCCGTACAGGTTGTTTGGGTATATTGCCAGTAATTGCGTGAATTTTCGGTGCTACAGTTGCCTGAGATGGTATAATTAACACCCGGCACGTCAAGCAAGCCAGATGATTTCACGATAGCCGTCAGCTCCTCAACAGTCTTGCCTAAGTACCAACCTACAACGTCGGCGTAGCCGCCATAAAGGTTGAGCTGCGAGTTGAAGTGGGGATCTTGGTAGGATGCCCAGTCAAGATATTTTTGCGTGGCTTCGGTGCGCGTTGGTCCAGTGAAGTTCATCCAGAGCATAGCGGACCTCGGAAGTACGGCCGTTTCTATCGTCGCTTCCACTGTAAAGCCGTATGTGCCGCCCCCTCGCGATGCCCAAAAAAGATCAGGGTTTTCTGACGCAGATGCTGTTACAGTTGATCCATTCGCAAGTACCGTTTTGATCGATTGAATATGATCCACGGCCATTCCTTCAACCCTCATCTGCATGTTGTAGCCACCAACTCCCAAGTATCCTCCTAGTGCAACTGTAGGGCAGATACCGGCGATCATAGTATGACCAGTCTGGTCCAATATCTCATAAACCTGTCCAAGCTTTGCTCCAGCGGCAATGGTAGCAGTTGATAGATCTTCAGATATGTTCACATAGTTGACATGTGATATGTCAACAACGAGTGTCCCATTTAAAGCAGACCAATTTTGGAAGCTACAACTTGTTAGTAACTAGAGCCTTTGGGCAAATCCCCTAGATACTACGAAGCATTATCGGATCTGCCACTTACTGATGGCCACCAGAACGTGGTGTCACTTTATAGCCTGTGGTACTGCCGCATTGCACGAGAGGGCTTATCTCATCAATGGACGTAGCGTATGCGATGATAGCGGGGTACTCGGTGAATCTATATGCTATTTAGATGTGGTTACTTTGCGGTTCTAATGGTGTGACGTACAGGACGGAACCAGAAGAAGCTGCGTAGTAGGTATCGTTCGATGGGGTGACAATTCTAGAGTCAACATCCTCCCCAGTTAAAGCACTCTTAACGCAATTAAATAGCGCCGAATCTACCTGTATCGGTGCAGTCAGTATGTATTTGGACAAGCATGACACCAGGATGCCTATAACGGCGACCGAACGCAGCTGCATATCGAGAAGACGCCTCCAACAGATTAAATGAAGAACAAAACAGGCGATAATGGTTGGTAGATATTCGTATCATGCACATGCGGAGTGACTTCTTATATCATGCGGTACCTCTCGTAATTTTCGCTCCGCTGGAGCCAGCCAGACTTTGACCGAAGCGAGTCCACTCTCTAAGGTAGGATCAGAATCCTCGCGTGCGTGCCAATCCCGTAGCTACGTCTTATTCAATCATCTGGAAATGGAGCTCCCGTGTGATCTCGGTATTAAGTAAGAGAATGATGGTTGTAACTTAACAGGGTTGACAGTGTGGAGGCATGTGGCACGGCATAGCAACGTTCGGGCTTTGAGAGGCGTTCCCGGGCGGGATCTGCAGCCTCGTTCAAATAGAGGCACCCTTCAATATAGCTTCGGTTCTAGCGCCGGCGTCCTCTCCTAGGTTTGTACAATCTTTGGTAGACCCAGACTAGTACTTCGTGATGGTTTTCGCGATTGAGCTCCCGATCGGCGAAATTGATCCGAAGAGGCGAGAAGTATGTGCGCGTCCACTTCTTTTGCCACGGATGACTCCAGCAGGAGGCTTGCTGACATGAGGACTTATTCAATAAACCCAGCTTATCGAAGGAAGTAGCAAAGAATGTTGTTACTTGAGTTGAACTGCAGCAGGGGCGATGGAGTTGAAAATTAGAGAGTCTCGCCGTAATCAGTCATACTCGGCATACATCTATCCTAATTTGGATTTTTCTAACCGTAGTAACGGACCTATCAGATCAGTCCAAGGGCACGTCAGTACTTCACCTTTGTGGGCTAGTACAACCCTTGAGGGATCACGATAAAACAAATTCAAGTACGAACATTACTCTGAGCAGCTAGTTAGGTAGTCGTAGCGTAGCAATTATAGAAGCAGTATCTGATTCGGAGCCTCAACAGGAAGCCACTTCAGCCTACACAGGCTTTGTGACCCCACGGTGGCAACCATTTACTCGGTTTCGAACTTGCCGGCAGTGCCTATGAATACCTTCTCGAACTCGTATTCATTCCATCGCACCTTAGTCTCGATCCCAGCCCATTTCCACTCGTCGCCTATCTTCTTGTAGAATGTAGTAACAAGACCATGGCCGTGACCTTTCGCAGCAACTTCCTTCCTCCCATCATGCCAGCGCATGTGAGCTGCTCTCGACTGATGATAGCTAATGATCTCCGTGTCGGATGCTTTCTCCCATTTCGAAAGACCGAGCATGTGCTGTGAGTCAATGTTGGCATCTCCCAAAAATAGCGGGTCCTTCATCATGGTAATGAAGTCATCGGCTGGCAGGTCGACATGCTGAGCATTATTGACTTTCGCATAGTGTATCTTGATACAATACGAATTAACGAGACGATTCTTAAAATGGCAAGGTAGAGTTACTGATAATTTCGGAGCAAGAATGGCTCGGAGTCGGGCCCAATCCTGTTTCTCGATATTAGTATTACTAACCTTAGCCTCTGACTGCAGGCTGACCTTGTCATCATAGCTTTCTGCCCATTCAAATGCGAGTTCGCTAACAGCAAGCCACTCTGTCGAAAAATAAAGACTATAAGCCCAGTGCTACAAGCGTGACTATAAAAGCGTATGAATACATACCTTCGAAGGTGGGTTTATGTGCAGGACTCATGGCTTCGGATGAGAGATTGAGATACAAAGATCCGGGACATGAGAAACTAATTGAAGTAGGAAACAAGGCCCAAAAGCGATAGTTTATAGCCTTGATGGATCGTCCATCATAATCCCCATATATAAGAACGCACGACTTTCAGTGGCGTAGGTATAGTCTGATAATGAGAACCCGACGAGATAGTACTTCGGCATTGTGAAGCCCGATTCCAGCGCGCACATGATGATAGATTTTGAGGTCACGGGGATAAACCTACATCGGACGATGGATCATGGTCTGACTTAAAGATATCTTGAGCATGGACCCTCGCAAATTGTAATTTACTCCATCAAGACACATAATCACCCATGATGAACGGAGAAAACTCTACAGCGCGGCTTGACGGCAAAGTTGCAATTGTGACTGGCGCAGGTAGAGGCATAGGAGCGGGCATTGCGCGAGAGCTAGGGGCCCAAGGAGCTAGAGTCGTTGTTAACTACCGCAGCAGTGCTGAGACTGCTGAATCACTAGCAGAGGAGATCAAGAGAGCTGGCAGCGACTGTATAGCCATCCAAGCAGATATTTCCAAGGTCAATGACATTGAGAAGTTATTCGAAGAGGCTAAAGCACACTTCAGCAAGGTGGATGTTGTCGTGTCCAATTCAGGAATTGAGCATTTTGGCCGTATCGACCAGGTCACACCAGAAGACTTCGATAAGGTGTTCAATATAAATACCCGAGGTCAATTTTTCGTTGGCCAAGCAGCCTACAAGCATCTCACAGACAACGGGCGTCTGATTCTGACATCATCCATATCAGCACATAATATCATCAAGGAGCACGCCGTCTACGCGGGAAGCAAGTGTGCAGTGGAAGCTTTTGCTCGATGCTTCGCGCCCGACTTTGGCACTCGAGGAATCACCGTTAATACTGTTGCCCCTGGTGGAGTCAAAACAGACATGGCCGCGGACGTGGGATTCAAATACATTCCCATCGCAGACGCGTCATGGACAGTGGACGACATAGAGAAGTTTGTTGCATCGAGAACACCAATGGGGCGGATGGCGTATCCTGTCGACATTGCACGAGTCGTGGCGTTCCTTGTGAGCGAGGATGCAGGGTGGATAAGCGGTAAGTGGCGCCGGCCGTCCCCTCTCCTATTCCCTTCATTTCTTTTCACGGTTCTTTCCGGCATAAGAAGAAGCTTAACTGTGTATAGGGCAAAATCTGACGATCAGTGGAGGGGCATCAGCATGATGACTTGCATTGGCGAAGAATTTGGAGGAGCTGCAGTCAAAGCAGCGGGGTATTAGGATTAGGGTTATAGAAGGGCTAGCAGGCGCTAGGGCTAGGGCTAGGGCTATCGCTGGGTTTCGGTTTTCGGCCTTCGGCCTCCATTCAACATTCCCGTTACCGATGCTGAACGAAAAGGCAATGTGACACAATAAGACAATCTTACCCGTCTTACGGTATTTAATCTAAGGTAACATATATCGTGCCTGTAACTATTCTATGGTAGCGCCGCGTTAGTGCTAAAATAGCTAGCGTATATACTAAAAATTAAACAAATCAACTATTTCTTTAGAATTTAACTAGTAACTATTTATAGAATCTTAAATTAAGTAATATTAAAGCTATATATATATTTATCCTTTTACCCCCGCTTCCTTCTTTTAACTTATATATTTTATAATAATAGTTCTTATTATTACTCTATTATCTTACTTTTAGTACTATTATATTTTTTATTCTAAATAGTCTACCTCCTACCTTAAGTATATACTCTAATAGTTAACTACTATCTTCTATACTACCTCTTATAACTCCTAAGCTAAGTATAAATCCTTATTATAAAAAGAAAGTATCTATAAAGTCTTATTAATAACTATACCCTATTACTACTAAGAAGATAGACTAATCTACTATTTTTATAAATATAACTCAGCGAGAAGAGGAGGGTAAAAAGAAAAAAAATATTAAACTTAAAAAAGCTACTACTATACTTACTATAATAAGAATAAGTATAGGTAGAGGACTCCTAAATATAGGTTTATTAAATATTAAAGAAGAAAAAGAGCTCCTTAGACTCTCTTATAAGAAATAGTAGAAGTAAAAGGATCTTAATAAATAGCTTTAATAAAAAAGAGATAATAAAGATAAATTTATAGTATTATAATATATAATAGAATAGCTTATTTACTTTAAAGATATTATAGTATATTAAAATATATTTTTTTATATAATATATAGTAGTAATTAGTTTAATTTTCTAAAAGAATATAAGTCTATATTTATAAAAGGTATATAATATAGTAAGATAGAAGATAAAACTATTTATTTTATCTATATTAAAACAACTCTTTTTAATTATAATAAGGATAAGATTACTTTTTAACTTAATAGTAAGAATACTACTTTATTTTAAAATTAAAATATAGAAAAAGGAATAAAGTATAAATATTATTCTAAGATAAAAAAAATAATATTAATTTTAAGATTTTAATAGAGTTCTAGTATATCTATATTAGATCTAGTAATATATCTAAGTATATAAAAATATTAGTCCCTTTAATATAAAACTAGATTAAATTAAAGAAAAAGTAATAAAAGAATAAGTAATTTATAAAGTTAGAGTATATTAAGGTAAAGAGTTTAGAGTAAATAGAGCTCTAAATTATATAGAATTAAAAATATTAATAGTAAGGCTATTTTATCTCTATAAGTAGTTAATACCTTAAATATAATAATAACTACTATAAGCTTCTTACTTTATATATTAGGACTTAGGCCTAGGCTATTACTATAAATAATATAATACTTATTCACTCCCTAATAAACTTTTATTAAAGGGCTATAACGGGGGGGTTTAACTCCTTAGGGGTATAAATAGATATAAGTAAAATTAAGTAAGTTAAGTGTCTATAAGCTATAGACTCCTCTCTATTATATAAGTTAAATATAAAGAAGGAAATCCTAATAGTAGGAAGATTATCCTTTATATATTCTATTAAACTATACTAAGATTAGATATAGTCCCCTAGGATTAAGTACTAATCCTATCTAATCCTAAAAAGGTTTAACTATAATTAAGTACTAATTATACTTAATCCTAAAGTTATACCTTAGGCTATACCTAGCCTATATAGTCTTTATTCCTAATCCTAATTTAATATAGATTGGCCTATAATACTATCCCCTCTTTAAGATATAATCACCCTAATATAACTTAATAACCTAAGCATTTCCCTTATACTACGCCCTTAAAAATTTTCTTTTAAAGATTATTATATAAAGCTAATCTTACGCCTAGGTATAACTAAGCTATTAAAATAATAATATAGATACTATCAAGATAAATCACTTCCCTACTAGGTTATAGAGGACTCAGACCACTATTATAAATATATATAAATAAGGGCTAAATATGGTTTTATTCCCTTAAATATTCCTAAGTAGAAATATCTACTAGAATATAAGAACCTCCTTAAGTATAAGAGGAGTAAGCTTTTAATAAGAATAGTTAAAATCTTATTTAAGATTAACTCTATTAAGTCTAAAAAGGATAAAATAATAAAATAAGAGTTAGAGAATATCATAGCTTAAAAAAAGAAGGAAGAGAAGAAAGTAATAATACCCCCTTAGGCTAGTATTAAATCCCCACTACCTATTAAAGATAGTAAATTCCCTAGTTTTAATAAGGTAGACTAGGACTTTCTAACTATAAATTTTAAGCTTAAAACCTAACTAATTTCTTAGGGTAGTTAAGTACTAAAGGTAGCTCCTATATATTCTCTAAATTATTATAGTCTAACTACTTAACTAAATATCTCTATTTTCTATTAATCTTTTAATAATCTAGGATTTCTTTAATATTATATTCCTTATTATCCTTATCTAAGAGGAGAGGTATTGTTTATAGTAGTATCTAAAGGTCTACTTTTTCTAATAATAATATATAAAATATATTATACTTCTTTATTAGTTTTAGTAAATTTAATATATAATCTATATCCTCTCTATATTCCCTAACTAGAAAAGGATTAAGTTTTATATAGTTAAGCTTATTACTAAGCCTATTAATTTTAAAATTCTTATAAAGAAGATATATCTTATTCCCTTTAAAAATATTTGGACCTTCTAAGTATTTCTAATTATAATATATTACTAAACATCTACTTAGGAATTATAAATTCTTCTATAATTCTTAATAGAGGTGACCTATTTCTTAAGTTATTATAATAGCTTATTATACCTTAGGTATATAACCCCTTAGTAGTAATATTATTTAGGGTTTAAACCTATAATTAGCTTAATATAGTATAATCCTAATAGGGTCTAATAAGGATCTATTATATACTATCTATATATTAGGTAGATACTAAACCTAATTATCCTATTAATAATTTATATAATATTAAAGATATTATTTAAGTATCTAGTTAGTTTATTCTATTTAACTATCTATCTATAAATAGAATACTATACTTATTTTTATCTTAATCCCTATTATATCTATTAATAATCTTTAAAACTTAGAGATAAAGAGTTTATCTTAATTTAAGATAATCTTATCTAGAAGCTTATAATTAGCTACTACTATTCTAAAAAATATATAAGCTAGATCTTCTATATTTAAGGCTTCCTTATATAGTAAGAAGTACACTAACTTAGTTAATTAATTATTAATTACTAATATTATATTATATTCTGTCTTTATTAGTTATTCCTTTAACTTTAAGAATTTAATAATAAAATTCTATATAATACTCTTCTAAGCTTAACCTAAAAAGCTAGCTAATTTTATTTTTCTATATAGTTTATATCAAGCATACTTTATTTTAATATATATATTATATTAAGTAATTCTATCCCTAACATATTTCCTTATTCTTAGGAAGTAGAAGTTTTATAATAACTTTTTAAAAGTCCTCTTAATTCTTTAATAACCTCCTAAGGTCTCTACCTTATAATAGATTCTAAAAATCTCTATATATATAAATATCAGAATATAAATCCTTCCTAAAAATAAAAGAAGTTCTAAATCTATTTTACTAAACCTATTATAGCTATTAATATCTTTAAGGATTTTAACTACTACTTTATTTTTCTATAGATCTACTAATACTTACTAGATAAATTCTTTAATTTCTATTATTATAGTTACTATAATATAGAGTCCTACTCTATTTAGTTATAGCAATCTATCTTTATTTTATACTAATATAGCTTTAAAGCTCTACTAGATATCCTCTATATAGTTAGCTCTTCTATTAAGTATATCTATAACATTATTCTTATTACCCTTAATATATTTAATTCTAAAATTAAATATTATTAACTCCTTATACTAATAAGCTAGACGTCTATTTAGCTCCTTTATTAATAAAAAGTATATTAAGTTTTTATAATCTAATAAAATTTAAACTTAGTATTTAGTTCCTTCTAAATAAATCTTTTATATATAAAATATATCTACTATAATAAGTAATTTCTTATTATATATTAGATATCTAAACTTAGCATCTTATAACTTCCTACTATAGAATATAATAAGGTACTAATATTCTCTCCCCCTTTTAATAATACTAGTATTAGTTTATATAAGCTAACTTATTATTACTTCTAATATACTATTTAAGGTATTAATATAAACTTTAATAGAAAGTTCTAGGTTAAACTAATAAAATATAGAACTTAAAGTAAACTACTTCTTTAAAATTTAGAAAGAAGCTTCTACTTCTTCTCCCTATATAAATAATACTTTATTATATATTAAGCTTATTAGAGGTTTTATAGTCTTACTATAATCCTTAATAAATCTTTAATAGAAGTTTATAAATCCTAAAAAAGACTAGACCTCTTTCTTATTAGTTAGTATAGGCTATTTAATTATATTCTTAATTTTACTAGGATCTATCTTAATCCCCTTATCTAAAATAATAAAGCCTAGGAATTTTACCCTTTTTTAATAAAACTTATATTTTATTATCTTAAATTATAAGCTAGCTTTTTTAAGTTTTTTTAGTACTTTCTATATATACTTAATATATTCTTTAAAAGTATTAGAGTAAATAAGAATATTATCTATATAGACTAATATAAACTCGTCTAAATACTCTTTTAAGATATTATTAATATATGCCTAAAATATAGCGGGGGTATTAGTTAGACTAAATAGTATAATAAGATATTTATATAAGCCTTACCTTATATAGAATATTATCTTCTACTTATCTCCCTTCTTTATCTTTATCTAGTTAAACGTTTTTAAAATATTAAACTTTATAAATTATTTCTTCCCCTAAAGCTTATCCTAGAGCTCCCTAATTAAAGGTAAAGGATAGCTATTCTTAATTATAATATTATTAAGTACTTTATAATCTATATATAACCTTAATCCTCTATTTATCTTTAGTATAAATAGGATAGGGTATCCTACTAATAACTAGGATTTTTAAATAAAACCTTTAGCTTTATTTTCTTTAATATATTCTATAAAAATAACTACCTTATCTCTTAATAGTAGATATATTAGCTTCTTTATAAGTTTCTTACCTAGGATTAGCTTAATCTTATAGTCCTATAATTAATACTTAAGAAGGGCCTTATCAGGGCTTTCTTCTTAAAATAAGTTTCCATATTTCACATATTTATTAAGTAGTTTTATATAAGTAGTACTACTAATAATAGCAACTTAACTTTATAATACTATTATATTTCCTTTTTAGAAATTATCCTTTATCTCCTCTACTATCTAAGTAATAATACTAGGATATAAATACTTCTATACCTAAAAAACTTAGTTTAGAGTGCTATTCTTAAATATTAGTATACTAAAACTCTATCCTATTAATAGGTTTACTTTTTATAATTAAAGGGCTTTAAGAATAATCTTATCTACTCCTCCCCTTAATATTAAGTAGAAGCTATACTTCTTATATCATCTCCCTATCTATAGACTAACAGGCTTAGTTATTTAATCCACCCTTCTAATTATAAAGTAGTTAAAGTTTATTAATATATATAATATATATTATATAGTTAGGATTCTATACTTCTATATAAAGTTAAAACTAATTAGATCCTTACTAGATTCGCTATTAATAATTACCTAAACTTAATATTCTATAACCTTTACCTAAAACCTAAATTAGATATCCCCTTATAATCTAGTTATAATAATTTATTTAGCTTTTAAATAAGTCCTATTAATTAGCCTACTTACTAAGGGACCTCCTAATTTTTTAAATCCTCCCCTCTATTTAACTTTAAGATGGTAGATAGTCTATTTAAAAATTTAGTATCTAAGATTAGTTTTTCCTATAGTAGTAAGGCCTTAATACTATTTATAAGTACTTAAGCCCTATCTTATATATGCTAGGGTATAAGGCGCTTATTTAATAATAAAACTAATCTATCCTTTAGGAACCTAGATCCCCTAGGGGTATATATATAAATTATATTTAATAAGTCTATATAGCTATCCCCTCTTAATATCTATTAGATTTTAGTAGTAATTAGTACCCTAATAGTTATTAGTCTACCTATTTTATTCCTAGTAATCTCCCTAGCTACTATTTTAAAAATTCCTTTAAATTTCTCTATTAACGCTAGTTTCTATATATTATTTAGTAATAAAGATATCTTATACATATCTAGTAACTTAATTAATATATTTATTAATTATTTTATAAATATCTTAATCACCTATCTTTCTACCCTTTCTAACCTATAATAGAGATTTATTACTTACTCTTCTATATAATATATTTATTACTCCTAAATATTAGCTATCTCCTTTTAGACTTAGACTATAATCTAATATTATACTTATAACTCCTCTAAATTATTATCTAGTTCTTTAAAGAGCGAAACTTCACTACCTAAAGCTTTATTTAAAGATAGTTATTTAGCCTATTTCTAATCTAAAGAGTTATATACCTCCTTATTTATAACTATTACCTAAAACTTATTTTTTAAATACTCTCTTAGTTTTTTAAGGAAATAACTACTCCCTTTCTTTTTACTCTAATAAGTTTAGTACTAGTTATTATAATATATAGTTTAAGATAAACTATTATACTCTACCTTTTTTCTAATCTACTTAAAAGTATCTTTTATTTAGGAGTCTACTATAACTAGTTTTAAAGTATTTATAATCTAAGTAGCTTCTTAAAAGGGGTTATTCCTCTCTTCTATAATAACTACCTATTTTTATTATAGGTATTTATTTTTATAATATTCCTTTTTATAGTAGTTATAATACTTTATTTATAATAAGTCTCTAATCTTCTTTCCTTTTTTAGCCTTATAGGGGGTTTTCTAGCTTACTATTAAAATATTCTCCTACTTATTAGGCTTATTTTTTAGGTTAGAAGTCTTCCTTTCTATCTTTCTTTTATATAGCCTATTATTAATAGCGTAGGTTGCCTAAATAAGTATAAATATATTTTAAGGCTATAATATCCTTACTAACTTATCCTTAACTTCTTTATTTAACTCATTATAATATGCTACTATCTTAGTAGTAGTATTCCACTAAATTTTTACTAATAAGGCTTAGAACTTAGTTATATACTTAGTTATAGACCCTTTTTAATAAAGGTAGGTTATCTTCCTCTCTATCTTCTATTCTTTAATATTATCTTTAAATAAAGCCTTAAGGATCTCCTTAATATAGTCGCGTTTATTAGAGAACTTAGTAATATTATTTAATATACACTAAGGGTCCCAAAGTTTAATATACTTATTAAGTTAGGGGGAGAGGGCTAATACTATATCTCTCTCTAAATAAAAAAGATAAAATAAGTTCTATTCTTCTAATATAATAAATAATAAAGAGTAGAATGCTATATACAATTCTACTTATTATATATAGCTATTAAGAGTCCCTCTCTTATTAGAGAACTTAATAGGGATAGGGACCTTAAATCCTCCTCTAAAAACTACCTAAATACCTAAATTATCCTATCAGGCTATTTTTATAGCCTTTATAAAAGGGCGCTAACAATCTCCTATAATAAAACCAGAAGTACTTATTCTAAATAAAGTAGAGTAGGGTATTTAAAGTATAATAAAGGGGTTTAACTCCTTAGGGGTATAAATAGATATAAGTAAAGTTAAGTAAGTTAAGTATCTATAAGCTATAAACTCCTCTCTATTATATAAGTTAAATATAAAAAAGGAAATCCTAATAGTAGGAAGACTATCCCTTATATATTCTACTAGATTATACTAAAACTAGATATAGTCCCCTAAGATTAAATACTAATCCTATCTAATCCTAAAAAGATTTAACTATAATTAAGTACTAATTATACTTAATCCTAAAGTTATATCCTAGGCTATACCTAGCCTATATAGTCTCTATCCCTAATCCTAACTTAATGTAGGTTAGCCTATAACAAGGGCCTTCTTAAAGCGTTATACTTAAGTTAGGATTAAGATATTAAAAGATAAAAAGTAAGTAAAATAATTAGCTTTATTATTATTAATATTAGTAATAGTATAAATATTAATATTATTACTAAATAATCTAGTTATAGAAAACTTAAAAAACCTTATAAATATTTAGATAATAAGGATACTTAAGCGAATAATAGAAACTATAATATTATTATTATTAATATTATTATTATTTATCTTATCTACCTCTTACTTACTATCTTTATTAATAAGGACTTATAGTTATTCCTATTTACTTAATACTTCTCTTTAGGTAAGTAGTTCTATTTTAATATTAAATTAAGATAGATATATTAACTAGATTTATAATATATAAGATTAATTAAATCAGCGTTAAAAAAAAGCTTTTTATTAGGTAGGATATACTCTAGATAATATTTTTATTACTATTATTTAAATCTAGTAGTAAAAGAATCCTAATATTAACTTATAGTAGTAGCTAGATATATAGAATATATTTTTTAATATTAGCTTATATCTTACCTAATTTATAAGCTTATTTCAGCGATAGAAGGCCTTATTAGAAGATAAAGAAATAAATTAATAATTAAGGTTTTCTTTTAATTCTATAGCTTAATTATAAATTTTATAAATTACTCTTTTTTACTTTTAGGTATTTTAATGATTTTACTTTTAATACGACTTACTAAAGCTTCTATAGTAAAAAGTTACTTATTAAGTAATATTTTATAAGTAATTTATAACTAAGTATTAATTATTTAGCCCTACTTAAAAATTTTACCTTATTAAATTTTTAAATTTTTAGATTTAGACGTAATTACTAAATTATTTATTAATTAGATATATTTATCCTTTTTAGAAAATATTAAATCTTTTATTCTATTATCTAGTTAGCTATCTATATTAGCGTTATAAGTAGAAATATAAAATTAGACTTAGTATATAAGTTTAAAAGATTAGTTTTATAATCTAAATAAGGATCTAGACTTAAATAATAGTAAAGAGGATAATATATTTAACTATATAATAAACTCTTCTATAGTAAAAGAAATATAGTTTATTAATACTTATAGTTAGGAAATAATAATATATAAGTAATAATAGAAAGAGTAGGAATCTATAAAGAATAATTACTAAATAGGTAAAATTATAATTTTTTTAACTTTTTCCTAAGAATATCAGTCTATTTATATATATAGCGAAATATTTATATAAATATATATATATAATGACTTAAATATCTATTTTTTTAATTCTTATAGTAAATTTCTATACTTTAAAAAAGCCTTTTATAATTAATCTTATTTACTTATATAAGTACTATATTATTTAAAAAATACTTAAAATCTATTAGTATAAACTTACAGAGCTTAATAAGATAGTTATACTTCTTTAGTTATTACTTTAATACTATAAATAATATTTCTATAGGATTATAGTTTAGTAAGTAGATAAGTAGGTATATAAAAGTAATATCTACTTACTTATATATTATCCTTAGCTTTATTAAGTAGTGGATTTTAATATTATTTAAAACTATAATTAATTAAGGACTTTCTAGTATTATTAGAGTATACTAAGAGAATATCTTATTATAGATAAAGTTATTAAAGATAGCCTTATTAATAGAGCTATAATATATCTTCTAGGTAATATAGCTATCTATTATATATATAGATAATATTAACTACCTTTTTAATTACTTAAATAGAGTATTTATTTCTACCTCTTCTTTTAATTATAACTAACTATATTTCCTATTATTTATATATTTATAGGAGATAGTCTTATCTAGAAAGATAAGCTAAAAAGTAGTTTACTAGTTAAGCTTTATTTTTTATAGATCTTATATATATTAGTCTTATTATAAAGCTTTATAAAAAGCCTATTAAGAATTAGTCTACTAGTTAAGAGAAATAAAAAGAAGATAAAGAAGAGCTCTTACTTTCTTATATATCTACCTATAATAATAAAGAATATTTCTTATAATCTTCTTACTAACCTCTAGGCTATTAAATATATTAAAAAGAAAATAAACTATCTTAAATAGATAGGATAATAGCTTTTTATTTAGTTACTTTATAAGAGTAGCCTCTATATCTTTATCTAGGATTTAGAGGTGACTCTAAGATATATTAGAAGTTACTACTTTATTAAAGGCTAGGAGATTATATCTTATCTTTAATATTTATTACTAACTAATTAATATATACTTAATAATCTAGCTAACCTTATATCTAGAGTATATATATTACTTAATATTGAAGCGCGTCTACGCGTCTAGTAGGGGTGTTAGTATAGTAGTATATTATAAACTAACGTCGTAGATCTTTTAAAGATAAGTAATTAAAGGGCTAAAGGGTATAGAAGTAGATAAGTTAATTATATAATCTTACTAACTACTTATATAAATAAGATATTAACCTTTTATACTATAATAGCTATATTAATTTACTAGTAAAGTTAAATATATAAAAAAAAGCTATTTAAAATAAGTAAGAACCCTAACTATATAGATAAAGAAAAGTCTACTAAGACTATTATATCTAGTATATTTAATATATTTAGTTATTAAATAAACTAATCCTACTAGATATTTAATATATTTAGTATCTTTTAATACTAAACACCCTAAATATTTATAATAAGGATTATATTATTTCGCGTACTTATAGTTTCGCGGTCTATTATTCCTTTATTAAATTATATTCTAATACTAGATCTCTCTCTTAAAACTTTATCTTAAAGTTTAATCTATCTTTTCTTTATTATTCTTAAATATAGTACTATATATACTAAGGATAATAGTATTATTTATTATATCTAAGCCGCTAATTAGAAACTTTATTATATTATTATAAGGACGTATAATATATATTTAGTAGTATATATTAAGCTAAATAATTATATTAAAACTAAGAAGTTTATAAGATATATTAAATATAATAAAATAAATTATTATTATAATTTAGCCCCTCCTAATTATAAATATAAAAAGATATAAAATATAGTTAAGAAACTTAATAAAGATATTTAAAAAGTCTATATAAAATTTACTTATCTAGAGAAGTAGGATAAATTTTACTTTTAAAAACTAAAAGAGATAAGCGATATTAAGGTATAGAATATTTTTAAACTAAAAATAAATAAATACTTTAAGATAATTTCTTCTCTTAACTTATTTTCTCTTTCTTCCTTCCCTATTAATATTAACTAGATTTAGTTTTTTATTTTTAAAACTATTATAGTAAATCCTAATAGTTCCTAAGATTTCTAAATAGTTTTTATATATTTTTAATATTATTATATCCTTTCTACTTAATAAGATATTTTTAACTATATTAATTTAAAATCTTTTTAATTTTATATTTATCTTCTTTTTCTATTTTATACTAGAAGTTTTTCTATAAAGATATACTAAAATCTACTAGTTCTAAAAATAATATATAGAAAATAAAATATCGCTTTAAATCCTTTAATAGATCTAATTTATAATTAACTAATCCTTATTTTTTCTTAATTAAAAATAATCTAACCTTAATATAATCTAGCTTCTTACTTAGTCTCTTTATTTTTAAATTTTTAATTAAGAAATATATTTTATCCTTTCTCTTTAATTAAAGACTATCTTTTTAATTCTTATTAATTTATAATCTAACTTTTTTATTTAAAAATCTAATAATTTCTATTAGTTTATTATAAACTTCTCTAAGTTCTTTAACTTTAACTAGTACTTTATTTATATTAAATCCTTCTCTTAATTATAGAAAGTTGTTTATATTTTTCCTATAATTTATAAAGAATAATATTATCCTAGTTATCCTAGATAACTTATTATTATATATTAGTTATATTATTAGTAGTAATAATATCTAATTATTTTATTATTTATTAATATAGTACCTTAGATATATTTTTAATATCTAATTTACTCTTTCTATTTATCTATTTATTTAAGGATAATATATTATTAATATTTTTAATTTAGTTCTAATTATTCCTAATAATATTTTTTAATAATTAGAGATAAATAGCTTATCCCTATCTAATATTATTAATTTAAATATATTATAATTTCTTATAAGCCTATCTAGTAGTATAAATACTAACTATTTAATATTATACTTTTTCTTAAATAGTATTATAATAGTATACTTTATTAATCTATTAATAATAACTATAATAGTATTATATACCTCTACTATTATTAAATCCTTAGATTTAGATAGCTTAGTAATAAAGTTTATTATAATATTATCTTATAGTATCTTTAATATAAGTGCGAATTATATTTTTCTATATAGTTTATATCTTACTAACTTATTTTATTAATACTTAATATATTTCTTAATATATTATTCTATCTTTATTTAAAGTTATAGTATATTATAATTTTTATAAATAAGTTCTATAGTCCTAGTAACTTTTAAGTATCTATATATTAGGTTATTATAATAATCTTAGATTATTTTTTTAATATATTATTCTAATATATATATTTTACCTTAATAGCTTAGTATTATTATATTAAGTTATTCCTTATATAATTCCTTTACTTTAATATCTTTATTATATATCTTTATTAACTTATTAATTATATCTAGTCCTCTAATCCTTATAATTATTATAAGTATTTATTTATTTAGTACTAATAATCTATCTAATTCCTATTATAGGATAGCTTATTTATTTAAGTCTTTTATATTTATATAGTCTAATTATTTACTTAAAATATTAGCTTATCTATTTTCTTTTTCTAGAATATAATAGATCTTAAACTTATATTATTCTAAAAGTTTAGCCTATCTAACTTATCTCCTATTAAACGTTTTTATTATTATAAAATTTAAGAAATTCTTATAATCTATAAAAATATTAAGCTCTAAGCAGCTCTTAATATAAACTCTTTAATATTTAAATAATTTAATTACTATAAATAGTTCCTTATTATAGATATTATAATTCTATTCTAATACTATTATCTTTCTTAAATAATATATAACTAGGTACTATTTATTACTCTTTTATTAATAAAGATATACTTCTATAGCTAAGTCTAATATATTAGTTTTAATCCTTACTAGTTAATTTATCTAAAATATTACTAATATAGATAGATTTATATAAACTTCTTTAAGTTACTTAATTATATTATCCTATTCCTTCCTCTATCTAAACTCTATATCTTTAGTTATTAATCTTATTAAAGATAGAGTCTTCTTTAAAAATCCTATAATAAATTATCTATTAAAGTTTAGGAATTTTAAGAATATACTTATATTTCTTTAACTAATATAAGTATTACCTATTCTTATATACTTTTAATCTTATTCTAACTTATTTATATATCTTCTATACTAATATTATATCCTAGGAAATTAACTTTAGTTTTATAAAATTTATATTTTTCTAGTTTAAAAAGTAGTTTATTTTATCTTAGATAGTTAAGTATCTTTTATATATATTAGATATATTCTTCCTTATTCTCTAAATAAATTAGAATATTATTAAGGTAAGTTATTATTATTTTATCTAAGTAATATCTTAATATATTATTAATTAATACTTAATAGGTTATTAGTATATTTATAAGACTAAATAATATAACTAGGTATTTATAATATCTATACTAAATTCTAAATACTATCTTTTATTCCTTATCTTCTTTTATATAAATTAAGTTATAAGCCCCCCTAAGGTCTAGCTTTATAAAGATTTTAAACTTTTTAAATTAATCTTAAAGTTTATTAATATTTAATAATAAGTACCTATTTTTAATTATAATATTATTTAGCTTATAATAATTAATATATAACTATAAGTTATTATCCTTCTTTAGTATAAAAAATATTAGATATCCTACTAATAATTTAGATTCTTAAATAAATCCTTTTTATAAGTTCTTTTTAATATATCTATATAATACTAAGAGCTTCTTTTCTAATAATATATAAATAAGTCTAAATATTAGTTTCTTATCTAGTTTAAGTTTAATCTTATAATCCTAAAGCTAGTATTTAGATAGTACTTTTATATCTACTTCTTCCTAAAAAAGCTATATATATTATTAGTATTTTTTAGAGATATTAAGAGATATATTCTTTTTTTTCTTATTTTTATACTTATTAACTAGCTAATTCTTACTTATATCTATAAAGTTAGATCCTCTTTTAAGGTTATTCTTATTTAAAATTATAGTATTATACTCTATAGTAGTTCTTCTACTTAATTTCTTATATATTATTAATCGCTACTAATATATATATCTAGAGCTAGTAATATTTCTAATCTCTTTAAATATAAATACTCCTATTTTCTAATTAATTAATAAATTCTACTTTTTTAATTAAGATACTTCTAATATAATATAATAATTAGTTATCTAAACTATATTAAAGATTATTTCCTTATAGTATTATTAAATAATAATATTTAATAAAATTATTTCCCTATTAATACTTCTTAATAATAGATTTAGCCTATTAATTATTTAAAATTAATAGAATTCTTCCTTATCCTTTATTAATACTTTTTATACTTATATAAGAATATTTAATATAAAGTTTCCTATTACTTTAGAATTAATTATTATAATAGTCCCCTAGCTATTAATCTTAACTAATATTATAATTAACTAACTATATTTTACTAAATATATCTACTATTTAGGGGTTATAATATTAATCTCTCTAAATATACTCTTTATATAAAGAATTTTTCTTTTCCCTATCTACTTATAAATAGGTTAAAGTATTTTTTAAAGTAAAATTTAATAACTATCTTCTTTACTATATAAATATAGTAGTTTATTAATAAATATATCTTCTATTTAATATATATATATTCCTCTTCCTAATAGTATTTTTCTAGTTTTTAAAGTACTTTATACTAGTCCTTTAACTATCCTAGGAATATACTTATAGTTCTTTTTTAAAAAAAATACTATTTATATATCTCTATAATGTAATAGTAGTATATATTTAAATAATATTATAATATATATATAATATCTCTTACTTCTCTTCTTATATTATAATATTTTAAATAGAATTTATCTATATATCTATTCTAATATATTTTATTATATCTTAGATAATATAAATCTTATTAATAATTTTAAGATCTTCTAATTAAGGAGTTTAATTTCTACTATTTTCTTTTTTTTATTAATCTATAGATAATCTAGATTTTTATTTCTCTTTTTAATTTACTTACTCTTAATTTAAATTATCTTTTTAATTTTATTCTTTTTTTATTTAAGCCTTCCTATTTTAATCTAGTTTAAATTATTTATTTCTTAATTCTTAAAACTTATTATAGTACCTATTATATTTATCCTAGTTTTTAAGTCTTATTATTATTAGTAAATATATACTATCCTATATTTTATATAAAAACCCTTATAAATAATATTCTTATTAATTAGATATAGTTATTAGATCTATAGATTCTTCTTTTTACATAGCTTTATTATTTTTTTTATTCTAGTTCTTTAATAGTCTATTAATTTCTTCTATTAGACTTTTAATAGTTTCTTCTAAAATTTCTACTTTCTTAAATAATTTATTAAGGTCTAGATTATCCTACTTAGATAATAACTTACTATTTTTTTAAATCTCATCCTTTCTATTAATAACTCTTTTTATTATATTAAATTAAGGTCTTAATATTATATTTTTTAACTTATAATCTCTAGTAAAATAGTTTAATTTATTATAACTATAATATTTTAATACTTTCTTATTTTACCCCTTTTTTAGTTTTCTATATATATTTTTCTTTTTTATTATATTAATCTCTATTAATATTAGTTTATATAGATTAAATATCTTTTAGTTATAATTAGAGTTAAAATTTCTTTTAAAGTAATATCTTAAAATACTTATTTAATTTACTCTTCTATTATACTTTTTCTCTATAACTTATTTAAAGAGATTATTATTAATCTAAATAGCTTCCTTTTCTAGCTTATCTAATATTTTTAGAACTACTCTAAGATATATTAACTTATTCTTAATATTTTCCTTTAGTCTCTTTTAATATATTATTATAAGTACTTTATTATCCTAATTAATTTTAACTATATATTATTAGAACTAAGTTATATACTCTACTATAAATCTTTTTTATTTAATATATTAAATAATCTATATTACTTAATTAATTTTATTAAATAGTCTAAATATCTTTCTTAATTTTATCTTAAAATATATAAAACTTTTTATTTATTATGCTATTTCTAGTATATTACTAGGGTTGTCTAAATATTTCTATAAATATAATTATATCTATTTCTATATATTACTATATATATATTATAGGTACTCCTAGATAATAATATATACTAAGCTAAGAGTCCTTAGATATAGAATAGTCTAAGCGTAGAATATAGAAAGTAATTAAAGTAATTAAGGCCTAATTACTATAATTACTTTTATAATTAGAGTAATTAGGGTACTAATTACTATAATTATACTAGGACTTAGTATAATCTAGCTAAAAATATAAGGAATAGTCTTCCTACTATTAAGTTTCCTTTCTTTATATTTAACTTATATAATAGAGAGGAGTCTATAGCTTATAGATACTTAACTTACTTAACTAACTTATATCTAATTATACCCCTAAAGAGTTAAACCCCTTTATTATACTTTAAATACTATACTCTACTTTATTTAGAATAAGTACTTCCGGTTCTGTTATAGGAGATTACTAGTATTTTTTTATAAAGGCTATAAAGGTAGTATAATAAGATAAGTTAGACCTTTAGGTTATATTTAAAGAAGGACTTAAAATCCCTATACCTACTAAGTTCTCTAATAAGAGAGGAACCCTTAATAACTATATATAATAAGTAGAACTATATATAGTATTCTACTCTATATTATTTATAAAGCTAGAAGAGTAGAACCTATTTTATTTTTTATATTTAGAGGAGGATATAGTAGCGGCTCTCTCTTTTTAATTTAATAAGTATATTAAGCTATAAGACTTAGTATATATAGTAGATAATACTATAAAGTTTTTTAACTATATAACTTATATTAAGGATACCTTAACTACCCTATTTTAAGATAATATAGAGAAATAGAAAATAAAAATAAAAATATCTTATCTTTATAAAAAAAGGTTAGTAATTAAGTATATAGTAAAGTTCTAGGCCTTATTAATAAAAATCTAATAGAATATTACTATAAAAATAGTAACTTATTATACTAGACTAAGTAAGGAAGTTAAGGATAAACTAATAAGGAGATTATTTTTCTAAAATATATCTATACTTATCTAGAGAGTCTATGCTATTAATAATAAATTATATAAAAGATAAATAAAATAGAAGATTTTTAACTTAGAAAATAAACTAAATAGGTAGAAGAATATCTTAGTAGTAAGCTAAAAACTATTTTATAAGGCTAAAAAAAAGAAGAAGACTAAGGACTTATTATAAGTAGAGTATTATAACTATTATAAGAAGGGATACTATAAGAATAAGTATCTATAATAAGAATAGGTAGCTGTAGTAGGGGATAAAATTCTTAATTATTAGGAAGATAGGGTAATCTAGATAGATATACTTAAACTAATTATAGTAGACTTTAGGTTAGGAGATATATATAAGTAGATTAAAAAGAAAATATAGTATAATAGTTTATTCTAAATTATATACTATAATAATTAATACTAAACCTACTAAAGTAAAAAAGAAGGAAGTAATTACTTCCTTAGAAAATTAAAAGCGTGTTTAGAAGATAAGTTCTAGATATTAATAATAAATAAGGATATTATAAATAAGGAAGCTTATAACTCCCCTAATTTAGAGTAGGCTAAGGAACTATTAAATAATAAAAACTTATTTATATATCTAAACAACCTATATTAGAAAGTAGTTTAGATATATAAGAAAATTATTAACTAGTAGAAGTAATATTATTACTATTAATAAGAGAAGATAGTAATATTACTCTATTATTATAAGAAGGTAAAGAACTTTATAATAAAAGTATTAGGAAAGTAACTAATAAATATATTAATAAAGTTACTTAATAAATATAAAATAACTCTGCTAGTTAATAATACTTAGAAGCTTATACTAATAAGTAAATTTAAAGACCTATTTAAATTAGTAGCTAAAGAGGTATCTTATATAGAGATAAATAGATTAGCAGTTATTATTAAATTAATAGTTAATAAAATCTGAAAAATATTATAAGGGGATAGATATACTAACTCGTTAAATATACTTTATATATATATCTCTAGGGGATTAAAATTTTTTAAAGATAAAGAGCTATTACTCCCTAATAAAAGACTAATCCTATAGGAAATAAGAAAGGAAGTAAGAAGATTAGTATAGCTAATTATTAATATTCCTCTATATAAAAAACTAATTCCCCTTTCTAGGTTTAAAGGTCTTAACGTTTTAAAGCTTAAAGCTTAGGAAGTTATATTAAAAAATTAGAGAGTTCTCTAGTAAGTAGATTAATTAGCGAGATCTATCTAAAGGCTAAATAAATTACTATAATCGAATTATAAGGGGACGTCTAATTTAGGTTTTAAATAAAAATTAAAGAATAGCTAGTCTAGATAATTATTAATAATAAATTAAATAAAGATTTAATTAGTTTTAACTTTATAATAAAGTATAGGATCCTAATAACTAAGTATATATTATATATACTAATAAACTTTAACTATACTATAATTAGGAAGGTAGATTAAATAACTAAGAATATTAATCTAAAAATAAATAGATAATATAAGAAGTATAGCTTCTACTTAGTATTAAGAGAAGGAGTAGATAATATTACTCTTAAAGCCCCCTAGCTATAAAAGGTTAACCTATTAATAAGATAGAGCTCTAGTACTTTAATATTTATAGATAGTATAATAAACTAAGTTTCTTAAGTATAGAAGTAATTATTTCTTAAGATTATTATATAAATAATAGAGAAAATAAAAGATAATTTCTAGAATAGTATTATAGATCCAGCGCTAGCACTTCTAGATAAGTCTTATAAGCTAGACCTAATTAGGCCTAGCGGCTATAGCTGTCTACTATTATATAGCTATAAGTATAGATAGTTTACTTCTATATAATAGTATTCTATTATACTTACAGCCCTGCTATTATTTAGGTGCCTTACTAAGTTACTAATATAATACTATTATCCTTCTTATAACTGGTGAGCCAGTAAGTCGTAGCTTTTTTTAAGAATTTTTTTTTTACGTTAGTATTCCTACTTATAAAAAATTTAATACTTTTTTTTAAAAAGATAAAGATAGTATTCCTATATAAGAGCTTAGCTTATAGCTAATATCCCTATAGAAGCTCTAATACTAAACTAGTATTTTTATATAGTAACCCTTAATAGTATCCTTAATAAGAACAATCTAATATAACTAACTTATCTAATAATATTTTTAAAGGCTATCTTAACAGCGTTCCTATATAAGATAGAAGCTTAGATATTATTACTATAACTAACCCTATAAAAGAAATTTTACTACTATAAAGTTCTCGCTTAGAAAATTTTAATTTAATACTCTTAATAGTATAATATATATACTACTAAGCTAGTAAAGAATAATCTTAAATTTAATAGGTAATAAGCTAAGGATTAGATAGTAATATTTAATTAAAAAAAGTACTTATTAAGGTATAGTATCTACTAGGATTAACTTAAAGTAAATTTTATAAATAAAGATAAAGATAACCTAAAAAAGACTTAGAATAATATAATTAGAGTAGATACTTAAAATTAAGTAGATAATATATATAACTCTAATAAAGACTAGATAGGAGGAGTTCTAGCTAACTTAAAGTAAACTCCTAATAATTAAATATATCTATTAAAGATCTTTAATATATTAAACGCATTAAGGTCTAATATAACGAGGGGATTTAACTCCTTCAGGGTATAATTAGATATAAGTAAGGTTAAGTTAAGTACCTATAAACTATAGGCTCCTCTCTATTACATAAGTTAAATATATAGAAGGAAACTCTAATAGTAAGAAGACTACCCCTTATATATTTACTAAGGACTATACTAAGCGCTAGTATAATTATAGTAATTAGTGCCTTAATTAACCTAATTACTTTCTATCCTACCCTAAAGGCGTCCTATAACTAAGGACCCTTAGCTTAGTATATATTATATACTAAGAATACCTATAATATTATCCTCTTATTAACGAATCTTTATCCTAAAGAAACCTATCTTCCTTAATATACAGATCTTTACCTATACTATAAATAAAGAAACTATAAGGCTTAATTGTATATTATTATTAGTTAGTTCTAAAATTTAGGATAGCTTCTCTATCTAAATAAGACTATATCTAGTATATAGAAGCGGGGCGCCTCTATTATTCTAATAAGGCATCTAACTAGTATATTAAATATATTTATACTAATAATAATTATAATCTATCTTCTTTTAATATTCTTAAGTAGAAGTATCTAGAGGAGTAATATAAGTAGTTATAAAAAGAAGAAAAAGTAGCTTTTAAGAAGTTATTTTATCTTTATAAGTAAATAGAGAAGATTAAGGCGGACTAAGTAAAAATAATTTAAAAGGAGGTAAGGAATATTAAGTTCTTAGAGAGAAAAGAGGAGGAGACTATATCCTAAGCTCCTACTTCCTTATCTAGTATATTTAAGGGTCTTGACCTAACGCTAGACTAGGGCTAACTAATATAAGATTTTAGACTTAAAATTCCTATATCTTCTTTAGATAGTTAAGTATTAAAGGTAATTCCTATATATTTTCTAAGCTATTATAGTCTAACTACTTAACTAGATATCTTTATTTCCTATTAATCTTCTAGTAATCTAGAATTTTCTTAATATTATATTCCTTATTATCCTTATCTAGGAGGAGAGGTACCGTTTATAATAATATCTAAGAATTTACTTTTTCTAGTAATAATATATAGAATATATTATACTTTTTTATTAGTTCTAGTAAGTTTAATATATAGTTTATATCCCCTCTATATTCTTTAATTAGGAAAGGGCTAAGCTTTATATAATTAAGCTTATTACTAAGCTTATTAGTTTTAAAGTTTCTATAAAAAAGATATACTCTATCCCCTTTAGAAATATTCAGACTTTTTAAATATTTTTAATTATAATATATCGCTAAGTAACTACTTAGGAACTATAAATTCTTCTATAATTTTTAATAAAGGTAGCCTATTTCTTAGGTTATTATAATAACTTACTATATCTTAGATTTATAGTCCTTAAGTAATAATATTATATAGGGTTTAAACCTATAATTAGCTTAATTTAGTATTATTCTAATAAAATCTAATAAAGATCTATTATATACTATTTATATATTAGGTAGATACTAAACCTAATTATTCTACTAGTAATTTATATAATATTAAAGATATTATTTAAGTATTTAATTAATTTATTCTATCTAACTATCTATCTATAGGTAGAATATTATACTTATTTTTATCTTAATCCCTATTATATCTATTAATAATTTTTAAAATTTAAAGGTAAAGAGCTTATCTTAATCTAAAATAATCTTATTTAGAAGCTTATAGTTAGCTACTACTATTCTAAGAAATATATAAGCTAGATCTTCTATATTAGAGGCTTCCTTATATAATAGAAAATATACTAATTTAGTTAACTAATTATTAATTACTAATATTATATTATATTCCGCTTTTAATAGTTATTCTTTTAATTTTAAGAGTTTAATAATAAAATCCTATATAATACTCTTCTAAGCTTATTCTAGAAAGCTAGTTAATTTTATCTTTCTATATAATTTATATCAGGCATGCTTTATTCTAATATATATATTATATTAAGTAATCCTTTCCTTAATATATTTCCTTATCCTTAGAAAATAGAAGTTTTATAATAACTTTTTAAAAAAATTTTTAATTTTTTAATAGCCTCCTAAGGTTTCTATCTTATAGTAGATTCTAAAGATCTCTATATATATATATATTAGAATATAGATTCTTCCTAGAAATAAAAGAAGTCCTAAATCTATCTTACTAAACCTATTATAGCTATTAATATCTTTAAGGATTTTAACTACTACTTTATCTTTTTATAGATCTACTAATACCTATTAGATAAGTTCTTTAGTTTCTACTATTATAGTTACTATAATATAGAGCTCTACTCTATTAGGTTATAGTAATTTATCTTTATCTTATATTAATATAGCTCTAGAGCTCTACTAGATATCTTCTATATAATTAGCTCTCCTACTAAATATATCTATAATATTATTTTTACTATCCTTAATATATTTAATTCTAAAATTAAATATTATTAACTTCTTATATTAATAAGCTAGATATTTATTTAGCTCCTTTATTAATAAAAAGTATATTAAGTTTTTATAATCTAATAAGATCTAAACCTAGTACTTAGTTCCTTTTAGATAGACTTTCTATTTATAAAATATATCTACTATAGTAAGTAGTTCCTTATTATATATTAGATATCTAGACTTAATATCTTATAACTTCCTACTATAAAATATAATAAGGTACTAATATTCCTTTCCCCTTTTAATAATATTAGTATTAATTTATATAAGCTGACTTATTACTACTCCTAGTGCGCTGTTTAAAGTATTAGTATAAACTTTAATAGGAAGTTTTAGGTTAAACTAATAAAGTATAGAACCTAAAATAAACTATTTCTTTAAAATTTAAAAAGAAGCTTCTATCTTTTTTCTCTATATAAATAATATTTTATTCTATATTAAGCTTATTAAAGGTACTATAGTTTTACTATAATCCTTAATAAATCTTTAATAGAAGTTTATAAATTTAAGGAAAGACTAGACCTTTTTCTTATTATTTAATATAAGCTATTTAACTATATTTTAGACTTTATTAGGGTCTATCTTAATCTCTTTATTTAAGATAATAAACTTAAGAAATTTTACCCTTTTTTAGTAAAATTTATATTTTAATATCTTAAATTATAAGCCAGCTTTTTTAAGTTTTTATAGTACTTTATATATATACTTAATATATTCTTTAAAAGTATTAGAGTAAATAAGGATATTATTTATATAAACTAATATAAACTCGTCTAGATACTCTTTTAAGATATTATTAATATATACTTAAAATATAATAAGGGCGTTAGTTAAGCTAAATAGTATAATAAGATACTTATATAGGCCTTATTTAATATAAAATACTATTTTCTACTTATCCCCCTTCTTTATTCTTATTTGGTTAAACGCTTTTAGAATATTAAACTTAATAAACTACTTCTTCCCTTAAAACTTATCCTAAAGCTCCTTAATTAAGGGTAGAGGATAGCTATTTTTAACTATTATATTATTAAGTACTTTATAATCTATATATAATCTTAATCCTCTATCTGTCTTTAGTATAAATAGGATAGGATATCCTACTAGTAATTAGGATTTTTAAATAAAGCCCTTAGCTTTATTTTCTCTAATATATTCTATAAGAGTAACTACCTTATCTTTTAATAGTAGATATATAGGCTTCTTTATAGATTCTTTATTTAAGATTAGTTTAATCTTATAATCCTATAATTAATATTTAGAAAGTATTTTATTAAAGCTCTCTTCTTAAAATAAGTTTCTATATTTTATATATTTATTAAGTAATTTTATATAAGTAGTACTACTAATAGTAATAACTTAACTCTATAGTATTATTATATATTTTTTTTAAAAATCATCCTTTATTTCCTCTATTATTTATATAATAATACTAGGAAATAAATACTTTTATACTTAAAAAACTTAGTTTAGAGTACTATTTTTAAATATTAAAATACTAGAATTTTATTTTATTAATAAGTTAACTTTTTATAACTAAGGGGCTTTAAGAGTAATATTATCTACTCCTCCTCTTAATACTAAGTAGAAGCTAAACTTTTTATATTATCTTCTTATTTTTAAATTAATAGGCTTAATAATTTAATCTACTTTCCTAATTATAAAGTAGTTAAAGTTTATTAGTATATATAGCATATACTATATAGTTAGGATTCTATACTTTAATATAAAGTTAGAATTAATTAGATCTTTATTTAATCTACTATTAATAATTACTTAAACCTAATATCCTATAATCTTTACCTAAAATCTAAATTAGATATCCTCTTATAATTTAATAATAATAATTTATTCAGCCTTTAAATAGATCCTACTAATTAGCCTACTTATTAAAAAACTTTCTAGTTTTTTAATTAAACTTTCTAAGCTTCTAGCTCTAGAACATTTAAACTCTTAAACTTAAAAAGTAAGATAGTTCCTTTATATAAAGGAATATTAATAATTAGCTATACTAATTTCCTAACTTTATTCCTTATCTCCTATAGGATTAATCTTCTATTAGGGAGTAATAACTCTTTATCCTTTAAGAACTTTAATCCCCTTAGTATATATATATAGAGTATATTTAATAGGTCTATATATCTATCCCCTTATAATATTTTTTAGACTTTATTAGCTATTAACTTAGTAATAATAACTAGCCCGCCTATCTCTATATAAGATACCTCTTTAGTAACTAACTTAAATAAGTCTTTAAACTTATTTATTAGTACTAACTTCTAGATATTATTAACTAGTAAGGTTATTTTATATTTATTAAATAATTTTATTAATATATTTATTAGTTATTTTACTAATACTTCTATTATAAAGGCTTCGGCCTTCTTATAGTAATAAGTTACTACTACTAGTTCCTTTTACTAAAGGTGGTAGTATTACTTCTATTATTTAATAATTTCTTTATATATTTTTACTATAGACTGATATAAGTTGTTTAAATATATAAATAAATTTTTATTATTTAATAGTTCCTTAGCCTACTCCTAATCTAAGGAGTTATAAGCTTTCTTATTTATTACTAATACTTAAAACTTATCTTCTAAATATATTCTTTATTTTTTTAGGAAGTATTTACTTCCTTTCTTCTTACTTTAATAAGTTTAATACTAATTATTATAGTATATAGTCTAGGATAGGCTATTATACTATACTTTCTTTCTAACCTATTTATATATATCTCCTAAGCTAGAGTCTACTGTAATTAGTTTAGAGATATTTATATAAAAAATAGTCCTATCTTCCTAATAGTTAGGGCGTTTATTTCTTATAGCTGCTACTTACTCCTATTAAAGGCACTTATTTTTATAGTATCTCTTTTTATAATAGTTATAATACTTTACCTATAATAAGTTTTTAGTCTTTTTTCCTTTTTTCACCTTATAAGGTGGTTTCTAGCTTATTATTAAAATATTCTTCTACCTACTAAGCTTACTTCCTAAGTTAGAAGCCTTCCTTTTTATTTTCTATTTATATAATTTATTATCTATAGTATAAATTATCTAGATAAGTATAGATATATTTAAGAATAATTATATTCTTACTAATTTATCCTTAACTTCTTTACTTAATCTAGTATAATAAGTAGCTATCTTTATAATAGTATTCTACCTAATTTTTACTAATAAGGCCTAGAATTTTACTATATACTTAGTTATTAACCCTTTTTAATAAAGGTAGGATATTTTCCTCTTTATTTTTCTTTCTTTTATTTTATCTTTAAATAAGGCTTTAAGGATATCTTTAATATAGTTATATTTATTAAAAAACTTACTAATATTATTTACTATATATTAGGGGTCTTACAGCTTAATATATTTATTAAGTTAGGGAGAGAAAGCTGCTACTATATCTCCTTCTAAATAAGAAAGATAAAATAAGTTCTATTCTTCTAATTTAATAAATAATAAGGAGTAGAATACTATATATAGTTCTATTTATTATATATAACTATTAAGGGTTCCCCTCTTATTAGAGAACTTAATAAGGGTAGGGACCTTAAATCTTCTACTAAGGACTACTTAGATACTTAAGTCATCTTATTAAACTACCTTTATTATTTTTATAGAAGGGCGCTAATAATCTTCTATAATAGAACTAGAAATACTTATTCTAAATAAAGTAAAATATAGTATTTAAAATATAATAGGGGGGTTTAACTCCTTTAGGGTATAATTAAATATAAGTAAGATTAAATAAGTTAAGTACCTATAAACTATAGGCTCCTCTCTATTATATAAGTTAAATATATAGAAGAAAACTCTAATAGTAGGAAGGCTGCCCTTTATATATTTACTAAGGACTATACTAAGCGCTGGTATAATTATAGTAATTAGTGCCTTAATTACTCTAATTAAGTCTAATCTTAGTGATTAGTATCCTGATTAACCTAATTATTTTCTATCCTACCCTAAAGGCGTCCTATAACCAAGGACCCTTAGCTTAGTATATATTATATACTAGGAGCACCCGTAATATCTAATAGGTAGAAGAGGTAATATACTCTTAAACTAAGTAATAATAATATAATTTACCTAATAGATAGTATAGACCTATATAGAAAAATTATTAAATAAGTTATAAATAAGACTAAATTTATAGAGGGAGTTAATATAAAACTATATATATAATAAAACGCGTTTCTAATAAATATTAACAAAATTATTATAATAAGATAGAAATATATTATACTAAAAAGTTATCTTATATATAGTAAGAAATAAGAAGCTAATATAAATAATCTAGCTAAAAAGCTATAGAAGGAGGTTAACTATCTAAGGATATAAAAAAATTATTATTAATAACTAAATAATAATCTTAATAGTAAAAACAACGTAATAATAGGGGAGCTAGAGGTACTAAGAGAGTAAGTAAATTAATAATAATATTAAAATAACTATAACTCTAATAATAACTATATTTCCTATACCTCTTATAGGCGACTAAGAGACTATAAGTTACTAAATAACTATAGTAAACACTACACGTCTACTATACTACTTAGATAGGAACTATATATAGAGACTAAAGCTATAGAAGAGAACTATAATATTAAGTAATAAAAGATCCTATTATTCTATAGTAATAAGGACTAGAATAAATATAAAAATTAGTATATAGTAATTCTAATAAGATTTAAGAATTACTTACTCTACTTCTTTATAAAAACTATTAAGCTAGACTTTATTAAAGAATCTCTAAAAAATATAGCCTTTAGGATTATAAAAACTTAAATTAACCTAAAAAATAACTATTTATACTAGACTTATTAGGAAGCTATTTAAAACCTTAATAGCTTCTTTAAAGTTTATAATATATATACTAAAGTAATAAGCGAGTTAAATAACCCCTTAATATAGATAAATTATAAAAATCTTAATAAAATATTTAATAAATTCTATATATAGTTCCTAATAGTTATTAGCTCTCTAAATCTAAATAATTATATTAAGATAAAGTTCCTAAAAATAAACCTATTAATAAAACTAATAAATTATATAATAGGTATAATAGTAATAAATCTATCCTTTAAGTACTATATATAAATCCTCTAATTAACTAATATAGATATAAGTATCATAGATACTAGAAAACTATATTAGAATAGAAAACTAAGAAATAAGTTAACCTCTACTAGTATATTAATAGCTTAATAATTTAGATAAGCTAAGGTATTAATTACTACTACTAATTCTTAATAAAGACTTAAGATACTTATAAAGATACTTTAATAACTCTAAAAGAAAGGCTAGTACTATAAGTATTTAAAACCTAATTATATCTCTATAGATATTAATACCCTATATAAGAACTTACTATTTCTAATAATAAGGGAAATAAAAATATAACTAGTAGAGATTAACATCTTTTAAAATAGCTAAGAAATAAGTAATAGGTATATAGAGAAAGAACTTAATAATAATAAGTTAGAAAACTAGGAATCCCTAGTAAAGATATTACTAGGAATACCTTAGTATATAGTAGAATTAAATAGCTAAAGGATATTATAAAACTAATAATAATAACCTACTCCCTTACTTATACTAATATTGAGAGAGTAGATCTAAAATTAAAATAAAAGAGGTAGTTAAATTTCTAAGTAGAGATATAGATAGGAAAGAAGAATATAAAGATATATATAATAATAAACTTAAGTACTATAGCTTCTTTATTTATTAGTAGTATCTTTATAAAATAATATAATCTAGTATTAATAACCTTAATAAAGTCTTATTTATTAAAGCTAGTTAATAGAGAGTCTACTTTAAATATAATCTATATAGTATAGCTAGACTTTAGGCTAAAGGACTATATTAAATAATTATTAAAACTAATTATAAATCTTAGAAAATTTAATATTATCTTAAAGATACTATAATTAGAATAATATAATTTAAATATTAGCTAGGTAGATTATATTATAATAATAAACTTAAACTTCTATATATCTAACTATCTATTATATAGTAAGTTAATTACTACTATAAACTACTTTTAATTAAAAAAATAAAAGCTAATATAGGACTAGGAATATAATATTACTAAGATTAATATCTATATATTTATAAAAATAATAAAAAGGGAAGATAATAAAGTAATCGTGATATAACTCTAGGATTTTAAGAATCTTAAATATAAAGATAAATCTTATACTTATATTATAACTAATATTATAGTAATATTAGTTAAGGATTATAATAAGTTCTTTTCTAAACTCTAAAAAAAATATCCCTTTATAGAGACTCTAAAAGGGATAATACTAAAAGATTACTATAACTAGGTAGATATATAGAATCTAGTAAAAATAAATAAGTTACTACTATATAAATAGATAAACTATATAATTAAATTAAAGAATAAAGCTAAGCTACTAGTAAAAAGGGTATATAATATATTATATAACTAAGTTTAAATAGTTAAAGAGTATATTTAAAATATACTAAATAAAGGTTATATTTAACTAAGTAGTTTATCTTATACTATCTCTATCCTAATAGTAAAAAAACTAAATAGGGGACTTAGGATATATATTAACTATAAGGCCTTAAATATATTAATAAGTAAAAATTAAAATACTTCTTTACTTATATATAATATACTAGTAAAGCTTTATACTATAAAGATATATAGTAAGTTTAATATTATTATAGTATTTAATAAGATTTATATATAAAAGGGTTATAAGAAAAAAATAGTATTCCTTATAAGGTATAGCCTTTTTAAATATATAATAATACTTTTTAGCTTATATAATACCCTAGGTATCTTCTAAGCCTTTATTAACTATATACTATAAAATTACCTTAATATATTCTATACTACTTACTTAGATAATATACTTATTTATAGTATAAATATAGCTAAGTATAAAGAGTATATAAAATAGGTACTATAATAGCTTTAGAAAATAAGGTTATTCCTTAATATTTATAAATATAAGTTTAATATTACTACAGTTAAATACCTAGGTATTATTATTACTATTAAGGGATTAAAGATAAACCCTTATAAAGTAAAGATAATTAAAGATTAGAAGTAGCTAAGGTATCTTAAAGATATATAAGTATTCCTAGAATTTATAAACTTCTACTATAGATTTATTAAAGGGTACTCCTATTAGGCTATACTATTAACTATACTAACTAAAATAAACGCTAAAGGGTTTATCTATCTATAAATACTAGATAGACTAGAGGATATAGTATTTATTAAATTAAAAAAAGTATTCCTTAAAGTTTTAAACCTAGCCTATTTTAATCTAAAGCTAAAAATATAGGTAGAAACTAATATATTAAACTATATTATTACGGAAATCTTATTATAGAAGGATAGATAAGAGGTACTTTATTTAATAGTTTATCTCTCTAAGAAGATAACACCCTAGGAGTATAATTATAAGATATATAATAAGGAATTACTAGCTATTATTAGAGCTTTTAAGGAATAGCGTTTAGAATTTATAGAGATATTAATTAAAGACCTTATAAGTATACTAACTAATTATAGGAATCTTAAATACTTTATAATAATAAAATAACTAAATAAGATGTAGGTAAGATAATTAGAATTTTTATTTAAATTTAACTTCTAGATAACTTATTAGTTAGGTAAATAAAAAACTAAACTAAATAACTTAATAAGATAATTATAAGATATACTAAATAGTATTAAAGATATAAGAAACTAATTCTAATACTAGGTTCTACTTAAAAAGGAAAGCTTAGATAAGGACGTATATAATATTACTAGTATAATAGTATTACTACTTAATAAATTAATTTATAGTATTACTTAGTTAGCAGCGATGATATATAATATAAGTAAATAGAAACCTTTTAATAAGGAGTTTAATAAAGAATTATTAGAAGACTTAAGGCGAGTTATAAGTAGAAAGCTAAATAATAAACTATTTATAGTAGACCTAATATTAGAAGCTGATAAGTCTAATAAAGATTTAGTTAAAGACGCGTTTATTAGTAATAATAAAGTTATATAGCTACTACGTAAAGCATATATTAATAATAAGATAGTATAGGTAATACTAATTATAAAGGAGATAGGTAATAGGGAGCTACCCTTACTTTATAAGAGTACTAAGATTAAGCTAGGAGATTATAAAGTTCTTAATAACCTTCTTTATATAATAAAGTAACTATACGTCTCTAATAACTTAGAGCTTTAGATAAAGATTATAAATAAGCTATATAGATCTAGACTAGAGGAATATAAAGAAAGAGTAGTTATATATATTAAAGTTAGTAAATACTATTACTAGTTAAGGATAATAGATATAATATAATACTTTATTTATAACTATTATATATATAAACAGACTAAAGCTTATTATAATATAAAGTATAGGCTACTAAAGCTGTTACTAATACTAGATTAATATTAGTAAGATATTAGTATTAACTTTATAACACCCCTATCTATATACTAAAGATTCGGACGCGATTACTAGTATATTATAATTATAGTTAATAGACTTTTAAAGAAAAGATATTTTATTAATCTAAATTTATTAAATATTAAAATAGTTATTTAAGCCTTTATTAAATAGATCTAGTATAAGGAAGGATACCCTATATTAATTATATTAAATAGGAGAATATAATTTATATTATACTTCTAAAAGTAACTTTATAATAGGATAGGGACTAGACTTAAGTTATTAATAATATTTTATTCTAAAATAGATAGATAGATAGAGGTCGTAAATATAACTCTAAAATAATACTTATATATATATATAAACTACTAGCAAGATAATTAGATAGATCTCTTATTAATAGTTAAATTTAAATTAAATTTAGCGGTGAATATATCTATAGGAATAGAGCTATTCCTAGCTATAAAAAGGTATATACTATAATTAGGGCTAGAATCGCTAACGCTATAATTAGGATAAGCTTTAATAAAAGAAATAAAAGATATTAAGGCAGCTAATAGTTTTATATATAAGATTAGTAATCTTAAAATATATTTAAAAGATAAGCTAGTCTAGACTTAGGTAAAGTAAAAGGAATATATAAACTAATATTATAACCTTATACCTAAATTTAAGATAGAGGATCTAGTTATATTTAATATAAAGAATATTAAAATAAAGTAACTAAATAAGGGATTAGACTAGAAGAACCTAAGACTATTTAAGGTAGTATAGGTTATTAATAATATAGCTTATAAACTTAAGCTCTTAATTATAATAGTATTTATATTTCCTATCTTCTACTTATAGCTATTATACTAAGTAGATAATAATTCCTTACTAGGGTAGTATATACCTACACTACCCCTAGTTAAGATTAATAAGGAAGGTAAAAAGTAGGAGGTAAAAGAGATACTAAACTCTAAAATAAATTAAAGAAGGCTAGATCTTATTATAGGAAGATATAAATATTTAATATATAGACTAAGGTACCTAGGGTATAAGAATTAGAATTAGTAAGTATATACTAATATAATAAAATACCTTAAGTTAGTAGCTAATTATTATTATAAATACCTAGATAAGCTAGGCCTCTACGTTATATTTATAATATTTAAAGAATAGGAAGCGCTGTTATCGACGCTATTAATTAAATATATTATTAATTAATTATTAGAGGTAGCCTTAAAGAGATAAATTATAGATAGTAGGATTACTAAAAGTACTATTATTATTAAATAACTAAGGAAGCTTCTTAGATAATCCTAAGATATAGAATTTAAAGGAGGGTTATATTAATAACTAGATATAGTAGATACCTATTCTATAGATATAAGAATATATAATAGATTTATATATTATACGATGGAATTATATATTATATAATAGATATAGATAATAGTAAATTATATTAGCTTATAAATAACAAGGATATAGCTATACTAGGGGGGGGGATAGTATTATAGATTTAGTACTAGTACTTCTAGATAGACTTTATAGGCTAGACTTAATTAAGCCTAGTAGTTATAGCTATCTACTATTACGTAGCTATAGGTATAGATAGTTTACTCCTATATAATAGTATTCTATTATACTTACAGCCCTACTACTATTTAAGTGCCTTACTGAGTTACTAATAAATAAGAATATAATAATACTATAGAGTTAAGTCGCTACTATTAGTAGTATTATTTATATAAAACTACCTAATAAATATATAAAATATAGAAATCTATTTTAAGAAGAAAGTCCTAATAAGGTACTTCCTAAATATTAGTTATAGAACTATAAGATTAAGTTAATTCTAGATAAAAAATCTATAAAAAAGCTAATATATCTACTATTAAGAAATAAAGTAGTCGCCCTAATAGAATATATTAAAGAAAATAAAGTAAAGGGCTTTATTTAAAAATTCTAGTTATTAGTAGGATACCCCATCCTATTTATACTAAAGATAAATAGAGAATTAAGATTATATATAAATTATAAAGTACTTAATAATATTATAGTTCAGAATAGCTATCCTCTACTCTTAATTAGAAAGCTCTAGGATAAGCTTTAAAGGAAGAAATAATTTATTAAGTTTAATATACTAGAAGTGTTTAACCAAATAAGAATAAAAAAAGGAGATAAGTAGAAAATAGTATTTTATATAAGATAAAATCTTTATAAATACTTTATTATACTATTTAGGTTAACTAACGCCCCCGTTATCTTTTAAATATATATTAATAATATCCTAAAAAAGTATCTAGATAAGTTTATATTAGTTTATATAAATAATATCCTTATTTACTTAGTTACTTTTAAAGAATATATTAAGTATATATAAAAAATACTAGAAAAGCTTAAAAGGGTAGGTTTATACCTTAAAATATTAAAATATAAGTTTTACTAAAAAAGGGTAAAATTCCTAGAATTTATTATCTTTAATAAGAGGATTAAGATAGACCTTAATAAAGTTAAAAATATTATTAAATAGTTTATACTAATTAATAAAAAAGAGATTTAGTTTTTTCTTAGGTTTATAAACTTCTATTAAAGATTTATTAAGGATTATAGTAAAACTATAGTACCTCTAATAAACTTAATATAAAATAATATATTATTTATATAGGTAAAGAAAGTAGAAGCTTTTTTTAAATCTTAAAAAAGTAGTTTATTTTAGGTTTTATACTTTATTAGTTTAATCTAGAACTTCCTATTAAAGTTTATACTAATACTTTAAATAGTATACTAGGAGTAGTAATAAATTAGCCTATATAAATAAACGCTAGTATTATTAAAAGGGGGAGGAAATATTAGTATTCTATTACTTTTTATAGTAGGAAATTATAAGATACTAAGTCTAAATATCTAATATATAATAAAGAATTACTTACTATAATAGATATATTTTATACTTAGAAGGTATATCTAGAAGAAACTAAGTATTAGATTTAGGTCTTATTAGACTATAAAAACTTAATATACTTTTTATTAATAAAGGAGCTATATAGACATCTAGCTTATTAGTATAAAGAATTATTAAGATTTAATTTTAAAATTAAATATATAAAGGGTAGTAAAAATAATACTATAAATATACTTAATAGGAGAGCTAATTATATAGAGAATATCTAGTAGAATTTTAGAGCTATACTTATATAAAATAAGGATAGATTATTATAACTAAATAGAATAGGACTCTATATCGCTATAACTATAATAATAGAAATTAAAAATCTTACTAAATAAGTATTAGCAGATCTATAGAAAGATAAAGTAGTAGTTAAAATCCTTAAAGATATTAATAACTATAATAGGTTTAGTAAAATAGATTTAGAACTTCTTTTATTTTTAAAAAGGATTTATATTTTAATACTAATATATAAAAAGATCTTTAGAATCTACTATAAGATAGAGTCCTTAAAAGGATATTAAAGAATTAAGAAGACTCTTAAGAAGTTATTATAGAACTTCTACTTCCTAAGAATAAAGAAATATATTAAGGATAGGGTTACTTATTATAATATATATATTAGAATAAAGTATACTTAATATAAACTATATAAAAAAATAAAATTAGCGGGCTTTCTAGACTAAGTTTAGAAGAGTATTATATAAGATTTTATTATTAAACTCCTAAAGTTAAAGAAATAACTAATAAAAGCGGAATATAATATAATCTTAGTAATTAATAATAGGTTAATTAAATTAGTATACTTCTTATTATATAAAGAAGTCTTAAGTATAGAAGACCTAGCTTATATATTTTTAAAAATAATAGTAGCTAACTATAGGCTTCTAGATAAGATTATTTTAAATAAAGATAAGCTCTTTACCTCTAAATTTTAGAAATTATTAATAGATATAATAGGGATTATAATAAAGATAAGTATAGTATTCTACCTATAGATAGATAGTTAGATAGAAAGAATTAACTAAATACTTAAGTAATATCTTTAGTATTATATAAATTATTAGTAAAATAATTAGGTTTAGTATCTACTTAATATATAAATAATATATAATAAATCTATATTGGACTCTACTAGTATAATATTATATTAAGCTAACTATAGTTTTAAACCCTATATAATTCTACTACTTAAGGATTATAAATCTAAGGTATAGTAAGTTACTATTATAACCTAAGAAATAGGTCGCCTCTATTAAGAATTATAAAAGAATTTATAGTTCCTAAGTAGCTGCTTAGTAATATATTATAATTAAAAATATTTAAAAGGACTAAATATTTTTAAAGGGGATAGGATATATCTTTTTTATAGAAATTTTAAAATTAATAGGCTTAGTAATAAACTTAATTATATTAAGCTTAGTCTATTCCTAGTTAAGGAATATAAAGAGGATATAAATTATATATTAAATCTACTAGAGCTAATAAAGAAATATAATATATTCTATATATTATTACTAGAAAAAGTAAACTCTAAGATACTATTATAAATAATATCCCTTCTTCTAGATTAGGATAATAAGGAGTATAATATTAAGAAAATCCTAGATTACTAAAAGATTAATAGGAAATAGAGATATTTAGTTAAGTAGTTAAACTATAATAACTTAGAGAATATATAGAAACTACCTTTAGCGCTTAATTATTTAGAGAATTTACAGGAATTTTAAGCCTAAAATCCTATATTAGCTAATTCTAGTTTAGTAATAGGTTAAGACCTTTAAACTTACTAGTTAAGAAAGTAGGAACCTAAGAGGCAGCCTCCTTCTCCTTAAAAAACTTAATATTTTTTATTTTTTTTAAACTATCTTTATCTAGTCTAACTCTATTTTTTATATTTATTTTTAGAGATAAATTAGCTTTATAAAAGCTATCTTCTTTTTTTCCTATAATCTTTTATACTATTCCTCTAGACGCTTCTATTTTAGAATATTAAAAAGAAAAAGATTATATTCTCCGCTACTATAAATATACTTAATATATTAGTTAAATATTTTATTTATATAGCAGAGGCACCCCGCTTCTATATATTAAATATAGTCTTATTTTAATAGAGAAGCTATTCTAAGCTTTAAGACTAACTAATAATAATATATTAAAGAGCTTTAAGATTTCCTTATCTATAGTATAGATAAAAAATATTAAAGAAGTAAGATTTCTTTAGGATAAAGATTCCTTAATAAGAGGATAGTATTATAGATATTTCTAAATAATAATATATATTAAGCTAAGGGTTCTTAGGTATAGGATAGCCTAAGTATAGAATATAGAAAGTAATTAGAGTAATTAGAGCCTAATTACTATAATTACTTTTATAATTAAAGTAATTAGAGTACTAATTACTATAATTATACTAGGGCTTAATATAATCTAGCTAAATATATAAGGGATAGTCTTCCTATTATTAGGTTTTCTTTCTTTATATTTAACTTATATAATAGAGAGGAGTCTATAGCTTATAAATACTTAACTTACTTAATTAACTTATATTTAATTATACCCTTAAGGAGTTAAACCCCCCCGTTATAATATAAATATAATTATAATTATTATATATTATTAAGTCTAAACCTTATTCTTATTAAACTATAAATAGAGTTAAACTTATATTATCTACTCTTTAAATTTTTTTCTTTCTTTATAATATAGGTCTAGTTTAATAATTTTAATATTTAATCTAATATTATTTATACTCTAATATCTAGTTTAAGTTATTTTATTTAAGATAAGCTAAGCTATACTCTTTTAATTTAATAAACTTATATTTAAGAGTATTTAAAATATTATAAACTAATATTATAGGTTTTTTAAAGATAAGTAATTAAAAGGCTAAAGGATATAAAAATAAATAAACTAATTATATAATCTTACTAACTATTTATATAATAAAGTATTAACCTTTTATATTATAATAATTATATTAATTTACTAGTAAAGTTAAATATATAAAAGAAAAATTATCTAAAATAGATAAAAGTCCTAATTATATAAATAAAGAAAAGTTTACTAAAATTATTATATTTAATATATTTAATATATTTAATATATTTAATTACTAAATAAACTAATTTTACTAGATATTTAGTATATTTAATACCTCCTAGTACTGAACACCCTAAATATTTATAATAAGGACTATGCTGTTCCGCGCACTCATAATTCCGCGGTCCGTTGTTCCTCCGTTAGATCGTGTTCTAACACGGTGGTGGGGCTCTAGAGCGACGATGAGGTCTCCTACTAGGGGGGAGAAGGGGGTAAAAGGATGTGTGTATGTATAGCTTTAATCCTGCCCGATTTGGGGTGCTATAAACGGTTGCTGATTGAGTTCTACAGAAATGGTCGATTTGTTCAATTTTTAATATGTGCGCCAGCTATTTTGGCACTAACGCGGCGCTACCATAGAATAGTTACAGGCACGATACAATCCGAGGCCTGCGCTAGCTATGAAAGGAAACGCTGCATGTATCCTGCGTTCGACAGGCGTCTGCTTCTTGCCTGCTCACTAAAGTCCAGAAATGCGTGATCCACTGTCCGTTAACTATCAAATATGGTGTTTATTCCTCAATCACTGTGTTTCTCTTAACTAATATTCTCCGTTGAGCTTGTATTGCCCTCTATTCCTAGCTCCCTTCATCTCATCCCTACTTTATTAGTGAGCTATTTTCCTCCTATTACTACCCTTCTAAGAAGCCCCATTTCAATTGACGAATCCTCCAGAGTTGATACAAACCTTATTCCATACCACTAATATTCTCGACACCTCCTTCGCTAGCGCTGTCGGATCAGGACCTCCTGGAACCACAGGCTTCAAACTTGGCGACAATATTGCCCAAATCCGCATCGGTTATGACTATCGATCTGGTACTTTTCAAAGATCCGCCTTGGGACCCCAAGAAGCCTGTCCAAGAGAGCGTAGAGTAGAAGTTTGCGCAGTATAGCTAGGTATTTGTTGAGCCAAAGCATGCTGAGATTATGTATTGGGTTTGCCATCTTAAACTCTCGACAGGACCTGCGCTGCTCTCCTCAATGTCATCCGTGACTGTTGCAAATCCTCGTCTTCGAGTGGGATTGGTAAAATTGGAGGTCCACGAACATCAAAAAGAGATTTGGAAGTACTGTACGGTCAATTCTTCCCCGAGGGGGACACAAGACCAAATATTACTCCAAGACTAGACTAGATACCGGTCAATGTCCCGGTAAGAAGCCAGTACAATCTGTTTCCTTTTGAGAGAGGATCAGCGATAAATGAGCAACGAATGACAGGTTTGCGCCAGTGTCGGTATGGGACCAGTCTGGGAAATGACAACGGCGACAGTAGCGAGTAATTACATAAGCCTGGAAGCCGTACGCTAGCTCAGTACTTCGCATATCTGGAAAGTGCAGTTTCAGAAGCGATGGTCATCGTGAGTTGCTACAGATTCCCCTGGATATTGTCTTCTGGTGGAGGCTATTCAAGAAACGTTCTATCAACAACTTCCTGGTTAGTAGGTTACCCTTCGGTAACTCAGTGGGATAGGGGTGGGGAAAAAGTTAAGAATGCTGAAGCAGCCGACGGCCACGGGAAGGCAACCATTCGCTGGGGGATTAACATGACTGTCTATAGAATTTTTCTAGGAACACAAACGGTCTGATATACACAACTCTAGATTTGCCCTAAGATATTACCGTCAAGCAAAGAAGATCGAGGCTGAATAAGCTTAAACTTTGATATGATGAATACCTGCTAACAACTTCCATTGAATCAGCATCCTTCCAGAAAGAAGCTGGCTGTCGCTACCTCAGCGCCTCGTGTGCTATCCTCAGTCTCCGTCTCAAGTATGTAACAAGCTCACCAAAAGGCTTCGGCTCAACTCGGCCGCCTTGGCCATTGTGGCTCCTCCACTCCTCTGGAGCGCAGGAGCGCCTCTCAAATAATTCTATCAGGGAGCCGATCTTGTTAAGCTCAATGCGGAGCAAGTTGTCCTTTAAGACCTGCTCATCACTCTGGTCAGGCTGATAGGAGCCTAAGCTCAAGCGAACACGTTGTGGCGGAGGCGCTAGTGGCGGTTGAAGCGCCCGGGTGGCGCTTGATGACATAAGGGGTGAAGACGAGGCCACTGAGGGAGCCAGGGAGGAGCCCACGCTGAGCGTGTCTGTGAGGGTCTCAGCGGAATTGGTGGTACTATTGCTATGTTTTTCTGAGACAGGGTTGTCATAGATTGCTATCATTTGGTCGATAAGGGCTATGATGATGAGCACAAGGATATTATCGTCTGTATGGGATCTGTTGGGGCAGTTGAGAGCAGATGTACAGAGACTAATTATAGCCTTGTTCTCGGAGAGGGACTTGTCGAAGGGGCTGTGGGACCCGCGGCTCGAGAGCCAGCAGTCGGACAATTTAACAAGCATCTTTTGGCGACAGGAACATGTCTGGGCGCATTGTGATGGTTCGCTATTAAATTGGTGAGCATCGATTGATGCAAGAGCTGTAGGATAATGCCTAACGTGTTGGTCTGAGAAAGGCTGGCCTCGATGGTCTAGACCGATATCGTTCTCTGCGTAAATGGGGGACAAACTCATCATGGGGTCATCCACTTCACCAGATGCAGCAAAGCTGTTATGATCGCCAATGTCGGAAAAGCTTGTAGCCCATCCGTCAAGGATAGAGGCGTCAAAGCCTGCTTCCAAAAGAGACGCCGCGGTAGGAGTGGTCCCGGTTGAGGTCGAAAACGTTACAGGCGCTGGGGTCAATGTTCCTTGGTGGGTATTATTGCTGTCTCTATTGACTCCGTTGCTGTCCGCATCTCTTTGACTCTCGGCCCTCCCCTTTGCGGAGCGCAACGAAACGCTGTACACACAGTCCACCTTGCGTGTTTCGCAACGCGCACACCTTGGTCTTGTCTTGGAGCACTTGACTTTGGCAGCGTTACAACCGTCACAGGAATGCCTGAGTTGTGGCGCCGGGGAGCGAGTCTGATATCGTTGGGGCTGGCTTTGATAGCTCATGGTCACTATTGCAATTTAAGGTACTAAGTCGCAATGTGCAGTTTTTTGACGTGTAGGCGACAGGAATTCCCAGCCTTACATACAATTTGCCAAAGCCCTTCTCGATAGCAGGATAGAGCAATGAGTTCTTATATACGAATCAGATGGGAGCTGCTGTTCTGATTTTATTAAAGTTTTTGAGGAGACTAGCTCGCCTTCACGTGGTCTTTTCAACGGAAAAGAGCTATAAAATATCCCCATTGCGCTTGGTATGAACCAGCCTTTGGAATTCGGAAAGGCTACTGGCGAAAGTGTGACGGACTAATGATGACTGCAGGCGAAGGGATTCACCCAACTGTCGATCCTATGCCGTCAGGTTGCATGAGGGAACGGATGTTTCCTATCGATTTACGTCACAACAGGAAGGCTATACAAGAATCCGGAATCCATCGAACAGCCGAGCAAGTCATGTAAACGTGGCCCACGTCGCATTCCTTCCCATTCCCATATAAGATGAGCACAATTCAGGGCTCATAGCTTGCACATCCTGCAGGGTTCGCCATGCTAAAGAGTCCCTTAGACGTTGTAAGCATATGGATTGGGTAGTAGGTAGCATTCCACAGTAGCGCCTTGGCCATCTTGGCCCCACATTTATCTGGTACATAGCACCTAGACATAGACCACTCCTCGTTGGCAGAACGAATAGAAAACACTTACTCCAAGAAGGGCTTGGCCATCAAAATAGTCGCCGAAATATTTTAGTCGCCGAAGCGAAGCCGCTGCTGATCAAGACTCAAATGCTTAAGACAGTAGTAGGGCGGGAAGATTCTAGCTGCACATACGACGGGGTTTTAATAAGATGGTGTTTGAAAATTGAACTGAGCGGCTCCTGGAAATTTTACATCTCGGCCTCTTCGTGTTTGTGTTGGGTCTGGCCAGTTTATGATGGGGAAATCTTTCGATCCAATTCACAAACATTGCTTTTTGGCAGATCAAAGTAACTCCCGCTTGTTGCTTCGTATCCAGCGCCTTCAAAGTATCAGCTGAATGATATAGTCGGAATTTGCCAGCTGGAAAATACACGACTCATTCGGGCGTACGATGTTGCCCGACACCACGCCATCATAGCACGTTCGTATCAGCCCTCACAAGCGTCCGTAAAAGGAGCAATGTCCAAGCGCCCGAGCCTCCGGGAGGTTGACGGTGTCCCCACATGGTATTCACGCATGGCAGTTGTCCATGATGACGCTGTTGACCGTGTCCCTGCATGATATTCGCGCATGGCGTTTGTCCATGGGGAAGCTCACATGCCAATGAGCTCCCAATTTCGAGCCCGTGCCTAAGCCTAGAGCGCGCCCGTAGACAAGATCTGTGATCGCCAAGCCGGAAATTTCCAGTCACTGATTGTCGTCAGAGGGACGGTCTGCAAAGCACTTTTAGAGTAAGGATTAAGGTGATGAGCTTCTGGGCTTCAATTCCAAGTTTCTTGGTCACTTTCCCACTCATAGTTCTCTGCTCTACCTCTCTGCAAAAGACCGTCAACTCTGGGGACGTTAAGAGGGTTAGGACAGGGCATCTTAGTATACGGAGTAGCGAGTAAAATCTTATAGTGCGGCACGCCATTGGTAGCATACCGGGTTACTTTTATACCTCAGCCGTTTTCTATTTTTTGGAACAGGAGCTAAATACTCGCTAATACCTATTTGTGCTAGTTTCTGCGGGATCTCCTTAGTAAATAGAACACGCGCGTTTACACCCTTATATATTAATATCCTAACCTTACTACCTCTATCTTATTACTTTCATACCATCTCTATTTATTATATAATATAGAGCTCTTCCTAAGTATCCGCAAGCGTTGTAATAACTATGGTAGTAAGGTAAGACACATCTCTATAATCAAGGGCCTGTTTTAGTGCGTAGACAGCGGAGACAAATTCCGCGAAGCTTAAATATTAGCTCCTGTTAGGAAAATTACAAAATGGCTGAGGTATAAAAGCACCCGCATAGCGCCATAACCTTAAAAACCCATACATCTCAATGGCACCGCACATAAAAATGGATATCCCAGCTGCGCAAATTAAATCGCTAGAATTTTCAATTCTGGAGCATACGATTGATAGGATTTGGATAGGGAAAGACCCGTACTTACATATACTTGGGCGCGCATGCGTAGGCATGCCTGGGGGTATCACCTATGCCTAAGCCAGCCCGAGTCCACGGGCCCCCGCTCCCGCGCTTACACCTAAGCCCAGGCCTGTACCCGCCTATATATTATAGTTTTATTGACCCCCATACCCCAGCTCGTAGGGGCAAGAAATATTGGCGCCCCATGCAAGTCGCCAGTCTTTTCAGCATCGGGTAAACTCGTGATAAGTTATTTTTATTACTAATCATCACTTTGAAAACCTTTGAATAAAGATTGGCTTTAAGCTATAGGAGTGCAAATGTTTTTGTCTCCCGCGAGGTAGGTTTTACAATGTATCTATAATTTTTAGGGTCATGGCTCTAATGGCGCGCCGTATTTCGCGCTTATGATACTTGACATTGACAGGGGTACAATGGCGTGACGCGTTCTGAGGATGATGTGCTAGCTTTCATCTCACTTTTGGTGATTGTGCCACAATGATGACACCAACACACCATTGGTCGCCATCTTGAAGTGCTCGAATCATCTAAGAGTATGTCCTGCCCGGAAACTGTCCCAAGTCCAGCGATTGGACCTGAGAAAACTACCGGAACTTTTGTGCATTGTTCTGGTTAGCCTCCTACGGCGATGCCGTGTATCTTCCATCGTTCTTCTGAGAGCATTTATAATTCATCAGCTCAATTTGTACCATCTGCTTTATAGCGATGCAGCCATGAACAGAATTAGTGCCTTGTCATTTACTTGGTAGCACTCGATATGTGTCTATTAAACTCATACCTTTGGGTCGTTGTGCCTCTTCGACCATTGACCTAGCCTGCTCAACACCATATTGCCTAGTCCTCATCAGAACAATACAGGCTCTTCGAGAGACCCAGAGCGCGGGCTCTCCAGCTCTCTAGCGATGTCTGACCTCGATTACGTCGAGCCTTTACTTTCTCCTCCGACCACTCCAACATACGGAACCGCTCTAGAGCAAGATTCCCCCCAAAACCTCAAGCCAGCTCGATCCATTGAAGACGATGTTGTTCCCGAAACGGCGGTTGTTGGAAGAACCATTGGTTGGGGAAGTGCATACATCATTGTCATCTCGCGGGTCATTGGGAGTGGAATATTTGCAATGCCAGGAGTTATAGTCAAGACCGTCGGAAGTCCTGGTCTTGCCCTGCTAATGTGGGTCATTGGGGCTTTCGTTGCGTGGTGTGGGCTTGCAATAACCCTTGAATACGGCTGCATGCTTCCTCGGTCCGGAGGAGAAAAGGTCTACCTAGAGTACACATTTCGCCGCCCGAGATTTCTCGCCTCAACACTGGTAGCTGTTCAGGCAGTACTCCTAGGGTTCACGGCGAGTAATTGCATTGTCTTCGCCAAGTACACTCTGTTTGCCCTCAAACTTGAGCCGTCAGACGCAGCCATCAAAGCCTTTGCGGTTGGACTACTGTCAGTAATCACAATTGTTCATGGATGCTTTTACAAATCAGGAATCTGGATTCAAAATATACTGGGTTGGGCGAAAGTCGTGCTCATCATCTTCATGATCGTGACAGGGTTTTTTGTGGTGGCTTTTCGAAGGAAAACCGAACCTCCTGTAGAGAAAACAGACCTTGGTTTTCCTGCGGATGACTTGTGGGGTGGTTCCAATTGGAGTTGGAGCATTCTTTCAACAGCCTTTTTCAAGATATTCTACTCCTACGCGGGCCTCGGAAATATTAACAACGTTCTAAACGAAGTCAAGAATCCTGTCTGGACCCTCAAAATCGTTGGACCAGTGGCATTAATAACAGCATGCATCATGTACCTACTTGTGAATGTGGCATATCTTTCTGTGGTACCGATCGAAGATATCAAACAGAGCGGAGAACTCATCGCCGCACTCTTCTTTGAAAGGGTCTTTGGGCCAGGCTTCGGTAACGTCTTTTTACCTTTAGCTATTGCCGTTTCGGCCGCTGGAAACGTGATGGTCGTCACGTTCAGCTTGGTAAGTCACCAGATTATGGCTCAGAAGTGAACTTTTACTGACTTTCTGTCCCAAGGCTCGAATAAATCAAGAAGTTGCACGTCAAGGCTTTCTCCCTTACGCCCATCTTCTGGCGTCTTCACGACCATTTAACGCTCCCATGGGAGGCTTAATTGTACATTATGTGCCCTCGCTTCTCGTCATCGTATTGCCTCCGTCAGCAGACATCTACGCTTTCATCGCCGATGTTGAAGGGTATGCAGGACAATTCTTTGCAGTTGCAACATCTGCTGGCTTGCTCTGGCTCAGGCACAAAAAGCCAGATCTCTACCGACCATTCAAAGCTTGGATTCCTGGTGTCTGGCTTAGAATTGCTCTTTGCATTGGATTGATTGCTGCACCCTTTTTCCCACCTAAACATGGGACAGGGGACGTGGGTTTTTTCTATGCGACATATGCATTGGTGGGCCTCGGAATGTGAGTAGTCCCCATGCCCAGACCTAAATATTCAACTAACTTTGATAGCATTGCATTTGGGTTCCTGTATTGGTACATCTGGACGGTGGCGTTACCCAGATGGGGGGGCTATAGACTCGAGAACGAGACTGCTGTACTCGAAGACGGGACTAGCATCACCAAGCTCGTGCGCAAGGAGTTATGATGCCATTCTAATCAACAGAAGCTGATTTCAAATCACTGCCATTTATACTGCTATTCTAATCAACAGAAATCGATTTCAAACCATGTCCGTCTTTCCTCCGCGTTCCGTACGTGATCTCGGTCGAAACACGTCTTGAACAATATCTCATCCATTTACCAGCCAATCCTGTTTACCTATCTGACAGGGTTCGTGGAGCTCGGCCGATCACGTGAATGGCAGAGCTATCACTCATTGGTATAGCTACCCCATTTTGTCGTCAGATGTCTAGCCCGTGCGGAGTAATTCCCCATGATGCATTTCAGCATAGCAATGACGTGCGATCTGACAAATCAGATAACAGGGTCCTTACAACCTATATATTCCCATCGTTCGATTCAACGTTATCGTTCTACAACACTGTATTGTCCCTCCTAAGCACAATTAATATCAAGCTACACCGAAAGGAAAAAGCAACCATGGCGTCAGCTGCAATCCAACAAACCGCCCAGGGCCACTCGACCACCTTCGAGCCCTTGCACGCCAAGACTGAGTTAGCCACTTCCGCTCCCAAGTCCAAAGAAGTCCACGATGTACCTACCCAATTACATTATTACAAAGATCCCGGCGACGGAAGTGAGCCCGCACCTGCATATGTCGGCAAGCCAGAGACGTACGAACGACCATATGAACCGCTTGACGTTGTCGTCCAGGACATCCGTGGACGGGAAGATCAATTCACTCTTGACAAGCATGGCTTCCAGATCTACCGTCACGAGAGTAAAGAGAAAGATTTCACAGATGACGACCAGATCAAGTCGGCCTACTACGCCGAGACAGAGCAGCTGTTAAAAGACGCGTACGTGACCGTGACCGTTCTTCTCTTACTCCCAGACGCACTCGCCCAATTCATTGCTAACCCCGTTTCCCACACAGAACCGGCGCATCCCGCATCTTCATCTTCGACCACACTATCCGCCGCGCTCCCTCCGATCGCACCGGCGCCCCCGCATCCGCAGCCGATTCACTCCGCGGCCCCGTCGCCCGCGTACACATCGACCAATCCTACTCTGCCGCCAAAGGCCGCGTCCCGCACCATCTTCCCGAGGATGCTGACGCCCTCCTAAAGACCCGCTACCAAATCATCAACGTCTGGCGCCCTATTAAGCCAATCTTTAAAGACCCCCTCGCCGTTGCGGAAGCGCACTCGGTCCCCGAATCAGACTTAGTCCCTGTGGGCTTAATATATCCGGATAGGAGGGGGGAGACGTTAACGGTGCGGCCGAATAAGGCACATAAGTGGCGGTATCTGCATGGGCAGACACCGGAGGAGGTGGTGTTGATCAAGTGTTTTGATAGTAAGATTGACGGGAGGGCGAGGAGAGCGCCGCATACGGCGTTTGTGAATGAGGAATACAAGGATGCTGATAAGAGGGAGAGTATAGAGGTTAGAGCGTTGGTTTTTCATGAGGATCAGGATGCGGAGTAGAGAAAGGTGTGGCTGTGGTGGTTTAGATTAGTGGTTGGTGGTTGAGGTTAGGAGTTTACAGGGTTGAGGGTCTGATATCGATATTTGAATGACGTTGATTGATGTTCGCATTTGAGGATGTGAATTGGGGTTTTTTAGGAATCTCTCGCTCTAACTTACCCCGTCGTAAGACTTGCTTTTGTCTCTCTATCGGTGTTTCGGCTTGTGCGGTTGTAAGTTCAAGCCGGTCAAATAGGGTCGAGTTTCGGCGAACTTTGTTGACAGTAGGTAATAGACGATAGGTAGGTGAGTGAGCCTTTGAATCCTTAACCAAGCCGGTGGGCAGCGGATCGAATTAGGAAAATGCGCGTTTCGTGCTGTCACAAGGTCATATTATGGTGATAGTGTAGTGGTCCTTGCCATTGCTTTCTTCGAACTCGAGATCAGGGTCCACAATTTCGCGCACTCTAATCAAAAAAATGAACCTCATTCTTGTTAATTTCAAAGTACCGGAATCGCTTGAATTCTTTTAGGGGATGTTCTTGGTTGTTCTGTGTCGGTTCAAGGGGTGGGCCTCTGATGACGGGTATGGGGCCTATACCAAAAGGTAAACAGTGGAGGGTGCGATCGAGTTTTGTTAACGAAGCTACCTCCGCTACTCTAAATGTACTATGATTTGTAGTAAACACTCAAGTTGATGACGTGACACCTCGAGGTATACTACCACGACACTGTGAATGGAAACATTTAATGGACCTAATACATCGCGGCTTTCTTGCCTGTAAACTTCTCAATGTCGTCGATGACAAAATCGGATAAGCGTAAAGTGACCTTGACCACTCTTCTTGCGGCCACCCCAAAGAAGAGCCACAAGGTCTCTTTGTAGATCTAGAACAATTCCCTTTCCTCCACGACGATCTACAGGCCCTGCAGGCCCTGCAGTCCAGACGCAGCACATACTCCGCTAATCCTTCGGCATACGCTGTCCCAATCCCCATCTATCTTGTTCTTGACGGTTATTAGGACAGTAGGTCTTGCAGAGTCCTTAGTATAACCCCAGTTGCAGACAGAGAGCTCCAACCAATCCATATTCTCAATTAGTTCAAATATGGGCTCCTTAACCTAACTCATGACTCAGCTCATCAAAGCGTTCGTCGTGCGTGCAGGTAATTTTCTCCGCTAATAGCTATGATTTATCATGGTCGAGCGTGTCTTCTGAAAAATTTTCCAGTGAGACCTGCTGATCCAGAAGTTGGAGAGCCGTGATGTAACTCAAATTCATCTGCGCCCCAGTAGATGTTAATAGCCGTGTGGCTTTTTACCCACAATGTCCCAGCACAATAATCGAAACACCAAGCTTGACGCTTTGTACTGCATTCAAGTTTGTTAATTCCTCCGGATGTAATTCTTGCATGCCTTTGATTCACTCGATCATGCCGAAGGAACAACCTACACAAGCGTAAAGCTTGACCTGTATATCTTATACGTCCCACCTGCGACCTAGGTCCTTCGTCACCTCATGTTCCTGGTATGCAGGCATTCTGGAATTTCATTTGCTAAACATAGACAGAAACCACCCATAACCGAAACAAAACAAAAGCATCATATATAGAGAATGTCCAGCTGCATAGTTGACTCTGTTTTCATCAATTTTCAGGTTTCAATAGACCATTTTTGCTCATCTATCAGATGCTTGTTGCATTCTACTCTTTTCGAGGCGACATAGATTCTTATACAGACGTATCATGGAAAATATACTACAACTCCACACTGCTCTTGTCCGACTCGTTATAACTAATTGAGTCCAGATACTCTCTTTCGTTGTGATTCAACACGTTTGCTCTCAAGCCATGTGGGATACGTATATGGTATTTCGTTAGTAACGCGAGTGTCTTTCAGCTTCTAATCGAGGTTGTTAGAGAAAGACGGTTTTACTAAGCCTTTGATATAGTCAAGAAGCTAATAAAATATGCTTCCTTAGACTAGAACCTGGTCATTAGCGACAGCATCAAAGGGCCGTCTACACCAAGATTTACTGAGAAACATTCCCTCAGTGTTCTTTCATAACAACCTCAAATCTTCAAGCAGCGGAGATAGAAAACTCAGAGACATACATGGAAAAAAGTGGCACAATAGCTACTCCGACGTCTCCAACCTTTTCGAACTATCCATAGCCTCTCGCTCCAAATAACGCTTCAAGATCATCCGCAGTCGAAGCCATGTCCAAGCCCATATCGTAGTCGCCGTTATTGGACGAACATTCCCCCATCGACGCCGACCACTTTATTCGTCACATATCCGGTTTTGATCATCCACATTACCGTTTCTGCTACTTCTTCGGGTCGGCCAAGTCTTCCAAGCGGGATTTCTGTTGCTGTCAGTCTAAGTGTATAGATAGCTTGGGAACATGAAGCTTGCTCTTTACGAGTTCTTCCGAACCTCCAGGCAACATGGTCGTATCTTGAATCAAAGCTGGCGCGACTCCATTGACAGTGATGCCTTTCGCGCAATAGATCTGAGATAGCCAATGTATTAAGCCATGGAGAGCTGATTTCGAAGACCTGAGAGGAGATTTCAGCCATTTATCATGTCCCCCCGAAGGTCAGACATACGCGTAATGTGGGCCGACAACGCCTCCGGTGAAGCCAGCCACACTCGAACAGAAGATTACTCTTCCCCAGCCGGCATTTTCCATGTCCGGAAGACACAGCTGTGTCAGAAGAAATGCAGAACCACAATTAGTACGCCAGGTGTTCTCAAACATCTCTATGGAGACTTCTGCAATATCCTTGACGCCATGCTTGAGTGTGATTCCAGCATTGTTGAACAGGATGTTTGGAGGGCCCATCTTTTCCGTCACTTGTTTGTGCAGCAACCGCACATTTTTATACTCGCTGAGATCGGCTTGGAAGCAGTCAGCAGCTACATTGTATTTATTCAACTCAACGACGAGGTCTTTCGCAGCAGAAGCAGCGGAGTTGTAATGTACGGCGACAGAGCAGCCAAGTAACGCCAAAGCTCTACACGTTGCAGAACCAATACCACCAGTGGCTCCGGTTACAAGGGCTAGACGCCCTCGCAGGTCAGTGATAAGCATTCCCATGACCAGGATGTAGCAGAAGGGCAGAGAAAAGAATGAGCACGTACTGCTCCTTCTATGGATGAGGGTTGAAGACTCTCTTAAGAACAGAATGACCTCAACGTCAGTTGGGACGGCCCTACAGGGGCAACGTCACCAATTACATAATCAGCTGTGCCGAGGTTCCTTTCCCCGCAGGATGTTTTCCAATGGCTTCTTATTCCACATCTCGTTGATACCTGTTCCTCTGTCGTTGAAAATTTCACTCCTGATACAGTCGATATGCCCATCTGCACAGTGCTATTGATAAGCCTTAACAGCCCCATTGACACCTTTCTGAGGGCCTTGCGAAATTCTTCTTTCAAGCCTCTCACGTTAGCCCGCGTCGTTCGTTGGATCATAACTCCGAGTATCCTTTCTAATAGAGGACCGCTGCTTTCGCAGTCGCCTCCATGGGACCTCCTTCTCATTCTACCAGATGCTGTCAGATCACTTCCCGCGGATCTTGGGTCCCTAGTCCGTAGCATCTGGTCTATTCAAGCTGGTGTTCCATCCAAGCTTCTTACTTCTTTCGAATCGAGAAACTCGCAACTTCTACATCCGCCTCCTAATACCCTTCCACTACTGACAGAGTCACTCTCGAACCTCCAAAAAGCAGATTCAACACAGTCGTTAGAGTTGACTGACCATCTGCAGAGCTGGATACAAGGAGAGAAAAGTCCGAAAGGCGCAATTTCAATGCTCAACTTACTCGCTTTCAAGCCGGGACAGAAGGAGCAATATCTGAAGTACGGCAAAGCTTTCTCTGAGTCGGTAGGATCGCAAAGAGGTGGCCTAGCAAAATTGGTAGGGAAGATCGTGCCCGAGACTTGCTCCGACGGTTGTTTAGAATGGGAAGAGGTATACTCAACATTACACGCTTATATAGGAACACCTGTACTGACAACAAATCAGATGGCCTTGGCTCACTACCCGAGTCTTGCCCATTTCGCGGATATGCTTGGCAGCAAAGACTACCAGCAGGCGAACAAAATATGGAGAGTGCCAAGTCTTAAAGATACGTTTATTTTATGCACAACCGAGTTGGATTTGCTTCAAGAAGTTGAGCGATCCAGACTCTAGTTTGCAAGCAGAGGACACTGTACAGAGCTGACGCCGAATTAAGAGCTTCTAGGGCTAAAAAAGGAAGTTATTCGGTCGCTCGTAGTGTGATCATGGCACATTCCTTTTGTGCGTTTCAGTCAACACACCACCTCTGAGTAGCCTTTGTTTTCCTTCCCATGTGTATGAAGTGACCAGCAAAGAGCAGCGAAATAATCGCTTCATAGAGTGCAGAGTCAGCTCTCCCACTGATGCGCTTCGAAGCAGCCAATCCAGCTTCATTTGCAGCCATTATGGCAATACGATGAATTTCATTGCCAAGGCTGTCAAACAGTGTTCTGTAGGATGGCATATCCAAGTCGATTTCGTGGTCTTGCAGAGTCGTCATCTGTCGGGCTGACGAGCTTTCTTTGAGCTGCTGCGCGCACTGATACGCAGCTTCGAACATATCCGAATTCGCTCTTTGGAGGATGGCAACGGTGATATGCATAAAGGACTGGACGTAATTGGTGTCTTCCTCCTCCTGTACCACTTTTACTAATAAAGAGGTTCTTGTCTGTTGCACACCATCTGTCCGGGCTTGAAATTCGGTTTCCAGATTAATGATTCGGAGAATATCATTGCTGTGTGTTATGGTGCAAAGTTCCTCGTTGGTAAGAAAATCGCCTCCTGCGCTCAGTGTCTTGGATTCTCTACGACGGACCAAATACCAGGCTCCATACTCATCTCGCATATAGAGCAACTTCTTTTCTCTCATGATATTCCACGGATTCGAAGGCAGGCCTTTGGGCAGACTTGGAAAGGACAAGCTATATCCCGAGAGACTAACATGAAGGCCGCGTGGGCTTGGAATCCCTTCGTTATTGCCATCTCTCGTCATCAGCAGAATGTCGTTGGCGTCTTCGTAACGGTCTAACAGTGTCAAGGGTGCCCATCTGAAGCCTTCTCCGCTCAATCTAGGCCCCAGACGAAATATGATACTTTTGGGAATACCTTGGCGAATCGAAGGCATTAGTGACCACATTCTATAGACTCGGGTCTCGCCAGACCCATTCAAGATCTCCTCAAGGTCGAGGCCAAGCAGGTTTGCGATCAAATGCGGCTCATCCGTGTCAACGCTGACAGATCTGTGACGAAGCGCTGCCTCGATCATGGCAAGGTCAGCTCTCTGGTCATTCGAACCACGGCTAATAAGGGTAGTAAACGTCCTGGTTTGTCCACTTATTGCACTCGCAAGTCCCCTTCGGCCGATCTCCTTGTCGAAAATCTCGAGGACTCGTAGCCAGAGGGGGTGAATGTTGAAAGCTCTGTCCCGAAACTGAAACCAGAGTCTTTCTTTTTCAGCACCCAAAGCACCTGCCAAATAGAATGTTAGAAGTTATCTAGGGATAATCCCCATAGTTCAAACTCTGCTGAGATACCTACCGCAGCTCCCACCAGAAGGTATTAATGCTCTAATGGATGGCAAACTAGTATAAATTGTTCACGTACCTTCTTGCAAGGTCCATAGCCTGCGCGTCCAGCCAGAGCTGGAGATCCTAGCACACATCTCTTCCGGCGTTAACAGACCACCATCAAACAGCTGCAGGGATGCATCCAGCACCAATACCATGGTAGCATCCTGGTAGGTGCGCTTCATCTGCACCAGAGCTCGAGTCTTGGCCTCTGACGGCTTTACAGGGCAGCATAAGGTATCGCACCAAAGTAGTAGTTCTTGGTCACTGTCTCCTGACTCGCATGGCATATTTGAGCGCTGAAGAAGACCCAGCAGGCGCAATAATTGACATCGGGGCAATGCATTGGCGTAGGGATTCCCTAAGCCGTCAGCCCACACATGAGATAAAGCCACATATTGAGAACCTGGTTGAGATGGAATTATATCGAGACTCAACTCTGCGAGTGATTGGCCCGGGATAACGCGCAACAAGGGAATCTGGTCTTCAAGCAATATGTCTTCAACAGCTCCGATATTGACCGAAAGGTCCTCGCAGTTGCAATCGCTACTACAATGCTGAGTTGTGTACTTTTCGAGGTTATTCTGATATGCTGTACATTTTTGTTTAGAGCAAGTCTGGTGGCGGCTAGGCGATTCTGGCTGCTGCAAAGCTGTGAAGTAATGGAGGGATTGTATGGAGAAAGCACCTTGACAAAGTATAAATACCTGGCTCGGACACCAGCCTGCCGCTCGCATAGATTCGGTCCACGACGCCTCGTCGACAAGCTTACGCCAAGAAGCAGGACATTTATTGTCCCTTGCCATATTCTCGATATGGAAAGCCTTGTTCACGGCATATTCTAACAACTCTCCTGTTGACGCAATCGAAAGCTTGATTCGCTGGTCAAATGCCGAATTCGCCGCTCGCAAGGCTGCGTAGGTTACCCGGAGACATTCAGCAAGATGTTCATATTTAGTCGCAGTCTCGCCATTGATGACTCTGCTAACCCACGTTTCGATAACGCTGATGAGGTTTGACGTGGAGATGACTTTATCAGAGGCCTCGCAAGAGGCCCGGATGAAATCTTGGGGAGAGCAGAGATCGCCTAGTATTTCATCGAGTAAACCAAAGAAGAGCCAGGTCTGGAAGAATGACTCAAGCTCCTCCTTAGGCGTCGGATAAAGTTTCTCATGTTGCCAAAATGGTAGTTGACCTGATGAACTGCTTGCAGCAGGCAATACGTATCCCTTCCCTTCTCTAATAGGGTATGTCAAGAAAGGTCCGCCATCGTAAGACTTGCTGCACACATAGGGAACCTTCGTCTGATCATCATGGAGACTGTGTAGAGGAGATGGTAGATGTTCCATAGTTTGTTGGTTCCACAAGAGAGCGCTCGGTCCCCAGTCGTTCTAGTCGTTCTAGTCGTTCTTTCCCCTTCCAGGTCCCACCAGCAGACGCTCGCCGTCCACGGGAAAAACACGCGGAGGTTAACGCCTCTAAGCCAACCCCTTGAGAACCCACTGCCACTTTCGGCGGCCTTTAGCGCTCACTTTAGGGATGACTCCCGGGCTAGCTCCCGGGGGCTCCTTCCCCTCTCTTTCGGTCAATAGCGAGAGTACTCTGTAGGAAAATGCAGAATTTGTTATTATCCCTGAGTCGTCATGGCACAGGCATACTTTCAAGCCGAATGGTACCCCTCTAAGGTGGCTGCAAACAATGTTTGAATATGTGGTCGGATCCAATTGTCATAGGGCTGAGCTAGTCCTAGCGGTCCACGAGAGCGATGTTCACGTCTACATTGCATGTGCTTGCATCATATGACTGGTCCAATACGTATACTTTAATTGAGCAGTAGCTTGACACATACTCACCATTTCCGCGTCTCCCAATCTTTCTCCCTGTCTCAGTGACCCACTATGACTCGAGGAATGCCTGAGCACCTTATTCCAGCATGGAATATGGATCAGAACCACAGTAACAACTCGCTTCGCGTACGGCCGAGGCAGACAGCTAGATACACAGTACATGAATGCAGAAGGTGCCACGATGATCGAACACCGTGTGATGGAAAGAAGGGTCCTCCTCTCAAGTGCCTACGCTGTGCCACTTTGGACTACCAATGCCTTCCACCACGACCTGGAGATTACTCCGACAATTGCAGCACCTGCGGCATCGCCTTTGTACCCATCAATAATCACCAGCTACGGTGCCTGCGCTGCTCAGACTCGAACACTTTCGATGACAGTCACCGTGATGAAGCAAGAAATCGCATCGACGTCAAATCATACGCCGAACCTTTCATTTCCTTCATTTCCAACAATCCTACAAGCTTCCACGCAGTTTCATGGGTAGGCCAACGTCTTGAAAGCTACGGCTTCACGAAGCTCTCCGAGCGTGATTCTTGGACGAGCAAGCTTTCAAGAGGTGGAAGATACTTCTTTGAACGCAATGGCAGCAGTGTCATTGCATTCGTCGTGGGTGAGCAGTACAAGTCGGGAAACGGAGCCAGTATAATCGCCAGTCATATCGACGCCCTCACTACAAGACTAAAGCCTATTTCTACGTTATCGACAAAAGCAGGCTATGTACAACTTGGAATTGCACCATACGCGGGTGCGCTGAACAATACATGGTGGGACCGAGATTTAGGTATCGGAGGCAGAGTACTGGTGAGGAATAGCAAGACTGGAAAGATAGAAACAAAGTTGGCGAAGTTGGATTGGCCTATCGCGAGGATACCAACATTGGCTCCCCATTTCGGTGCAGCAGCCGACATGTCCAACCGAAACAAGGAGACGGAGATGGTCCCGATCATCGGCTTAGACTATGAGGAAGGCGGCTCGGACGGTCATCGAAATGCAGGCTTGCTAGGCGGGGCAGGTGCTTTCACAGCTACACAACCAGAGCGGCTTGTCAAGGCGATCGCAGGAGAATTGAAAATCCAGGACTGTAAGTATATCCAGGTGAGACTTGTGCCATTTACTGATGTCTAATAGATAGCACCATCGTGAACTGGGAATTGGAGCTCTTCGATACCCAACCAGCCCAGCTTGGTGGGTTGGAGAAAGAATTCATATTCGCTGGCCGTGTCGATGACAAACTCTGTTGTTTCTCCGCCATTGAAGCGCTCATCGCCTCCGCTAAAACCTCAGATCCCAACTTCGACTATATCAAAGTAGTTGGCTGCTTTGATGACGAAGAGATTGGCTCTCTGCTCCGCCAGGGCGCACACTCGAACCTCCTTCCCAGTACCCTCGAGCGAATATGTGAAGCGTTCTCTGAGAAGAGCTGTGGACCAGACATCATCTCTCAGATGTACGCCAACAGCTTCCTTATCAGCGCCGACGTCTCGCATGCGGTAAACCCCAACTTCCTGGGTGCCTACCTAGAGAACCACTCTCCTCGCCTAAACACTGGCGTTGCCATTCAAGCGGATCCGAATGGTCACACCACCACCGATAGCGTCAGCACGGCCTTCTTACAGCGCGTAGCAGACAAGTGTGGCGCAAAGTTGCAGGTCTTCCAGATTAGAAATGATTCGAGATCGGGAGGTACAGTTGGTCCCATGTTGTCGAGTGCGATGGGTATGAGAGCGATTGATGCTGGACTGCCGCAGTTGAGCATGCATAGTATAAGAGCTACCATCGGAAGCCTGGATCCTGGACTGGGGGTAGAGTTGTTCAAGGGCTTTTTCGACCATTTCGGCGATGTTGACAAGGAGTTTCGATAGATATCAAGCTAGACATAGATAGCGCCTGACTACCGACCCCCTCAGGACCGGGAGTTACGATATAATAGAGAATAACCTCTAGATTAGAGATAAGATTTCCTGTGATCCAAGAATCTGACCAGACCTTTTCACGAGGTCGAGAGTCGAAGCATGGTCCGCAACCAGCGACTGGCATTCCTCCGCGTAATAGTCTCATGGGACTGCCAGAAGGGCGAATATGTACGGAAGGCGTGCACTACACGGTATGTATAATGCCCGGCGAAGAGCCAAGAAACTGCAAACTACGTGAGGTTTCCAATAGACAGCAATACTTCAATATATTTAACGCAATATAAAGGCGACGCCGCCAATCATGGCAGTGGTATTTAGGTATATATTTTGCGACAGTATTCTTCCATATCGGGCGATCCGTCATCAGCAACGGCGTCTAGCGGGGCGTCGCTTGCAAGTGTATCTTTGAGAGTTGCAAACTTTGTGATATTTATCTTGCAAGCTATTTCGTCTTGGTATGGGGGTTTTGATTTGTTGATAGTGGCTGATGACTAGATCTTAGGCCAGCGTGTGCGGGACGTTTGGTAGGCACATGATTTTATTGTTCCCACATTAGACCTTTTTGAGGCTTTTTCAGATCTGTCCAGCACAATCCGTACGTAGGTAAGCTATTGACCGCGAATAGGGTTCTAAGTCCATGAAGTTTAGCATTCCTACGGTCAAAAGAGAGAAAAATGGTTTCTTTTGAGCGGTGAAAAGTCCGTTGCTATTGCTTGCATAGAGGCAGGACATATTACAGCGCGACTTGTAGCAGTTACATCGATTCCACCGGTGAAGCATTGTGGTAGTGGCGTCCATCTAGAATATATTAGCGCAGCGCGATGACGCTGCGACCGGTCAGCGAGTTGGAGGGTAGGGTAAGGCTGCAGTCAGCGACGAGGTTCATGAAGGCGAAAATTGCTGGCAGCTTCTTGGCTGCATTAGTCCTGCCCATGGAGTCTCCCCGATAGCTAATCTGTGGAAAGGAATCGTCTCGAGGGACGGCATATTAGAAGTGGTCCTTCCCCCCTCACCCAACATCACATGAACTCCAAGGTTTTTCGTCTTGATTTCACTTAACAGGCGACATACCGTAGCCAGTCATATGTTGATGCAACTTGCAATTTAGTTGTACTTTAGATTTTACATAACATCTTTACCCTCACCCTTGTTGCCGGAGCATCGGGTTCAGGCGGAAGCAGCCGAAAGTTCATACTCATGGTACGGCGCTAAGTTAAAGGCCCTTGCATTACATCTCGAACCCCTCTGTAATATTGGAAATTTACCTTACTTTCCATCGTTCCTTCTTCTGTCCTCCCATGGCCGAAAACCTCGCTGACGAGCGTCCTCTCACAGTTTGCAACGCAAGCTCAGATCCGCGGAACGGTCGACCTCCAACAGAGTTGGCTCTACTCCAATGAGGAGCGTCAAGTCCTCGAGAGGGCTGCAGCAATCCTTGCTGTCCCGGTGCAGGACCTTCCCTCCCTGCTTCCTGTCACTCACAGCATCTCAAACGACAGTGAACATGAAACTCTCCTCCCTTTGCCCTTCCCACAAGCATACCCTACAAATGTTCAGCCGGCTTTGACTGTCAACACCTCTGCTGCCTCCGGGAATGTCAATGCAGTTGACAATGGCCTCGAGCGTCCGGATGAAGAGCTGATATCGCCTTTCTCATGGCATAGTGATCCTGTTCAAAACTCGCAGTGGTCTCCAGAGCCCGCATATCACCGTGTTGCTCCAGAAAGAATAACCAATACCACGGTGTGGGATGACTTGGGCGCTGCTTTGGGTGCTCAGGGCGTGGTAGATGCCCACTATGCTCCACCATATCAGCAATGTCTTGATACAGTGCCAAATGCCTCACTCTACGGTGGAGCGACCTTAGTCACGCCAGTACATACAACGGACTTTTCCGAATCTTCACACGGGGCGGGAAATACTACGCCAGAACTAGGAAACCCAGGTGGCTCGCTAGATTCCACATTAGTTGGAGGTTGGGCGAAGTTCAACTGGGCTGGCGCCACCGAGATCCCTCAGGCATCATCGCTCGGGGTCTCACAAAATTTCAACGCGTCGTCCGTCGATGGCAAGGAATGGCTCGATCAATTGGATGGTCCTGCCATTGTGGGTTATGAGTCCGGATGTTCTACGATGGAAACATATCACATTGAAAATTATGGTTCAGAAGCTTTCGCCGATGGAATCCCACAGACTTTTCCTTCGCAGGTCATCCCTTTGTCCGCAGAACGAGCCCTTGAAGGGTTAGCTACCCAATGCCAAGAGGCTCAAACGAATGGCCATAGGACAGCTATCGCCAATGCTCCGGCCACTCAGCGGACACAAGACTATCCACCCAACTCGGACACGGCTTTGAACCGTAGCGCCATGCCAGCCCCTGCCAATTCCTCAAGGGTTGAGCCCATCTCTCTCCAAGGACCTGCTCGTTACCAGCATGAACCTCCTGTAACTGGTCGTATAGTCAAACGCAGAAAACCTTTCCGGGACCCGCAGAAGAGGGCAGAGACTGGAGAAACCAGGAAACGTGGAGCTTGTGCTCGATGCAGGTTCCAGCGAGTTCGTGTTAGTCCATCATTCATTGAAGAGTCGTATGCGCTTTCTAATTCACTTTACCTCGATTCTAGTGTCTTATGGCCGATGATGATATGGCAGGAAAGTGTCGTACTTGCTTGGAATTATCCAGGCCGACATTAGCAAATCTTCCTTGCGTACGATACAAGATCACAGACTCCCGACTCTCTGATAAGGGTGAGCACCCTCAATTTAAGTGGAGCAAGAGGTGGCCATCTTGGGATATGATCGAGATTGATACGTGGCGGTCGACAGAAGTAAAGGTCATTACTATTACACAAGATGTGCTCGGTGGCTCGACATTCGATATACCGTGTCGGGAATTCATTCCTGTAGAAGGAGACTCTTTGGAAAGAATCTGGAAAAAAAGAGGAGTCACGCAAAAGTATCCTCGCGCACCATACGCGATTGCGAATATGAAGGAAACAGGCGATGCCGTTGCGCGCTTCGTGGCAAACAACGTTTGTTCTTCGATTAAACACTACATTCATGTCAGGAATGATAAGCTAATCCGAAATACCTATTCCATGGCATATGCAATGGTCTTCCAGTCTGCCCGATTCACTGAAGTAAGCATCTTCGCCCAGTGATACTGACGTTTTCCTCACCCGTGGAACAGAATGACGAAGTCCGCCGCCTCCTTCAAGAAGTCTTCCAGATGTGGATTGCCATTCGTATGGAATCTCAGTCTGAACGCATCTGTGGCCAGGAGACATTGGGAATGCAACCGCAATTTTTTGACGAAGAAGTAGACACTTTCGGAACCAATTCCATACCTCCGATCATGAGTGCGCAAATCGAGCTGATCACAACCACGCGCGTCCTTATCCCCATGAGGGCATCAATACTCAGGAGACTACAGCGGCTGATCCAAGCCAATAAACTAAGGAACTGGTTCGGTATCTACTTGTGTCTGTTCATCCTTCTACATAGCTGTTCAATTCTCACAAGCGATGAGAATCGCGCAGCGAAGAAGTATGGTTTGGAAGTATGATGTCTACCTGTCACATTGCTGTAAGATCTGTGTGTCTGTTGTGCTGACTGCTAATCCAGACGCGTTATGTTTATGATACCTTCGTTGATGAACTACATGCTAGCGCTAAAACGATGATTTATTACTGGCATTACAATAACAAAGGCAGCTACCCGTTCGCGAAAGACTGGACGTCCAAAACGAACATAGCACTCGCAGAATTGAATGAAGAGCAGGCAGGTTTCCTTGTAGAGACAGCACGTGAGGTTACGCGGAGAAGTAAAAGGCTCCTACGGGCTCCCACTTAGAGTTGTTGCACGTACTGACTAGTATTGTAGAGTTCGAATTTGACGACATCCGGAAGAGCGACAATTTTGAGCACGATTTCTACTTCGTTGCGCAACTCTATGACATGGACTGGAAACCATCGTCTACAATGTGATTGCATCCCTGGTTAGTACCGAGCAAGCAACTTTTTTACGAACACTTGGCAAGTGCGTGCGTATAGACCACTTGCTGATTTGCTTATTCTCTGATGTATAATTCATTAAACAATCATTAATTCTGCTACTATGCTGAGGAAAATACAACATGGTCACCTTTCATGAACTTAGCCTGAATCGCCAATAATATCCAGACAAGATACAGTGATCGCCAGATTTGCGAATTGCCTCACAAATAAAACAAAGTTGGCCGGGTGTCGACCGGTCATATTCTAATGGACGATAGTCTCGACTGCGGCATGCGGATGATCCTGGGCCTACGAGACGTCCAATAAGATCTTCGCCGGTCTATACAGGACATTAAGGTGCCAAGAGCAACACCTGCTCGCACGAGTACGCCAAGATAGATAGCTGTAACATAAGTCGGCGTTAGTAAGTAGGGACATAGTGTGAGCGGCCGACGCGATCCTCCCGCTACATATAGATTCTTAGTCCCTACCGTCAACCAGCTCGCAAGCGGCAGTTGTCATAAAGCAAAGGATTCTTGCCACAACAAGAGGAGAAAAGCTCAACTCTGCCTTCCGTCTGTCGAGTTGCTGTACACAGTTCTTGCTTGACTTTCAAATATTGGAAGCTCCCTTTGCCTTATCATCTGCTGCTTCTTATCAGTCACGCGTGCATTGGAGATTAGACTATTTCAAGATGCTCCAGCCAGTTCCACTTATGATGCCGATGCAAAGCAAGATCCTGATTCTAGATGGATATACAGAGCTGGTTGCAAGCAACGGTGAGTGTTTAAATTCTCGAAAAGAAGAGTCGTGTTATCTCTGTTGCTGAAAATTTTATACATATAGGCAACTTTGCTGCGCCCCTCAACATCCCTGGCAAGAAAATGTCATCTGAAAAGTCTATTCCTAACAACCCTGATGATATGGAAGTTGGTTCTGCGTGTCAGCCTATCAATAGAGAAGGCAGTGGTGCTATCGTTGGTTGTTGCTTGGCCGCAATCGGGGCGCAATTTTGGGGCGAGCAGGACGAGATAGGCAGGAGATGAGCGAGGAGGTCTGTGCGCGGAGCTTGATCTGTATTGAAATGGCGAACTGTGTTGCCAGCAAGTATGCGAACCGTCCGGGGAGGTGGTATGTGGGATGGGATGCGAGTAGAGAAAGGGAAGAAGCTTGACAGCTCTTATTGGCTGGAGCCTTGACCGGTCGTTGAGGGGCCTGCCAAGACCCGCATTTTGGTGACCGGTCGAGCCGGTCTGGTCTCTGGACTATGACGGCAGAGGGATGGGGACCGACTATCCAAGTCGAAACCTTCGTATCTGCCCAAGCGGGATACAGGTCAGAGTTTTTTGTGTTCGGTATTAAGATGTCTTGTTCGCTCTATTCAACGTCCTCAGGAAATCTTCGGTTTCCCCTTCGTTCTCCCGCCGATTTCAATAACCGTGCCGATTGGATCCGCTGGCAAGATGTCAATGCGCGCGGCCCAAGCCTCAGACCTTGATGCCATCTCATGGGTATCAGTCGCTGCTACACCAGCGGACCCGCTCTGTTCATATCGCTACCCGTATCGCGAGCAATATCCCGAGGATTTCCAGCAATTCTCGCGTATCCGCCTGAGTGAGTTCCTCGCTGAAGCCGCTACGGGCTCAACCTTATTCATGGTTCACGAGGCGCCCAGCATGGAAGACCCAAGCATTCGAAAAGTCATATCATATGCCATCTGGGAGCTGCCGAAAGGCCATGTAGAGAGGCCGAAGACGAGGACCCTTTCCGAGGTGGGCAAGCAATGTATGCCAATCTTCGGTGCCCTGGTCCAATATTATGGTTCCCTGCTGACTTTACGTTGTTTAACACCATACAGCGGACGGGAAGCCGAAAGACCGTTTTGAGCGCCGCGATGCAAATCCAGCCCGCCTTGCAGCTTTCAGAACCGGTATCAGCGTTGCCAAGAAAGCCATGTTCGATGACAAGTACGGGGCGGACAGGCACATTTATCTGAGCCTGCTCAATACTCACCCTGACTACCAGGGCCAGGGCGCGGGCAAGGCGCTTTGCCAGTGGGGGCTGGAGAAGGCTAAGAGAGAGGGGTGGACCGTGACGCTATTTTCGAGCCCGATGGGGAAGAGGCTCTATTCGAAGTTGGGTTTTCGAGATGTAGGAAGTTTTAGGACTCAGGTGGAGGGCGAGGCGGAGTGGTTGGATATACCGGCTATGGTGCTAGAAGAAAGTAGCTTGTAGTACATCAGAAGAGGAAGCAGAAGGTTTGTGCGTCGACACTACGCTCATCTACCCAACCAAGAGTCATTTGATATAATGTAATCGAACACATTTTCGCGACTCCTGGCTTGGAGTGACTCGGCTTTGCATTGATCTTCACTGACTCCACGCCGTCTCGATACTAGGTGATTGGGAGATATAGGTGTACATGTAGATAAGATAGAGGGTTGGCAGCGTCGATAGGTGCAAAGGAGGCTTAGAAATTGGTGGGGGCCTACAGTAACCGAATGCTCAACAGCCACTTTCGGCGGCCTTAGGGCTAACTCTAAGGTTGACTCACAGGCTACCTAGAACTACCTCATCCTCTTTCGTCCAATACACCAACAGGATAACTCGAGATGCATCTCTTCCAACTTCCGCCAGAGCTTTTGACGCTGATCTTCGAACAGTTTGGTGCAGCTTACATGCGTAGCTCAGTTTCCTACCTCCTTGTGTCTCGTGCCTGGTACCGTATCGCACACCCTGTGTACCTCTCTGGTCTCGAACTTTCCACCCTCTACCTCTCCTCGCATGACCTCGAACGATTGCCTCCTCCCCGTGCCCCTTTGAGCAAGTTAATCCAGGCGAATACAACGCGTTTGTCTCTGCGCCTAATTGGCCATCCATCCAAGCAGATTGCGAAAAGACCGTGGCACGCGGAAAAAATAAGCAACGACGATGAGAGCGATGATGAGGAACTGGACGAGCCAAGAGACGACTGGACAGCCAATGTCCCCATGATCACTCGCGACGGAAGGAAAATGCATGACTGGAGTGGAGAGCAGCGACGGCTGCTTGTGTGGAGACAGCGGGTAAATAACAAGCTTGTCGAACTGGCTGGCTGGCTCCCCGCAATCGAAGGCTTGGAAGAGTTAAGTTTCGAGGCCTCTAGTGAACATGAAGAGACTGCAGGTCCAAGATGGGATTATCTTATTGGAGGATCTGTCACGAGTCTAATGTCCAGCCTACCATCTGGCCTAAAGAATCTTACATTCGATACATCCGGTTCCACCATTGTTACATCAAAAGACGATAGAAGTCCGGCACACTTATGTTCTCTACTGGGTGAAAGGATCCATGACTTCCAGCATGTGCGACTCAGAATGCGTCATATATGCTCAGAGATTTTCAGGACCATGATGGCTTCTACGACTGCCTCCAAACTCCAAACCCTTATTATCCGTCTTAGTTTACCATCTTTCCCTCCTGCCACCTACGAAAACCATGACGGGAAGACTGAGTTCGACGCTCAACCATGTAATAAAGCTAGGACCCCACTATACGAGGCTATGAGTGATGCAGGCATTAATTTCGTGAGGGAGAACCCATGGCTTAAAGCGCTACGAATATCATTCAGACAACCTAAGCACGAGGGTATCAACCTTATGATTGCTGATTGTGTGGAAAGAAGATTCATGTACGATCCCTCGGAGGTGTTCTCTTACGAAGATGACGGCAGAGAATGGGATGCTTGGGAAGAGAATGGGAGGTTTTGGAGGAGAAGGACCCATTCCTTGGAGGAGACTTCCGATATCCTGTCCATGTCCTGAATTACAGAAGCAACACTGTCTGTTTCGAGTGCTCAATCATACAGCTGATGGGTTGAGCGTAAAGCTTTTCATTCAAGGTCTAAAACTCAACCTTGAAACTAAAGATCAATTGGAAGGACTTTGGACTAGATCTCACGCACGGGATCGAAGCGCAAAGGATATAGAACTCAAGGCTACAGAGCAGAGGAAATGCATTATTAAGACTCCCCGATCCCTAATTAGACGAGGTTGATCAGATTGGAAGCTGTCAAGCTTTCTTGTTAGAGGAGGTCAACCCCTAACATGGTTTCCGGAACGGTGTGGATTATCTGTATTGACGATTCTAGGCAGCACATCGGCAGGACTTCACTCTCCTTTAGACAAAAGAACAGATTGCGCTGGTTCGGCCGCTTATACGCGCAGCGAAACAGGCATGAAACTCCATGATAGGTCACACTAGTAGCGCTTAGATTGCCCCGCTTCTGCCTGGAATACATTTGTTTTGCGTGGCTTGCGTAACGTGTTCTCGCACAACATACTCTATCCTTCTTTTGTTTCATTGTATGTCAATGTCCTCATTACGCTAGACTTTGATTGTGTTGTCATCCATAGAGAACGTACGACTGAGGTCCCAAGATTTTTACGATTATCTACATATCACAAACTACGGTGCTCTTGATCTCCACCGATTGCCCCACAACACTTGACATGTCATATCTAGCTAGCAGCCTATGTCGGCTACCATCCGAGCTGTTCGAAATTGTCCAGGAGTATCTAGGGGATGGTGAAATAAGCTGCCTCCGAGTTACTTGCAAAAACCTTCGGGATCGTACACACCATCGGTTTCGGAGTAGATTTACCTGCATACAAACAGACCTCTCTACGAATAGCCTTCAGAGGCTAATTGATATCAGTGGCCATGAACAATTTGGATCTGCTGTCAAAATGGTAACTGTTGTGGCAGTGTTGTATGATACGGCATACCTACAGGGACTCTTGGATCGTGAACCCCCTTCCCACTTAATACCCAGCTACAATCCGCCTGGAGAACGGATCCGACGGAGATCGGGCGTCTCGATCCAGCAGAGATCAGCCAGCGAGACGCCCGAGATATCAGGTAGGAAAGATTTGACAGAATCGGAAATTGCTCAAGCGAGGTGGGAGCAAAGCCTGCTTTCACAACTTGAAAATGAACAGCACGGTCCGAAGGTCCGAGAAGTAAGAACCGTGTGTGGGCATTGTCATCCCCCTGTCGGACGAACCGACGTCGCGGAGGAGGAGGAGGAGGAGGAGGAGAAAACTCGCTTGTGTCGCACAATGCTTACCGTTGCATTTTGCCAGCTCGGTCGATTGCAGAGTCTCATTCTTGAGGCGGCTGTGTACAAAGTGGCAGCGGTTCGTCTAGCTGCATACACATGCACTGACCCCGATTTTATGTGGAAGAAAGCTTCCTACGTCTTTCATGAAGTAATGACTGCAGTTGCGGAAAGTCGACTGACAGTTGACCAATTGAGCATCTACGGTGGACCATGGGGTTGCAGTGTCTCTAGCGACAATCTCCATGAAGTAGTCAATCGTTGGAGAGACCAAAAGTGTGAGAAAGTACTCGATGCTGTGAAAGCATTAGCATTGTGCGTGTCAGAACCAACCAGGATCGTGGCCCAAGGGACGCACCAATTTTCCAGCATTGCTGGATTCTTGGCATTGTGTCCTAAGGTCGAAGAACTCGAGATACACAAGAACAGAATAACATCCTGTGGCGCGAGATTTCAAGACTTCTTCGAGGCAGTGACAAAAGAAGTCCGATTTTCCAGTCTCCTCACTTGCACCTTGAAAGGATTACAGTTGCACGAAATAGATCTGATTCATTTCTTGCAAGATAGTACCAGATTGGCGAATCTCAAGCTGCGTGATGTTACTCTCAAGAAACCAGGCAGTTGGCATGCTTTCTTTCGTTGTTGCTCAAGTAGGGTGGTTCCGCTGGAAATGCTAAGTATCCAGCGTCTGTACATGTCTTACAACCAGGTTCTTATTTTCGAAAACGAGGATGAAAACGGCCTATTCAGTATCCGGGGAGAGGATCTAAAGAGAGGTATCAACTTTCGCAGCAAACCCAAGCGGGAGATCTGGGAGAGGCTACACGAAGAATATGGCCCACCAATTAATGTGCCTGATAGGCTCCGATTTGATGGTATTGGTCGAGGGTCGTGACTGGCGATTCATGATCTGTCGGAGGTATAGCGACAAGACTAGTTCTGCAAGGAAGCAAATGATGCTGGCTTCAACACTATCAGAAAGCATTAACTTGGAGATCAAAGACTTGTATCTACTACTTTTCATCGGATGTAAGGTCCAATTGCGTGTCAGAAGCATGTATATCGTTTGAAGTGGGGTGGCATGCAAGCACTCTGCTGTCACCACTGCCATTGTCTTCCTTACAGTCGTGATGTCGTAGAGGGCACCTAGGCCAATGATCCATTAGTCGTTGTGAGTGACCAGTATTCGGATAGGACCATGATCATTAGGATAGGATCTACTTCCGAGCCAAGTCCGAGCTCTCTATCCGAGCAGGACGAGATATTCTCTATTCTTACCTCCCTCCTCTTTGGAGATATCAGCAATTGTCCTTACCGACCGCCTGTCTTCCCCCTAGACGAATGCAACACTCAGCTTCAGACTATCCTCAGCCTGTACCGCCAGCAACTCTTCCTCCGGTGGCCATTGTCCAGTTTCTTCTAGATTTACACGCGAGCGGATAGTCTATGCAGGCCCCTCGTGCCAACGCACATGTGCATATACCCCTCGCTTGTACTTCCCTGCTCCTCTCAATATCTAGCTCTTCCCATCAGCTCGAATCCTCTGCTGTCAATCTGCACCTTACTGTAACTACTGTCTTAGATTCTGCAAGATCAACTTACAGCCAATCCTCCGTCCCGAAAATAATAAGCAACGATGATCAAAGCTCGGCCTGCACACGCGGCTACTTCTGCAGCAGGATGTATGCACGGTCGTGTTGTACAAGCTTCTGCAGATCAACCACCAGATGATGTTCGACTGCAGCAATCATCATCCACTAGGGCCTCCTTGGACACCGTGCCAGCAGAGATAACTCGTCGAGATGTCCATACCGCTTCTTCCCTCAATTCCCAACGCCGCTTTCCCAAACCAACCGCCAAAGAAGCCAATCTTGCGCATCAAGCTGCGCTTCGGCGTGTAAAAGGCAAAGACGTCGTCACCCAACCCCCACCAACCCCTTCCCACTCCTCTTCTACCACCTCCAAACCCGTCCTTGTGCGCAAACCATCAAATAGAACGGATATGCGCAAGAAACAGAAGCCCACCATTGACACTCGGGCTCGATCACCCAAGTTGCCGCCGGTAGAAAGCTTCTCATTCCAAGACATCCTCGCCTCAATCGGTCCTGAAGCGGAAGATTCAATCGATGCTATAGCCGAGATATGCGGTCGAAGCAAGATGAGTCTGGCAGAGGAACATGGCAGTCATCGACCGCCGCATGGTGATTTGCAATTTCGACAGAACAGTCCCGCCGAGTCTGTTCCTCCAATGCGGCTTGAGACTGTGGAAGAGATTAGATCTGAAGGACCACATACCCGATCAAGGACAAGGGCTTTGGCATTGGCGAGCGTCTCCAACGCTAGGGAGACTATGTTGAGCGATGCTACCGCTGCGGCCTCGAATATCGTTATTACCGGCCACAACAGCACGGCTAGCCTTTCAACTTCTGCGCAGGCGTCCTTGCTTCCTCAGGTTCTGGCTTGGCTTCGCCGAGCTACCCCGGGCGGCGCCAATGACAGTTCAAGCTTTTCTGACAGAAACGATGGTGCCGTGAGAGCTCTCCATAATTTATTGAATGACACTGCTAGTGTGCACTCATAACGCTGTACGCATCCACATTCTTCGAGCTTGTTGAGCGACGGGTGGTGGCTTCGACTATTATGGACTAGCCTTAAGATCAATGCATAAACGAGCCCTTTGCAGCATGCATCTACCCATGCTTCGGCCACTACGTGGAAGCCTATTCTTTAGAATACGGTCGTCAAGGTTTAATAGCCGGTGCTTTGTGCTTTATTCTCTCGCTACGTCTGGCTCACCGTCGTCTGCTTTCACAAGCACGAGGCTTTACGGGCCACATTCACCGAGAATGCCACAACGCTTTAGCCAACAACGTGGCTCAGCGCATACGGATCAGATCACGAAGAGCATGCCGACGCTTTGTGAGAATTAGCTGCATGAGAATGGAAGGATCAGATGGTAGAGTAGCGGCTGCAGGGAAGTTGAGACTTTGTTAGAAGGGATATCGGAATGTCTTGACAGTATGGAGTTTAACAGAGCGCTGAGCATGCCCGGGACTTTACTTTAAGCTTTCCCAATCTGAATATGATCACGCCCTCCAAGAGACATACCATGCCCTCTGGCAACAGGCAGGAAGGAGTGTCGGCTTTCGGTTATCCACCCACCACACCACGTTGCGCAGAGGCACATTTACTTCTCGTACTTACCTTCCCAAAACCTTCAACAAATACCAGAAAAGGTCCCCTCAACACCCACAATCCCATTTAAGCGAGGGCTATAAATACCGCTTCTTCGCCACCTTCTCGAAGAACCGGCCACGTGCCTCTTGCCTTATGATGGTTCAATTCCCATTGGGTACCACGCACCGGGAAGGAGGGGGGGGGGGGGGGGGGGGGAGACGGCGTGCGAGGGGTTTATGTGAGCAATGCTGCCCAACGGTCAGGTACCTTACCCGGAGCCATGAACAGCTCGGTTCCGCAGGGGAGGTTTGGGACCGGGGAATTTTCCCCTTTGGGCAACTTATTGCTGTGGGCATAGTAGAAAGGTGGGTGTTCAAAAAGATAATGGAGATTATGTGCCAGCGGCGTCATCGCTTTTTCGGTTCCGGTGGGGAGGGTTTTGGGCAGCGGTTCCGTTTTGGGATTATTAATTAGCAGGGGGGATTGTGGAGGTGCGGGATTGGGCATGCGTGCATTGGGAACAGCGAGTCGACTGAATGGGATAGTTTACGTCGATCTATTTGAATGCGTTATCAATGAGTGATAGTTACTTTTTCTTTCGTGATTTACTACGAGTTTTACGATTTTCTCGGAAGAGACAGATTTTTCAATTTGTTCCACACCCATTATGTACACCCTCCAGTTACCGTATTCGCCCTCTGTCGCTGGGTGGACATGTCACCGCCCGCTGCATCGAATGAACCAATCATATAGTCAGAAGTGCATAACCTCCCCCAGCTTCGGCGACCCGCCTCTCCAGTCATCTCTCACGTAATGCTTGAAGATCAAATCGTAGCCCTCGAGGTCATGGACGATACGCTCGACGCGTCTGTAGCCTGGAATTTGATCGAGCCGGCTGCTCTTTTTTGCAATTTTCTTTTGAAGTGCTATACTTCTGTTGATTGCTTCGCGCTGTGAACCAGTAGCCTCGGAGTCCAGGTCATCATCTATGTGGTTGGCTTCGAATAACGTTACAGAAAAGCGTGCCGGCTTGAAGATGTTCACGACCTGCTTGATCACGTCTGCTGTCTCACGTCCCGTCTGCTTGGTGGGAACATTCGTCTCGAACGATGCGTAGGAGCAATGTGGCTCGGGAGTGACGTGTACGCTGAAGTAGTGAGTAGCGTCACGGCCGGTAGGAGCAGGGATGACGCCGTTAGCGGAGAAGCCACAGGGTTGGAATAGATAGGCATCAATACGGGCATCCGGGTATTTAGAAGTAGGATAGACATCAGCAAGTCCCGAAGACTCGGAGACAACGGTACCAAGCGGGTGGCCTTCACTAGCGAACTCGTCTGAATATGTCAAAGCCTCGGAATAGGAGGCCATGAGATCCGCAGGGTCAGACGATGTATTGCTGAAGACGTCAAGCTCTTCATCGCCCGGCTTGCCACAGCTCCCATCAGCGGGTTTAGAACCCTTGCAGACTACACCATCAAACCCTCCAATGTCTTCTGTGGCGTCAGTGCGCGCTTTGCGAGCTGGTTCATTGTCGCGACCTTCCGCGACCGCACTCGCGTGGTCAAGGTAGAACTGCTCTGCTGTTGCTTCGTCTAGATCTGTCATCAGAATTTCCAGAGTCTCGTCTTTAGTATCATCGTATCCTTCGCAAGCCCTAAGCGACCTTTCGGCACCTGGAAGCTTCAATAATTTTGTCTCCGTCTCGCGCCTCTCGGGTGTAGCTGGCGGCGTCAAGATTGTGTTCGGTTCCGTCAGATATAGATACCAGTGCTCGCCGTTCATCTTGCCAATCATATAGGCGCTTCCACCCAAGAACAGCTTGTCGAGCGAGGTCACTTCATCTCTCCAGCTACGGTGTGGTCCCCGTTGACGATCTGGAAATTTGAAATTCTTACGACTATAAAAGACGCGGTAAGGTCTGGCAGCAGTGCCAGTACCAATAGCCAAATTAGCAGCTGCACCAGGAAATTTGGCAACCTTTGCAGCAATCTCAAGGATCTTTGGTAAGCCACTCAAGAGTGTAGTTGTACCGCATGTCTTGAGTATGAGCTTGTGAGGGAACACAAACATACTAGACTCAGAGAGGAGATATGCATCAACACGCTCCGATCTGATGGTAGAGAGCACCTTGCAGTTGACCAAATCCAGCATTTCTTGCCATACTTCAACTGGCACGATCTTAAGTCCGGCTGGAGCTGTCGCGGTAGGCAGAGCGGTGGATGAAGCGCTGAACCATACTTCTAGCAGCTTCTCCGGTCCTGTGAAACGTTAGTAAGCTAGAAGAAGAACCCCTGCGAAGGACAGCGCACCTTCAAAAACGTGTGTGGAGTCCAGATCGGCTGTGACATCATGATTGATGGTCAGTTGCGGCGTCCCACTAAACGATGATGGGCTTAGAGTGTAGTTCTTCGGGATTTCAGAACTGATCATATCCGTGCGGAACCTGACCCAAAAACCCTTCTGCTTTGCAATATCCTATTCGACGAGAAGGCGAGGAACAAGGTTCTCTTTGTACTTGTTCTTGCACAAACAACGCTGATGCTGGCAATCTGTCCCCAGACAAACAGTGCGGCGTTCGCCTGAGAAGGGATTGCCCACGCTCGGTGGGGTGGAATTGGAGGCTGGCTAAAGCCAGCAGCAGTGGGTGGTTTATGTATTTGAAACTTGGTGGTCGTTATGGAGGTCTCGCCGAGAGAGGAATAGAGATATCCTTGAACCAAGGAATTTTGCCCGTGTTGTGATCCTCGTGCCGGTCAAGCAGACGAGGATGTCTGGTTTTGTTTTGGGATTAGGAGGTTATCAGATTTGGGTGTAGTCGATGTTATCTGGGCCTGTATGAGAAGGATGTGGGTCAGAAACACTTCGCCTCCACTCAATGTGGGTGGCACCTGTTGTGGAGGCGAACTCACTTCGCGGGCTTTGACAGAATACGTAGCAGATCCCGGTTACTCATTGGGGACAGGAGACAAGTCTGACTAAGAGAACATAGAGGCCTGGTCAGGCTATGCTGTGGGCTGCAAGAGCAGTTGAATTGGTATGTGGCGTACGTTGTAGATGGGGAAAGGGAAGTCCCATGCAGATTTAGACATGAGATAATTTTTGTGTGAGAGCTAATTTTGTATTAGCGGCGGGTCCGGGCTAGAAGTTTCTCCATCCTCCGGCCTTTGCCCCTCCTATCCCCATCCTTACAGGTATCTTACCTTAACCTTACCTACCTTAGGGCTGCCGAAGAAATTTCTGAACAAACTACGTAGGCAGCTTCACCAAAAAAGCTTGAACAGCCAGGGCCCAATCGATCTCTCGTATATTTCGTCATATCTTTGCCGGGACCAACGGTCATAGAGTTCGCTTGACCGCTATACGGTGGGCCTTCAGCGCGTGGTTCTGTTCTGTTCTTTGCATCAAAGTATGGGAAAGCGGCTCTTTTGAAAAAGTAAAGGCATGTACTAGAAATATATTCATGTCAGTAGAACGTTTGAGTATTTCGCACGCAATTCCTTGCATTATCCGTTTTCGCAAATGCCCATTCCTTCCTGCGGCTCTTACATGTTTGGTCATCTGTCTAGCCCCACCGGTGAAGCAAGCCCACGATTATCTTCTGCAAGGCATGCAATTCGCAAACGGCAGATCTCGAAGTAAGCAAGAAAAACGGCTATAGGGAGAATGCAAGGTACGGTGCAGTACAGCTGCGTTCTGCAAAACTGACGGCCTCCTTATCCTCCTTTTTGGGACTGGGCAGGCAAACGCTTTGGAGAATGAGCGACCCGCCCTACTGAACGCCTTCAGCCCATCGCTCTTACCGTGCCTTTGTCACTGCCGTAGTTCAAGCAAATTGTCGAGTTGGTGCGTGGTTACGAGGCGCCTGCAGCGGTAGCTCCGCAGTGCCAACGCACACTTGCCCGGGCGCATGGACATCTGCAATAGCCCGGTCGGTATCTATTTGGTCACGGGATTTGCCACTTGAAGCAATTCGCAACCGGTTTATGGGGCCTGCGCGACAAGATATCCTGTTGACCTGTCAAACGGGGGTAATGATAATCTGGGCGGTGGATGGGGGTGTGGTGGCGTTTTGGCGATTCGAGCCACACTGGTTTTGCAAGGGCAGGCCTGTCATTCGCCACGATACTTGTGCGGACGAGCTCGTGAAGATCTACCGCATGGTGCTATGCGGCTAAGCAGCTAGCGAATAAGAGTGCCGATCCATGCCTTTCATATGCCCTCCATGCCTCCATCGGCTGACAGGTGGTCCAGCTACTCTTACCTTAGTCCTTTCATGTTCGGTCGACACCACTCTGGTGCCAACAACTCTCTGAAGGAATACGTGCGAGAAAAAATAATAGAATTATGATTTCCAGGCATACTAGAATTATTGTTGAGGTGGTGCATGCAGGCTTCGTTGATGCATTTCGCATTTTTGCTTCTTCAAATCGCCCGATAAGTCTGCTGACCTGCCTCCTCCGTCTGCTCAATCCGGTGCGGTGCGCCTACAGAGCGTTGGAGGTCCTGTCATCATGCTGATTGCGCATTTCACCACCTATCAGTAGACTGCTCTGTTCCGGGGGGGAATAAGGACTTATGTAGGACTACTAGTAGAATAAATGCGCAACTTGCGACAGTTGCATTTGTTGCGTTTGTTGAGAATTATTGGGGAGGGAGGTCGACCTGTTCCCGATTGAGTTAGTCCGGGGTGGCTCTAACTGGCCTCGAGCCCCGCCCAATCAGTCGATGGGGGCCGTCTTATAGCTGCAGACGACTGCCACACCACTTGAGTCTGAGAGTCTGCACGATTCTGCATGACTTGTACACACATTGCGCCAACATATATTACCTGCAATTATTCAATCCCTAAACGTCAGACATTGCTCACCGTCACTGTATCCCTGTTCCAACCGTTTACTATGCGTTGGAGTCGACCCGAGTCATCCAATCGATAAATCGCGGTTTCGTCCACACATTAGCGACAACGTCGACTCCCCTGCGTCTCAGCCGGTAAGGCCAATGTGGAGGCTCCAATGTCGAAGAGGCGGCGACTGAGACTGGGCAACAACTCTGCTGCTCAACTCTACACGGTTTATCGATGACATGGTGGAGAGCATGGAGCATACCTACTCCATCCATGGGCACCACCGTAGTTTGTCTTGTATGTTTCACCTTTTCATCAAATGACGCATACCTGCGCAGAGCTGGACGTGGCAAAGTATCAAAGCCGGCTATTCGCTTCGTGTCTCTCTTAATGCTTCAACGCTGACGTCGAAAGCCCTGGCATCGACCATTATGCCCATTACGTCCGATCCTTCGCCCTTTACCTCCGTCACTGCCTCTCCCATGGAAGCTCCTGACACAGACGAGCTTCCAATAGAGTTAAAAATACCATTGCCCGCTTCAAGCGCATGCTCAGATGAGGAAGGATATGGCGATAAAGAGGGCAGTGAACGTCCGCAGGGTCCGCGTAACAAATCAGCCGCTGGGGGGGAGGACATACACCCGAAGACCGGAGAGCTTGGCGTCAATATATGCGAGGAAGGAGAATTCAATGCCAAGATTGGGGAAACAGGGCCAACCGGCGCGCCTAATGTCTCACTGGAGGAGCTGGCTCACTTCGTGGACTTGGAGCAATATCACAGGCACCGGACCGTTCTGTGTCAGGCTAAAAGAGACCAGCTAAGCTTATTATGTGGCCTAGACAAGAGGTTGATCAGCACCTTGACTATTGCATATGGCAATATGATCGACCAATATAAGACTGATGATCAAGCTGGATTTGCAGGACTTTACGACGCATGCGAGCAGCTGACGGTATCCTGTGATGCGGCTGGCCGTTCTGTCGAACATCCCCCAGTGGGGTATGGAAATAATCCCACACCAGTCGAGGAGAGGAAAAGCCGCCCGTACATACAGAGGCTGTCAATTGACCATCAAGAGGCTATACTGGCGTTCCTAACCCAGATCCGGACCGAACCCTTTTTCTTGTCCGACAGAATATCCAATATGTCTTCATCGGAGCTGACTGCTTTGACTTCGTCATATCACCCCGCAGGTATTGACTATTCAGTACTACAGAATCACTCCCATGGGAAGACCCAAATATATAGTAGGGACAGCCAGATGATGAAACTCTCCCGGAGAATGGACAACCTTCATCGATTCCATAATGGGGACCCGTTCTTTGCCATGCTCCACGGGGTTTTCGATGCTTCTGCCAAACCAGGTTCCCGCGAATGTGTCCGGAGGACAGATATCTGGTCAACGGTTTGTGCGCAAAACTTCGTGAAGGCTTTCACAGAAACCAGACCTGGCAGCGACGAGTTAGCGATAGCAACTCTCGATGCATTCGCTACTTTCCATGACTGGCCTCTAAAACCCAAGGTCGAGACCTACCTCATGAGGATGTTGTTCGAAGGCTCTTTCCTAATAGATGCGCCAAGTAAACAGCCAGTGGAATTTTCAGAGCCCATTGAGATGCACAACGCCAAGGCTGCCATAGCAGAGGCTGACTTCTTCGAAAATGCATTAACCGGTTTACTGGATCTCCTCACCAAGGACAGAAACGGACAGGCCGTACCAGAGAGTGCCCTGGATTTCTCCCATGCTGTGTTGCGGAAGATTGAGGATCCAAAGCTTAGGCTTCGAGCGAAACGTTATATTGTCTGTAGTTGGTACTTTGCTACATTCATCTCTAGTATCGTCGTCTATCCCGAGGTATGTTACTCCCTCTTCCTTCCCACGGGATCTGTTAAACAAAGGCCTCAGGTCCGTGGCATTATGATGACTCACCATATTGGAGACACGGCGCGAAAGTCCATCCTACAACAGTTGGTGCTTCGCCTGCAACAGCGTGTCTTCGACGTCATTCTCCAGTGGTAAGTCTCAAGGCTCAAAACCTCGGAATGCACGCTAAGAAGACGTCTTATAGGAACGGTCACGCATTGGTGAAGCCAGAGATTCGAGATGGCATCTTAGCAGTCTTTGATGCCTTTGAGCCTCCTCTGCAAAACAAAGATGACTCTGCCCTACTGATTACAGATTATGACGAGGACCCGTCAGCTCAGTTCCTAATGCTGAGCCCTCTTGATATCCTTGGCTTAGTCCAGGCATTATATCCATCCAGGTCAAGCCCATCAAGCCCTCAAGAGTCTGACCCCCTAGTTGCAGGCTCTGACCGCCCATCCACTGCTGGATCGTCAACCCTAATCGCTGGTTCCAGTGAAGGCGGCAGCGTCCTGGCTCCGTCTACAGCCCCTAGCACCGCAGAGGCCTCCGTAATCAGCAATAAGGATCTCGCGGATGTATCCAGCAATGGCCCATTTGCTCAAGCACTGCCGTCTCCAGAGCCCTCAGAAGCTGAGCTGAAAAAGGAGTCATCGCGGGCAAGCGAAGTGACCCTCAAGGACCTACCCTCTCAGCTCATGACGCTATGTCGCAAGATCAAAGAAATTCTAGCCCAGGATAAAACACCTAGTTTGGTCTTTTCGAATGATTCCTGGAGTCTCGTTTACTACTCCGAGGACGGATCCGCAGTCTCAATCGGCCTCAAAAAAAGTACTCGTGTCCGAAAAGCAGATCGCTCCTCTCCGGGGAACCGGAAACAAGTCAGGATACACGACTCTGATGGCAAATACAATATCCTCAAGGCGGCTGTGATAAAACTCCTGTCCGAAGAGGAAAGATCTGGAATGAATGCCCTGTTAATACTAGCCAAGGCTACTCGAGATAAGCGTCTTCATGATCCGTTAGAGACGCTCATCGAGGCCGCTATGAACAGAGCTCAATTGGATCTGGACTTTGGCACGTCCCATGAGTGGTGGAGGACTCTGGAAAGCTATCGAGCACTCTTGAAGTCAAACCCGAGCTATTCCTTCTTTAGTGTAATCCAAGATGTGGCCCAAGATCTTAAAACAGGGATCGCCGCTGCTACTAAGGACGCCGAGGCCTATGAGGTCCAGTGCCGGTCGCTGGATCGAATGCAGCAGTATAATCAGCGCCTGCTAGCCGGAATAAACCAACAACGCAAAGCCTTGAGGGTCAAGATGTGGTACATGTCAGATGTCAGGCACTCCGGGACGTATGAGGAGGCACTGCATGTCACCCGCGCCCTACGGTCTATGGCAAACTCCAAACGCTCCAAGCACCCAGGCAGTTTAACGAATTGGGCACGCCAACGTCTTCGAGGGTCTGCTTTCCATGAGAGAGCTGAAGCGCAGACTTTAGAGGCCATAACAGCTTCGAAAGATTATGGTGGGACATCTAAGCTGGCAGATGAGCAGGTCGAAATGACGTCCAGATGGATGACGCGCGGAAGCATTGAGAACTTCTGCAGGGGTGAGGAAAGGATTCATCGATTCTGCCATGAGGTCCAAAGGTCCGTTGGTAAGATTGCTGGAGCAAGCCTGCTGGATAACCCAGTCCTCTGGTCAAGCAACCTCTTCAAGCGTGAGCGACATTCCTTTGATACACAACGTCTTAGTTCAAGCGCTATGGGACCACCATATGGGGACCCCAATGCCTCCTCTAGCCCGTTCGGCTTTGTCCCCTCATACTCTCCTATCCTGGCTTCACAAGGAGCACCACCAAAGGGGCTAGGTTTTAGTAGTCCCAAAGGGAGATCTCCAACGAACAATACTGGCGGGTTTTGGGGTGCTGCTCAGCCATCTAGATCCTCAACAGGACCTCTGTCGTACGGCATTCAGCCGCCTTTACCTCCAACACCTACCTCTCCTCCAAAGGCCTGGTCGAGCAACTCCTTCAGCCCCACCTCCCCGCTGCATGCTTTCGCACCACCGCTTCCCTTCAGTCCAAGGTTTGGCGGGCATAGGTCGCATCTTGGTGAGGAAAGCGAACATACTCCTGCCAAGCATTGTTTTGCCGAAGATATCAAACGGAGTCTTTGTAGCCTGTTACTCAGTGACCTCGGGTATCTACTGTTGAATGATGGCAGCGAGACAGACGTTTGGACGAAGGAGTATTCTGAAAATGGAAATAACGATAGCAAAGGGAAGCAAGTCACCTCGGAAGTCACGGGGCCTTTAGGTACAATCCTGAATCCGCCTGCAACGGCGCAGTCCAGTACCTACTCCGGGAACGTTGGACCACAAATCGAAACCACGAGTATGACAAGGTCCTTTCCATTCTCTGAGTCTTATGCTACACTACTTCAGAATATGTCACTCACTCACGACCCCTGGAAAAAGCTCCAACTGCTGTACGAGCTCGAGGACTTGATTCTCAGATCTATACAAAGTCAAGAGAGTACTCGCTCGGATCCTTTGACGCGGCGCCCCGTTAACATCAGCCTTCGGAGCAGGAGCGTTCCCAGAACCAAGGCGACTAGCCTCGAAGAGGTCATTGCAAATTGTACAGAGCGCCGCGCCGGCACAATAAGGGCGAAAGGGCTAAAGAATGGTCATAGTTTGTTGGACTTCGTTCAAGATGCAGAACCCGTAGATGCAGTCGGAACAGACGACATGGTAAATACGCTGCTATCCTTATTTCGCGACCCCAAATTGCGACCTAAGACTCTCTTCCGGGACCTCCAGTACATAGTCGCCTTCATACCTTCTGAGACACTCGACCAGACACCTCAAGGCAAAGCATTCTGGGACGCTGGTCTTGCAGCGCTGGCGCTGAAAGAAGATTTGTGTGAATCCATAATCAACCGTGCGAACGAGATAACAGCCTACCACATATCCGCAACCAAGCCACTCAATCTCTCTATCGATAACCCTCTCGCGTCCACAACTCTACGCGATGCAGCGAAGCTATGGTTGATCACTGCTAAAGAAGGCTCACCAATCGCTGCTCGTGAGCTAGGCCTTTTCTACCTTACACACCCGGAATTACTTCCACGCGTCACGATGCCGTTCTCGAAAGCGAAGGATGTGTTCAAATCTGTGATGGCGAATGATTTTAGGATGGGCGATAAGGAGAAGGGCGCGCTAGATCCCGTGACATTCGCCGTGGTCTTTCACTGGATGGAGATAGCAGCCAATGGTGGAGACAAAGATGCGAGTGACTTCCTCAGAGGTAATGGGGAGTTTAACGGTGGACGATGATAAAGAGATTGAGAGGGGGGAGGACACTGGAGGAGTGGATGAGAATGCCGCAGAGAGAGGCAGAGGAAGGCAGCACCGAAAGACAGTATTATTACGACCCCACGTATTCCCACCCACCTATACCACTAATGATTCACTTCGAAGACCTTTTCTTTCGAACCGGCATTTGAGCCGGTCTTTACTTTTTCGACTTGCGGTACATACACTCTTATTCTGCGCGTCTGTGATGCTATCTGGCAGCCTTTAAAGCTGACTGTTTATAAAGGGGGCAAGTGGGATATGATATGGGCGGTTATTTTGTACACTTTACATTTGGCATTCTTTTTGTGATTCGTGTTTATGATACCAATATAAGCAATGTTATTGTGCGTGATACTTGGTCTCGTCTTCCCATCAATAATGATAATTCTGGTTAAGTTGGGGCGGATCCATGAAGGGAAATGATGCGAAATGCCATCGATATGTTCCAAGATGGAGTGAACCTACTATCACTTTCTTCTAGCTTCAGCAGAACATGGTGAAGCTATGATACAGCTATGTCTTATCTAGGAAAATATCACCAGAAAGGACAAGCCATATCCTGGCAAATCCAGTCCTCACAACTCACTCCTCCCCTCTTCTCCCTTTGTCTCCCCAACCTTCACCCCCCTAACCACCCAAAGCGGATCCACCCCCCCTCCAATCCACCCCACCAACCCCCCCTTCCTCCCACCCCTCCCATCACTCACCTCCACAATCTCCACATCCCTCCACCCGCTAAACCACAAATAATCCCCCACCATCCTTAACCTCTCCTCCTCACTAACCCTCAACCACCTCCCCACCGCTTTCGTAGGGAAGCACCGATTAGAAATAACGAGGTGGATTGTTCCGCCGGGTTTTGTGAGGTGATGGACGGAGGTGAGGACGGGGAGGGGGCGGGTGAGGTAGTCGATTGAGACGACGCAGGTGGTGGCGGAGAGGGGGGATAGGGAGGGGGGGAGGGTGGGATTGAGGTTTAGGTTTTGGAGAAGGGAGGAGGTGAGGATGGGGTTGGCGGATAGTTCTTTTGCGTTCATGCCTAGGCCTATGACTTCTAACCCGTCCTCATTGCCGTCTCCGTTCCCTGGGTCCTGTAGCTTTTTCTTTTTCTTCTTCTTCCCGGCGATAGCTAATTCCTCAAGCTCGGAGGGGAAATGACTTATCCAGCTGGAACACAGGTCGAGTAATCGCCCCTTACGTGGGAGGGTTGTGGCGTAGTATTGCCGTAGTAAAGCGATTGCGTTGTCGTCGATGTGGGTGACGAAGCGGGGCTGGGAGTAGAAATCTGTGTCGTCTGATTCGTCTTGGCGGCGGAAATCGAGCGGGGTGTAGGGGAAGGCGGGATAGGTGGGTTTGTAGGGGCGAGAGGGGAATGAGGCAATTGGGGTGGGTGTTGTGCGTTGGCTGGTGGGAGATGTCATTGTAGAGTAAACAATGGGGATTGAAACGCCGAGGAGGGTTAGGGTTCTCGTTGCTGGGGTTCGAGGGAGGCGGATTGGCATCATTGGGAGGTTAGGGAGGGTGTAGAGGATGGTGGAGGTGGTAGGAGGAGTGTATGACGCTGAGACTTTGGAGGCGGCGCATCGCTGCGGTGTTTGTGGATCTGCTTGATTTATGGGCCGATAAGACTGATTCTAGTCTGCGGTAGAGTAGTTGCGATGGAAACATAGCCATTTGCGCTATCATCGCAATGTCAGTGCTTACACCAAATGACAACGATTAGGGCTCCATGTGAGGGTGAAGGCTGATTGACGTCCTGGCTGTAATAATTCTACAACTCTGTGGTGTCCGTATCAAAACGTCAGGCTAATTTGCTGAGTTCAGGCATTGCGCAACTCCTTTGCAAAACAACTAGATGCGGACATGCATCGATTGTTATCGAATTCGTCCTCAAGACCATATAGCCATATAGTCACATTGAATGTACTCTATAGGTGTGGTAGTGTACTTCCTAAGGATGAATATCAATGGCAGGATGGCCCATGCCCATGCCCTGCATAGGACTACCTCAGAATTAGGTAGTCCAGCATGGCCCCTCCCCGATCGATAGCGGGATAGATAGGCGTCAAGGCTGACCTGAGCAAGTGAGCTACATGCAACAACATGCAATCCCATCCATCGATTCCACCATCTCTTCCTTACCACGACAGAGTCTTTGTGCTCTCTGCACACATGATTTACTACATACGATTGCCAGCTACCGCAAATGATTTGCGTGCTTAGCCTTCAGCCTTGTGCCAATCGTTCTATGCTCTAGCTTATGCATCCTCCATCACTCAATCCTGCCCTTCCATCTCCAGTCGCATCGTTCTGGTCTCTCTTCCATTGCAACTTCGGTCAAATATTCCCGTCAGGTCAATCGAGTCGCTCGTCATGTCTTTCGGCTACTCCGTTAGCGATGCAGTTCTGCTCACCCAATTAGCCTGGAAAATAGTCCAGAATACCCGAAAAGCTTGCGGCGAGCACGACGAGCTTACACAAGAGGCTCTTGGCCTGCATATGGTTCTACGACGTTTGGAGCAGGAGATTTCAAAGCCCGAAAGCCCGTTAAATCGGTCTGGCGATACGTACAAAGAAGAGATCGAGATCATCATTCGTGGTTGCAGCAAGGTGCTCAGGGTGCTGGACACCATGTTGGAGAAATATAACAGGTTGAGCGAAGAAGAAAGAAGCTGGCGTAAGCTATGGCAAAAGATTAGATTTGGTAATGGGGAAATAGCAGATCTACACGATTTAAGAAGCAAAATGGTCACCAATACTTCCGCCTTGTCTCTAATCTTGAATATGGCCTCCTTAGGCTCACTCGGTCGAATTGAGAAGCAAATGGAGGGAGATCTCAAGGAGATCAAGATTGCTGTCCACGGGACCGCAGCACGTTTGATAGCCAAAAGCAACGATGAGGGTTCCGTACTCACGTCGTATAGTAATGACGACAAGTCTGTTTGGAAGGAATTCCGTAGAGACTTGTGTAGGGACGGCTTCTCGAGCTCTGATTTGAAAAGACATAGAGCTTTGATCATGGCTTATATTAAAGAGCTTGGTGATCGCGGTCTGTTCGATGATGATCAAGGTGGTGATCAAGGTCTGTTGGACAACAATGATAGTAGTGGTCTCAAAAGCGTTGAAGATTTGGAAGTAAGCAACGCTTACCTCGCAACAGAAGACTTACCGGGCAAGAGTGGCCCGAAGAGCTCATCTACAGACCATCTGCTCTTAAAAAAGGAAAGCACCTCAGCCATACTGCATAGAGATCGTTCTGTAGCCGGATCGGAGCAGCGTCTACGCTTCAATTCCTATGATATAAGTGATGCTGACAGTGTCTCTGGCGATTTCCCTGAAGCTAGGGTCACAATCAAATCGAACATAGATAATAAATCCGAGGATTATCTAGCTAAGACTTCTAAGATAACTTCGGTATCCGAAACTCCTATCGCGGACTCCAAGAGACCCGAGGGTACGGATATTACCCTTGGACTAAAAAGGAAGCCTCTACAGTCATACGCCGAGAGTGTTGCCAAGGATTCGATGCCTGAATTCGACAACACCGAATCTTTTCCTGGACCTCAAGTAACGCCGATAAATGTCCCCTGTACCACGAATCCACCATATAGTCATGGGGAACCGTCTGTAGACGCAATAGAATCTATCCAGACCAACCATTCGGCAAACCATCCTTTATCAACCAGAAGCCCGGGGTCAATAACCCGAACACCTCCGACGGACTCAATTGATGTGAAACCAGAAATATACAAGCGCCATCGATTCCGCTCAGAAAACTCCAGACTCTACGTGACATCGAACGGCCACTGTCTTGACGCAGAATTGCTCGACCAATTCGAAGATAGGCTACACATAATGTTTGAATGCCAGCAATTCGAGTGGCGTCTCTGGGCGGACTTCGGGGAAAGACTAGAACAATTTGATATAACAGCAAAGGTGATAATATCGAATATCAATGATCTTCTGGCAACTCTGGGGCCTAACCACGGTTATTGCAAAGCCAGGCTGGCTGATTTTACCTCGGAGCCGTTCAAGGTCGGAATCTTGTCATCATACGAGGACGTCACTGGTAATCTCGAAGACCTAGGGGATATCCTTATCAACGTCCGTTTATGGATTTTTCGGTTTGATGAGAATTGCGGGGCCATAGTCTTGTACTGCGAAAATTACTTGGCAAACGATAACTACTCGGAAAGCGAAAACTACTTGACAAGCGAAACCTTTTCTGCTCTACAGCATCCGCGGAACCTTGGACTGAGAGTGCGGTGTGCAACGCGGAGTCATCTGACCACGTCGATGATGGGGACATACCAAAGACCTTCTTACTTTTCCCTATATAATGAGCGGCCAACCTCGCTAGAAGAGTCCAGCCGTCTCATGTGGGTTGAGCACGCATTGCAGTCGATCCATGTGAAGGAATGAATGCCATGAGAGGATAGCCCTCTGTATAAAGTTATATAGCAGCTCTCTGAGCTAGGAGGCGCTGAAGTGTCATCCGAGGACAGTGACAGGGCAAGAAATAGACATAGGGAGGACTGAATCGCGTACGAAATCACGACAATTGACGTACTTAGCAGGGAATAGCGCCGGCGACCAATAATAAGGGGGCGAGGCGGTGGTTACAGACCAGCATTCAATGCCCAGAAGCCAGCATGCCTTATGCTGGCTGGTGCCGCAAAGCTGGCTTGAATTTTCAAGCTTGAATTGACGTTTGGTGCGCAGGTAATTTGTGGAGGGCATGGGTGGCCGTGGATGCGATCTGGCACAAGTATTATGAGAAGATTGGTTCTCGCATGCATCGTGTGGATCAAAGTTCATGGGTTTTCAACGGCGTTGGAGACCATCAATATAGCACCAGACAAAGTCTAAGGCTGCTGTCTATACCTCGCGACTCCGTCGACGAAAGAGTTATACCGGGGGTATAGATTTTTATAATTGATTTGTACCTCATGTCACAAATCTAGAAAGATCTGGGCGAAGGTAGAGAGGCAAAGGCTTTGGATATGCTTTCCCGCAAAAATCGATGCAAATGAGTCTGGCTGAACGGAAGACTTCGAATTGTCTTCAATGTACCCGTTATTAGGATACATACAGACGAAGCTTGCGAAGCATATAACCAGCGAACAAGGACTATTCCGAACACAGCTACACCTTTAGGAGGCCTTGACATGGTGCAGTCGAGCTAAGGATGGAGATGGCGAGCGAGATGCCTACCAAAAGTTGGGTGGAGCTGCTTGATAGGATTTCGTCAAAGATGCGTAGTTATGGAAGGCGGTAACATCGAACAATAGACCCTCCTGGTGATCTGGAGATTTTCAGGAAGGTCCCGTAGCTTGGGGCCTGAAGCGAGCATTTGCACGGGCACCACGAGACCATACGCATACACAGAAAGGTGATGTGCTTACCTGTTTTGTTTTCGGCATATTCTGCGGTCTAATCTGTCTCAATAGATCCGTGACTTTGCAACCTAATTGGAGACCACTCGGCTTTATAGGAGGTACTGTGGGAAGCCAATCACAATTGGAGGACATCAGCATCTGGGGAATGTAAAATCTCCCGGGGCCTCGTTACAGCGTCTACACATCCGATCTTGGGGAGGAAATGAATTCATCTACTAGTCATTATAGAAGATACCAGCCAACCAGAAGTTAGCCACTGGTGCTTCTAATAGTAGTGCGCCAAATCACGCTAGTAGCATCAGGATAAATGTGTATACTATAGTAGCAGTAAGTACCTCGAAGGGCTTTGCCGAAGAGAAGAGAGCTACTAGTACAATGGAAAGGATCAAACATCCCGATATTGCGCCTAGAAGTTTTACTACTTTTCTTAATACTTTCAGTGATTTAAGAGTTGAAACTGTAATTGTAATAAAGATAAATAAGAGACAGGTGATTAAAGCAGACGATTAAGACATGCTTATTATCTTATCTTGTGGGCCTATGATTAAAGTTTCATTTGACTGGATAAAACATAATTCCTACTTATATCCCTCATCCATTTCCAACGCCCTCAGTCGTTAAGGAGTTGAGAATGTAATCGTATCAGCAACGAAGAGTAACAGAAGGATATTTAGGCCGCTGATCTAAGCAGTGGCTTCAGATGCTTATTGTGTCATGGAGGCAGCGTTTCCTAAGGGTCGGGAGTGGCAAACTTCGTACTAGCTGCTTAGCCATCAGTTAAGAATCTTCGTTTTGTCCTTCATAATGGCAGACTGTGGCTGGCCACCCGACTGGTTATGTTGCAGTTTGGTTAATTCTTTGCCTCGACTGAGCACGATCTTGGCCCATTTGCCGGGACAGAAGTAGCCATGGTGCTTTGTTTAACATTAGGATAGTCATTAGCACTGTACATGCTGCGTAAGAATCTTGGTGTTACTCCCGACAAGTCTGATGAGCTGGTCTATCTTAATGAATCGAACAGCCCAGACACCCCAAAACGAAAGCTGACCTTTTGGAGAAGCTTTCCACGACACAGAGGATGAGATGGCCTTCTTGATATTCTGTAACAACCTAAAAACACGCGGATCTTGGAGTTGTAGTTTGTGAAATCGAAAGCACGGAAGTCTTATAGGCCAAGCTCGAGTCCTTCAGTAGAGTACTTGTGCTTGGACCTTGGACCTCATAACGCATTTACGCGCTCTCTGTCAAAAAGATAAAGTCATTTAGCATCTTGTTGTCGCATGTAAAGCTATGTCTAGTTATCTTCTAAGCTATAGCGGCTTATCCAAGCCCACCCATGTCGAGCCATTGCCGCATTTTTCGACACTAAATCATTCCTCAATTAACATACCCAGTATTAAACTCTGAATCACAAACTCATTTCCCACCACCCTAGTCCTCCCTCTCTTCTCCCTCCTCCCAGCCAGGTCTAGCATCTCGCCCTCACTGCCTCGTTTCCTCTTCTTCCTACTCTGAGTCGATCCAAACAACCGCTCCTCAACAGCCTTCTCCTTATCATAGCTGAATACCCAATCCCACGGCTCACCTAGTGCAGAAGCATCACTCACAGCTTTCGCCGCGGCATCTTCGTTGATGGCTCTGGCAATTTTGCTGGCGCCAAGAGCGTGAGTAATTAAGGGGTGGTGTCTCATCGTGTCTTCCTGGCCCTTTTCCATGATGAGTAGGACTGAGGAGTTCTCTAGCAGTTTAGGGCGATTTTCAACGATTTCGGCCAGTGTGGCTGTTTCGGTTGAATATGGTTGCAGTATCCGTGATCGTACTGCTCCACCCAAGAATGAGGACTCGCCGGAGGGTAGAAGGTAGGGTTCCCAAGCTAGAAGTTGCTGCTTGGCGACGCAATCAGTGATCCAACGCGTAGCAAGGCAGGGTATCCCAAGAGCCAAGGCTTGGACAAACTTTGCTCTTCTGCAATACCTGTCCGCGATGAGACATGTGAAACCAAGATCCTTGGCAGCCGGTGTCAGCTCAAATAGGGTCTCGTCATGGGCCTCTTTGGGTGCACTTGTGCGTGTAAGTGGAGGAATATGGAAAAGCTCATCGAAGCCTTTCTCGAGGATTGTACCTCCATTGGCGGATATATGGCTTTTGATCCGCTCACTGTCTTCTGAACGGTCAACGTTAGTGATGGAGAAAGCCATGTTTCTGAAAAGTCCGACATTTCCATGACTGCTGGCGCTAGTCAGCGGTCGAGACTGGGCGAGTACCAAGGTCTTTGCACGACGAGTACGAGACGAAGGAGTAGACGGCGTTGAAGGCCGTTCCGAGGGTGTTTGAAGCCCAGTGAGAGTCTGGGTCTTATTTAATAAGTGGGTATACAGGCGGTCCTTGAAAGAAGCCCACATAGTCTGTGTAAGGTAGAGTTGTGCTATGGGTACGGCAATCTGTGCGCATTCGGACGTGTTGTCGTTGACAGACCCTCGCTGTTTAGGTGAAACCAACACTGTAGCGAAGCCATGGATATCTACTTCCGGGAACGCAGGGTCATTCGTAGAGATGGCGCTACCGCGCCGTGAAGGCGTCGCCGGATCTGGAGGGTTCGCTGGGCGCTGCTGATCCCTCATGCCCTCGACGATGTATATCTTGTTGCGAGAGCCAGGGATATCCACTTTGACAAGGTCGCCTTGTCTCAGCTCCAGCCTCTTTATACTGTAAGCAGTGATGGTATCTACGGTGCCATCGTCGAAACGCACAGTATAACGAGGATCATCGCTACCAACGACTTGCAGGCATGTCGCTGGATGGTACGCTGGAGTAGTGCCGTTGAAGTGTGCAAATACCCGATTTGGTGCAGTGACGGGTTGTCTGCTCAAACTTTCTACCATACTATGGGAGATGGGAATATCCGGGTCCTGCACAGATGCTGATGGATTCGTATTTTGCGAATCTTTTCTTAAGTCTGTAGCATGTTGCTCTCTGCCTGGCTTAAGGATAGCGGCGTTCGGCCTAACCCCCGTATTCAACGATCGATTCTCTTGTTTCTTGGAGAGTCTTCTGGTAGAGATCGAGGTCGCTGCACTTCTGACCTCGGCCTCTGAGGATGTGGGGACAGGTGTTATTGCCGAGACTGCTGATGATGGAGGTGGTAAAGGTGATGGGGGTAGGGAAAGTAACTTGGTAGTTTCAGGTTCTACAATGGGCAGGGCCATTCCTCGCCCACCTCGCCGTCGTTTGCTGGCAGGCCCTATAGGACTAGATCCGCCAAGAGCACGTTGGAATTCGACGTCCTCATTGCTTAGTATGTTAATATTAACATCGACGTCCCCAAGTTCATCCGGGGGAGAAGGATCGGCGACGATTTCGCCAATTGTTCTTGGGCGCTTGGATCTGATTGGTGAGTCCTGTCGGCTTTGAGACCTCTGCTGTAGCCGTTTACTCAATGATTTTGAAGGTGAAGGTGACAGATTTTCTTGAGCTGTCTCGAAAAGCGTGGATGGCCGCGAATTTTCAGCTATTGAGTAATTGGCAGTCGGTTGCGATGCAGATTTGGGCGTAGTGCTTGGAGAAGGCATCGGATTTGAGGAGTTGTAAGTGGATTCATGAGAGACACCAGCACGGCCAATCATGCGATGTGTCTCTGGGCTTCTAACATGATGTGCGTCTGTTGAGGGTGGGTAGTTTGGGTGGGAAGCAGGTTCTAATGTTGGCGGAGCATCGCTCAAGCATTCTGTCTGTAAAGCATCTCGGGCTCCTCCTTCACTGAGTTTTACATTCTTTTGCGTTCCGCGCCCGTTATTCTCTCTCTTTTTGTGCGAGTTCCTGACGTTTGGTGAGGTGTTTATAACACCTTGAGAAGGAGATTTCTCGATTTGCCCTTGTGCTCTCGTATCAGAAGGGCTATGAGCTTTTGAAATCACGGACGACTGAGACTGGGGAACGAGGATCCGGGCGTCAAGTGAGGACTGAGGTTCAGAAATACCTCGTAGATTAGACGCTCCTGAGTTGGGCTTGTTTTTGGCAAGGGGCTGGGACGGCTGCGAGTCGGCAACGGCGTCTGTCTGTGTCCCTTCTCCAGTTGGCCTCGGAGCACTTTGTGATCTCAACATCTCAGGGCTGCTCCTCAATAGAGCCGCTGTTTTGTTTTGTGAGCCAGCCTTACGCTTTCGTAATCGTCTGTGTGATGGCGTGGGCTGCGAAGAGATGACCTGAGACGTGGAATGATGTGCGCGTGATATCGTCGTTGGCACTTCCACATTTTCCTTATTGTCCTCGCACAGCTCATCTACTTCGTCTCTATCAGACAGCTCCATATCGTCTTCTCTTTCAGTCTCATCCTCAGTAATATTTCCCTGGACATCCTCTGGGGGCGTATTGTCTGATATAAGGACTGGCGCACTAGGCTCTCCTCCATTTCCTCGAACGTGAGTCCTACTCGGCGGGGTCATTGTTCGCCGCCCACGTCCTTTACCACGCCCGCTTGCCATTAACTCTGATCTTGCTGTGACACCGGCGAACTGAGCCCTCGCTTCCATATTTATCCTTTTCTGATTTAGACGTCTTCGAAGCTGCGTGTCAGCTGATCCAAAGCCGTCATCAGAGAATTCATCGAGTGAAAGCTGTTGCTCTGCTTTCATCGCCTGCTGCATTCTTTCCCTGGCTTCTTGGGACTCTTTCATCGAAATATATACGGCCTGTGGCTCTGTGACTGCTCGTACCAGGCCAGAGCGTGATAATCTAGTGGGAGAGGAAGTTGTGGCGGCTGGTGATCGACGTGGGAGGTTATGTATGTCCGGCGAGGGTCTCTCGGAAAGACCATCCGAGGGGACAATATTCGTCAATGGCGAAGTCAGCGCTTGGGTGGCTCTGAAAAGTTGGCTAGGGTCCATAAGACCGTCAGAATTGCTCATGTGCCCTGCGAAAGGATTTGCTGGCAAGCTAGGTGTCCGAGCTTGTGGAGATTGGACCTGACTTCCCCGCTTGCGTTTCTTGCTTTGTGATGCAGGCGTTTTTGGTTGTTGGAACGTCCTGGACTCGCCGAGGACGTCTGCATGGAGGCCTGACCCTTGAGAGAGGGGGTCAATATACTCCCCTGCCTGATCTTCTTCAACAGGATCATTCAGACCAGACTGTGAGGGCTGCTCAAAAATGCCTAGGAGATCAACATGACCAGTCTGGCCTTGCTGTATACTATGGGACGCGTCGCCTTGATCATTTAAATCGTTCCCGTTCGACTCTGACCTCCCTCTTGTTGCTCGCTGCGCAGTGCCCCAACTGGTAAACTCTTCATAAACCCATTGAGAGACTGGCTGTGTATCGCCTTGCGATTGGCTGCCTGAGGATAACATCCTGCGTCTTGAGGAGTTGGGGATTGTACTCGGGAGCTCAGGCTGGGAAGCTGAGTAGCGTTGGGGTTTGCTTCTTTGACCAGGCGAGCGGAATTGTGGTTGATGACTTGACCATGGTTGGCTTTCTTTAATGTTAAGGGTATGTGGAGAACGTGTTTGAGGCTTCGACGTGTTATTGCTTTGCTTCTGCTCCGGTCTTCCTGCGGCGGCGCCTGGATCACGGTGGAGAGACTGCAGGGAAGATGGCGTCAGTTAACGTGCATACCCGAACTGACAGGCATCAGTTGCAGGGATTGCTCACTGGTTCCTCATGTACGCCAAGAGCAATGGCTTTTATCTGTGAAATATCTATACCATCATACTGCGTCCCCATTATGGACATCAACCGGCTGTCATAGGTGTTACTATATTCAATCAGAGGCACAGTTGATACACTTTGTGGGATTCTCGTCGCGCGGAATCGAACACGCGCCATATGGCGTTTTCGTATATCGACCGCGCTAGCTGTTTCGGGAATTATATCACTTAGAAGTGTTCTTTCTACATACACTACGAATATTGTCACAAAAAGCCAGCATGTCCATGTACATATGCAAGAATCTCCAAGTAAGGTTCTTACATTAATCACTCAAAGAGTAGTGGTCGTTCTGCGGGCAGTAAAAAGTGTCGGCAGCACTAAACTTAACAAACAAGTTATCTTCCAAACGTTATTTATCCTCTGCTTTTGGCCAATTCTTAGACGAGTCGATTCGGCGTGTGCGGATCCCAAGTTTAGAGTCTTGGCTTGTGTTATTCATCGTGTACGAAGATTTCTTCAGTGGCACGACCTCCAATTTGTGCACCTCGCCAATCACTGAAATAACAGCCTAAACCATTCTTATTCCAAGCGTTGTGACTTCGTGATCCCCGTCTGGAAGGCAGTCATGTCTCCCTTATGCGTTGGCAGCTGTTGGTCGCTTAATTCTCGGGCAGCAAGAACGGGCTAACGGTAACCTCAGCCCAGGGCAAGCTAACCAGCGCTGCCAGTATTCGATCCGAGCTGCATAAATACCATCAATAGTGCGCCATAAGCAGCTGTAGCTGCCAGTACCTCGAATGGTTTCGCCACGGTCAGTATACTAAGCAAAACCGCAAATATAAAAAGAAAGCCGGTGATCACCCCAAGACGTTTCTCGTTGTTCGAAAGATTCTGTAGCCACCAAAGAGGCCCGATAAGCATGCCTAAACCCAGGAGTATCGTTATAATAGTGACGAGTTTATCGACAAGCTCGTCTTTACTATAGACTGTGCTCTTCCTTTCAAAGTCTTCCTTGGTGTACAGACGTTGGTTTTTCTATCGGAGATTAGCCAAAGTGAACTTTGAACAGAGCGCGAGACTGCGTAAATCACGTACGGCTCTGTCTCTAAGGCAAGGAGGCAGTCTAAGAATTTCGAAATGGTCAATAAATCTTCGCAAAGGCGTTCGGGCTTTGGGAACGACAGGGATAAGATCTCCTTCTTTGTACAAGAACTGCTGTTCTTCCTTCTCTATAACCTTTTCGTTGGCTTCTTCTATCCATTTCGTGACGTTCGATACCTGAAATTTGGTCGCTTCCGTACGATCTTTCATTTGAGAATGATCCAGAGCGAACCTCTCTATAAAGTCGTCAGTTGTAGGTCTTTGCTATTTGTTGTGCGGCATACGATATTCTTTAAGCCTCCATGTCAATTCCTCCATTATTCCATCGCGTGTGAGGTTCTTCTCGTTTCGGAATGTTCCGTTGTCTAAGCCATTCATCACAGATCTTCGATCTTGCTCCTGAAGCCTTTCCTCAAGTTGTGCGATCCGATCCTGCATTCGCAGCAGAACTCTTGCGGCGACCTCACCAAACTTTCGAATCACAAAAAAGTCGTCATCCGATGCCATCCATTTGCACATTGTAGGATAACCTCTGCTACTATATGTTAAAACTCCTAGGCCATCAGGAGAAAAGTCAACCGTGGGACGTACTATCTCCATGGTTGGTCATCAGCCTCTTTAAGGGACGGATTCTCATCGATAACAATGGGCAAACCGGCTCCAGGGTTGGGTTGGGCCGAAGTAGTATTTGCGATGGGTTGTTGTGGCGGATACTGGTAAGTGTATTGCTGCTGGGGTTGCTGTGATGATGTCTGGTACGGCTGAGGGACTTGCTGCCCAATAGAAGGTTGCACGGGAAGCCCCGAGTTATGGGGCACGTGCTGTGCATGTACTCCGGTCAGATGTGGTATGTTGGCCATCTCTGTATCCAGTGACGGAATTGCGCTCATCACGTCCAGATCTTTCAGTCTTATACTCCTTGTGCTGGTGAAAAGTTTGAACTTCGTCGATGAAATAGGAACATCGCAGCGTCTCGAAGATAAAGGGAGAAAAGCCGTGCAAGCCGACGTGGCTGAGTACAGCCCTGCTGTGGGTTCTCAGCTGGAATTGCGAGGCACCCGTATCGGCAAGACCCATAAGCCATGGACCCCGTGGCCTGAGGACCACATGTTGCAGGTCTTGGCTTTCCTGTCTTGCTCTTTGCTCTAATCTGGGGCCCGCAGGAGCAGCCACCGAGCACAATTGGCGCTTCTCAGCTGACAATACATCGCAATCTGCGTGCAGTAGGGCACTGCAACGCCAACGCATTAGCATCCAATCATCGCTATCATCACACACCATCCTTGGGTCTAAGCGACGCGCCACTGATCGATTCTGGGCTAGGCCTCAAGCACATTCCTTCATCTAACGCCCTGTTTTGCCTGCGAAGACAGGCCCAGCCTTACCCAGTTGTGAGCAGAGCCGCAAAGTCCGGGTTAAAACTAATAAGCATTGGTAAGGCTCTCACAACCTGATGATTTCCATCACATTGACCTGTGTCGCCCGAAAAGTAGCAGACCCTCTTTGCGCAAAGCTCCCATCAGTGACTCAGACACTTAAAGTACTCGACGCCCTGCCCTTGCAAGGCCAGCAACTCAACGTACAATCGTTATCTACCAGGGATCACGTGCTGTGTATCCAACGTAAGTATACCAGGGCCAAGACTAAAACGAATGGACGACCGCTCAGGCTCAGGCTGGGGCAAAAAAATGACGAGCTTTAAACATGTCCATGGCGTAATCCGCCACTTTGATTCAAGCAATGGCGCATGGGCGGCAGAATTTGATGAAGATGTCATTCAAACCCGCGGTCTGCAGAGAAGTCGCAAACAGAAGCCTGCTGCGGAAGCCAGCGATCCCCCACCAGCGGACCGTCCGGCCTTATACTACCCTCCGCGTTACATCTCTGACCCTGGTCCGCAAGCAAGCTACTCTACGTGGTCTTCACAGCCGTTAAACCAGCAACCCCAGAGTCAGTACTCTGGGGGTTCTAATCAACCAAGCTATTATGCGGGACAGCAGAATCTAACAGGCCAGCCTCAGAACTCATCTGGGCACGCTCACCAATCTTCAGCGTCACCGCCACCTTCCTCAGCTAACTATGGATCGTATGGGCAAGGCTATCCACCTCCGCCTAGGCCTTCAAGCCCAAACCACTACCAAGGCAGCCAAAGTTCGCACAACTATACCGCAAGCCCAACTTCGTATGGCCCGGTATCGAATCGACTGGACTCCAACTTTAGCAACTCCACTTCCCAGCCATATGACCATGGGCAAGGAGGCCACGGTCAATATCAGAATGAGGCTAATGGAATCTATGGAGACCCGCACCCTGAACCACGTCCTGGTCGTGTCGCGAGTGCGACTGGGGTTTACTATTGCCCATGGAATTACCCGGATAATGGCTCGTAAGTCGGCTTTGTTGTCAACGCTTCAATGGCTGACTTGAGGCTCAGTTGCCGTGGCTGTCCACGCCACGATAGATCTGGATATCTACATCGCTAATTTGCTGCAATGCGCAGTCATGGTGCCTTGACGTCCTCGCTGAGTCTCTAATCGACCTCGCTTTGTCAAATTTTACGCCAAGTTTCGAAGGATGCGGTATCCCCCTGGATCGGATGACCTGATTTGCGTGTTTGCATGCATATCTATTAAGAATGATCTTCTATGTCCTATTGATCACTTGGCCTCTTTCTTGCCTTTAGTCGTACGCTCCTCAAGCATGGGGGCAAATCCGCATTCGAGCTATCTTAGCTGGTGTACTAGGACAAGCCTGATACCCGGTGCCTCAATCGATAGAAATTCCGCAGACCGGTAAGCCGCTAGTGGTTTTTTCACCGAGTCATGGATCGGTGCCGTCACGATATGACTGTGTTGGAAGTCCATACTCAGGACTCCTCACAGAACCAGCTGGAACCACCTTGGTATTTATCTCTACGGATCGAGTTTTGGCAGACCCACAGAGCATGCACCTTCTAGACCTCTGGAAGCATTTCCACAATCTCTTCCCAGCGGATTTGTGGTATGAAGATCGAGCGTAGCCGAAAGTCGTTCCTCTGCGGGTGCAGATTCACATTTGACTGCGGAAAGTTGGGCTGTGAGGAGGAGAAAACGTCCCCCTGTTTGTCATCGGTTACAGAGGCGTATTTACTGTCTTCTGTTTTTCTTCTTTTCCGCTACCATCCTTTTTATCCTTATAGGTGACTGCTGTTCTTCAAGGTATATATATATAGTTCAATGTTATGTTACGCTCGAAGTAAGATTCTAGCGTCCACGTGAAGGCGCCATCACACAGCTTATTTTGTTGTACTGAATGTCTGCAAGGTAGATAGAGATGACTGCATTGTGCGTAAGAGTCTGGATCCCGTACTTGCCATGAAAGTCTCCATTCCAACGTGGCAGCAACAGAGACGGAATAAGAGCACTGAGCTTCCCTGAGGATCAGTTGATACCGTGGCTGGCAGGCATTACGATAATCACGGCTGGTCTGAGACAACCTTTAGACGGCAATGCAAGATCGTCCGTAGAATTCCAGTGCTGTCACCATGGATTAGCAATACAATCCGTAGGAGACCAGTAGGCCAGAAAATTGTGGAGGGATGCTCTAAAGCTTAGGAAAAAGGCCAGGCTGTCGAGTTGTGGCAATTAGACTCCAGATGACTCCTGAGATTTCGGTCAATAGTATGTCAGGGAAGCATACATGCATTTGATACCACATTATAACATACTCGCTATCATAGATCCTTAAAGGCTAGATATGCACAATCAGCAACCCTTCTTGCTCTGCATTTACTGACAAGCTTCGTAAGTGCTGTAGCCTATCGCAGCCTGCACCCTACTGCTACGATGGGCCACATGGTCCTATTCCGGTGGTACGATCGACGCTTGACCTATCTCTCTTGACTCAATACCTCCTCCTGTCTGGCGTGTAGAAGTTCCTAGATATAGGTAATATGCATTCAAAATCCTTGAAGACGACTCCCATGCCGGAGATGAACCGGCTTCGGCCTTACCTTCTGCCTAGCGGCAAATCGCTTTCAAAGCCATTGCACGTCAGGGGTAGATTAAGATTACCCCTTAAAACCACCAGTCCATATCGTTACTATGGGGTATCCTAAGTTGGCACCTCGATTTGGTGAAGGAACATTTCCTTGCTGTCACATTCAAGAGCTGTATTCATCAAGTGCAGGGATTTTTGAATGCTCTACTAGCCGGACCCCGCTTTCGCCAGGCTACACCGCTGTAATCATGAACAGGGCGAGTCCAAACGCCCAGTGTAGCAGAAGTCAGCCATCATGAAGTGTTGTGGCGTTGAGAAGCGACTGTTACTCAGATGCTCGAGTGCTGCTCTATTGGCAGTACTGTTGATAATCCTAATTTTGCCATCGCGCTACCCTCAATCCTATATCCAGATCCAGACTGCATCTAGAGGCAGCTCAGCCCCCAAGGCTCTCTCACCTTCACAGGAGGCTTTGCAAATTTCCTCCAACAAGGTCGCCACTAAGCCCGCAGACCCTACCAGAGCAACTCCCTTAGCCACATCCGCCAGTGGCGTGGAAGACATCTCGTATGCACCTCACAACGCCCCCCAAGTAGATACAGCGAGCCGCAAGACGAATGCGCCACCCTCCACAACGCATGTGCCACAGTTACATTTGGTCATCGCGCACCACAATGAGGAACCATTCTGGATGAGGAGGTGGATAGATAGTGTGCGCTCCATCTCCTCTATACAAGAGCTTGGAATTAAAGTTATCATATACACAAAGGGCCAAGAGACAGATCTTGTGACACTGAAAGAGACCACTGCGGCAGACGAGGTCTTTCCGCTGCCCAATGTCGGTAGAGAAGGAAGCACATACTTGCACCATCTACTCAAGGTCTATGACGACCCACCACCGTTCACGATGTTCACCCAGGCAATTATTAAAAAGGGGCAATATCTTAGTGGAGAGATAGAAGGCGAAAAAGTGGCCAAATTGAAGGACTGGCTTTACAATAAGCTGTCGGAGAAATTTACTAGCGACATCGGGTTCATGAGCTTGGATAGGAAACATGATATCTGCTACTGTGGGCACTGCACAGATATGGGGAGAAACGACTTCTACCCGTTGTGGCCCCAGCTCTACGCGATTCTAGAGGGTACTGTGTGTCAAACGCTGGAAGGAAGTGTGCTTTCTTTCAATGGCCACTTTATCGTGTCTCGCAAACGTATCCTTTCGCGTCCGAAAGCCACCTATGAATATCTAAAAGAGCTTGTTGATGCGCCTCAGGATCATTGGCTACACACTGAACCTGAGCCAAAATGGTTCGAGAAGGAAAAGGGGAAGAGCACCCCAGATAACCCCAAATTTGGCCACACTCTTGAGCGGCTATGGCATGTGATTTTCAATTGCAGCGACCCAGCGCAGATAGTGGATTGTGATGTCAAAGGCATGAAGGCCGAAGGGCCAGGTGGTTGTACATGCAAAGATATAGTAGCGGTGACTATTGCAGCCGCTGCGGTTGAGGCCTCAGCTGGCAATCCCACCAGTGGGCCACCTGGCGCCGATGCATGATTTATAGGTGTATATTGTGCGATTATAATGTCCATATTGTCTTCTCGCCTTCGTTCTGTACCGAATGTCATGCCCATTGATGGCTAACACTACCAATGAAATGACCTCGCAATCACTGCTACAGGAAATACTCACACGAAGGCCCCACCCAAGCACAGAATCCGCGCGAGACCACTGGTTTAGCTCACACGTCTGTCCATACAAATTCTCTCTAGCTTTGTGCAATTCTCGGGTCAACATCTACAAACACAATGGCTCTTACCTCTCGATGTCCTCTCACAGCCCAATATGCACACGAGACTGAGTTACTGGTAGGTTGTAATTGACGTCCACAGAGTCTTGATCAGAACAATATTGGCTTCATGTTATTTTATGACAACGAGCCTTAAGCAGGCCAACAGATGGGAAATAACGAAAGTGATACGCCTCAATCCTCTCTTTGCTTGATTCACAACTTGCAACTAAAGTCAAAGGGTCAGTAATCTTAACATGGCTTTCCGCATCGTTTCGTTCTTAACTTTGATCTCCAGTTCTCCTGCACTATCTTATTACTGCTTAGGGACTCGCGAATTGGATTGCTTGTGAGAAAGATTATATACACCGTAATCTTCTTCAGTGCAGAAAGCGAGACTTTGGTCCGGGCAAGATCCGCAAACCCAGACTTCTCGAGAAAAATCTATGCTTTGAAGCTGTTGAATCATGAAGTACTTGATTAATATTTTTGAGTACAGTGCTAAGCTTAGACAAGAAATTGTTGGCTCTGTTCCCAATTTAGTAAAAAATGTCTGGCCTTTAGCGCATCTAAAACAATCTTTTTGTGTTCTCGATATGCAACAGAGCAGATTGAGCAGCATTGTTCACTTTTGTGACCGAGGTTGTTTTGTTGCAAGTTATCTGATGATACGTTAGTGCATTTGAAGCATCAGATCAAATTGAGCAGCATTGTTCAATTTTGTGGCCGAGGTTGTGTGCTGTTGCGAAATATCTGATATCACGTTACTACATTTAGAGCATCTTTTGTTCATAATCTTGGTATTCAACAGATCAAATTGAGCAGCATTGTTCAGTTTTATACACGAGGTCGAGGGCCATTTGCGAATTATCCTTGAATTTTTGGTACTTGCATGTAAGTCCTCCCAACAACTTTACTCAGCCAATCTCCAAAAAAGTACATATGGAGCTGCCATTGAGGTCGTGTATTCCAAGCCATAAATGTAATAATCCGACCATGGATTGAGATGACATTCCCATATACAAAATATTTGCAATACATCAATATCACCATACAAAAAGGTTTACTGAGTTCGCTATCGGATTTTGTAAGCGCTTTCTGAGCGTTGAGGCTATAAATTCAGTGTATGTAAATGCTATATGGGTATTGAAGTCCACAGGGGGTCCATTAAGGGTGCAGTCCTCGTCAAGGTGATGACGTAAAAAACAAACTTTAGCCGTTCCAAGAACAAGTACACTCTCCCCTTCCTCGCACCCGTCCTCTCGTTTGCTTTTCCTCTTTGTATCTTACAACTGTTCACACTCTATCTACCTCTTCCACAGATGTTTCTGCTCATGAGTCCTTGTTTATATTCCTGATACTCGTCCTGCTCCAGAAACGTTGCCTAAAACTTCCTGATTTCTTGTTACATTCTTGAACCTTTCTCATTCATGTTTCAATCGCAACACTCTCTTTGATTATTCCTAACACTCTTCGCGCATGACGTCCCACGATATTAAACGTCGTCTCCTTCCCCTTCTCTCTCGGCCCCGCCATGGATGGGGTTCCGAATTTCAGCCACCCTTACTTGTACTGGGGTACGTACCGAATTGCATAAACACCATTAGGACTGCACCGTAAGCTGCCGTGGCTGCTAGAACTTCGTAAGCTTTTGCCACGGTGAAGAGGCTTGTCAGAATGGCGAATAAGGCTATGAAACCCGTTATTACTCCTAGGCGGACTTCTAAATTCGACGGTTCAGTGGAAAGGTGCTGTAGGATCCAGAGTGGGCCAATGAGCATAGCCAGACCAACGACGGTTGTGAAAACGGTCATAACCCTATCGAAAAATCTGTCTTTGTTATAGACCGTGGTCTGCATCTCAAAATCTTCATCGGCATTATACAGACGCTCGTTCCTCTTTCGGATCCAATTAGCTAGATTATCAGTGACAGTGCATTTTGCATTGCTGCCTTACCTTCCGCTCCCTGATGCAAGGAAGTAGCCTTAAAAAATTGAGGATCGAGAACCTGTCAATAAGCTGCCTGAGAGGAGCCTTCGGTGTGAAGGCCACGGGAACAAGATCATCTTCTTCGTTGAGATATGCGACTTCCTCGTCCAGAATAGGATGGTTGGCGTTTTCCAGCCATTGTCTCACGTTTTCCACCTGGAATAGTGTTGCCTTAGGGCGGGACTTGAGATCCATCAGATCAAGCAGGAATTTATCTGACCTTCCGTCAGTAGGGATGCCTCAACCAGGTCAATGCTATTGCGATTGGCCGCATACGATATCTCTCAATCATTGGCAACAGCTTTTTTGTTATCTCCATTCTTTCTTCCTGTCGGTCCTTTCGAAAAGTCCCACTATTACGACAATCTTGTATGGCTTTCTCATCTGCATCCTTCAGCGCCTTTTCTTGCTCCACGATTTGATCCTGTAAATATAAGGCTAATCTTGCGCTGGTACTTCCAAATATTCGCAGCACGAAGAAATCATCATCAGACGCTGCCCATCTGCAAAATTTCGGATAACCTCGACTTTAGGAGCTGTTAGCCATGTCCTAGTGTTTCGCATATCTTCTAGACAAGACTCACTAACGCCAAGGCTGTCGGTCGGCTTTCTCAATTGCGCTCCGGGTCGCTGTTGCAGAAGACTGGTCGTCTGCAACAGCAGAGGCGACCATCGCGCTTGACTCAGCATTAGGATTTGTTACCAGCTCTGCTTGTGTTGGCGAAGGGTTCGATGGCGGCTGTTCTGGTAAGGCTGACGGGCCAGACTGACCACCTGGAGGAGCCGAAAACGTCGCCAGAGGTACGGAAGAACTCATAACAGCGTGGAATACGCAGTGTTTCTCTTGAGAAACGCAAGTCAGCGCACAAAGCGAAAGGTAGCCGGGTCTGCATTTGTCATCTGACCAATCGCTTAGTTCAGAAAAATCATCTTGCAAAGTGGAAATGGTTGTCTCTTATAATTAGCCCCTTGTAAGAACGTGGGGGTAGAAGACTGTACACCGAAATATGGGCGTGTGCTGTGTGGCCCACCTCTTAGCGCCCGAGTGGCTAGGTCAGCCGTTCCATAGAATCTCTTACAGCAATCACCCGCATATCCTAGCGCAGATTTACCCTACGCTCAGGGTGGTAAAGCGGTTTGGGCTGGGGGTTTCTGTCGGGTGGGAACAAGGCAATCGAGTCTCGATTTTGCCTGCATCTGCTGTTGCTGATAGGCCCAAGCAAGCTGTTATGCCAGAGGAGCTGACCACACATAACTAAGGCAATTTCCCCCCAGCAGCCATTATAAATTAAATGCTAGTTGACATGTTTTGGCCTTTGCTGTTCCTATCTAGGATATCGTATAGAACTCGTGGCTCGTCAGATTTTGTTCTACCACCTCACTCGTCTCGGAGATCTCTTGTGTTGCAGCTTCTCTGAGGAATTATTACTGGCAATGGGTAGGAACGGTGCACAAAATGATCCTTGGACAAAGGGATGGGAGCAGCCTCGTCCAAAACCGCCTCCGAAGCCAGATCCTCCGCCGGAAGATAAGAGAGCCAACCGTTTCGGAACTGAGCACAGCGGTAGCTCCAGTCACGCATACGGAAGTGAATGCAACAAGGCTTCAACTAGTACCAAATCCAGTCATGGATACGGAAGTGGATACTACCATCCATACGAACAGCGAAGATAAACCTAAAGCACAAGTTCATATACATCAAAAATCTTTGGTATCAGCAGATGGAAAGGCGCTGCGATACTCCAGTGGCAGTGAAGGGATAGGTGCCAGCGATGACTGTTGGTACAAGCAACGCTCGCAATTTGAACTTGGCAAGTCTACTTTAACATGAGTCCCTGATGTGTAATGGTGCGTGCTTGTTTGCTCAATTCAACCAGCATCGGCGGGCGTCACATCCGGCACGCTCTAAGCTTCAGAAGCTGACAATTTGAAACATAGGTAACATTCCCATCCTATTCAACTCACTGCTACTGCTTGATGCCATATCAAGCATAATGTAAAAGGAGGATCGTCTGCTCTCACAGACGTATGTCGGCTACATCAGATCTTTATGATTGTATCGACCGCGGGCGAGCAAGAACGTTCGTCCGGCACTTTTGAGGACATGGGCCTGACGGATCAGAGATGATCGTCCTCTTGCTTTCCCTGCGGGTCTTTTAAGGAGGAACCTACAACAAGGGGGGTCGGTTTTGGGCCAAGTGAACGGAAGAGAGCGTCGTGAGCAACAAGCCCGGAGATCCTATCTAAATCTTTCTTCTCAGGTACTATTATCCCTAGCCGAGGCTTCCTGCAGCTCATGTATACGTTGAAACGCTTGTAAGGTCCGTAAATATAATAGCCCGCAAATCGAAGCGGCAGAGCTCGCTGACAAATGGCGACTACGGCCAAGCACTGAAAGGCTTGCATCCACATTCGATGCGGAACAGACTTACCGTGCCGCTGGGTCTTGACATGGCTTGGATGGATTCCTGCATCCTTGACTTGTTTGTTGGATGACCTGCCACATTTCTTTGCATTCCGGAGTGGGTGTGTTCGAGCCATCTCCGAAGGTTGCGAATCGCGATCCTGCGGGAGTGGTGCGTGGTGAGAAGCCAATCACGATACACCATTCTGTATGAGTACGTGTCCCATGATACAGACGGATAGAGTCATTCATGACGATTGACGCACAATCATGCTGGCTTATTCAAGCTAGGATCCCTTGTTTGCTACACAATTGCAACACTGGAGACACGTTGGACTCTGGGGCAATATTAGTAAGGGCTGTCACGACCCGACAGGCTGGTAAGCTAGCTATCCCTTGAATTTGGGATCGGACTTGCAGCTCGATTATGAAGTTTCGGAATAGGCAGGCGGACAGTTCGTATTAGTCTGCGATAGGTTATATTGGCGTCTGAAGCTGTATGCTGCCAAGGCAGCCACACACAAATCATGTGGGATTTTCAGTGTGTTGACTGTTCAGCCTTAGAATCATTGCGTTAAATGAGGCTCCTAATCGGTCTTTCGATTTGCTCGGGCATGGCCACCTCCTTATTTAAGTCGTGCTGATATCGATCCTTATCGCGGGTGCAAGATTACCCGAACGCCCCCCCAACGCTCCACCATGTTATCTGGCAACCCGTCTGACGATAAGAACATGCACCATTTAATTCATTGGGTCATTGATCACCGATCAATTTCTCGTAGAGCCGCCTAGCGAGGCATTTGACGAATGGGACACCAGGGTTTCAACCATCTGGCGCTCCAAATATTAATTGAATCACCGGCGTGGTGACTGCGTGAAGGCCGGCAAGTCATCTGAACAACTGCTTCGGACATGAGTCTCAGATGTTGGTAAGCTAGCTCTACCATGCGCGGTCAGCACGTGTTGGATGGGCGACCATTGAGCCAATTGGACCATCTCAAAATTGAGGATACGACTGGGAACATCTAAGCCGGGTCAAAGCCTTTGAGTTTTATATTGTTGGTTTAGGCACATTCCGCCATTGAGAAGCCTCAAGATGCGATTTGTTCATCCACAGAAGCATAGCGTTTTCTTTGTTATGTGGAATCATTAAAGGGGTATATAACCAACCTTTCAGATGTCCGATAACCAAGCTCTCGTGATTCGGGGTAATGAGGTAAGATACTTGATAGGTGGAAGACCCTTTTGGAAAAGCCTGACTCTAATAATCACGGGGCCGCTTGGCAAAGCCAGCGTGTGGGGGTGCTATAGAGCCCGTATTTGAAAGCTGCGGCTTGGTACGACGTTGCGACACTGGTGACACGTAAGGCTATAGAATGATCCCAGTAAGGATGCCACGACGCAACAGATGCCTACGAAGTCTGACCCTGTTGTCTATACTTGCGGCTTGGGGTACCTACGGTAGTTCCCGGCCACTAGTGAGGTTTCTACATTTGCACGTGGACGAAATGTTCTCGAACACGATGCTAGGGGCGTTCTCGAATTTTTCCACGCCTACGAGCTGCATACAACCACCCCAGCCACAACACAAGCTAAAAAATCTCACCATCCCGCCTGCTCAGCCTTATACTCATAATTCTCGCGAGCCTAGACGCCTGGTTTTGTCCAACGCCTGCAATTGCTCTTGTGATTCGTTGAATGACAATTCGGGCGGCAGCTTTGCTATCACCCTTATCGCGGGCCAAATTGTCCTTCGCAAGCTGTAATGGCAGATGAAGGCAAATCCAAGGCATGTTTCTTGAAAGCTCTGTCAGCGACCTGTTGAAAGTCTAGGCTAGGCATCACAAGTAGTGAGTCTTACTTCACTGTTTAATATTTAATATTGCTTTCTCAAGGTAATTCTCGACGCATTCAACACGGTCTTTGGATCTAAAAACGAAGACTTTTGGCTAGAGGGGCCTGAAGAACGATATGAAATTCGCGCAAAACAGTAACATATAAGTCACTATCAAGGAGTTCAACACGGCTTTTGGGTCTGATATCCAAGACTTTAGCCAGAGGAGGCTCACGAATAATATGAAATCCGCGCAACATGTTAATGAAGAAGTCAATTAGATGAAATTTCTACAGTCATTCTTTATTCGGTTGACGCTCAAATCCAAACTAAGTGCTGTAAAATAAAGCAGCACGAAGCCCTATTGGCTCATTCCTCGAAATCCCAAACTTATATTGCAACTCCTCATGGCTCCAGATGGGAACAATTGTTCGAAGGAGACGTTTAATAGGAATCGAATATGCTCCATGAATGCTTTTATTTTAACATCGTATCAGGCAGAGGGTACCCTCATATTGAATATCTTGAGGACGTTGAAGCCACAAGTTGACGTGATGAGTGCTTTTCCACAGCCGCTTGTAGCATTCCACACTCCAATAATTCCAGCATAATTCTCCGGGTCATTGCGATCCCTTTCAAGGAAAGGGTGTGGCTCTCCTGTGGCACCTCTCAATCGGACCCATTGGCTCATAGCGAACGAGCATCGCTTGCATGTGGACGTTGAGCTAATTGTCGCTAACCGAGCTGGTAAAGCGTGACTCGAGCAATCGGGAATGATTGTGTGCCGACTGTCCGGTCAGGACAGCGTTATTGACATTCCACCATTCTCGTACATGTTACTAGTGTTGCAACTCTGGAGCCAGAAAAAGGCTTTCCCTCGTTCCAGCCAGAGGAATTCGAGTTGTCATGGGTTGCTATTCGGTTCCGAAGGGTTTCCCGATACATAAATAAAGTGTACGGCCATTGGTGATAGAACCCTGCGCGTACCCACTTCGCAGGGTTATGATTGCAAATCTCGGGGACAGTTGACCCCATGTAGCTGCCGTTGCATCGCATCTTGAGTGCGCCGAATTCTAATCCATGAGAACTAGGGGCAATGCAACGATAATTGCAAAAGCCTATCCGATTCATATCGGTAATCCAGCGGTACGGTTTGGTGTCTCACCCTGAATGCAAACCTTTCAGCGCTCGGCAGTAATTCTGTCCGACTCTGCGGACTTCACTACTTTGGCATGCACTGCTGTTCTTCTTATGGACCTTGCAGAAGTTCTACCAGAGGTTACAGCAATCTCCGACCGACGGTTTACACGAAGAGGAGAGGCCGAAGAGGCAGTATAGTAGAGGCTACGTGCCCGGCACAGCTGTCAAGAGCGTATAAACAATAATGCACAGATTCGTTGCGTCGTCATATATTTCTCCTCACCGAGCAGAATAGCTGACTTCGCACCAGTGGCTGATACGACAAACCCACAACCTTTCATCTACCGAATGAACGAGCCTGCTGTATCATGCCCAAGGTGGGGTAATGCAACGGCTTTGAGGCTTGCCAGCAATCAGAAATGCAGAGACTTTGGTCAATCACCTCATTACAGTAATCGATGGTTGCAAACAGAATCAAAATACATCATCAGCGCCTTGCGGGGGCAAGCTATATCATGCATCGAGACTGCGCAGTAGTAAGGAGGGTCTGCTGTTAAGGTGATTTGGCGCTTTTGCATCGTGCAATTTGCATACCGTGCTTTAAACCTTGCTGAACCGAGACTCAGAAACTGGACTATATCATAAACAAGATACCAGAACTCATCTACCTCATGAATTTAATTATAACCATTACTCTCCTGCGCCTAGACTAATCACAACCTCCAATATCCCTCCTTCCTTACCCTCGCCCCTTCCCTCTCATCCCCACCTCCCACTCGCCTCCCCACCATCCCATTCCTCGCCACCAGAATCGGCAGTGGCGGAAGCGGCTTATCGAGGTTCAAACGGGGTCGAGGCCGAGGCCTAGAGAAATTGTACGTGCGGTTCGTGACTTGGGCTGAAGATGGATGGGTATGCGTCGTAGCGATGGGCTGTTGGGAGATAGGTTTGGAAGGTTTGGAACCCATCGTGGGGGAAAGATTGTTATATATAGTGCGAATTGCGATTTTTGGCTTTCTGTTGATGAGTAGGGTGCAGGTTATGTGCGAGTTATGTGTGGGTTCTGGGAAACAATTATTGGAAAGAGGCATATGCAATGGGAGGGTGGTCGGGGGGTGGTAGAGTCTTTGTTGCAATTAAAGCGAGGTTGAGATCCTTTGTTGTCATGTCGTTGAGTTTTGGATTCTTTGTTCCTTTTCGTTAAGTTGAAGACGTATACAAAGTGGGTCTTGTTTTGGCATTGTTGGTGGGTAGCGGAGTCGGATTCGACTATCGTTTTTGGGAGGTCCATCGTGAACGTCCTGGCAGCAAAGCGAGCGCAATTAAGCGGAAACAGCGTCGTCTTCGAAGGTAAGAAAATTATAGGTTCGGAAATGGAGAATAAATTTCATTATATATCCCATGACCCTGCTTGCTTACCATCTTAATAAACATGGTGTTTGTTTATACAACTGTGGAGCTATGGTAGCACCGACTACCACAACATGAATTTTCCCTTTGCACTTCCATCCAGACCATCCTCGCACGCACCAGTAAGTACTCTTCCAACGCACAGCACGGTATGCACAGACTAAATCCTCTATACATCTCTAACACTCATACCCCTGACTCCGCCTCCCCCTTCGCCTCCGCTTGCATCTCTCCTCCCTATGCCTAAGCTAGCTACCCCACTAACCAGCCTTGACCCGACCGCATCTACTGCTCCCATTGGTTTCGTGAGGCTTGGCCCTCGTGCGGCTACAGTCTCGACCTTGAATAAGCGTATGGATGTGCCGTTCCAAACTCCCACAGTGCCTTTCTGCACGACCATCTCTGATGCGAAGATGAAACCCCACAGCAAGGACTCGTACCAGCCTAGAGCAAGCGGTGTCCATTCGAAAAGATGGACGCGTGGCGGTGTAGGATCGAGGCCTGCTGGTGGATCCTTAGGCGGAGAAGACGAGGAGAGAAGGGTTAGAATTGTATGAAGTGGGAGAGTGGGGAGCCAAGAATCGATCCAGTGTGCAGTGGGGTCAAAGCCACTTGATGTTGGAGACATGAGGGCTGCAGGATGGCTGTTCAAGCTTGTAGTACTATTCTGACGAGAGAATGTGGATTGCCCCACAGGCATTTTGCCTCTAGCTTTCTCAGACATACCTCGAAGTTGGGTAGGCAGGGGTTCGTCGCCCAGAGATGATATTGATGCATTACGCGATGGCGAATCGTGAGCTGAAGGTGACGAATGTGACGGCGTAGCAAGCATTTCTTGGTTCTCATCGCCTGAATCATCATCGTCACCAATAGCAAAAGCTCCGCCCTCTTCTGGTACGTTGCTTAGGGAGGGTACTCTGGCACCATGTGGGCTGCGAACACTGTCGACCGAACTGTTTCGCGAAGCTCGGCCTGGGCTGTTTGGCGTGTCAACAACGTCCGCACCTTCCTTTCTGAGCTGCTTCATGCGCTCGATTTCCAGTTGGCCACTTTCGAGGGTGAAGGACCGTAGAGCTTCGAACCGCTTTCGATGCCTGAAAATTCCTTGTATGAAGATCTTGTTCTCTGGTACTTGATAAGCATTAGGCTGTGTGTGCTTCAAATGTCCTGTTTACCTCTATATTGATGCTCTATGATTGCATTCATAGATTCTAACAAAGATTGTAGGAGAGAATAATTAGTCTCATTGGCAAGAAGAAAACTCGGAGAAGACATGGACGCAAACAGCTGCAGCAATTTCGAACTTGCTTGAGCGTTGAGGTGTTCTGCGTATGGGGCGATGTTGTTTATGGTGGCTAGAAGTGATGGATATATAGCATCCAGCTTCCCTTTGCTGGATGTGATGAGTGTATGTATGGACTTCCCGGTTAGCTTTAAAATGGTCAGGTGGCCATAGCGTGCGTAGCTTACTATTATTAAAAAGTCACCGTAGGTACCGCGGAAATTGTCCAACTTTATCGTTGAAGGGAGACTGTCTTGAGTCTCGAAATCTTGATTCAACAGCCTCCCAAAATTTGGCTCGGTACTGAGGGTTTGCAAGACAAAGACACACATCCTGACTACCCCATGCTTAGACGGATCAGTTTTGTACTCCATAGCGTAGAAGATAATTAAAGCCATAAATTCATGGCCTCGATCAGTGTCAATAATGAAGGAGCGGAATCTCTTATTGCATTGAAGAGTCTCCCAAAATAGCATTATCATTTCTGACGCCCACTTCACAGATTTCTGGCTCCCTGGTAAGTAGGACGATGTCGCTTGTAGCTTCATCTCGATATTAGTGAATGGCCTGATATAAAGCTTGTACGCAAACGCACCGGCTGGTTCAAAGTTCTGGTCATACCGTCGGCTAAGAATTCAAAGTCTTGTGGCCGATGCAATCTACCTAAGAAATGACGGAAATAGTTCTTGGATGGAGATCCCCCTCCCTCCTCGGGTATTGGGTACAGTATCAGCACGAGCAGGAACTGTAAGCAATATGAAATCAGAATTTGCTTTGGGTCTCGGTAGACCATATGATCATATGGCACACGCCATGTGGCAGGGTTATAATTAAGGGCCTGGTCAATGTATTAGCAGCGGCAGCAAACATTATCCGGAAACGAACAGTATTGAGTTGTGAGCAAAGGAGCGATAACACTAATTGTTTGTCTGGACACGTGGTGATGTACGTAACGGCTTTGACTCCTTTAATTGGCAAGATATCTAGGCTTTGTAAGGTACCTAAATGACTGAGCAGAATTCTGTAAGACGTACGAGCAGGCATGTATAATGATTTGCTTGACAGGGTCAATAGCAACCTCAAGATCTCTGTCCGATTGCTTTCATATTGGTTGCTTGTTGGCATAGAGTTATTAGACCCTACGCCTTTCTGCCAGATGGCATATGTGACTTTGTTCCGTGACCGCTCCGTAGCTGGGAGCGTGAACCCCACATAGAATAGCATATCGACAAGTGTGTCAACCAATTCCTCTCCCAGCGGTCTAACATCTTCAAATTGCTCAATCTCCTTGTTCGGCTCCTCATTCTGTGACTCGTCAAATAGAACCTCAGTCTTTGCCGCTTGACCTTTCGATTTCCTTTTGCGCTTCGCCCAGAAAAACTTGTCTTCCCATGCTTCAAGATGATCTGCTTCGTAAAGGAAGGGAAGGATCCGCGTGAGCACCCTCATACAATTCAGCGCGTGCTTCTCAGGCGCATTTTCGGGACTTGGGAAGGAGCGGTGTTGTCGAAGTGTGAACAGGCGGGCCGTAAGGGCCAGTATGAGGGTCTCAATATTGGGAAGTGAGCTGTCTCGTGCTCGGCGGACGTCTACTGGGGAGAAGAGACTGAAGACATCTTCGCTCGATTCAGGCAGCTCCCAGAACTGCGAATAGTCAGTTAGGGTAAGGCACAAGACTGCAGGCCACTCACCCCTCTCCAATAGGGATCCGAAGCTGGTATGGCATTTGCCTCTGATAGCTTGAAAATACCTTGTTTAAAAACCAGCTTCGAGTCAGAATTACCCATAGTCAAGGCCGACCATCAGATACGTCGGTCGTGATCAGCCAAGTAAGTAGGTAAGAGGGCGGAGCGGAGTTATCGCAGATAAGGGTACACCTTACACAGCAACACATGGGAGAGGACTCTATTGGCTGTCAAAGCTTTTGCAATACGTCTATGGAGTGCGCAAATGATTGGACGCTGTTGATATGGTATCCTCGAAGTAGTCTCTATTTCTAGTTACCTACCAGACTACTACCAGCGTACATGCTTCTACTTCCCGAACTGCTTCTTCCTTTATCATACAACCATTTACTGTTCAGTCCTACCGTCGCGCCTCTCCCCGTCGGACTTGGCGTGCTAGGGGCTCCCATTATACTCCCGTCCCTGCCTCCAAATCCAGGCCCGAGTGGAGATGGAGAGCCGTAACTCGATCTTCTCGCCGGATCTCTCGCATTACTTGTAGCCTTCTGCCATAGTGGACTCGCTGCAGGCGAATCACTCCCTCCCTTTCCGGACGATGGACTCGGTGTGCTGTAATTACTACTGTTCCTGTTTGCAGGGGATATGGTTCGTGGTGTGGGTGAGCGAGGGTAACGGGGTGGCGTGATGTACTTTGTCCCCGGCGTTGGGGGTGGTGTAGCGTTAGGGTCGAGGCCCAAAAGCGCTCGTTGTGCTGGTGTGAGAGCGATATCGGTCAACTCGTCCTTGGTCTTGATGAGTGGGAGGAATGCCGTGGTGAGATTGTAGAGCGCGAGTAGGCAGAGACCAAGGAGCATTGGCGTTGCCAGAGGTTGCAGATAATGACTGAGGGATTGGAACCATGGACTGTTCACTTGTTTTAGCTGCAATCTCCATGCAGAAATTGAACACGCATACTATGATGAGGCGAGAAGCAGAGCTATCAGAGCCCCTCCATTCCATGCTATTCTACGAAGATTGCTGTCATTGAAAGTATTGGCTTTCTGCCTTCGCGTTATTTCATCGAATTGGGGATGACGCCATGAGCCAGGTGAAGGAGTAGAAATCGGGGCTTGTAGGATCTGAGACTTAGGAGTTGCGGGAGCTGTCGTGGTCGCCATTGTTTGCGTCGAGTTGACTGTACTCAGGCTGCTGCAATGTACTTAGAATTAGTCACTGATAACAAAAAAAACAGTCTTCTGTCATCTTCCTCCAGAGGTAGAGCGGCACGTCATACTGGCCGGCCGGTGTTATGAGTAGTGTAGCTGTGACTCCAGCGCGTCGTTTCGCTGTACATTATTGTCCTTTGCCTGGTACGCGGTCTGTTGGAGTGGCCATAACAATAGTAAGACAACACCCTAGATCCATTCTCCTTACATTGAGCGTTTCCCAGCTTCTCGGCATGGAGGCGGTTTTTGTCATTGTTCTCTTATGGAGTTGATTATTACATGAGCTCACGTTATAATGGTTCAACATTCCTGAACCATCTACAAGGGTTTCAACTCAGTAGGAAATATCAAGTTTCATGGTTGATCCTAGCCTTATTTTTGCTAGTGTCCAATTTCGTGATCACAGTTACGTTTGCTAGCAGCACTCTGTTTGCATACTTGGTGGTTTCGCCAATGGTATATCAATCCGACAATACATCCGTAACGTTAGGGTTCTCGATCGACAACCGGATGTTAGGACCATACATCTCATTCATAGTGCTGTTTCGAGGCCAAAACGAAACAACTATGCCGTCGGAAACCATGGACCATCCTGCCTCCGCCCCGCCTGTCTCAGACGTACAGCCGCTGTAAAGTGGATCAACGACCCTCATTATATGACGCCAAGTGCTCAGCTTCTGGTAAGGCCCTCTGTTTGGAGGGTGATATCCGCCACCCCGTGTAGGTAATGTGTTTTCTCCAAAATCTTTGGCCATTCTAACGGTGAATGCACAGTTACCTGTAGGCGTCAATAAGTACTTGACGCTCGACCAGAATTCGCAGATGGTGATCTGGCACACTAACCGTTTGTTGCTCCCTGTGGCAAGGGCCAGCCTTGGGCTGGCAATCTGCGGGGAGGGTTTAGTCTGGAATAGAAGACGTAATCCAGAAAAAGGCGTCTCTCGCTCTCGATTACGAGTCGCACCGACATCAAGGCATTGAGGCAGCTAATAGGAAGGAATCCTCCACCCCACTCGGCGAACTGGGAACCGTTAACGCAGTTGGGCAAGTCATCCGTCAGCAAGGACATATTCGTCGCCACAAGACTAATATTGACTGACGGCGTCGCAGTGACTAAAGAGCCACCGACTGCTGCAGGGATGCTGAGCAAGAAGAAGATCATCCTGGCCATGTCGAAACGTGAGCTCTCCGGCTTCTCCGTCCGGTGACAATGCCGTGTGGGAAGTCTCCCGTCGTGGCGAACGTGTCAATAAGGGAAAAGCTATTGGAATTATTGGGGAAATCTCAGAATGCGCCCTGGCTCACAGTTAAGTTTCAATCATGATTGTTGCAAGCGCATGATGAAGCCGCACCTAGAATACCATGTAGCGCACCAGAACCCACGCCCGTCTTGACCAGATATTTTCCCGACAACCGACTACCCATACCCGCATTGGTAATCTTAGATACGAAACTTAAATTCAACATTGGCCGAGGATCTCAGGGAGTAGTCTTTTAGCCATGGTAAAGACTGACTGGTTTAAAAAAGAAACATGTCTATGGACGGATAGAATTCACATATCTTACGGATGGGAAAGTAAAGCCAGACTAGAGACGATGTTGCACTGAGTGGTTTTGTAGTATCCGACCCAGATTATTTGGGAAAATACAAGGTGGTTGGAAACCGCTTCCGTCCTTTGTTGGAACAAAACTCTTGCTTGCTCGCCAGGAAGACCATCACGAGATTGCGAGGTAGCGGGAAGAGTTCACGGCAGCCAATTTCTGCTCAGCCGGTAGCCATCGCTTGCGCATCTCGCTGTCCGTTGGTAGAAGGAGTACAATCATGTTGCTTCCAGCTCTCGCCCAACCGGGTCCTGTGAGAGGACTGCCCCATACGCAACTCGACATCAAGGATTCACACTGAACTAAAATATCAGGCCAGTCGTGTTCTTCAGCAAGTTGTCTAGAACTGCCGGGGAAATAACCCTGATTCCGCAAAGGCAGCACATCGTCACCAAAGTCTTTGGCCATCCGCAACTCAAGAACACAATCACCTATAAGTAACGTTTCAGGCTCAAAGGTCAATGAGGATTTTGTGCTCCGATGGCTCACCAGAAATGGATCCAACGGGAAGGCTCCAGCCACCTTTGATCCCATCTTTGACAAATTCTTGAGAGTAGAACATGTAGTTATGTATGCCATATTGATGAACAGAAATTTTGAGGTTGAGAAGTGCCATTGTACAATGAGTAGAACTCATGGTGCCCGACCAAGCTGGTTGTTTTTCAGGTGAAACGCATACTGGCCACCAATTGAGAGGGGATACCAATGAGCCGTTGCCGAGTTCTAACTGCTCTGGAATGACAGTGGTATTCAAAGGGAGGGCCAAAGCAGAGCAGAAGCATAGAAACAAGCTATAGAAAGCCACAGGGAGCCACATGCTTTGCAGAAGGAAATACAGGGGCCAAAGCTAGAGGAAGGCCTTGATAAATAAGCACCCGCAGACGTGGGAACCTCATGCAATATTGTGCCACTACAATCCATGGCCGAGTCCACACGAGAAAAACGCCTTGCACCGGGTGTTTATGCATACAGGCGAGATGAGAGTTAGAAAATGTTGACTTTTTATTGGGCAGGACCACAGCTCCAGAAGATGTGCAAATCCGAGAAGCGCAGACCTCTGCCACGAGGCAATCAACTTACCAGTACGTACAGTCTAAACCCCATTCTGGTTTCCTATCGCTGATTATGCTGCAACATTGGAGAGAGATACCGTGCCGCGAGTAGCAGACTTGCGAGCGACTCACCTGCGCCACCGAAAGCATGATATGTAGGTGTGCGTGAAAAAAAGAACAAGGTCTTCGCAAGTAATCGCGTCAGAACTCGTATCGGAGTAGTATGTAGGCATGGGCAGATTAATTTCGGGGAATTCGATCGAAAAGCTACTTCACTTAAGGTACTTTTATAGGGCGTCGGGAAAGGCTCGGTTAAATATCCGGGGTCCTCCGAGGCATCTTCTGGCGGCCTCCAGTAACACCAGCCAACATCCAGAGCCTTTGCAGTGGCTGCTCTGAATGACTTGACATGATATGAAATGACATAATATACTTAGCTGCTAATAGCAATCATGGCATCACAATCGACTTCTATTCTTCAGCAAGTCGACTCCCAGCTCGAGCAAATCCTTGCTGGCTGGAACATCTACACTACAATCATCTGTCTCATCTTTGGCATATATTTAATCTACCCGCTTTTCTATTACGCGGACCCAGATATCCATCCTTTACTCCTAGCCCGCCAATCTTCCGCCTCGCCTGTGCGGCAACCCGGCGAATCGTCCACCTTTCGCTCTCTGGAGACACCCTATGGTTACCCTCTCAAGACCGGCTTGAACGTTAAGGAAGCCGGAGCTCCAAAATGGACAAGTGGGAAAGACGGTGACCTGAGAGATGTATGGAAGCGTGCTGTTTCCGGACCTGTAGACAATGATGGCAAGCCTACTGGGGAACCAGGCAAGGTGCTCACTGTATTGGGAAAAGAGGAGGTTGTTGAGCATAGCTTTGCCAAGCTATCAGGCGAGATCAATGCTATTGGGCAGCATGTGAAAGTTCATGGGCAAGGCCGTGTGGCCATCTATCTGCCGAATTCTGTGGAATTGGTCGTCGCTCTTTTTGGTATATGAAAGCCTTGGACAAGAAGAGATGCCCTTTACTGACGTCCACAGCTGCCGCATTCTACGGCCTAAACCCAATCCTCATACCTCCAGACCAAGCCTTGGACACTTTGGCAGGTATATTGACTGAGACCCGGGCAGAAGTCTTGATCGCAGGTGCAGGTGCTCTGCCATTGAACGAGCTGCTACAGAAGTACAGGAGCCTTAAACAAATTATCTGGGTAGTTGAACGGACAAGCCGCCACATGGACTGGAATGAGATTCCCGAGGGTGTGGGAGGGAAAGCAGATATCGCTGTCTGGCATGACATTATTGATGAGAAAGCCTCGACGCCGTCGGAACTACCTGCAGAAATTCCAGGAGGTACTGTACCTGACGTTTTATGTGTAGTAGAGGATGGGATCAGTGCTCTTGACAGTTACGAGATTGTCAATTTCACGCAAGAGGCAAGATTACTGCCAACATAAGCCCATCCGAGACATTACTAATACCTACTACAGAATATCGTAGCCGCAATTGCTGCCCAAATTTCCGTCCTCCCACGTAATCACCGTCTCGGCCCAGCAGACCTCCTCACCCCTCTCGCTCCTCTCACCGACATGTACCCTCTCACTGTCACTCTAGCCGCCCTTTACTCCAACGCCTCTCTAGCCCTTACCCCTGTCAGCGGCTCCAATGTTCCCTATACCGCGGCCTTCCAAGGCGTGTCCCCCAGTATAGTCATAGCAGGCACCCCAACAATCTCCAATCTTCACAAATCCGAACAACGCGTCCAGTCTCAACGCCTTGGCCTCTCCCATTGGTGGAAATCACGCTCCCTCGACGCTGGTGTAATGCCAAAGGCTTCTGGAATGGGTAACCTGCGCTTAATCTATACGTATGACAAATCCAACTCTGCCGGCGTCCCGCTCTCGCCTTCTGAACTGTACGCCCTCAAACTCTTCACTGGTGCGCGGTTCGTGTATGCCTTCACGGATCCGAGAGTTGCCGGAGCAGTTGCTCAAACCAGTATTCTTGATTATGCGCAGAGGGAGACGGGAGAGAGTACACATTCACATTTTGGGCCGCCATTGAGCTCTGTGAAGATTAGGATGAAAGATACGGCTGAGAGTAAGAGCGAGGGGAATCGGTCGGTGGGACAGTTGGTCATCAGTGGGCCGGCTGTGGTTGGGGGCGAGGTGGTGTCTGATCAGGTGATGTGCATTACGGATGAGAATACGTTGGCTTACCCGTAGGCTGAAGTTGGCGTGGCGATACTCAGGCTGTTTGTAGGAGCGTATTAGCCTGTTGATAATATGTTTCTTCACGGAAGAACTATGAATTCTATGTAGATTCCTGCCTGCTTCCAAAATAAAATCTCAACGTATAGCATAGGCAGCTTTGAGCGAGAGAAATCTTTTCCACCGTCAAACGCTCCTTGTCATCCTGCCTTGAATTTCATTGTAAGTAGAATTAGACGATCATATCATTTCCATCCTTGGCCCGATCCATTGAAGCCTTCTCAGATAAGTAGCTCGATATAAATTTTGCAGCTGTTAAATGTATCTAAACAAGTTTATCATGAGCAAGCCTCTGCCTTAGCCATTGGCTGTTCACCTGCTCCGTCCCTCTTCAACGAACGAGTCCCGGCACGCGCCGCCCCGCTGCCGGGCCCGAGCCAGATCTTGGTATGCCATCTACTGTGTACATACCTTAGGAGGGCCTTGACAGCTCATTATAGCAGATCAGCGACTTAGACCAGTGATCTAGAAGCGAAAATACCGTTTAAGCAGAAATCCTGGCTCTAATTGAAAATCCGAGGTCTATCTTATTTTACCATACATAGAACATACTATTAGCTAAAGTGCAACTCCACACTCAGGGTTAGGGTTGGACGTTAATCTAGGCACCTACCTACCCAGGCTTCACAACGCACGCTCGGTAGAAGGATTCAATATAAAAATACACTCCCACCACACCTGGATATCTGCCCGCAAATCTCCCTTCTCCACAATGCCCTCCTCCTCCTCCATTCCTTCCCTTTCCCAATTACATCATCTGCACAGCCAAAATGCCTACTCCATCTCTCCTTAAAACCATATTCACTCTCTCCATCCTCCTCCCTTACATTATCGCCTCAACCTCCTTTCGTACGTCCCCTCCTTCCTTTCTCTACCTACCCACTACATCACCCCTCTCTCTCATCTCAGAAAAACAAAAACGGGAAAACAGGACACCTACCTAATACGTAAGATTCCGATCGATCTATAGCACTGGGCATCCACCTCGGTCGTAAATATATGTACGTACCCATTGTAATTACATTCCCCTCTCTCTTTTTTAAACATAGAATTCACAACCCTCTAGCACGGCAGCTCTCACCCACCCCAACGGCACCATCTCCAACATCGCAGCTATAAAAGGCAGTAAAGCCTATCAATTCGTCCTCGCTCCCCCCAACACTTCCAATCCTCCAAATCCGTACGTATTCCCCTTCCCCCCCCCCAATGAAATCACTCCATTGCTCCTCCGTTTATCTCTCTCAGTACTTATGTGAATTTTATACCTCCAGCGCACTCGTTCCTAAAATCCTCCGCACAACATTCCCCGGCATGAAAATCTTCTGCGGATATTAAGTTAGGAGAGAAGATTAGGGATGTTGTTGTTACGCTGCCGGATCATGTTGATCATGAGATCCAAGAAGCCGTAATGCGTGCGGCGGGATTAGTGGGGTATGAGGTGTTGGGGGAGATTATGGGGTTTACGGAGGCGGTGGGGTGGGGTGGGGTTATGGGTTTCAAAATGGGGGGGAGAGTAATGGTAGGGGAGGGGATGGGGATGGGGATGGGGATGGGGATGGGGAGGGTGCTACTGTGATTGTGATTATCGAGTACAACGAGAGTGGATTAGAAATCTGGATCATGAACCACTCAACCTGGCTCCCCAAACCTCCCTCCCCTCTCACATTCCCCTCCCTCGGCGTCGAAGCCACACCCTCCTCCTCAGCAGACGATACTTCTACATATCTCCTCACCGTGCAGCGGCGGTTAGAAGCTAGGTTGCGGGAATTTCTTGTTAGAGAAGAAGATGGAGATGGGGCGGTGGTAGGGGGGTGGTGTTAGTGGGTGATGCGGGTGAGAAGGCGATGGGGGAGATGAGGGTTGTGGTAGAGCAGGTGCTTGCGGGGTTGGGGTATGGGGATGTGAGAGGGGAGGGGGTGGTGAGGGATGAGATTGAGGGGGGGTTTGTTGGTAGTGTGGGGGCGGCGAAGAGGGGGAGGGAGATGGTGGTGGAGAGGGAGAGGGGGAGGGAGAGGGGGAGGGGGCATGGGGAATTGTAGATATGTAAATATTTGGGATCTTGTAAGATTGTATATACATATCATATTATTTTCATCCAATTTCGACACTCCCCTCCGGCACCCCCCTCCAACTCCTAAGCCTCCTCGCAAAAAACCGCATTATCGGCAACATCTCCTCCCGATTCTTCGGCATGCCATCCCCCGCCTTACTCCATTTATGATATTCAACATTCCGAAACGATGCTTTTAGATCGGTGATCGCAGTCCTCGTGATCAACGTATTAGACGATCCCCCCAGCACCAGTATCGGCGTCATGATCCCCTTCGCATTATGTTTACAAGACACCGGTACCGTTCCCCCAATATCAATAATCCCTCCCAACTCTTCTTCCGTCGCCATAGCCATAGCCGCCGCAGCAGCAATAGCAACCATCCCACCCTGCCCGTACCCCCAAAACATAATCTCCCTCAGCTTATATCCGCATTTCTCCACCAACACTTTCTCAACCACATCCTCTTTTATCATCGTGATTGCTTTTGTGAAGCCAGTGTCAAAATCCATATTCCCTGTGCTCTGATCGAATTGTATGTCATCGCCCCAGTGGAAGCCACCGAGAGAGAAAGGTAATGGCGTGGGTGCGCGGAGGGAGATGCATGTTGTTGAGGGGAGGGCGAGGTGTTGGCTGAGGGTGGTGAAGGGGGCGGAGGTGTCACCGAGGCCGTGGAGGAGGAGGAGGATGTTGGTGGGTTGGGGGGAGGCGGGGGGTGGGGGGGTGATGGTTAAGTGGATGAAGGGTGGCAAGTCGGAGGGGGTGGGGAGACGGGGGGGCATTGGTGATTGGATGGGTGTTACTGAGTCATGGGTTGATTGTTATAGGCTGGGCGTGACGCTGTCTGTGCAGATGAGTGTTGTCTATTACGGCCTTAGTAACGGTGAAGGTGGAGGGTTTGTATGTCTCCAAATTTAGCTGCAGGCAAGGTGCAAGGTACAGGATCTTGCGTCACGCAGAAGCTCTTGCCAAGACCGTTGACAGTTCCGGATTGCCAATGCTTGCCACGGAGGCCTATATCTGTGCATCTGGGCAGGTGTTTGGGGCGTTGAAGCTTGCATTGAGGATGTGTAGATGTTGAGATAACCGCTGGTGCTGTGTCCCGTCTCAGCAGTCAATTCTATGAGCTCAGCTTGTTTCAGAATTGGAGATCCAATTCCACTCGTGCAACTCTTCGACCGTAGAGCTCGCACACATTGCTTCCGTTAACGTCACTATACAGAGCTACGAATATAGAATCGTGCTGATAATCAGTGGCAAGGCTAGGGTAGTGAAGGTACTCCAGGACATTGGGTGTACAGAATCGATCTGGGCAAGCTAATTGGTGGTTGTGATCTATAATTACCTTACCCGTTTCAACTGGTGGGGCGACCCTTCTCGAATGGCGGGGCAATGTGGGGCATTTGCCTTGGACGGTGTGAAGTGGTGTAATCCAAGGGGTCCAGTCCAGGGTATCAATAATATATAAACCCACCATCTGTCTCTCCACTTCTTCTCCCTCTACAACTGCCAACACTCAATCCAACAATCCCATCAATTGCAATTTATAACAACATAAACAACAACTTTCACTCACCAAAACAAATCACTAAAGACATTAACAATGGGTTGGGGTTGGGGTATGCTCTCTCTTCTCCCCTCACCGCCTCCACTGCTACTTGGCATGCGAGAAATGAGAGCCATTGCTGACTTATACGACCACAGACGACGCTCAACAAGAGCACCAGCAGGTGTATCAACAGGATGGAGGCTACAGCCAGCCAGATAACCAGGCCAAGTTCTCTCATGAGCTCGTCAGTGGTGCCGCCTCTTTCGAGGCCATGAAGCTGTTCGAGGATCATCAGCGTAAGGAAGGTAAGCATAACCAACGCCTTCCAAACACTTCGTTCAAGAGCTAACAACCCTTCTTTACATACAGGCAAGCAAGTCGATCATCAATTCGCCAAGGAACTCCTTGCTGGCTTTGCCGGTGGTGAGATTGACAAGCTCGCTGAGACTCATGGTGCGGGAAGCAATCCTTGACTTTTGATGACTCCTGCTAAAATAACCCTAGGCATGAACGAGTATGATAAGTTGCGTGCACATCACCAAGCCAAAGAGAGGTCTAAGGAGCTGTACGACCAGCATTATGGCAGCAACGACCAATATGACCCCAACTATGGTGCTCCTCAGCAGCTCTACTACCAACAAAACCAAGGTGGCTACTAGATATATACACACACCAGGTGCTTTGGCAATCTGTGTAGGCGGCAGACTTGACGAATGGTCATGCAATTGGGGTTCAGTTTGATAGTCTAGAAAAGCGAGAAATACCCAGAAAGGATAGGTTGAAAAAGGCCTACAACATCAGTCCATATGATATCATTGTACATGCGACCTTGTTTCAGCAGTGCAAATCTTATTCGAAACAGAAGCAGGCAACTACTTACCATCAGAAGGTCTTCCAGTTGGTCTAACAGTGACATCAGGTTCTCTTGTGGCGTTCACATTCCATTCTTCCTCGTCTCTAATGCAATGCTGTTCTGGACCCAGGCCTCTACTCTTGTTGTTCCCTTCACCTAATCGCAATGTTGTATGAAGTTACACGACTTCCCATTGTCCAATTCGCCCTGCGTATTCACTCTGCCTGAACGAACTTAATGAAGCGGATCACAGGGCCTTGGTGCGTTCCTCATGGCATGCGGGCATTGAAGCTTCATCTCTGGGTGACTGGCCTCAGAGAGATATTAACATGATGCTACTACTGTATCCTAAACGTGGAAACATGCAGCCACCGATCATTCTGCTCGGTACTTAGTGCGGGAATCGTGGCTTTGAAGTGGGGAGATGGTGTTGTGTGTGACATAGAAGAACGTTTTTCATAGTATGTTTGGAAGCACACATGTCATCCCTTCCCTGGCGCGGTTGTTCATCAGAGACAGAGCCGTCGGGATGAGGCTCTGCAGTGGGCCATGGCGGGGTGTCAGCGGCGACAGTGATCATGGAATTAGGTAGTTCGAGGCTTGCTTCATTCCCTGGAGGATTAATTGCATTAGACCTTGCACCATCTCGCAGTAAGATTGTGGATATAGTGGGTATAGGAGGAAGTGTGTAGGGGAGTTTTTCTGGTGCTCCGCAAAATTCCTGGGGAAGCAGCACGTGTGTCGGGTCAAAGCGGACTGATGCGGAGGGGAAGAGCGTTTGCGGGAACGTCATTGCCCAGGGAAAAACTTTGTGAATATGCGACATTGGCTCTTAGAGCATTCTGTAACTCACAATTCGAACAATTCTTTGGTCTCTGCGCTTCCATTGCAAGCACCCTTAGAGGCCATTGATCTTACGTACTTCAACTCAATGTTCCCTCGAACCACGACAATATCATAGGTGGCAATCAGTCACCTTCTTCTCTCCTTCCATCCTTCCGCAATGCTTTTGCCAGGACGTTGCAGACGCTGTTCTAGAAGCAATGAAATTTGCAAAGTAAGCCGCATATGCAAGGGGCCACTCTCAGGTACCGCGTTAGACTAACAACCGCCACAACAGAGAGCTCGAACAAGACCTGGTGCCAGAATGGAGAGCCAAATACTTCGACTACAAGGTCAATTCCTTCTCAACTCCAAATGCATCTGGCTCAACATAATGGCTGACGAGTTGTGTTGGACAGACTGGAAAGAAAAAGGTCAAAGCGGTGGCTCGCGCATTGAAGAGTGTTAACCAGACCCCCAAAACTCCGGGACGTCAATTACCATCCAACCTCCTCTCCAATGCATTCCAATCACCCATTCGCAACCATCTCGAGCACTCGTCCGCGAAAACAACTCCCGTCTATCGCGCTTCCAACCTTACCTCCTACGGTTCAGCCAAACCCACTCTTCAAGGAGAACCTACATCGTCACAAATTGGCATCAAGTCGCCAGAAGAAGAGGGTAGTTCGGAAGGAAGCTCGGAAGGTCGCGATGGAACAAGCCCAATGGCGATACCAGGGAAAGGTTCTGTTCCTCAAACAATCGACGAATCGGAGTCACTCTGGGACAGTGGTGGAATGACCAATTATGGCAGCATCATATCCTCACCGCCTAACCGTCCACCAATGGGACCACCTTCACTAGAACTTCCTGATCCAGCCTTGTCCCCGAACGAAGAGGCATTCCCTCGACATAATCGCGCGTGGCGTCAAAGCCGCTTCAACCCAAATCCGCATACCACTCCACCGTCGCACAGACTGGAAGGCAGACCCGGGGACGCGAAACCTCACAAATTAGACTCTTCACAACTGCTGCCTAGGAATCGTAATATCTTCAAGCCTCGGAGAACGGCTTCAACTCCAGGAGGACTCTCGGCACCGGCTCGTCCTAGCCGCTTACGCCGGATGTTCTCTACTGCCGGTGTTGAGTCGCCTGGCAGTGGAGACATGCCATTGGAGTCTTACACAGAATTTGATAGAGAAAACGCCGAGTACTTTAAGTTCCTAGACAAGGAGTTGGAAAAGATAGAATCGTTCTACAGAATGAAAGAGACCCAAGCGAGTGAAAGATTGCAACTTCTACGGCAGCAATTACATGAAATGCGTGACAGGCGATTGGAGGAGGTCCGTGCAGAGCAATTAGCTCGAGAAAGAGCAAGACAAGATCACGAGCGCCATGGCATTGGTCAAGCTGGGGCCTATCTTGATCAGAAGGCTGGTACGCATAATCGTACTATCGCCGCTGCTCTCAGATGGGTGGAGCCAATTGAGAATGCAATTGGTCTCGGTGGCCCTTCACGTATCGGAAAAGTCACCAGATCCCTTCAGCAATGGGGCTCGCCACCTGGTCCAGCTGCGCAACAGCCACCAGGTACTCCAAATCGACCCGACGCATGGCGAGATTTCTCTCGAAGGCCTACACACAGTGATGATGTTCCGTACCGGGCTGCGAAGCGAAAATTGAAACTCGCCTTGCAAGAATTCTACAGAGGCCTCGAGTTGCTCAAGTCTTATGCACTCTTGAACAGAACGGCATTCCGCAAGATTAATAAAAAGTATGACAAAGCTGTAAAAGCACGACCCACAGGCCGCTACATGTCAGAAAAGGTTAACAAGGCTTGGTTTGTGCAAAGTGAGGTCTTGGAGGGACAGATTGTGGCGGTCGAAGATTTATACGCAAGGTACTTCGAGCGTGGAAACCACAAAGTAGCCGTTGGCAAACTCAGGACGAAAAGTACAAGATCTGGAGATTACGCTGGAAGCATTTTCCGTAATGGGCTCCTCCTCGCAGCTGGCCTAGTGTTGGGAATTGAAGGAATCGTCTATGGAGCCGAACACTTATCAGATCCCAATGTAGCTGTACAAACTGATGCAAGCTATCTATTACAGGTTCGTCTGAACTCTTGCCTTACGAACGTATACCGTTAACAGGGCTTATAGATATATGGGGGTTACTTTCTCGGCCTTTTCCTTTTCCTTCTCTTCTGTCTGGACTGTAAGGTTTGGACTCATTCTAAAATCAATTATCCATTCATCTTCGAATTCGATAGTCGTCATAACCTGGATTGGCACCAGCTTGCTGAGGTAGGATATCTGATCTTAATCCAAGATTTCTACTCACAATATTGGTAGATGCCGAGCCTCCTACTCTTCTTGCTCGGGCTTTGTATGTGGCTCAATTTTCAGCAAGCTGGGACGAATCCCATGTTTCTATATTGGCCCGTGCTCTTAGTCGGACTAACCGTTTGTATCCTTTTCTTTCCCGCCCCCGTTCTCTACCACAGGAGCCGAGAGTGGTGGGCATATTCGAATGTGAGTATTTTAAGCTGTACTTTACTAAATTGGCTAACGCATTGCAAAGTTTCGATTACTGCTTGCTGGTCTGTATCCTGTAGAATTCAGAGATTTCTTTCTTGGGGATATGTATTGTTCCCTAACATATTCCATGGGGGTAAGCTTCCCCGGATACACGTACTATCACCTTACTAATGAGGTCTTCAGAATCTTGAGCTGTTTTTCTGTCTATATGCGAATGGCTGGAATGATCCGGGTCAATGCAATTCGACCCATTCACGACTTCTAGGCTTTTTTTCGACGGTGCCTGGCATCTGGCGTGCATTGCAATGTATTCGACGTTACTATGATACCCGAAACGCGTTTCCCCATTTGGTCAACTGCGGCAAATACACATTCACAATCCTCTTTTACATGACTCTCAGCTTATACCGGATCCACGAGAGTAATTCCTTCAAAGCTCTTTTCATAACTTGCGCCACCATCAACTCAACTTACTGCTGTAAGTCATCATTCAGATATCCGTATCGTGACTTGATGCTAATCGTTGCAGCTGTATGGGATCTATGCATGGACTGGAGTATGTGTTAGCTTTGCCATCTTTCCCAAACCGAACTAACATATCCAGGTCTATGTAACCCGTACGCAGAACACCCCTTCCTTCGCGACGTCCTAGGCTACAAGCACCCCTGGATCTACTACATCGCCATGATCCTCGACCCCATCCTCCGCTTCAATTGGATCTTCTACGCCATCTACTCCAACGAGTTGCAACATTCAGCCCTCCTAAGTTTCTTCGTCGGCTTCTCCGAAGTCTGCCGCAGAGGCATGTGGACCCTCTTCCGCGTCGAAAACGAACACTGCACAAACGTTGGCCGGTTCCGCGCTTCGCGAGATGTCCCCCTGCCATATGAAATCATGCCACCCACACCACCTACCCCTGAAGAAACCAGCGCGCATCCAGTCGTCGAAGGCCAGCAGACTGCCCCTTCTCCAACATGGTACTCACCTTCTCAAGTCGCAGCAACAACATCCAACCTCGAAGCCCAGCCCTCAGCCGGCTCCTCCCTTCGCCGCCGTGGCCCCGTCCCGCACAACACTCCAATCCAACGCGGTATAGCCCGCGTCGGTACCATGATGGGCGAAGCCCATGCTCAAGATTTCGAACGGAAACGCAGACCAGGTGCTGCTGTACCTGCGTCGCCGTATCAACATGGTAGAGCTGGGCCGGAAAGTAGTGATGAAGAAGAAGAAGACGAGCAGGAGGAGGATGAGCAAGAAGCGGCGGCTGGTGGTGGTGGAGATGATGAAGAAGAAGATAATACTCGAGACGTGCAAAACGCAGAGGATATATTGAGACGGCATCGTAGCGGTACTACGGAGTGACGCTTAGGTAGATAAAGGTTCACTTGGCTCATTTGGCTGATTTGGCTATGTATGTATCTGCGGACGGACGGGATGGAGAGCTCGGAATACATATTCTGTGAAAAAAAGTTGCTGTATATACTGTATGACAGATACCTAAAAGTCTGATTCTTGTCTGTTTTTTTATCCTAGCTTGGTTGGAGCTGGTTTCGATACCCCAATAAATGAGCTCGAGAGAGATATACCTGCGGCTCTGTCCTGTGTAGGGTGATCCCCCCTAAATAAGACGAAGGAGAAGGAAAAGGCAAATAAAAAGGAGATGATGAGTGGTAAATGGTTGCGGTTTGTTTGCTGCATGTGTGAGTATTAGTGGACAGATTGGATTGAGGGATTGGGATGGATATATATTCTGTGGATGGGGAAAAGTTGATGTATATATGTATGACAAACCAAAAAGTCTGATTCTTGTCTATCTCTTGCTTACTAGAGGTGGTTTTGATAGCTAATTCATTTCGTAAGAGAGAGAGGCCGGAGTGCTTTGTGCGCTGAGGATATTTTGAGATGGTGGGTATGGTGGCGCTGGTACTGTGGATGCTTAGGTGGATAATGGATTACGTTATTTGTTTGGCTTTGGCTGTGTTGTGTAAGTGTAAGTTGTAAGTATTTGCGGATGAACGAACGGGATGGAGAGATTAGGATGGACATAGATTCTGTGAGTTGTAGAAGGTTGATGTATATATATGGACAACCCCCAAAAATTTCTCCTTATCTTTTGTTTGATACGCAATAAATTTCGCCCTCGTGAGAGACACCTGCTTGCTCTGTGCACCGTGATCCCTGGTCCCCCAAGAAAGGAAAAAGGAAAGAGATGACGATTAACAAATAGAAAAGCGTACCTAAACATCAAGCTCCCTCAGAAAGGGAAACCAAAAACAAACAAACACCAGAAATTCTTCCACCTCAACATCATGTCATTATGTATCATTGAATCCCCCATCCACTATACATTCACCACTCCAAACACCCCAAATTCATGATATTTCCCAGCTCGTAAAGGTAAAAATGTCTCGAATGAAACACACACATCCCATCAACCACGCGCACACCACTTTTCTTTCGGGCCTTATGACTGACACCATACCAATGAATTACTCTTGCCGCCTCAGATAGTGCGAGGCGCTTAGGTATGCTCATCCGCGGATCCCTCTTTAGTACTTGCTTATTCCTATTGCCAGGATTAATCATTGAGTCTTGCAATGAATCTAGAGAATCGACCATCCCCACGTTCCTTTCTCTCTTGTCTTCGTTTCTCTTTCTCTTGTCTTTGTTTCTCTCTCCAAGCTTTCTCGGCATCGTCCAGCAGTTTCTTACACTTCTCTTTATCTTCTTGAGATATATTGGTGTTCGAATCCCAAAACACTCTCGATGGCTGAGTACCATATTTGTTTACCAGTAAGGGATTAGCACCTTTAACGAGAAGTGCTTCAAGGATTCGCCAATGGCCCCAACGTTTTGCAAGGTGGAGTGCACAACGGAAGTCTTCATCTGCTGCGTCTATCTCAACTCCGAAGGCTAGCAATTCATTGACGACCTCCAGGTTCCCCTGCTGAGCGGCTATATGGAGAACCCTACGTGATGAAGTACCTGCAATGGCTTCTTTGGCTGCCCCAGCTTGCAACAGTAATTTGGCACTTTCTCCAGAACCATTCTTCGCGTAGCATGACTCGTGGAGAGGAGTATGTAAAGATATTTTTGTGCGGGCTTCTAAAGGAGCACCCTTTGAGATTAACAAGGCCACAACCTCGTGATGACCCTGCTCTGCGGCCCGGTGCAGTGCAGTGGAACCAGTATCGTCAGTAGAGTGGATATCAGCACCATGCTCTAGGAGACACTCAGCTGTGGAGATCTTCCCACAATGCGCACTAATTAGAAGGGCAGTACTTCCAAAGGAATTTCGTGCTTCGAGTGGCACTCCATGATCTAGTAGAAGAACCACAAGGGATTCTATGACGGGTTTCGGTTTAATTTCTAGATCAGAACTTATCAGATGCAAGGCCGTGTTGCCCCTCAGACTACGTTTAGAGACATCACAATTGTGTTCGAGTAAGAGCTTCAGAACGTCAACTCTTCCGTTTTCAGCGGCGAGAAGGAAAGCGTCTCTGTCAATGTCGACTGAGCTCTCAGAGGATTCATGGATGCTACAGCCTTGAGCCAAAAGACTTCTTACTTTCTCAATACTGCCCTCTTGCGATGCGGAGCACAATTCTAGTCGCGATATGGGACCCTCGACACTGTCTATGGCTTTTTCGGAACTTGTCTTCTCCATAGGTGAGGAACGCGCGCTCCTGCGGTCTGATAACGCATCTGTTGCACGTTGCATCGTAACCTCGGGAGCCTCTGCATCGCCTTTCGGTGCTTCTCCTCCATCTCGCGACATATTTAGTGTGCTGGGTGGAATTATGGTGGAATCCGAGAGGATTTCACTGTCCTGACGTATGACCCCATTTTTATGACGGTCTGATACAAGAGGACTGGGGGTTAACACTATGTCCCTTTCATGGAGGACATCGATTGTCTTCCCCTGCGGCTCTGGACTAGAGCTACCTGGACTTTGAGCATCATTCGGATGGGAGTTTTCTGCTGGAAAAGGTGGCTGCTGTGATCTAGGTTCGTTGATGTCGTCTCCATTTTGCCGCCACTGTTCCTCAACGACTGCTTTGCCTCCCGACGCGAGCTGAAGGCGAGACAGCCCAGCATTCGCCTGATCTTCCGCCACATGCAAGAGAGCTTGCTTGATTGCCCTCTTGATATCTGGGTAGGCGCCACTCTCACCACGTCTTAATTTGGCTATCTGTCGATGATCTGCGTAACATGATACCATTCTCTCCTTGGGAAAGTTTAGCTGGGCAGAATCTTGGTATACCATCATCTCTGGTTCGCCTTCACGTTTCCAGGAGCCATCTGGCATCTAGATGGAAGATCAGTCATTGCGATATCACCATCGAGAACCCGACTGTACCTCAATAGCTTTTTTAGTTTGCCAGAGCTCGAAACAGGTCAAGATATCGATATCACTGGCAACGAATCTGAATTTATCATTTAACTCATTTAGAGTTGGGGATCTTGCTCGTAGCTCCCTTATCATCTCCTCGGTAGGTCGAGACTTGACCAGGGTCTCAAGCGCTCTTGTCTGCAAACCACGATGGGGAGCTCCAAAAAAGATAATAGCGCATACTGGAAGAGTAGAGCTATATCCCCGAATAGAACCATTGACGTCACTTAATGCCTAAGGTTTTTCTGGTATGAGCAATGTGTCCAATATTTCAGACGCTGTTGACATTGGGGATGGTACCTTCTTGATGATCAGACAGCCCAAACTGTGTCCGATGAAGACTATCGGCCGATCCTGACACTAAAGTATTTTCAATTTCCACTACAATCAAGTGAGACAGAGGCGTACTCACTCTGGCCGATTCACGCATTGATAGTAATCGATGGATGAAATTATTGCTGTGATCGGCAAGGATTCCATTCGATGCACTTCCTTGCAATTGCGAAGGGTAACCGTATATGAGAACTCTTGCCTTCGCTACGTCTTTAGGGAGGTAATCGCGAAGCCACATATTGTGGGAAGAATGGGCCCAGGCGCCATAAGCATGTGCAGCAAGACCAGTGACAGCGATGATGCTAGGGCCGGAGATGGTCAGCGAGGTCAGGCTATGCTGGTTGAACGCTCACTCAGCTGCTATAGGTCCTTTTGGTTGACTTAGGGGAGTAAAGCCATGGAAGTCATTGTCCACACTAACCGTGTCATCCAGAACACGGGGAGCCGTGAGAGTCCCATCCTGTGTCTGAAATGATATGGTTGCTGTAAGTTCACCATCAAAATCCTCGCAGTCAACCGCCGGCACAATCGACCGGACTTGTATGCGGTCTTGGTCTTCTGGGTGGAAATAGCCTTTCAATCCCTCTGCTGTTGTTTTTGGTGGGATGTTTTCGACTCGAAAGGTCCATGGTCGCATTGTTCGTGCCGTCTCCATGGCAGCAGGACGTCCGTGCAGGAGCCGCAAAATGTCGTCGCATAAAGTTCCCAGTCGATGCTCCGCATCCGTGAGCGCCTTTCAAAATTCGGGGGTACCCTTAAGTGCTGGAGAGGGTGCTTCTTCTGGAACTGGACGACTTTGGACCATAAGATAAGCAACCCCGCAGCCTTACTTAGGCTACTGTTGTGGGGCTCCAGCGACGCAAAGTCCGAGACTAGGTACGTATCTATCTCTAGTTGGTTGGCAACGGAGGTCGCCGCTGTCAATTAGTGCTGAAATGGCTAGCTTTAATCTTTCTAAACTACAGAGCAAACAAACTACACCGTAGGTGCAAGTATGCATACACTTCGTCTTGAGAAGATGCATTCACAATTGTGGTGAACGAGTTCTATTCGCATCCATACGGCTCACAAAATACCGTGACTGTCCCCTTTCCAAAGAAGATCTATCTGCCTTTCGCTTGGATTGCAAACTACAGCTGACAAACCTCATTTCAATACTTGCGCGAAGCATATTACGGTGCTCCAGAGATCTTTGCTCCCAAAGACTCCTGCCTCGCACGTTCTGTTCTCCACTTAAAGGAAATTGTAGCAAAAACATTGAACGCCGCCAAGCTAAGCAAATTCAAACCAAGGATAGCGATGATAATCAGCGGCGTTAAAATCGAAAAAACTGTAAAACCATATGAAGCATTTTGAAACATGTCACTTTGCCCCAGCCGATCAGTAGCTAGTCCCACCTGCATAGCAGTAAGAACAATAGTTATATATACGAATGCGACTAACACCCAAGCAAAGTTACGTCGTACGATATCCGAATATCTTGTGTAACCATACATATAACCTCTGATTAACGTAACGTGACTTCGATTTTTGGAAGTAAGTCGATAGATCCAGTTGAGGCGGGAAAGACGAAGCTCTCCATAGTGGTACCGTCGATTGACCTGTTCGAGTGTCTGGAGGTCTATAGTTCGTAATAGAGCTCTGGTGAATGATGCCCACTTTTCCCAATTGATTTCAGGGCCAAGTAGACCGGCGTCTTGTGCCATTCTCAAATCGCTCTTAGAGCAGACTAGCCATACATATGAGAGGAGGAAACCACAGCCGCATTCATACAAGTTTGTGTCCCTGCAAATGTGGTCTTGCCAAAAGTCGTAATCCAGGAGGAAATCAGGCATTGGCTTGACGAAGATTCGTGTCTCTTGCCGCACCATGTGCAAATCTACTTGTTCTGTTGTAACGAGGTTACGGCCAAGCATTGCCTGGCGATGCAAGGGCCGGGCCTTCATCGGTCTCCCAGCGAGCCAAAGGTAACCATGAATTTCATTCAGGCGTGGAACGGCGAGTTCCCATTCGAGATAGGTTTGGATGCTATGCTCATTGGTCTCCTCGATGGTTTGGAGACTATGTGACTTGTCGTGATATGCCGCCGGCAGAGTCAATGACGTTCGGCTCTCAGAAGAGCAAGACATCTGGGATGAATTCCTGCGATGACATGGGGCCTTGCCATGAAGGCATGCAGAAGAACAGGCCGCAAGAAGGTTTTCGCTTTGGCTAAATGGAGGCCTCATGGGGGATCTGAGGAGAAGCTCTGACGATTGACTCATGCCACAATACTAATCCTGACCTCATCCACGTCTGTATCTACCGGGAAGCTTGAAACCACATGCAGCTATGCTGTCACGAAGGCTCGCATGAAAGTCACCTTTGAATGATTGAGGAGTGGGGTCCAGGTGCGCGCTTGCCGAAGTTGCCTCTGGGGCTGATCTGCTAGGCGACCATTGTGCCAAAGGTAGCTAGCACCCTCACCGTGGCCCATCACAACGAACGATTTATATTCGCAGTTTAGTTTGCGCAATGTTAGTAGCAGTTGTAGTTGTTGACCTAGATAAGCCAGCGCTTAAATTAACGCTCAGGCTCCTGCGCTTCTTACGCCCCGAAGCCCCCTAAAACTCAGTTCCCGCGGCCCCTGAAGAGCTAGGCTTTAGGGGTCGATCTTGAACCTTAGAGCTCATCTTGGCTCCAAGGGCCTCTAAACGCTAAGTTTCTGTGGACGCGGGCCAACGTTCTACGGGCACCAAGCACCAAAAGCCATATACCAGATCTACTCTCGTATCCAAATTCTAAAAGATGTTGATTTCTAAAGCTATAATGACTAGCTCTACAATCTGCACAACTAGACATTCTATTATCGTATGTGGTGACAAGGACCACGGTGTTAGATGGTGTTGGTGTCACAGGATCTTATCTCTTGGCGGTGGTGACCCCTGAAATAGAGGGCTCGTGGGGGGGGAAACATTTTGCTACCCCTGTTAAAGCCCACCTTCATAAATCTATAACTGCTCCTTCACATCAGAGATAAACTCACTGACTAATTTAAAATTATTACGATTGAGGAGAAGTTAAGAGTGGTTTAATAATATTGCTCATCAAGGGTCTACTTTATGCTGAAAGGACTGGCAAGCTTGGTCCGGTCTACGATTACGGGCGTTCTTCACCCCCTGGTATTCGACGAGGATCGGATGATAGTGTTCATCTCAGCTTGCCTAACAGTAAGTTAACATACATCTGACCCGCCCTACCTTCGGTAAAGTCAGACGCATCCTCCATACGGGCCCTTGACTGTAATGAACTTTCGATACAACTTCGTTGGGGCTTATAGAGATGATACTCTCGAACACGAAGCATACCTTGCGAGTGTCTAGCTACTGGAGTAAGACCACTCGATCCTTCTGATCTGGATTGATGAGGGTCTTGACTCCGATGCGATTAATACCGCTCTCTAGTTCTACCGCTCATGCTCTCCTTCCCAGAGTCCGAAGCCTGCAACCAAGCCACGAGAATCGATCTCCTATGATACTGCGGCTAGTGTCATATCATATCCGCTGGCGATATTATCAACGGTGATGTTGCATTCGCTCCTACGGTCAAATCAGAGATGTTGGTTGTGTTCGAGGCAACACTTTGGAAGATTGCTATTTCATATTCAATCCAATCTGCGACCACGGATGGCTGGCTTAGGAACGAACTGTGACTTGCTGCAATTTGCTGGATGTTCCGCGGAACTTTACTGTTGGTGATCATCATCTCTTGCCCGATGGCTGGAATTGCATCGTCCTTTTTGCAAACGAGATAGGCTCGACGGCCGTCATAGTATGGTTCTAACCAAGCTGGCGGTCCGCTTGGTGATTCTAGGGAGTTTTGAGACTGGTTTCTGAGTTCGTTGATTGCTGCCTGGGCTAGGGTGGGATTTAGATCGTTGTAAAAGATCTCCTTTGGATTATCAACTCCCAGCTGGCCATTACCCTATGGTTCAAAGTTGTTAGTCAGCTGTACGACTTTCAGGATCATCGAAAATCCGGAAATGGTCACATACATATTCAATAACCCAGGGGTTAAACTTGTCACCAGGCAATGTCCTCAGCAAAGACTCCCTCATGTGCAATGAACCCACACATGAAAATCAGTCCAATGATACCCCCTTGTTTGCCAGCGGCCGTCCGCGCAGCCTTACTTAGACCTCCTGCTGCCGCAGACCCAGGACATCCTCCATAAGAATGCATTACGAGGAAGTGAGCTACAGCAGTGGTGGTGTGAGCCGCTACGTGAGGCGGAATTCGGATGATATGCCCGCAATCACAACCCCGCACAACTAGCCCAGGAGGATCCTACGGGTCGAGGCCCAAGCCGCCCTAGTATGTTTCATCGCAATGTCTGACTGTCAGTTCGAGTACCTTACACAATGGTACCTTAGCTACAAAGACCGCACTGCATAACGCGTGTGCATGTTTGCATTTCCAACGGGAGCTATGGTGACTATTATTACCACGATCTAGGCTCCGGGTGCTCTTGAGCGCAGTCAAGTCCTATCCTTATTCAGGGCTGAACAATTCTGGAGACAAGTAAGCTGCAACGCAAACTGAAGTCATCCCCGCGTATCCTCTGCTCGAACCCTGTCAGGAGTTTCCTGACCTTGCCTTTCCGGAAATATCGATACCCTCCATCTCATACGGATTATAGCAGAAGCCTAAGATTCTGGTACCGTAAGGTGAGAACCAGCGTCAATGGTACCCAAGAGGTAGCCTTCTGCTTAACAAAGACAGGAACTTATTTCGCTCTAGCACCTTCTGCCATACCACCCTCACCCATCCATCATTTCACCTGATCATCTTCTGTGTTACGCTTGGTCCGAACAACCTTTCCATCTGGCTGATCTTCCGTGTATCGCTCGGTGTCTTGTCTCTGCTACCTATTAGTGACAATTAGAGACGATAACGCCTCACGACGCGGTAAGCTAGACATAGAGAAGGACCAGAAAGAAGTTGTCGAGTCGACCTTCTTAACCAACGAATAGCTAAGGGCTAGATCTCGTACTCCCTGCACCGTTCAGCTCGGCGACAGGCGCTTTCAGTAAAAGTCCGAGAGGAGATTTTGCGGCAGCCATACACCACTAAGGATTATAAGTTCTGACAGGCTGTTTTTTAGCCCGTGTCAATACCTGTTTAATCCTCGTTCTCCTTCGAGTGAGGTATGATCCATGCATTTACTTACCCCAACTGGCCGTTGATGCGGTAGTCGTGATTTTGGCGCACATCCTTTCCTCCATCAGTGAGAGAAACATTCGTGGGGTGTGTTGATTCCTGAGCAAATCGAATCCAGCCATCATCCCCGGCGCGTGTGACATTACTTGGCTCCCGAATACCCATTTGATTTTTGTATCTGACTCATGCCTGCTTCCTGCAACTTGGGAGATACAGATGTCGACGAGTAGTGGAAAATGATTTCGCTGACACTTACTGTACTCTTGTCAGGTCTCCTTCAAAAAGTCTCCTGTGCACCACTCGTCAACATGCCCGCCCTCACAATTGTCTTGGTCCCAGGGGCTTTTCACGTTGATTCGGCAATGGACATTTTAGGCGCGCAGCTTCAAACAAAAGGCTACAACACCCGTACCTGGGGACTGAAAACAGTCAATGCCCCGAACGTCTCAGTCGGAGAGGACTCGATACTGCTAGCAGAAGGTATCCTTATACCCCTCATAGAGCAACAAGGCAAAGATGTCGTGCTCTACCTGCACTCCTACGCTGGTTTCCCTGGAAGCTCTGCCATCGCTGGGTTTTCAAAAGCTGAGCGAAGTGCAAAAGGTCTTCAAGGTGGCATCCTAGGGCTCATCTTTCAGTCGGCTTTCGTGCCTAAGCTGGGCGACACTCTTCTAAAAATGATAGGGGGCACCTATCCGCCTTGGCAGGACCCAGATGTAAGCTACTCTGACCTTTCATTTGACGCCTTCCATCATGACTGGTATTGACGTTCTGAGTAGGAAAAGACAGGACTGATCACTGTCATTGATCCCAAAAGCACATTTAACGCCGATGTTCCCGAACCCCTGGCCTCCGAAGCCACAAACCAGATCTACGGTCAGTCGTTACTGTCATTCAACTCTCCTGCCGGAACTGTTCATTACCAAGATGCTGCTTACAACGGACGTCGCGTCTATTTCCACACTACGCAAGACCAAGCGCTCCCTCCCTTCGCGCAAGACCTGTTCGTAAACGGAAGTGGCGTCGCTTGGAATGTTGTGCAGCTTGATACTAGTCACTCGCCTTTTCTGAGTATCCCAGAAAAATTAGCAGATATTGTTGAGGGGCAAATTCAAGCTTTTGCTGCGAGTTTCCAGTCTATGAATGGGACCAAAGCTTGACATGTCTTGAAGCCTCTGCAAAGAGCGAAAGACACCTGGTGGTGAGAGGGTATGCGGACATGGGAAGGAAAATCATGCTGGGACTGAAATATTAGAAAGGGATGGAAGGACAAACCCCTGTTTCTTATCGACTTGACTTTCTTGACTTTATCCATCCCTTCGCTGGAGTGGTAGTGTCATTCCGTGACGTGGCTAATGTACGAGCTATTTTCCATTATACGACAGGAAGAAGTACTTAATATAAACAGACACAATGTCAGATCAGGAGTCAATGAATGTATTACTGCTTTGGCTGTGGTTTCGGGCTTGTTTCTCAATGCATGTGGTAATGAACATACTCGTAATAATGCTTTTTCGCTTATGAGATGAGAGTGCAGGAAATGCTTAAGGAGGATTGATAATATTTGTGGTACGGGTATTCGGATATTGAGACGTTCAAGGACGGGAAGATTACTGGTTTCAGGTCAGGCAATGTGCATAAAGATAAAGCATGCATTTTGTGATGGGCATATGCGAATTTTTATGTCTCGGTTTCGGTTGAAGCGCTTCTCCACCTGTCGGGTCTAATTGACGGTGAGTTTAGAATTTGCCGTCGTGATGCACGTGAAAGCAATCTGTTGTGGGAGCACGATATACTCTTGTTGTATTGTTGTACAGCTAAGAGACTACCAAAAAGATAGTTCTTTCAGTATGTGGGTACTGTGCTAGTCTAACAGATATGATCAGATACCAATAGATTCTAAGTTGAGTGAAAAGCTGATCATAGCCTGATTCCAATCCCCTCATCAACCAAGTACTGTTGAAATCTAGGTTTGAAGCCAGATCGTCTGGTACAATGACCCTAATAACCGTCTATCTCATAATTATCGGAGTAAGTCCTGAGTACGATCGTCTTGACCAGTTTTTAGAGGGGCGGAGTACCCAACATCGAAAATTCAGCCGCGGATGTATCAGAGCGCCTTGGTATATTCATGGGTCTGCTTTCATTCGCGTCTGCTGGAAGCTTTCAAGTCACTCTCCAAACACCTCTCTTGTCAACTCGCGTTATTTTTGACGCCCATATACGAGAAATCACCTCGTTGATGGTCACCTTCGAAGTTTAGATAGCCATTGTTCGCTTAGGGAATTGGTCTATCGAGATGTTATAGCTTTGTCAGCACAATTAATAAGGCGGAAGGATGCGGAATTGGCAGCGGTGCTTGCTGAAAGATGTACTTATGCATTGAATTCGACACGGGGAGGCGCGAAGTATTTTAGTCGGGTCAACCGCTGAGTCAGGAGAACGTGCAAGCAAAAGATAGCCTTTGGAAAGAAGATTCATGTAAACAGAGACCAGGCTAATGATAATTATTTGGTAGTTGGCTCATGGCGCGTTCCTGAACCCCAAGTTCTCCAGAATGGAGGAGTTCTGCATTTAGGGTTTCCTTGTACCCACTTCTTATAAGCGCGATCAGCTGAATTTATCTTCCGCAAATATTCATATTCTTGTGCCCATTTCCCTTCCTTACATGTACACGGCATCTGAGATGGAAAATGAAGAAAATAAACCCTTTTTGGCTCCCGAGAGCCACTCCTCAGAGCCCAGCATATCCCATGGGAGGCCAATGAAGGCTGGGCTAGTTCGGACCTCTACCCTGATGCATTTGGTTTTGATATCTCTATATACCATCGTCAGCATCACGGCAATCAAGATGAATGGTTGCCCTAGCCTTGTATTACTCCAAAGTAAGTGTTCACTGCTCGTAAGCGGAGATGAGGATTCAAAACTGAGGGCAAAGATGCCGGCCCGCTACGAGATGTCTCAATAAAGTACAAGTCTACTGTTTTCAAGAACTTAGAGGGCAGTCCATTTGCCGGTCCTCCCTCGGCTGAGGTGGACGCAGCATGGGATAGTCTACTGGCACCGGTGAACATTCGTGTTTCCCAGGAAGAATTGGAGCGAGCATCACAGAATTCCGTCGCGCTGCCCGAAAGCGGGGGTTATCTTGCTTGGTTGCAAAGCTTTCACGAGATCCATTGCATTGTAAGCACGAAGTTTACGCATCAAGTCTTGTTCGCGGGCTAATTGACGAGTCTTGCCTGGCGCAGAAGATGTTGAGACAGTGGAACTATCGCACCTATTACCATCCGGGCATTACTAAGGAGGAGGAAATACATCTGGCTTCCCATGCCGGTGAGTGGAATCTACAGAGATCCTATGGAATTACAATGAATTAACTGAATGCTAGACCACTGTTTTGAGATGCTACGACAGGCCGCTGTGTGCCACGCAGATGTATCGTTGACAACGTTTGTATGGAACGATACAAAAGAGAAACCCATGTTCGATGCATCCGAGAAGTGGCATACGTGTGTGGACTGGGAGGAATTGATGGCATCTACTGCAGAGCGAGTAGTCAGCGACCAAGAGATGGCGCGGCTGAAGAACCCGATGATGAATGCAACTACATAGTCTACAAATTCCCATTAAGCCTCTATGTACAATTAACTGACCTTCCTGCTATCGTCAGCTATCATTCGTCAAGCTCATTGATTCTGGTTCATAATCCTCCCAATTCGATGTCCACCGCACCAATTGATCCCAATCTCGACACTGATGTTCAGTCCCAAATCCTTTTACCCCTCCAATTTTCTCGTCCTTGATCTCTATCGTGGTATCAGGCTGACACATGAGAGCGTGGCGTAGTAGATCGATACAGTGTCGAATATGCGGCGGCGAGGACATCATCGGTATCTCTTCTTCTACCAATGTCCGGCCTTCTCTAGCAGATTGATAAGAGATCCAATACCCCTGTCGTATTCCGTCCTAAACGTCATCAGTGCGTGTTTATCTATGGCGCAGATTTTACGATGTACTTACAAGGCAATGGAGCTGATGGAAGACAGAGAAAGCAGATCTCTGTGGCGCAATGGTCGGATGCTTGAAGAATCCGCCCTGTTCAGGGAAAAGTTCTTGCCAAGCTCTATCAGTTTTATCCGAGGAGGGTTCCCCAAAGGTTCTGTTGTACCGAAAAACTTGAGAGACAGCATCTACTACATATCGTAAGTGACCGTTAGAAAAAGGGTATGGGCTTCTCGTCTCACAGCGCAGAGCATTTGAGTGATAGTCTCTGGCCGAGATCCTTCCAGCCCAAAAGCTGATGCCGACGATCAATAAGGTAGCAAGAGCATATCGAAATATAGCACTCAATGTTGGATGGCTGGTGGCTCTGTCACCGTTAAGGTCTAACCGAGAGTAGCGAACGGCGGGCTTGATCAAAAAATTGAGCATCTCTTATGATGAAGAGGCGAACGGCCACTCTGAGAGTCAGGCTTCTAGATGGTGAGCTTCATGAATGTCATGACTCGCTTAAGGCGTGGGCCTTGTCCTGTGTTTTAGCTTTGAAACCCTACTCGATCTCGCAACAGCGAGTATTGCTCGGGTACCAAACGGTAATTAGCCCCCTGAGCAAATGAACGGGCGGAGAGATCAATGAGCCCGGTAAAGTATAACTGAGGCGTCTGTGGAGGTGTGTGTGTAGGTGAGGGCGATTCGCTCCGGATTGGGTTTTCGAAATGTCAGCTTTGCGATTAATGCAACCTTCGGAAATGCCGCTGTGCTGACAACCTGACACTTGGAACCGAGCCAGTAGGTTTCCAGCGGAGCCGCTTTCCCTTCAATGCCACAATACAATGTGGCCCCACAATTTCCGTTTCTAGCCATTGGATAAAGCGCGAGGGATCCTATCGGAGCCCTGTGCTAAGTTGGCTAAAGCGTAAGCCTTGGGGGTGAAGAGTCCTGATGACATAGGAGGCTTGGTAAGGCTCTTACAAAGAGAAAATGGACACAGATATGTCTCATAGGACAAAGCTACGCCGTATTCAGACCTCAGATTCCGTCTGACATTGGTGGTGACTGCTCCCTGTCTTTGTTCCCAGTCCTTACTTCCAACCTGCTACACTCCCGTATCCAGAGAGACTCACTGCTATCATCCCTAAATCACTTCCGCAGCATTCGTCTCGTGTTACCCAACAACAATCATGCAGCTATCAACCATTCTTGCAGCTACGCTCTCTGTGTTAGTCGTTGCGGCACCCACTGGCAGTAAGTATCAACTTTTGCGAATCTTCGGATGCTCGCGGCTGACATCTTCAGACGATGAGGCCGTTGCGTATCCTGATTCCTACAAACGGGCCCTAGCCGACGATGCTGTGGCCTACCCTGATAGTTATAAGCGAGATGCAGCAGACGATGCCGTGGCCTATCCTGATAGCTATAAGAGAGATGCCGCAGATGAGGCAGTGGCCTACCCAGATTCGTACAAAAGAGACGCTTTGGAATGATGCTGTGATGGGACCGGAGTCATTCTAGCCACAGGCCACAATTCGAGGCAAGAAATGGAAGAGTACCTGAGAACAGGTGTTGGTGGCACCAGCATAGCCGTGCCCAACTTTTAGCTTGCCAGCATGAGGTGTTATCGTGTTATGCCACCTATCATGTATATTAGATCCATAGCTTCATAGATTCCTAGATCTTCAGACAATGCATCATAGATCTATCTATACAGAGGGAGGGTTTCAGGCTGTCCTCTCACCGCAGCAAAACTAGCTTCGAACTTGGGGCCACCTGCAATGCGTTTGAAAGACAATATAGCACTCCCGAGAGCTTGAGGATAATCGTACCAAATCAGATAACGATGTTCTAAGAGTTCTGCCTGTCTGATATAGCAAGCCTTGCGGCTCTTATGCCGATGTTGAGTTTGCCTGCGAAGAATTGCCTACCAGGCCCGCACCTTGAAACGCCGTTGCTGCGGCCATTACAGCAGCAGCGATTTCTTTAGGCTGACTAATGAAAGAGCAATGACTCGCCTCGAACTCTTGGACGCTCCATGTAACGCCGCTACTTGCCATGAATGCGGCCTGTCCCGCTGGCGGAATTGCGTGGTCCAGCAGTGTCTTCAGGAAAAGGCGGCGATTATTGTAAATAGCATTATTTGCCCAAGCAGGTGCGCCGGCAGGGCTATCGAAAGACTTCTGCGATTGTAGACCAACTGACTGAGATAAGATGTCGGCGCGCTGCGACGGAAGATCGTTGTAGAACCTGTATGGTGGATCGGCGACGCCTAACTGCCCAGTACTATTCTAAGACGGTTGAGTCTCTTCAGTGAAGATAATTACGCAGACTGAGGCAGGACCTACAAATTGAAGTATCCATGCGCTGTATTGACGATTTATCAATTTGTCAAGCAGAGAAAGACCTTCTCCCGCAATGAACGCGCTCAACATGATCATTCCTATGATTCCTCCTGGCTTGCCTTGAGCGCTGAGTTCCTGTTTACTCAATCCAACAGCCGCAACTGGGCCTGGAATACCGCCATAAGAGTGCATCAGAAGAACAACATCTCGTCCGACGTTAATCTGGGGGATAAGTACATGCTGGCGTATGGATTCAGCATCTGTCATGACAGTTTGATCATTGGGGGTCGCGGAGTTAACACTCGGAAGTTTTCTCATTACAGATTCGTATCCAGATCGTCGCAGCGAAACCATTAACTCTTGGTACTGCCCGATGGGCAGCCAAGCACCTGGTACGAGCACAATGACGGGCTTAGAGTTATCCATGCTGACCGCTTGGGAGAGGGTAGGAAAGAGGGGAAAGATGCAGGACAACAGTGTTAAGCCGAGGCCGGTAAGGTAGACGCAAGCGGGCTGCATGCTGATGTCCCTGCCGATTCTGAGGTCGAAAAATTCCCTGATTTTGGGGCAATGCTAAGTCGTCAAATCTTCGCACAGGTCTCACTACAATATATACAGCATGAAAAACTTTAGAACTGGAGCGGCCATTCCCAGTCTTGAGGAGTGGATGGGCCATGTAGTAGATATAGCGAAGATGGCTTGGTCTTGGTAACATCGCGCAAGTTCGCTAGACGGTCTAAGACCTTGAAAGCCAATAATAAATAATAGTGTCTCCCGCTTGCGGAAAGCAACTGACCCCATAGTAAGCTTCTTCTGCCGATAAAACCCCCCTCCCCCCCCTCCCCCCAAAAGAAAAATAAATCTAAGAGCCGCTTGCCGCAAGGCACTTTCTACTAACCCAACGATCCGCTCTTGAGCGGGTGCAGCTATCGAAAGTGGAAACCTTCGTCGGCTGGCGCCCAGACCTGCTGTATGTCCAGGGGACAGCCTCGGGTTCGCCTCTTTGACCTGACTTCGTCGTATGAACTCATACCAGGATACCATCATCCGAAATAGAGTCCAGTCAATCATGGACTTAGCAGCAAGTATTATTGCCGCCCTGGCAGCAGCTATTGTTTGGTACAGCCTTCGAAAGGTACGAAGATACCTTTTCCGTTTGAAAGTTCAACGCCAGCATCGTTGCCAGCCGCCTCCATGGGCTTCTTCGAATGATCCATTACGGGGCCTCGACTCTGCATATAGGCTTTTTTGGTCCTTCAAGGACAAGGGGCGCAACGATTCTCTGAAAGAGCAATTTGAAATTCTCGGTTACACTTTTCAGTCAAAACTATTTGGCAAACTCGAAGTCTTTTCAGCGGAGCCTCGGAATATACAAGCGATATTCGCCACGGAGTTCGAAAGCTATGGAGTCCATCCGTTAAGGTTCTTTGCATTCCAACCATTGATCGGAAAGGGTATCATGACTATGGACGGCGCCCATTGGGCGCACTCTCGAGCCCTGCTCCAACCCCTATTCCTCAAGCCCCAAACCAAAGATTTGGTGGCTTTTGAAACCCATATGGCTAGGCTCATTAATTTGATTCCTAGAGACGGATCCACCGTGGATCTCCAACCTCTTTTTGCAAGATTGGCTCTTGATACGTCGTCAGAAATGCTGTTCGGTGAATCTTTTGCATTGCTCTCAGCTTGTCCTAGAGAGAATGCAGCCAAATTCTGGCAGGATTATAGTTACGCTCAGAGTCAATTGGGAAAACGACTACAACTGCCAAATTGGAATATCATTACGCGTGATAGCCAGTTCTGGAAGTCTTGCTCAACGGTCCGGGAGCTTGTGAGGCATTACCTTAACAAACCTTGTGCAGAATTAGACCAAAAATCCGGGAAAGTTGTCTTAGAGAATGAAGTGCAAAATGCGGGGTGCAGTATAGATGAAGCAATAGAGCAATTGCTAAACCTCTTCCTTCCGGCCCATGACGCAATAGCTGTGGTTCTCACGAACGTTTTCTTCTGCCTAGCCCGTCACCCCGACAGTTGGCTCAAACTGCAAAGAGAGATTGTGGATCTTGGAGTGGATGATGTCAACTTTGAACGTCTGAGGAGTCTCGAGTATCTGCAGTTCGTTATCAAAGAAACCCTGCGTCTCTATCCCACAATCGGCTCGGTCGGTCGAGTCGCTCTGCGTGACACTATATTACCTGTCGGCGGCGGCAAAGAAGGCTTGTATCCAGTTCTAATCAAGAAAGGGACTGGTTTGCGGACAAGTTTCTATACTTTACATCGAAGAAAAGACATATACGGAGAAAATTCTCAAGAATTCTGTCCGAACCGCTGGGCGACGCTGCGCCCACCGCGGTGGGCGTATCTCCCATTTGGGGGCGGGCCTCGCACTTGTCCAGGCCAACAGCTGGCTCTCGCTCAGGTCTCGTATGCTGTGGTAAGGATATTACGGACTTTTCGAGGCATTGAGAATAGAGATCCAGTTGTTGAATTCATCGAGAGATATAAGATAACGACGGAGAGCCAAAATGGTGCAAAGGTTTCTCTTATACCGTCATAAGGAGGCTGTGGGATTGTCAGCTCGTTATTTTGCTGGTAATTAAGATCCTTATTCTCCTCATCTAAAATAGAATTTGACGTCTCCAATAGTGATGGATATGTGGAAGTTGAATTGTTAATAACGCGGGTCTCGCTGTGCGCGCAAAGTTATTGGTTTCCAAACGAGCCGAGATTATTGGAATAGAGATATTCGAATGGGGGTGATAGCCATCAGTATGCTGGCCAGAGCTTGGCTGTGCCATCTCTGCAGCGACAACCCCTAATTGGAAAACAAAGTTCGGCGTCCGACCAATCCCCGGTCGAAAAATTGCTGTTCTTTAATTTACCCAGTAACTCCGGGCAATAGATAAACGCCGCAGGTGGGGCCACATGCAACCGTGAGTTTGAAACACCGCATGACTGTGCCCACCCGGCCCTACATGATCGAGGTTCTGCTGCTTCATCGACTTTCTCAGATCCTGGTGACCATACAAGCGACGCAATCGGTGCTGATTGTTGGTTCCATGAGCGGCGAGCGTGGTCAGCTTGTGGAGTAGAATTTTCGCAGACCGTGGGTATATGCATCGGCAGAGACGTGACACACGCAATCAATTCTGCGGTGGGGAAGAAGCAAGGAAGCTTTCCGCAGGATTCCTGATGCAGGATGCAATACCGTATGCAGATGGATTGCTAAGCGGAGCGGCCCCACCAGGAGATATCCACGCTGATGTTGTTCCAGGCGGGATTTAAGCAGGCAGCTTGCGCTTACGAAGCGCACATTACTTGCCAAATAGAACTATGGTCCGAACCTGACGGCATCCTGTCGCTTTTAGCTTTTAGCCCTCCTGGTTTTCCGGGAGATGAGTGTTACTGTAAGCAAACAGGTTAAGGGTCGATGCATGAGCTGATGCATGCGCTGCAAGTAATCATCCATTACCGACCGTGTAGGAATTTGCTAGCATCCATTAGGGTTAGGGTATAGGGGAGCCGGAGCATAGAACCCTCGGTAGCACAAAACTAGCTCTAAGACCGAAGTCGTTGCAGCGGCATGATATCCAATGCACCCACACTTCCATTACACATTACACATTAGGTGTAGTCTCTGATAGAGACCAGGACACCCCCCATTTCCACTGGTCGCTGTCCCATGACAAGCCCAACGGCGTGGGACCGTGCCCTGTCCGTTATTGCTAAGGTCACGCATTATAGCTAGGGTAGGGGCGATTTTTCTTTTTGCAGGTTCGTCTGACAGGATATGTCCAGCCAAGATACGTAGGTGGCTTACTCATACAGTTGGAATTGGAGAGGCTGTACTCTGTCTGCATTTGGACTGCAAGGTGTGCAGGGGCGATTGCGTCTTACTTCTAACATTCGCGTTCGTGGGGCCACACGAAACTGCAACATAGCCGTTGGGGGCAAATATCTTATCATGATGGCAAAAGACCGGAGATACATGCACCAACCCTCATCAGCCATGTTTGCTCCCTTTCCCTTTACAATTGTAGCTCTCGCAGCTCTCGCGATCTCTAACCACGAGTCAAAAAAGTCACAGCTATGTTAAGCTCTACCTCGAAAGCAATTCTTGCCGTAAGCGCGGTTTTTACTGTCCTTTCTACCGCCGCAGTGGCATTGCGCGTAAAAGCGCGAAGAGTCAATTCACTGCCCTTAAAAGCGGACGACTTTGTTGTCTGTGCTGCTCTTGTCAGTTTACACGACTCCAAAACGAGACCGGTACTTATTGACTGTTCTAGATTGTGAATATTGCGCTGTGTGCGAGCGAAATCTATGGCGTAGCCGCCAAGGTGTCTGGTAGGCCTTTATCAGAGCTTACGCTTAAACAACAGGTTTCCTTTTTGAAGGTATTCTCGCCCTCACAATCCCGTCAGAGATATCTCTGATACCGACTATAGCTCGTATGGGCATCCTTCTTCGTTGCCCAGTTTGCTCTGACGTTGGTCAAAATCTCTATCATATTATTCTACAAGCGGATATTTGCCACAAGACGCTTTCACACCGCAGCGAATGTTATGATCGGAATCGTGATTTGCTGGTTCATCGGATTCTTCTTTGTGAGTAGCGTCTTGGAAAAATCTCATAGGCGTCGTGCTCATGCTTTCAGGCGGATCTGTTTTCTGCCTGGCCAATAGAGGGCCATTGGAATCGCAAAGTCTATCATCTTCGCTTTCCATACGATAACTTGTTACTAGCCACTGCTGCTATAGCTATTGTCCTTGACTTTACAATCTTGTGCATGCCCATACCAGTGACACTTAAGCTACATATGAGTCTCAAGCGAAAGATTCTTGTGATAGGCATCTTCTGGCTCGGCATTTTGTGAGTTCAGCCAAGTAACTTTATATATGTACTGACGCCATAAGCTGCGTGATATCCTCGGCAGTTCGTCTGTACTACATTCACGTCTACACAAGCTTCAAAGGGAACCCTAATGCTGTGTTCTCAGGTTTGAGGAGCCAGAACGTTTTACATGATTATGCTGACATTCTTTTCAAGCGCAATTGGACGAGATAACTATATGGTCAATTATCGAATCATGCATGTCGGTGATTACCGCTTGTCTACCCACATACGGTCCGCTGCTCAAAGTTCTTGGACCATTCAACCTTCTTCGATCCATTCGAGATATCTTTTCTACTCATGGAAGATCACTCCTGACACGCTCTTCTAAGTCGGGCTACAACCTCGATGAAACAAACAATGGATCGGAAGGCAGTAAGGTCTACTTCACCAACGTGGTTAAAGCTGAAGAGGGGGAATCACATACGGTAGCAGGGTCCAGCATGGGCGAAAGGTCATTGGAACTTCAGGACATTGAGAGACAAGAGCGATGAACGCCCATCATAAGTGCTCTTTGAATTGGGGCTATAATTCTGCGTCTGGGTTTTACCAGAGGTAGGATTGGTATGAACGACAGCACAACTTAACGGCATAGGTTGTCTCTCTACCTTGTACGAGAACGGCTACTCCTCGCGCGTACGCAGACAAGATATAGATGGCGCTTGGTCTGCAATACAAGATAGGCAGGTTATGAGGCCGATTTGCGCCCGACTATCGTGACTCTATCCATATCATATGCCAATCCTTGACGAGTTTCCGCCACCGCGCCCGGAAAAAGATTGCGCAGGGCTTGGGCTTTGCTCTCATCTTTAACCCTGGTGATAAGCTCATCCCAGGCCATTATGAATAAATCAGTCATACTGGCTAATTTTTCAGGGGCTGTAGAGAGCCGGGACACGCTAACGTCAAGAAGACCATGGTATTTGAATTCCTCATGCAATGTCTTAACCCAGCTGCATGAGCCAAAATTAGCCGATGAATCCGGTGTATTATGAAGACTTACAGGGGGTTCGTCTTGCTATTCAGAGTATTGAAGCTATTGAATAACTCATCGAATGCATGGGATGGCGTGTTAGGATGCGCCTTGATTGTATGGGCTGTTTCATTGTCGTACTCTTCCCACTGAAGCCAGCCCCCGGGCTCTTGAAGACAAAGGAGCACTTAGCAGGCCACAATATCATACAGGGATAGGATTTCGGTAGCCCTGTGGATAGATTTAGGGTAGGTGCAGGCTTGGACTCACTTAGCAACTTGATAACATTTGCAAGAAGCGGCAAAGGGTCGCTAACTACAAACATGAATAAACGGACATGGACAAGATCAAATTGCGCAATGAGATCGAGGGGTAATTCATCTAGAGCATCCAATATAAGCATCGATACATTCCCCGGGAGCCAGGACTTGGATGGACACTGGGAAAGATCGATATCGAAGCCATTGAGCGTCGCTGTTGGCGGAAGCGAGCGTGCAACATCAAGGATCCAGGTACTGCAACGTGATTTCAGAACCCCCATTATACAAAGGCGGTAAATCTTTCTTACCCTGTTCCTGTACCCACGTCAGCGACTCTTGGATTCGAGACGTGGAGCTGAATGCCAGGGTGGACTAGATAGCGGGCTTGGTCTAGCCAAAGATAGTGTTGTAATTCAAGTCTGGCTCATAGTTAATATGTTTCCATCACTAATCGAGGGTAGAGATGACCTTGCTGAGGCCTTGTAGTCCCGCGCAAAAACGTAGTCATCTATGCCCAAGCTTCGGGCCATGTTTTGCAGGTATATTCGGCCGGCCTGCAAAGGGGAAAAGGTAGGTATAAGACATCCTCAAGCACACTTCCGCTGGGCTATGGTAGGCTAGAATGAGAAGTGGCCCCACTTTCACGGCTTATGCAGTCTAGCACCCGGCAAGTCTTAGTTTTTCGCAATTCATGTGTAATACTTCTCCCATAATTCAGCTTACCACATACCTTGAAGTACAAAGTCTTCCCTACCGAAATAATGTGGTCTCTCAGTACTTCCCACAGCCAAGTATTATTATCACATTGGAGTTCATTCACGAAGAAGGTTGAAGCTGCTGAACAGCATACACAAATCGATGGCCGAAGTCTAGATCTCGCGACGATCATTGCCGTGGCGAGGTAATTCATACCTACAATCTGTGTTCAAAATTCACGGCTGAGATTCAGAGGCATGGTGCATTCCCGAGAGTCGATAACACATCGCTTCACGCAACTACCCAGAGCGTGAAGGCGGTTCATGACGGTTTACATAAGGGTCAGATCGTGTACGGTAAGGGATGGGAGTGATTCCTCGTATTTCAGCCAAGTGACAACGTGTACGACAGGTGCGAACACTGGGTTCGGAGGCAGCGCAGATACGAGAACGCATAAGGCCGAAGAATTGCAGACAGAGCTTATGCGAGGGCTTCGCTACGGCATACTTGTCCAGCCAGTACCTGCGAAGATCGAGGGGTCTCTCGTAGACATCGCATCAATTCTCTCCCGGACAGCTTTGCCATTACAGGATCCTTCTGCCACAACTTCGATGCCCGAAGCATGGGTTCGAGCCTTCATGTTGATACGCTTGAATAGTTTGAGTACTGGTGTCTCTGGCGTTCAGTCTTCTACTTTAGAGACACTTGCTCTGCTTTTAGAGAAAGATATAGTTCCATTAGTGCCACTCCGAGGAAGTATATCCGCATCCGGGGATCTCAGTCCCTTAGCGTACCTAGGAGCGCTCATGCAGGGGGCACCTTCAGTTAGCGTATGGATGGGTAGCAGAGCCGCAGGTGAACGTCGGCTTGAGTCGGCGGATAAAGCATTAGCAGCTCTCTCAATAAAACCTATCAGGCTTGGGGCGAAGGAAGGCCTAGCAATTGTGAATGGGACGGCAACTTCAGCTGGGGTCGGAGCCTTGGCTGTACATGAGGCTCACTGTCAAGCGGCTCTTTCCCAAATTCTCACTGCTATGTCAGTGGAGGCATTGCGCGGGACTGATGAGAGTTTCGACCCTTTCTTTGGCCATTTCCGGCCTCATCCTGGGCAGGTAGACTCGGCGCGGAATATATTTGCGTTTTTGGCCGGCTCAAAATTTGTATATCGGAGCGATGGCACGGAGGAGTCGTCTTTAAGGCAAGATAGATACTCTATTCGGACCGCTTCACAGTGGATTGGGCCTGTGCTTGAGGATCTTCTGTTGTCCCATCAACAAGTAATGATTGAGGCTAACTCGGTCACCGACAACCCGTTGATCGATGTCACAGCCAGGAGAATGTTACATGGGGGCAATTTCCAGGCGAAAGTGATTACCTCTGCTATGGAAAAGACGCGGCAAGCTTGCCAGACAATTGGAAGGATGCTGTTCGTCCAGTGTACTGAACTGATTAATCCAGCCACGAATCGTGGTCTCCCGCCTAATCTAGTGGTAGACGAACCAAGTGAGTCATTCCTGTGGAAAGGGATAGATATCATGGTTGCCGCGCTGCAATCTGAGCTGGGTTTCCTCGCAAACCCCATAGGAAGCCATGTGCAGACGGCAGAAATGGGCAACCAAGCACTCAACTCCCTTGCGCTCATCTCGGCCCGATACACCCTCGACTCTTTAGAAGTGTTGACTCAGCTTTCAGCGGCGCACTTGTTCTCATTGTGTCAAGCTCTGGATCTCAGAGCCATGAACGAGAGGTATTTGGACGCTCTTAAGCAGCCATTCAAAGACCTGCTTCACGATGTTTTCTGCAACGTCATAACTGACAAACATCACCTGGACCACTTATCTGAGATTCTGTGGGCTGACTTCACCCGACAATTTGGTGAAACTGCAGGCATGGACTCATCAAGCAGGTTTCGCTTCGTGATCCACTCTCTACAGGCTAATATGCTGCAAAATGCTCCAAACTCTTTAGAACTTCTACAGAGCCTAAAGACTTGGACAGACAAGTCATCAGATTTTTTGAAGGACTCATTCGTTCTTAATCGCAAGGAATACTTGCTAGATCCCGACGCTGGCCCATACCTTGGCGTAGCTTCTCGACGAATCTATCGGTTTGTCCGGAAACGACTTGACGTGCCGTTCCTCCAAGAAGCAAATATAAGTACTCCAGAAGTCGACCTCGCCGAAGCTACTGTTGAGACTGTACATACGGAACAACGTGAAAGGACGAACGCACCTTCGATGGGGAGTTATGTTTCGACTATATACGAATCCATGCGATCCGGGGCTCTCTACAATGTAGTTGTAGATTGCCTAAACGAGGTCTAATACGGGTTCCGTGTCATGGTCTGCTTGCAAGTTTTGATAGTTGATGCCAAGACGGATGCTCCAGGGTGCTAGTTCGTTGCAGCTATTTAACCACCCAACGAACTAGATATATACCTTGAATGGTAGATCTGTATGACAACCAAGTTAATGAAGACTAAACTATAGCCTTACAATCATATAACCCCCTTTAGCTCCCGCTAGTAATTTTCCAGCAGATTTATTCGAGCACTAGGCAGGACTAACGGCTTGGAATTAGTTCGAGGCTGTTAGAACGACGAGCACGCACTGTGTTTTGGAGCTATCCATTGAGCCAAACATATGATCCATTGTCCTTGAAGAAGTGACGACACCCTGTCGGCATCTTCGAAGATGCTGGATGTCCATTCCCGTAGTTCTCTAACGTGCTGCGGAAGATATACCCAGCATGAGTATTAGCATATGGGAAAGCGGATTAAATGCATTATGGGGGATAACATGCTTTCAGAACGTGCATGGCAGTAGTCCGAGACAGCTGCTTCCTATTCAGGCGACAATGAGAGTACACTTGCAATGATGATAGTCAACAAAGCTGGATGGTCGTTATTTGCAATGATGGATGGAAACAATGCTTTATTTCGGCTGCAAGCTAAGGTAATATAACTGCGGAAAGGCGGAAATTTTGCGGAACCAGCCAGCCTCTCAATTGGTAGAGCGTTGACTTAAGGTACATAAAACTTGATGGACGCGTTTAACTGCATGATACTTCAGTACGGAAGATAAGGTGGCTCTTGGAACCAGTTTCGCAAAACTGAACGTAACCAGTAATGTTTCCCAAAAATTTCCTTTTGACATTCTTATCTTTCAGCGAGCGTTGATATCGCAACGCACCCAGATGGTCGGTCTTCTTCCTAACATGCGTGTTTGGGGCAGTGGTAATACGCTACAGGGATCCTGCTGATGGTTTAAGATACAGTTTAGTATCCTACCATCAGTGACCACCCTTTGGGTCTAGTTGTGACGAGGTCCGCTTGGACCAGTTGGACTTTTGACATCACCTTCCGTTCGTACAGTTCAATCCCCAGCCGTCTAGGCATGGATTTAGAGCTCATAGAACCTCTGACGAACAGCATAATTTCATGCGACTAGTCTAGATAGATCGAGGTTCATGGTTCGGCATAAAGTCGAGAGACTGGAGTGGAGGATATCGTTCTCTTGTTACTGTCCTAAAACGTCATGGGCATGGTGATTGATAAGTTGTTGCCTTTGGCCGCGGATTGGTCCATGGACGTAACCGGAAGACGAAGGTAGAGCATCTAGTGATATGTTAAAGCTCCGCTATGGGTAGTGTATGCCAATGATACATCATGCAGAAGCTCTGCTTTGACGGCTGTAGCAGCAAGTTCAGCACCGTCTTTGAATGATAGAGTTCAGGGATGTCCATTCGCCTTAGTAACATTATAGTCTGAGGCTGGTTTATCGAACTCTAGGATTGTTGTACTTTTTAGCAAACATACCCAGCGCTTTTATAGTAAAAGTGAACTTATAGTTCGGATAGGATATCATCCTATTAATGCTTTCAGCAAGGCTTCCTCGACCTAGAGGATGGTTGACTGGGAAGTGCACTTACACGCTTTTATTGAAAACCCCTTCAATGCCTTCCTGCTTCCATTCTCCATTGGCACTCTGTCGTCCCGTGATCAGCTTCACCGCTCTTTCGATAGGGACTCTTTCCGGATACTCCGCGGCCATCAGCCCGATTATAGCCCAGCTTGTCATGACCACTTGACTTTCGCGTTGAATGTAGACGCCCGTCTCACAACTCTTATAGCTCTCACCCCATCCTGCGTCATCTCTTTGCTTGCTTAATAAGAATTCGCAAGCCTTCACAACCCGCCGGCTATTGCTGTAATTCTCTCCAACCGAAGCGAGCGACTCCAGAGCGAACATGCCCGCGTAAGTGAAGCAGATGCCCCAGCTGCCGTACCATGAGCCATCAGGGCGCTGGGCGTTGCGTATGTACTTGACAGCACCGTCAAGGGCTTTCGAGATGTCCACGTTCCGATAATGCGGATAGTGGGAGGAGAAGAGTCGGAGTGCTGTCACAACAGCCGTACTACATTCGGGATAATCGTACTCGACCATGATCCTGCCGAAGACTTCTGCAGCGTTGAGATACTCTAAATACTCGGACCCACGTGTGGGCTCGTATGATGCGAATCCTCCCGACGCATTTTGCATAGTCAAAAGGGTGTCAACAGCGTCTTGAAGCCTCTCGTCCGAAACAAGCGTAGGATATCCAGGCAGACGCTGCAGTATAAGTACAGCTTTGAGGGCTTCGCTTGTAGTATCACTGACTGTGTACCCTTGCGTCTTCGTACTGAAGGCCCACGCACCCTTCCGTTGCTGTCGGTAACACACATCCTGTTCTCTGCAGTTTTCACGTATCTGCTGGTCATCGAGGAACTCCAGCGCTTTTATTAACATTGGTCTCCATTTTATATCTCCAGCCATTCCGGCTTCAACAGCACCCTGAATAAGCCAAGATGTGTCCCACGTCTGCACTCCATTGGTGCCATTGACGAGCATACCCTCATTCTTCATCCAAAGATATTCGGGCAGACGCTCCCGATGACGCTGCACTGAATAACTATCAGGACCTTCGCGAACGTAGCAGGCCACCAGGTTCAAAGCCGAATTGACTGGAGCTAGGTTCGCGAAATCAGTGTTCTCATCTTCGCGCTGTATCAAGTCAAAGGTCCAATTCTCAGCCCTCCTCTTGATCGACTCAGTCCGGAGAAAAGGAAACCATATGTAAACAAGGATCCAATTAATGATGGTGAGGATTAACGTCTTGGGATGGTAATTGTCGCGTGGATGAATGCTGTTACGATGCGCGGCAAACGTAATGGATGAATATGACTGGGTATAAAGCTCTTCGCGTATTTTTGTGATCAATGAATTCGGAGGCATAGTGAATTTCGCTGAATATATGAAAGACATCGGTAGAAAGACTTGACGCATGTGTATCCACCATCGCCAAGGGGCCAAGGGAACCCAATCCGGGAGAAGCCTGCCACAAACGGTCAGTAATCAATCAGTGGATCATATTCATGGTACTTATAGCGAACCATAACTCTGGAGGCACAGGATTGACAGCCTCCCACTCCATCACCCCCAGGACTGCCAACCAGAACTTTGCCCAATGTGGTCCAGTGACAGCCCCTCCTAACTTGTGAAGCATGCCCCTCGCCTTGATCATCCTCTTATCCTCCTCGCTGGCACCCAAGAGTCTCAACACGACGTAGGTCATCGTAGTGCCGTACGCTGTACTCTCGCCTTCAATGTGTAGACCCCACCCTCCATCGTCCGAGTTCTGTCTTGCGAAGAGGTAACGTTTCATTTCGATAGCAACAGGCTTGGGTATTGGCGTCTGCGTGACGTACCACGCACATACCATGCCTGGAAGGAGGAACATTGGACCACCATATTCGCACGCCCAATTGCCTGGAGGTAGCTGGAGCTTCGAGAAGAAAGAAAGGCAGTTTTGAACGGAGTCAATTGGTGTCTTTGGTGGTGGGAGATCAGGCAGATCCTGGAGCAACGTCGTCAGCCATGGCACGCCTAGTTCTCGACCAACGACTTGGCTGTGAATCGTACCAATGGTAACCCTAAGAAGTATTTGTCGGCGATACTTTGAGGCCAGGCTTTAATTTCCTCATCACTCTCCAAATAATGCCATGTTTGGCAACCTCGCTCGTCTAAAAGCCTCCATCGGTAGATGTCTGTCTTTTCTTCTATCCCAACACTCGCTTCCTTGGTGGACCCATTCTGATGTTTTCGACTGTCAACAGCATGACCGTTCTGACCCACCTGCTTGTTCTTCACCATGTTTTGTCATGCAAGAGTCTAGTGACTCCTATGCGTTACAGGAATTGGCGATGCCCATGTTTACTTTGGTTCAAGGTTTTATGCAAGGGGAAGAACCACCAGCGGCAGGAATTCCGCATGCTAGCGCTGTTCCTTACCCTCCTTCTTGGCCCAGTATGTCCGCATGCGAGTAACGATTAAACGTTCGAGGTGAGACCCGGATATCGAGGACGACAGTCCTGGTCGAAAATGTTTTTGGCCAAATCAATATGGGCATTGGGGAGTAACTAGACCTTCCAGAAGGCTAATAGAGGCTCCAGTCATGCATATGCTATAGCAACGCTGCTCCATTGAATGCAAAAGACCATCATCCCAGAAAAGCTCAGTCGCTCAAATCAGGATTTGCAACAAACAATCTCCCCCCGCCCATATACCCCATTGTATTCGCCCTCTCATCCACACTGCCTCTCCTCCTCAATTCTTCCGACGTCCGTCTCTTCTTCTCATCAGCCTTTGGTGCTTCCATTTGGCCTACGTTCCCAAAATTCTTCTCTTGCTCAGACGAGCTCCCGCTGTTGTTCCGCTCATCCGTAGGAAAGTAATCTCCACCATGCTGCTGGTGGTCCCCAGGCATAGGTGTTTCCTCCAATTCTGGTATATCTTCATTTGGACTGCTTCCTTGACCAGGCGAACTACCCTGACTAAATCTCTTCTGGCGTCTCTGGTCAACGCCCAGCCACCTGTTGTTGTCGGTACTTCTTCCGCTACTCGTCCGCTGGTGCTGTTGGCTCATCCGTCGCGCGCTATCGGCGTCATCGTATGCATTACCATCGTCACCCACTTCACTTGCACTCAAACGCATGGGTACTCCTCCCCCCACCATGTTCGCATAACTATATCCCGTAGCTTTAGGTAGGCCATGATGCCGAATTTTGCTTCTGACTCCAAGACTACCACTGCCCATACTGCCACTTGTGCTTGTCCTCCCTTCAGCCACCTTGCCAGTAATTTCCCGTGCTGCCCTAATCTTAGCTGCTTTGTGTTGTGCCGCTATTCGCGGATCTTCATGCTGCGCTCGATCGCACCATACTGTGGCCTTTTGCTTTCGCATTAAGGCTACATAGCTGCCGGGTGTAACTGAAGCTCCTGATCTTGTAGACGCGTTTCGGCTGAGTTGTGAGGAGACGTTGGAAGGTGTTCGCGAGGGAGTATAACCGGTCGATGTTGTAGATTGGGAAGGTGTGCGCCGTGATTTGGCCATGGAATTAGGGTATTGTTGTGACGCTGGCGGCGAGGACGAGGTTGGCGGTTGAGGGCCTTTGCGTGTATACATGGAGAACGAGGTAGCATTCTGGGGCTGCTTTGTAGTAGCAGTAAAGTCACTGTCGGGGACGATGGATTGTCTGAGCGGGCGAAGGTCACTGCGGGAAGTATTGCCGGCGTGCACGGGCTTTCTGTGGGGGTGCTGTTGCTGCTGCGGATAAGTCGAGGCTGGACGTGGAAAATCAACTGTTGTCATTATTATTGTGGTTGTTGCGGACTGCATATGAGGTGATGAGCAGACTTTGGAGGAGCTGGAGGGAATATGACATCGGCCGTCTGGATATGAGATCCTTGCTTTTGTTAGTGGCAAGGATGTGGATATTGCGGCGACCCCGGGTGTGGGTTGCTCCTGTCGACGGTGCGACCTGCCGAAATACACCAACTTTATTCAGAAACTCAGTAAGGACTGGTGTGTAAATGTGATTGAAGGTCGCAGAGCCTGGTCAGTGATGTATCGTGTTCAGCGTGTGCGATTTTATCGACATCGATATAATATTTAATTTCGTCACCAAACAAGACCCGTGCTTTTGCTTCAGCAACACAGCCCGATCATTCGCCCATAGCTACCAAAGATATTCACAGATTGTTTGCAGAGAGGCTGGAGTCGCGGGAGTCGCGGTCTGATTGGCCGCTGTATTCAACAGTGATGGACTATACCCATTGCAGCTGTCTTGTTAACGCTCGCTGATGTCAGATCGCTGGGACGGAAGAAAAAGAACCAATTATCACGCCGGAGAGCAGATTAGTTATTTCTCGTATATGGGATATAAAGGGAACATCAAGTGGCTACACAGTCATATTTGAAGAATTTCGAAGGCGTTCTCAGTCAAAGCGGAGGGCGTTCTAGGGTTGTCATGCTGCCATGCCTAAGGCTATGTTGTCTATCTGCGACTACCGTCCCAACTGCATGGATGTGTTCTCGGCTCTGCCAACCAGACGGAATCATCTCCCACGAGCACCACCAATCGTCCTGGCTCGAACCACGCTGTGTTGAGGCTCGCCCTACCTACACACCGCCCACCTTATCTCTCCGCACTACCAAATCAAGTGCGGAGACAGTTATTCCCTAGACCGTGCTAGTGGGCCCATCATTACATTATTATAATTGCCCTCCGAGCTCGACCGTTACCAATCTGGTCAATGGTTTGTAGATAACAGCAAACTTTGGTTCGGATATCGGACGATTCTCCGCAGTTGATGTGATTTGCGTGCATTCTTCACACAATGTATGCATTCAAGAAGCATTCGTGATGCGAAATTACTACCAAAAGCTGTATGATAAGGTCTCGAATGCGATGAATGACGTTTTGACTTCAATGGGTCTATCTTAGCTATCTTATGGCAAACTATAGCCTCCGTCAACTATAATGTCCGTGCCCGTTGTGTAGCTCGAAATATCAGATGCCAAGTAAAGGTAGGCGCCCTTGAGCTCATGGGGTTCAGCCTCCCGGCCCATGGGAATCTTGTCCCTCCATATCGATTTTGTCTCTGGGGGGACGAAGTCGGAGATCTCCGTCAATATATAGCCTGGTGAAATGGTGTTGGCCCGTGCAAACTCGACCATTTCAACAGCAATCGACTTCACAAAATGTATAACAGCTGCTTTAGCCCCGTTATATGCTGCCTGCAGCTGAGGGATATTCACCACATGCCCACTCATGCTAGCTGTAGCAATGAAGCTACCAGAATAGAAATTTTTCAACTTGTTGCCGTTCAAGTCAGTACCTTCTTTCTTTTGCCGTCTCCAGTGTTGGCCAGCAGCATAAGCGCAGTAATAGACACTATCCATATCTGTAGCCATGACCTTGCGATAGTGATCGATATCTCCGTCAAGGAAGTTGCCCTGTGTCCATGGTATACCGGCATTAGCAACGAAGATGTCCAAACGACCGTTGAACTCCTTCACTATCTGATCGACCACCTCTTTCACATGATTTTGCTCAGTTACATCCACTTGATAAGCCCGACCTAATAACGCAACTGGTATTAGCGAGATCCGATCATGAAATTGGCTTCTGCTGTTACATTGAACCCCATATTCCTCTTCTATCTCTTTGGCACGGTCGATAGCCTTTTTATTCCCATGATACCATATAGCAACATTAGCACCGGATTCAGCCAAAGCCTGGGCGACAACGAGACCGATCCCCGCACCAGCGCCTGCATGCTTCAGTACATGACCAACTTCTCTGAGACCAACGTATCTGGCAAAGCACCTGTGACAATAGCCGTCTTGCCCGTATTGTTTAGAAGCGGAAAGACCTTCTCCTCCTTAGGAGCAACAGTGTTATAATGCTTGAAGCTACCGCTTCCATCTTTCAATGGCGTCGTCATTTCAGTCGTTAGGGGTGAGGAAACTTCGTGGATCGATAAGGACTCTGAATGGGTTGCAGGAGACTTGTTCTGGTTCAGTCCAAGATATATTCCAAGACAGAGCGAGACTGACACGATGAGAAAGTAGAGAGAACATGACGGCAGCGACAATTTAACTTTCATCAAAATATGTGATTGTGGCCAAGCCAACAAGGCAAAGGTTAAGTTGTTTTTTATGAGAGAGTCTATTATGCATGTCTGCGGAGCTTTGAGCTCTAAGAGCAAATCCAACATAATCTTCGGTTCACGGCAAGTCGAGCCGGCTTCCCTTGAGACGAAATGCCGTCGATATACCTACCTTATTGAGCGTACTACGGCGCGCCATTACTAGCAAACCGCCATGACCCTGCCCAGATATCCCATGATCATACTTCATACATTTCATGGACGATCCACTTATAGAGGGTGGCGCGGGCTCAGGGTCAGGCTTGAGCTTGGGCTTGGGCTTGCCTACGCCCACGCTCATACCCCAGCTTGGGCCTGTGTCCCGGCTTGAGCTTAGGCATAAGCGATAGACCTAGGTGAAGGACATTTATTACACGAATCCACTATAAGCAAAATGATCATCAAAAGACTAACATTCTCAACAAGGTTTTTAAGGGTTTAAGGCTTAAACTCTGCAAGAACTGCTGGCTTTAAAATTGAAGTCCTCAAAAAAGAAGATGCTATCGAGCTTCGCTGTGGACTCAGCTTAGGGATCGCTAATTCACATATTTGGGGCATCACATTGGAATCATCACGACGCTAAGGATCACTTCCTTAGAACCTCGGGCCTAAATAACACAATATTCACATGCTCTCGTCCGATTAATAAATACTACGTCCCCCAATAGTACTGGGCTGCGGCTCTTAGATTCCTAACGCCCACATCTTTACAAGCTTGACTGTGTTTAAGTACCTACCGCAGGTGCTCGACTCGTTACTCACCGAGGAAATATCACGCCAGCTTACATACTTCCCTCTCAAAGTCTGTCATTAGCAGTAGTCCATTCCCCTGACCTAGCTCCGATATGGATCCATACGTTGATACTGTTCCTTATGATCGCGGAGAAGAAATCAAGAAGCATGTGAGAGAACGAGATGGCGCTGACAGGGAAGGACGTCCAAATGATGAGCAGAACATTGAAGACCCTCCCAGACCCGAAAGCGAACTCAACAACTACAATCGTGAGCGCCTTCAGAAGGGACTAAGATACATTGACGAGGCGGCAAAGAGAAAGATCACTCCTCGCACCCAGGTATTTCTCACGCTCCACAAAGACGCCTACAAGGTTGCTTTAGAGGCCCAAGCTCCGAAAGAAGCGTCTCAAGCTGTCGTCCAAATCATGGATGAAGTATACTGCTCTGCTGCATTTTACTTCAAGCCACGCTCATCAGAAGAGTACGAACACCTTATGCTTTACGTAAAGCTACGACGACTAGAATTCCTGGCCAACTATGGCGATTATCTCGGACAAGAACTGCAAGAGATACGGCTGGATCTCAAGGCAACAGCCATTGGCGCTAGATCTGAGGTACGAGTAGCAGCTATAGAACTAGGACCACCCAGATCATGCCTAGACGTCGCGGGTGAGCTGGCTGGCGAGGTCGTGGGTAACCTTCGTAAGGATGTGGATATCGCTTGCGGTGTTCTTGGCATCGACTCAATCCACATGTCATGGCTTATTAAGGAATGGGCCGACAACAACCGCATCCACAACCAAATTCGCCAATATATCTCCGATTGCCACTGGAGTTCTCTTGCCCAGCAAATCTGCCGCGACCTTAAGGAAATACTTAACGTGGCGCCCGATCAAGAAATGGCAGCGAAGTATGAGAAGATTCTGCTTACCATTCAGGATGAATACTTTGATGTCTTGAGTCGTGATGATCATGAGTATTGGCTTCCAAATGAAAAAATGATGAAGTTAATTCAGGATAAGGTGGCAAGGGAGAAGAAATGATCCCTGCCCTTTTGAATTCCTGCCGTCTCATTGAACGCGCTTCGTTATTGACATTCCACATTCCAATTCCCAGCCCCTTGCTTTTTTGAGCTTTTCGCGTTGCTTGCTGTATCTGTAGCAACCTGAGCGAGGTCTAGGCACTTTTCGATCTATTCATGGGCGACGACCTCTACTATGATACCCTGCACGCTCCTCCGTCGTGGCAACTGCCGTCTCTCCTTTCCATTGGGTCCTCAAAGTCATGGTATTTCAGTGGAGCGTCGATGCTGTTGTCGGAATTGCCGTTGGCGGCGCGCTTTTTGTGGTGGTATTGGGAGTTCTTCTAGTAGTCCTTGTCTCTCGAACTAATCATAGACGTCTTCTCATGCGACCGAACTCGACAGGCCAACGAAGGCTCAGCAGATGTGCGAGTACGCATTTGAGCATTACGGACGAAGATGTGGCGCGGATGCCGGGAAACAGAATTGCTCTCCGTCGTTCTTTGCAGGCTTCCGCTAGATGCTCACCATATACCCCTATGTCATCACGAGATACACTAGAAGCACGCAGTGCCCCAAGAAGCCCTTGGCAATCGGGGAAAATATACCAATATGATAACGAATTGGTCCAAGCCTGGCCGTTGCCCCGCCGTCTACAGCGTTCGCAAGTAAAGCCAACTGTCAAGCTTCGATCATCTCCGGCGCATGCAACCAAGGAGAAGGACCAAGGATCTTCCGAGAAACCTCCGGTAAAGAGAGGTAAGTCCAGGACGGTGATATTGCCAGGGCAGCCCGAAGCGTCCTCACCTATGGAAATCAGCATTAAAAGTGCCAGTCCCACGGACTCACACCTTACGCCAAAACCTCTCTTTCATGGGCAACAACGTAGCATTTCCCACAGCGTAATCAATGACTCAATCGATCGTAGCAAGAGGACCCCGGTACGAAATGTTGGTGACTCCTTAACCCTTACGCCACGATCACTGGACACAACAGCTCTACAGAGATCAACCAGCATGTATCATGAGCCTGGCCCCTCCCCTACGCAGCTTCTCCCGCCCTTGCCATTCCAGATCGAAGCTAAAGTGGTTCCCAAAAGAGTTCAGAGTCCCACCGAATTTTCGACACGACGACTATCTGGAGGGACCTATCTCAGTGATAATACCTCAATCCTTGACGGCGACGAGACACCAAAGGCCCATTCCCGCGCTGAGACTGAATTGTCTTCCATCGATATGATGTCGCCCCGTACCATTGATTCAACAGCGATGAGTATTGCACATAAGGAAGCTGACCAGGAGTTTACAGACTCACCCGGAAGGTTAGGTGGTTTAACACCAAGTAAAAAGCTGACGTTTCGGCCTCCATTGGATGATCAGACTTCATTTCGTGCCAGTGTACACGAAAGTTCATCTGAAAGCAAAAGAGACGGGCTCTCCGTCGATGTATCACTTCATTGTTCCTCCAACGCAGCGTCGATCGCCAAACTCATCAGAGGGATGAACTTTGACACCGCAAAGCTTGAGTCCAGTAGACAGCGACGTCTAGCTGATGAGACGGCCAGGCAAGAGATATCACGTCGTGGCCGTAGTAATACAACTTTTCACGTCCGTAAGGATACGAAGTCCCACAGCTCACCTCCACCAGTGCCAGGAATTGTTTCAGGCAACGAAGGTTGGATAAACTCAAATCGTTCAGTCCCAGGGTTGACTGTGGTTGCCACAGAGACTGTCCAAAACCGGGAGACTGTAGCGTCCAGGCCTCGAAAAACATCCTCTAGCCCCGACGTGACAAGCAGCTTGCACAAGCGTAAGCATTCTCCTTCCGTCACGGAAATACCTCTGGTGGCGCCCATTCCCCCACAGAACATTATCGAAGAGCGGACCGTCGAGGATCTTCAGGATTGTCCATCCCCTAAAACAGTTGTCAACTTGAATCTCGAACAGGACCCCAAATTTCGCCCGCCATCACTCCAAACGTTTGATCCTCAGCTCCCCACCGAGGCTCGTAAGTATAACCCACTGAGGCATTCGAGGCCAGTATCTCAACATCTCTCCCTGGACGGCTCACAGGACGAAGACGACAGCCCAGACACCGAAATCTATACACCCACTCGCAAACCCAGCAGTCGTCGCCACCACCTCAACAGGCTAAAAAGCATCTTCTCTACCACCAGTGATCGTGACTCCTGGCCCCTCACCAACGACCTTGAGCCAATACAGGATACCCTAATCCACAACCACCACTCCGAATCAAGCCGGCAATCTGAAGAACAAGGAACATCACACGCGCCCCCCACCTTCTCCATCAACCTCCCCCATTTCCCTTCACCCCCTCGCACCCTGCCCCGCCGACACAACTACCCCACCTGGCGTGGCCCCAGAATCCTAATCCATGGTCCCCGCGCCGCACCTTGGTCTTCCCATAACATTTCCACAGCACGCTTTCCTGCCCGAACATCACCCCATCGCGGCGTCACAAAGGCCCGTGGTAGCAGTCCTGGGAAAGCAAATACGTCAAGCAGCAGGAGTCCCAGGCGGAACGTCCTAGCTCTGGAAAATGCAATGACGCTGAGGAGGATGAATAGTGAGGCGCAAAGCGAGGCAAAGGCGGCGAGGGGGAGTCCGGAGCATAAACGCTATTTGAGTATTGGGAGTTGGGAGAGCGCTATTTTTGAGGATGAGGGGGATGATGAGGGGTATGAGAATGTGCATGATGATGATGATGGGTGCGGCGATCATGATGATGATGATGTGGTAGAAGGCCTGAGGAAGGGAGTGAGAGTTGTATCTTTCTTAAGCACGATTCCAACAACACCACAGTCTAGCTCGCGCGAGGCTGACCTTGCAGACTGGGAAGGAGGATTGTATGATGCAGATGGCTTTCTCAAAGAAGCGTGAGCCGAAACCGTCTACTTCTAATCCCTAGCTACGATGGGTCTATCATATCTACATAAACTTCCTCCATCTAATCTAATAGACCGTTCCCTCATACACTCATTCCATAGCCCGTAAGCCATATATCCTCTCCCATCCCCTCACCCACCCACCTACTCCGTCCTCCTCCACTTCGTCTCCTCCCCATCCCCCTCCCCCTCCCCCTCCTCCTCTTCCCTCCCCCTCACATTCCCAACCCCAGACCCCCCACCTCTCCCCCTCCAATTCCCCTCCTCATCAAAAAACTCCCCCACATTCTCCGCCGTAATCCACCCCCCACTTCCCGGCATCGGCGGTGGTAAGCCGCTCACACCTCCCTCAACATCATCGCTTTCGAACAAGATCCCCGGTCGCTGTCGCTGTCCCTCATCGCCATCCTCCACCTCAGAATCAGAAAGCGGATCAGGATGTAAATTCGCACACGCGGAGAGAGCGGTATAAAGCGCCTGTGTCGGATTATCCCTCTCCGTCTCAGTCCCTCTCTGTATAGCTTCCTCACCTTCCTCACCTCCCTCTTCCCCTTCTCTTATTCCTGCTAAATCCCGTGGTAATGCTGGTGCGGGAATTAGAGTCAGAGAAACCGTACTATCCGGATCATGATCGTCGAACGTTTGGGCTTCGGTCAAGAATTGGAGGAAGAGTGAAGGGAGGGGGGAGGAGGGCTGGATGGCGTGGAGGGTTATGCTGGGGTAGGGGATGGAGAGGCCGGTCGTGAGGGGGGGGGAGTAGAGGGTTAGGCGTCTGGGAGGAGAGTGTTAGTGTTTTGTTTGGTTGTTGTATTGACTGAGTGGGGTGATGGGAGGGGGAGGTGCGCACGAGGATGTCACCCATATGTCTATGTTGGGTATGGATAATTCCTCGTCGTCTTCTGCTTCTTCTTCCTCAGTGTGAGTGCTACCATTGACGGTATTTGATGTGCCATTGGAGGCTTTGTGGGCTCCCTCTGCTAGTCTTGAGAGGATGGGGGCGCACTCGAGGTCGCTTTTGTGGAGTGAGAGGGTGGCTGATGGTGAGTGGTGGTAGAGGACTGGGGGACCGGAGAAGAAGGATTCGGGGGTTTGAGATTGATAGACTGCTAATGGGGTGAATGATTCGGCTTTTGGGGCTTCATGTATTATTTCCATCTTGGAGGGGCTGTCAATGGTGGTTTGTGTTTTGTGAAAATGCAAGGAGGGTGGAATTTCGATGTTTGCTATCAACGGTAGAAATTATATCTACAACTATTTCTACAAACGTCAGATCCTCATAACAATCGGCCAGAAGATCATCTTGAGTAAGAGGACGTGATGGATCTCAGCACCATATTCATAAATCTCCCAGCTTATGCTCCTACGCTCGAATATCTGAAGATGGCCCTCCCTTGCACATACAGATGCGACCACTATCCCATTCACGAAGCCTTGACACCGCTCTTCGCCTGCTCCGGCCACTTCGCCGAAATAGTAGGATCCTTTACCCCAAGAGCTCCACTCCTAATCAACCTTCTCCGTTTCAAGTACTCCTTAACCTCACCCTCCACGCTACCACGATCATGCTTAGGTTTCCTAATAGCATTACAATCAGCCATCAACCCTCCAACATGCAATTCAAGCCTGAGCAAAACAAAGTGTAGAACTTACCGCATATAATACAACCTCGCCCTCCTCGCCCTCTTCTCCGCCCTCTTCACCACCTCTATAGCCGTAACATTCGGACTATAAACCTTCACCCACATCTCCACCCCCGTCACCATCATCTTATTCCTCAGCAATATCGCCGTATCTACTCCTCGCCGCTTAATCGATATACAGTACCCAGCGAACGGATCCCCATTCTTGAATGTGACGAGCAGTATATCGCCAGCGTTGGGCACATCGGGGTTACTTCTGGCAAAGAGACGGGTGCGCGAGCCGGTGGGGTCTAGGTCTTTGAGGTGCATGGCGGTCCATTCGTCGAGGGGGCAAGGGTACTTGTTGCGGGCGGATGGGGGCGGGGGGTAGGTTTTTATTTTGTTTTTGGCTGGGAGAGTTAGCAGAAATAAAATTCATTATCGACAAGGGGAATTGACATACGCTCGCGTATTCCGCGGGACAGCTTGAAGGGCGAGGGATAGCTTGAGGGAAGGCGTGGTGGCGGAGGTAGGGGAACTGTAGGCGGTTCAAATGTGGTGAGACATCGTATGCACATCTTCTGCTGTCGCGATCTTCGTAATAGTGTTTTCCAACAGCTCGTAGGCCGTAACATGGGGGCTAAAGATGCCATTGGTGGCAACTGTAGAGTCGTGTGTAGACAAAGCGAAGAGAGCTCGTCGCCATGGGCGGAATTGAAGCTTAAGAAAAGCGCGCTAAAACTTTTTATAGATCCTCCTCGGCTCTCATCTCAATCAAACAAACAACCATATCACAGCTGCAAATCCAACCAAAGCAGCAATGCCAACCGAGAATCGGCCATACAACCCAACTGCCTACAACACATAACCAACAATGGCCTCTCTCCCCCTCTCACCCACCCACTACTGCCGCCCCTGTCTCCGTCTCCTCTACCTCCAAACCCAAACCCGCACCCTCACCACAAACCCCCCCCGTCGCAAACACGGCGCCCTCCCAACCTTCACACCAACCCCCTCCCCCGCCCTCGATGACATCCTCTCCACCTTCCGCGAAAACGTCTTCCTCCCCTCCCACCTCATAAAACTCCAACGAGACCTCCTCTACAAAAAGAAGAATCACCCCCTACTTACTTCCGACGAGCCCGCTACCGTGCGTTTAGGGACTGAAGTAATACAATTAAAGCCTCTGAGTCATGTAAGAGATGAGCCAGCTACGAGACCTGCGATTAAAAAGGTGGTGGATTTAATGACGGAGACGAAGGATTGGAGGAATTTGCCTGGGTTTCTGGAGGGGTTAATGACAGCGAGGAGGAGGGTGAAGGGGTTTCAGTTGGAGAAGATGGTGAGGAAGGCGAATGAATGTGGGAAGATGGGGGTGGTGTTGGAGTGTTTGAAGAGGGTGGAGGATACGGGGATGGGACTGTGGGAATTGAGGGTTGCCAGGGAAGTGATGTGGGGGGCTACGGTGAGGGCGATGCAGGCGGATTGGAGTGAGGAGGGGGTGGAGAAGGGGACTAAGTATGCGGAGATGATTTGGGAAATGATGCTTGATCCTAGGCATAGGCAGAACATGCATGGAGATCAGGATGCGAAGAAGAGGCCGGAGGTAATTGGAGTGCTGGTGCAGATGCATGCTGCGAGAGCCCTGATTGAGAATATTGGGGACGACGGGGGTTTGGTGGAGAAGTATGTCAAGATGATGTTGCAGGTGTGGGGAAATACGGAAAAGACGTTTGAAGAGGGAGACTGGGATGATGCGAATTACAAATTAACAATATGGTCACCGGTCTGGCATGGTATGGCTATGGCGCAGAAGGTACTTGGAGCGAAAACCCCGCTTGGAGAAGAGCTTGGGGCAAAGTTGAAGGAGCTGGATTCGCTGATTGCGCTGGCTCGGCCTCTTTTACTCGAGAACCCAAATCAAGAGGGGCCTCGGCGTGGGCTGAAACTGTACGAGTCTTTGTCCCAGGTTTCTCTGTAGATATCTTTCAGCCCGACAGTCTTATAGTCTCGGCTGAATCTCTTGACAAGTTTGTTGAATGCACGTTCCTTGGGTGTGCCACCTGGCGATAATATGGCTTGAAGTGACCAATCCTTCCCAAAATGCTTACTCTGTGGACAGTAGTCAGCCGCCATTTGCCTGCTGCGGTGTCGTCTCGCCGCCTTTAGAGATTTTCTGGTCCAGAAATCTCCAAGGCCAAAGTGCATTTGAAGTGAACATTTCATCTGCAACTAACAACAAATTGCTTCTCCATTTCATCACCGGTAGTCTTTTTGGAAATATATTAAGAATTAGAAAAATGACTTACCAGCAGCCGAACCCATTCATTGAGCCAACACGGATGAACCCAAATACACCCGTGCACCTTGAGTCCTTTCCGTAGCACCAACAGCGAGTTGAGCACATGCCAGAAACACTCGGGGTGAACTGGAGATGGATACAGGTGTCCGACAGTATCGAATCGGACCTCTACTTTTGGTCTGTCTTTCTGTGGAACTGCTGGAGATCCTAGGAAGTGCGCCAGTTCTCCAAAGTTATAGCAGATCTGCTCTTGGACGCGCATTAATAGACGCTCTGTCACATTTCGTTTGGCACGGCCCGGATAAAGCTAGGCCGTCACGTCAGTCTGTCCTGATACTGCTCAACTAAACTTGGGGAAGATTGTATCATACAGGAATGTCAAGAATGAGACTCCGCATGCTTCTCAATCTTGATGGAGAAAGGTGATGAAGAACCTCAAGAGCTTGCAATATGGGCGTGCCATAAAATAGCTCTGCAGGGATTCGGAAGGTGTTCTCGTGATAGAAGATCGTGGATGTTTCCCCAAACACTTGCTTATTCACCAGAAACAAAGATATATCTCCGCGCTCGCGATGCAATTTTTCAGGGGGTCGTAGGGTGAAGGGTCGTTTCCCAACGACTAAAGCATAGCGATATATCTCATTTCGAAGTTCTCCAGGCAGGGTAAGAAAAGAGCGTGTGGGGGGTGATGCCTTCGGTAACGATAACGGTGGTATAGACGGCTTCTGGTCTTGGGAATCTGATAGTGATAGAGAAAGGAGAGCTCTGCACAACGAATATGTAGAAGCCCGTTCTTTTAGATATTTTGTCCAGTTTTCCTTGCTTCCAAAACAACATTCACCCCTTTCGAACGGACACCTGTTCATCCTTCTTAGCCGTTGATAACAAGGATGCACGCCGTTAACGTACGGGAAACCTAGAACATGAAACCCGCAATGGCTGCGGTAGAAACTGGTGCAGAAGCTCATTATGTACTGTGCAAAAGAATGCTGGATAAATTGAAGCCTGTGATATGGCGAAGTTAACGTCGGTGTCACATTGGATCCGAGTTCTCTTGCGCAGTAGTACAAATCCTCAGTGGCTGTTGGCCCGACAATTATTAAAGGGTTTCGAAAGTCAGAAGGCAGGACCAGCTTTCTTATCTGTATCGGACAATAAGGATTGCTTATTCACTTTTCAGTAACCGGTCGCACTTGCTGTTGTGAAATCCCCTTTGTGAATTGTGGCATTCACGTCTCCGAGACTGTATTTATTTTGCTTGAAGCGCGTCGAGATCTCTTCTAACTTTCGCAACAGCTTCTCTGGCTGTCCTCCGCGCCTCCACCTCTATTTCGTTGATTTCAGGCTTTCCACCTTCCCGCACCTCCTTTCTCGCGCCCTCCTCGACGCCCCTCAACACGGTCCTCCCATCCTCTCTAAGCTGCATTTGCCACTCAGTCCTAGCTGTCTCCCACCGCTTTTGCAGCCGGCGTAAAGAGTATACTAGGCCCAAAGCCGCGATAGCACCGGCTTCGTAAGGTGAGGTCGCTGAGATGGAGACATACAGGAGTACCGAAAGTGAGGATGTGAGAACATTGGTTGCGATGGTCTGAAGGAGAAGATTTTGGGCGACTGCTTGGAGCGGTGGGACGGTAAGGAGAGAGAGGGCTGAGCGGGCAGGGAAGATATCCTGGGGCCAGGGGTGGAACACAGGTGGCGGTTCGGTGAAATCCGACGACAATTTCTTCGGGACGATGTCTTTCACAGCAATCTTAGGGATCTGGCCAAGCTTCTCCTCCACCTCGTCTGGATCTGGTATCGGGGTCGGTCTGAGCTTGGGCGGACCAAGCAACCCAGATTGGTATATACGGCCGCATATCCAGATCATCTCCTTTTCAGCATCCACCAACCAGGCTCGTTGCAGGATATCAGAGGCTATGTAGCCTACATCGTCGACACGCCAGAACAGCTTCCACCATTTAGTCTTACGCCAGCTCTTGCTATGGAAGGCTACATTCAGCCGATCACGCAATTCCGTATGAGCATTCTCCGCCCAAATAGATATTGCTTGATCTATGATCTTCTTGGTTGGCTCCGATATGGTCTCGGCTTTTTCTTTCGCAAGTTCGAAAGCCTCCTCTCGCTCAATTGCATCTGCAGAATTCTCGCAAACGGTTTGGATCAATCGCCGAATGGCCGGCTTAACGGCACCCAGTTGGCTGTCCGTCCCTTCAGATAACCAAGAAGTAATGCTGGGCATGCCAGCATCAAACCACATATGTTCATACTCCATTGACTTGTCCAAAGACTGTCTAAAAACATCAATGGCTGCCTCGGCCATTGCAAGGTTAATAGGTGACACGGGCTGGCCTTTGGTGAGACCTTGTTGTGAGATGCTCCACGACCAATCAACAACACCTTTGAACATTTGGCCATTCTGCCGCCGATCGGCGTGCAAATCAATGATAGCGAAAGAGGAGAGGCTCCTCAACCCTTCTTCGTACATCAAAGCTTTATGTACCGGATATGTAACAGTTCCTGGCCTTCCACTCGGCGAATTAACAATCTCTAGAGAGGGTACAAGAAAGCTTGCAGCACCATCATTGATAGACTCAGTCACGGCGCTAATTGTATGAACAAGTATCTCTAACTTGTGGGCGTGCAGTAGTGGCGACGGTATGAAAAGCGTTCTCACAAGAGGATGTCGGTCATCGATGTCTGTTTGCTCCCCGTACCTGCAAACCCTGTAAGCCAATTTTTCCACATTCACAGATTGTAGATGTACCGGAGAAGCAAAGCTCTCTCGTCACCATCCGTCCCTGTAATTTGCTTCTCCCACTTCGGTTCCGGCGTCAATGGGTCCGCCAGCAAGACCTTGGTAAGCCTACGAGCACCATGTTGTCCATTGAGTCCAAGAACTGTCTCGCGCGTTAGAAAATGGGCCGGGAGAGCATGGTGGAAAGTAGATCTGACCAGCTATACGCGTTACTGAGTTCTCAGATTCAACGCCCCTCACAGCTAAATGCAATTGACTTGTGTTGACATAGACTCCAGCGTTAGTCTCTAGCGCTTTCAAAGATCCATACAACTCCTGGAAAGTAGGAGGTATCTCTCTCTTTGCATTGACGGCTGTTACCGAAGCTGTAGTGGACGCTGTTCGAGTTTTAGACAGGTGCGGGCGACGGATGGGGAATCGGTGAGCTCTCAGCGTATGCGCCTTTACGGAGAAGGCTCTTCTATGACTGCAGACGGGGCAGACGAAGGATGAAAGATTAATAGTGGACAATGTTCTGTCAAATAGACCTATGGCTGGTTTGGAAGGCATGTGGGAGTGAGTTTATGTCCTGCTGCCCAAGCATTGTATTGGCGGGTTTAATTCCGCCATTTTTAGCGTTCAATGATTGCAAAGGAAGGCATCTGACTGTGATTTTGAACCGTACATTCCTAAAAGACTATAGAGGATCATTGAGATGACCCGGCTATCTACAGAACCAATCATTAAAGCCATTGCTCCTCAAGACCCAGTCCGGAGTGCATTAACATGCCGTTTTCACCATTTGTGCTGCGGTTTATTTAGCCCCCGGATCAAACCTGGGGAGATGCTAGAGACGCTGAAGACAATTAGGATACCAAAGCGTTATCGTAATCACAATTTGGCAAGGACAGAAAGGTACAAGACCTATGACCCCGGACGCCTGCGATTTCCAGTACCGGAAGACCTGCAAGGAATCTGATCAGTGATGTTACACTTCATACAAAGACATTTCTACTCACACGCTGATTCTTCGAGCAATTTGCGTTATATTTGTATCATTGTCAGCTTCTGTACGGGCCTGCTGAAGCGCTTTGTTTCGATCTTCCATGCTCTTCCTGGAGACTTCGTCGTGGCTTGGGGGCAATCTCTCGTTCTGCAAATCCACCTTTCTTGCGTCCTCGAAGTTATGTATTGCTTGTTTAATACCCTCGGCACCCAACATCAAAGTTCCCGCAGGCAATTTCCCACCAGAAGCTGTCTTCAACTCCGTGACTCTTTCCGATTCCTCTCGAAGGACCTGGAAGACTCGAGACAAACGGCCGATTGCCAAGATCTTGTTCTTGATTGCTCTTCGTTTAGCCTCCGTGGATTCCGTGTCTCTCTCCAGTGGCGGCGATGGTTGTTCGGATTGAGGAGTGGTTCCAGGGTCTTCGAGCTCTTCCTTTGAGCAAGTATTCAGGATGGCGATCAGCATATCGGTAATCTTTTCGCCCACGAAAGGCAAAGACCAGGTAAAGACGTCCATGAAGTTTGGCAGCCAGTAAGGATGTGGTGTGCAGTTGAATTGGCGAATGTTCATTACGTTGTTCTCGTACTTCAAGACCGCAGCCTTGTTGTTGTATACATCGAGGTAGTTTGGTGCGCTGAAGATAGTCATGACACTAGGGAAACCAGTCGTCCTTGTCTTTCGGTACATGCGATAGCCAGCGTCCTGGGCCTCGTGCGCTCGAATCACAGAAAGTAGATTGTTCTTCTCCAGAAAAGCGCATGCAGCAGGATATGAAAAGAAATATGAGCATCCTCGCACATGGTTATGCACAAAGAATTCTGACGTCTTTTCTTGTCCAAATTCTTCAAGCGGATCTGCCCACAAAATGTCGCACATCAAGCCATGGGTGGGTGGCTCACGGAAACGGTCAATCTATGGTCTGTCAGCAACTAGGGTTTCTATGCCTTTGTTGGTCCAACGTACACTCCTGAGGTCATCCAGGGTATGTAATTCAGGGCTCAGCCCTCCGTGTATACAAAGGAATTGCTTGTTCATAATTGCAGCAAGAGGTAATGCGCAGAAAGATTCCATGCACGCTTCGTAGATCTTCTCAGAGTATTTATGTTTGCATTCCAGCTTGAAAGTGAAGTAGTCGGTCAGGTGTCTGCACTCATGGTTCCCCCGAAGTAGCCACAGGGTGTTGGGATACCATATTTTCAGGGACCACAAATACAGGACGCACTTGAATACCCGTTAGTCTCATTGTAACCGCAAGCTCAGGGACAGTAATTACCTCTATACTGAAGTAACCCCTATCCACGTAGTCGCCTAAGAATAAATATCGTGTCTCTGCTGGATCGCCACCGACCTCAAATAACTTCATCAAGTCGAAGTATTGACCATGAACGTCCCCGCAGACTGTGATTGGTGCGTCCATCTCTAAGAGGTTTGGTTCGCTCTTGAGCACGTCGGTTCCTTGCTGTATGATCCATAATGCTTGCTCCTCAGTCAAACGGCCCTCACGATAGAAGTGTTGCTTGAGAAATTGGAGGTTTGGTTTGGTTCGATCTTGGGGAGAGAGAAATTGATCTTCGCTGGGGGGGTGAAAGGCTGGCGCTTGGACATCTTGGCAAGCACGTCAATAACAGCACTTCCATGGGCTTGTTGCTGTACTATACCTTTACAGACACGTTCTTGCGTGCTGACCTGGTTGCCATCTTCCATAGTATGTAGGGTGAAATCAATCTCAGGAACTGGCTTCTTGTCTTGCACGGCCTGCGCCAGATGGTTGATGGGTGCATTACCATCCATTCTTGCGGTGTCGGCTGGAACAGGAAGAGTAATGGGAGGTGACCTTGGAGTTCTTCGTATCGTACAGATGCAGGTCGCCTTGCGCTAATGCCAACGCTGCCTAAGAATCTACCAGGCAGAAAGGTCACGGGCGAGTGGCGACAAGGTGTAGTGTCGAATATTTTCTTATCATACTCTTCCGAGCTTGATACGGGCGTGTCCGTTATTGTGTAGCTAAACTCGTAAAGATTACACTCGAGAGCTGGCCGATGCTGATATTGAGGAGGCAAGTGGAGGTACTTCGTTGCGCACGCGCCAGTAGAAGGTGGGGTATTATGGAGGGCAATTGACAGATTGAGTTGCGCCAGGGGAAAGAGGTCAGCGATTATGGGGGCACGTGTGCTTTCTTCAGCTCCTTTTATGTATATGTCGCCTGAATCCTTCGTGTATGAGGCTGAATAGGAGTCTGCAGGACTGGGAAAAGTGCGAAAGAGGCGAAGGATCAAGGGTCGGGGGTTTTCGCGCTTGACAAACAAAGTGGGGCACGCCTTAGTACTTAGGCAGGTCCATGAGCCCTATGAGGTTGGGGCCTTAAGGGGGATAAGAAATAAGAACCGACCCTGGAAGAGGCCCAAACTGCAACCGCCCTCCGCGCCAGTACAGAGTATGATTATCAGATCTCAACGCCCCGTTCTTTCTGATACGGTACTATCACTTGTCACTTACACCAGTGCATCTTTGGCTCTTCAGGGCTCAAGTTTATTCTAATCTCAAGAAGTTCCATCATCTACCCCATATATCCATAGCTTAATGTGCCTTACTTGGACATCCTCGGCATTACTCAGCATCTTCTAATTGCATTAGCACATCGGCATTTCTAAAGTAGCTCGCTATGTACGACAACAGTATGTACTCCTTCTCCACTGGCCAGTCTCTCATACTGATCTTTACTTCAGGATCACACCCTCTTCTTGCCCAAATACCTCTCACAGTTTCCCCATTCATATCTCTCCCTACCGCACCCACCCTGCCCTACACTTACCGGCCCCTCCCATCTACACTTCCTCCTTCGTCAACAGCCGACCCCAACACTGGCGCTGAGCGAGAGAAATACGTCATCTCCCAATCCGGTCACGCCGCGTCCCCAGAAGAAATCATAGCGTCATGCCAAGCATTACAAGAACATATACAAAAAGTGCAAGACGACGCAGTGGAGACTATCAAGGAGTGGGAGAGGCAGCTGAAAGAGCAAGAGCTTGCGGAAAAGAGAAGGGTTGCCCCAGGTTGGCTGGATAGAGACGAAAAAATCCTCGAACCGAAAAGAACCAGCGCGGCAGGGATGCCTAGAGTGCAAAGGCAGGATAGTAATCTTATGGATCAGCAGGAAGGATATCAGCGAAGAGACTCCGAAGTGTCGATAGGGCAAGATTCTGGAGGAGACGAGCTGGATCGGGCATTTGGAGGATTGGGGCTTCGAAACCGATGAGATGCCCGTATAAGAAGCAGAAATCAATTAGGGCACAATAATCCCGTAAGTTTCAATCATCCAAGAGGGATACCCACCGACAAGGGATTCACATAAACGGTAAGTTTTGGTGAATAAAACCATATAGACCCTGCCATATCTGATTCTCGCCGCAGTCTCATCTTGTCTGTTCCTTTTCGGAGGTCGGAAATTCCAAGGCCAAAAGTCCCAAGGCGGAAAGAGGCGAAAAATCTCGAGGCCAAACATCCCAAGGCCGACCAAATACAAAACAACACGGCTCATACCCCACTTGAATCCCATCTCCCAATACCTGTCCGACCCCTGGTTCTGGCAAAGGCACAGAGAAGCCGAGGATTCCGTCGCAACAGTAAAAAGCGATGCTGAATACTATAAATTGATGAAGGGATATAACCACTATAATCAAACTAGACTTATCATCAAACTGCCAAATAAAAATTGTAAAAATTGCTGCGGCATTCGTATCACAAAGCAACTTGAAAAGTTCCATTCGCTATATAGCCAAGCGCTATTCAACACCGATAGTAAATATGTATGTACTGCAAATCTCTCTATGTACAAGCTGGGGTATCATTTCCAAACAACCAATCAATAACCATCACCAACCCACCGCCTCTAATCTCGGGACGCCAGAATCACCCACTATACTCACTCAATCGCGAATCTACATCTCTCCCCCGTCCGTCCCACGCCCGTCCCACGCCCGTCCCACGTGCCATCATCCTCAAACCCCCTCCTTCGCTTCCCTTCCACTTCCACTACTCCTCGGTGGCGTCAAAAGCACATACTCCCACCTCTCCATCCCATCGACAAAAAGTCGAAATCTAAGCCTCCCCTGCTCCCCTCCATTAACATTTTCTAATTCTACAGCACCAAATTTACTATTCCCATCCGGTGCATATTTAATACACTGTTCTTCGAAATCGTCTTCGCCGGGAACTGTCCAGTAGCTTCGTAGGGGGAGGTAGAACATGCTTAAAGGGCTGGTGCTGAATTCATGTACAGTCGCGGTAGGAGGCCATTTCCCTCCCTTTGGCGGGGAGAAAGAAGTAGCGGCGAATTCATGGCGGTCGCCGCTTAAGATGACGACGCCGATGCTGCTGTTGTTATTGTTGTTGGGGTGTGTACCGACATCCCACATTGCTTCGAGGATGAGGCGGCGTTCATGGAGGTAACCGGCCCAGGTGTCAGCGGCGTTGAGACGCCAGTTGCGGGTGAAGGGGATGGAGGAGATGATGAATTTGAAGTGCACGCCCGGGGGTTCGGGGCGGGAGAGGAAGGCGAGGAGGGAGGAGAGTTGGGTGGGGCCGAGCATGGATTTGTGGGGGGAATTGGGGGGAAGGGGGGATGAGGGAGAGCGGTAGCGGCGGGTGTCGAGGAGGAAGAAGGAGGCGGGGCCGTGGGTGAAGTGGTAGTAGGAGGTGTTGGGGAGGGAGGGTGGGGGGTTTATGGAGCCGTGATAGATGGACCAGGGGTCGATGGCAGAGGGATAGGGGTCGGAGGTTTGCTGGTCCCAGTCGTTGGCTATTTCGTGGTCGTCGATGACGTGGATCCAGGGGAGATTTGCGGTGGCATCAGGCCAGTCTGGTGAGGAGTAGACTTGGCGGTATTCTCGCCTGTATGTTTCGACGTCTGTGCCGAATCGGTGGGGGACGTCGATGTAGATGAAATCGCCTAGGAAGAGCATGAATGAGACTTGGAGTTCTGGGATCCATTTGGCGAGGTGCTTCAATCCGGGAATGGTTAAGGGATGGTCAAAAGGGTTGTAGGGGAAGCGAGGCTTTATACAGCTGGTTGTAAGGAAGGTGAATTTCGTCTTTCCGGGCGCCATTTGACCAGCAGGAGGACCGGTAGTAAAAGATCCCTTCTGGTTATTTGACACTGCATATTCGTACTTTGTCGAGGGGTGTAAATTTGAGATTGTGATTGAGGTAGCGTAATCTGTGTCATCTGATAGTGAGTAGACAGTCCCAGCCCAATTCCATGCATCGTCCACTTTAGAAGAGACCTCTCGATACGAGACAAAGATCGGCAATTGAAAGTCGTTTGGCTCTCGTACTAAGATTTTTGCACTGGTATCAGATACGAATCCAACTCTGCTGAATGACAGGTCATAGCTCTGGTATAGCATGGGTCCTCGATAGACCACATCCAGCACGCCGAGTACCAGAATGAGATTGATATTCAAAGTGGTCAAGCGCCATAATATGCTTTTGGCTTTTGGAAGCCCTAATAGAATGGTCTTATGAATATCTAGAACAGTTTCGAAGGTATTGTAAGGTGAAGACAACCTGAAGGACGGATCGGTATCAGGATTGTGTACAGGAGTGTCTGTCTCAGCTGGACCGGACACAATTTCCAATCCCGTTTGCTCAAGTTGCTCGACCGAATGTTCCTTGCGAAAAGATACTTTTGTCTCTGTACGGCCATCTTTCGACAGTTTGTACCTCTTTGGTTTTTGCGACGTTGGCTGTACTGGTGGAATTGGATTGAAGACATAGGATGTAAGATATATCAGATATGCTGCGTAGATGATGGGAGGCAATTGATGGCCAGGAATCTTCATACCACGGGTTAGCACTTGCTAGAGAGACCACAGTTGATTCAAGCATACCCATCGAAAGAAGACATAGGCCAGGATACGTAAGGCAGTAGAGCTTAAAGCTGTAACGTGTGCTGCGCGGAGTGCGAAGAGGGCCATCTCCAATGAGGTCGACGAACCGTAGAAGTGCGATAATGTCTCAACATAGTGTATTGGCTATGGGGGTTGCAAGTATCATAACCCTCACAGCATTTATCACCTTCACTTCAACTCAAGGATGTCGCCTTGCCATTACGCAGCGCTGAGGTGCCAGAGATAAGGAAAGGCAGCTCGGCCCCGAAGCTGCGCGGATGGCCCCGGGCGAGCCACTAGGAGGCCGTAACGGCCCCTAAGCTAAGGTGGCAAGCTCCATCGCGGCTGTCCTAAGCGGGCGTCAAGGCTTTGAAGTTAGGGACCTACACCGAAGTCTAACAAGCTGCTGGCTCACGACAACATGTCGCTACGAATGCCAATACTTGACAGTATGCGATTGCACCAAAACCCCAAGTAAACTGAAGCCTCCATTGTGTCATGCGGATACTCTTATCCTTAATCCTTCATCATTCCCAACACACAACTCGTTTCACTATAACATCACACGGTCTGGCGCTATTGAATGTTTGTTCTTGAGTTCATTTGCCTATATACATATTGAGAAGAAATCTTTGGGTACATACCATGGATTCTTCTAATGCATCCAGGCTGTTATTCAATGATTCTCTGATCGTACCCAAAGGTTCATGTATTCGTGAAACGACATTGTGTCATCCTCTAGTGCAGTTTGTAACCTCTGAGCCTCAGCCTCGGAGAACCTTGATCTTATATTGGCAGAAAATTTCCTGGAAATATCATCATGGGAATCAGTTACACTTGGATGGCCCAAAGGAAAATGTACTACAGCTTCCTCAGTCCATGACCCATCTCGGAGAAGTAAGGACATAGCAGTGGCGGCGCTCCGAACATTGAGGTCATAGTAGTCTTTCGTGAATGCTTTATCTTCGCGCATCACTATCTTTTCTCGCAGGTTCGTAATGCGCGGATCAGAAGCCCAGGCCGAGTCATCTTGGTAGTCGGCGGCATCAATCAAGGTTCCCTTCAGGAGCACCACCGCAATGATGTATTGCATGCAATGATCGCGATCGGCGGCGTTGAAAAGATCACCAGTTTTGTCAATGATGATCATAGCGGGTAAGTGGGTTCGTACCTCAATTTTCTCGATGTCACGTGTGGGATTGAGGCCTTGGTCGCTCAGCCTTGTACTAAGCTGCAATGCGGCTTCGGCTGCTGTCAGTCCGTGGCCCTCACAAGCTACCAGCTTAACAATGGTCCTGTGAATAATCGTTTCGCCATACGGCACAGGAAGATCAAACTCCTTGTTTCGAAAGAGGGAGCTGTAGAAACCCCACCGCTCGGCTGTTAGTGGGTTTGGGCTGCCATCTTGACCCGCACGAGTCAGCATGACCAAATGGACCGCTCTCATACACGCGTCACCTGCTGCCCAGCCCTTTCGTGCAATTGTATTAGGGGCAGCACGGAAGGTTCGAAGTGGGTGCCCATCCATCCATGCCTGAGAAAGCGCAGCGAGCGCTTGGTCCTCGGTGAGGCCGAATAGCCAAGACGTAACCGCTGTTGATGCTACTTTGACCAGGATCGTGTGGTCGATACTGACAGCGTGGAATGAATTGGCAACTTGGAAGCAGCCTTGGATTTCATAGGCTTTGATCATTGCGACGAGAAGAGTGCGGACGTTCAACTCAGGCCCGTTTTGAGAAAGCTTGCCCCCCCGAGACGACCGGCTCAACCAGTCCATGACGGCGACAATGGCTCCAAGGTTATCGGAAGGATGACCCCACTCCACCCCGCCCAGTGCATCGTTATGATCAAGATACCGGATCAGAGTGCCTAGGTCGAAGGCTCCCTTGACCGGGTCTATTTGAATATCTGTTCCAGGAAGTCGGAATCCTTCTGGGACTAGGGTTCCCGGTACGGGTGGCCCTATGATCCTCCTTACAGATACTTCATCAAGACTCTCCATGGCGCATCCGAGCGAGTCGAGAAACAGGATCCGAGCACGGCGAAGAGATTCGGGGTCTTTGATAGTGTAATGGTAAACATACTCCACAATATCGATCAGTACCTGGTCGTAGGATCTCATCATGCTAGCGTCAGAATCCAATCCTGAGGAAGATCCGATCTGCTGCGGGTAACAATCTAATTGGGAAGCAAGAAATGCTGGAAAGCTCGATGAAAAAGGAAATGAACGCGAGGTCAATGGAGATGTTGTCTAGATTTATTGGCTCAATGCCTCGTTGGCTCCACTCCATGTCACGCTATGCAGATAGCTAGGGCGGACGCCGGTGCTGCCTTTAGCTGCACGTGGTAGGCTGCTGGAGAAAGAACGTATGCTTGTACCTACTACTGAGCTTGGCGAAAGAAAGTTAATTTTGATTACAGTGTTATTTAAGCCTGCTTCACCGCCTCTCTGTTTTCTACAACTAGATCGACTAGTGGCTATGGGATACATCCTGATGCCGACAGTCGAAAGCTTCTAAATTTCTCGGGAGTCAGCTAATACTGATTTTAGAGCCGCAACATATATCCATAAACTTCCAGCAATACCATGTAATCCGAGTAGCCATCTGCGCAGCGTCTGATGGCTCGCAGTTCCCTTTATCTATGCAACGACTATCCCCGCCTCCGTAGAGGCCAGACTCCGCAGCAGGTGGAACCTTCTCAGGGTGGGGCCTTTCCACACTAAGATAAGCACTATAATGCCTGCAGCCAAGGTGAAAAATGCTGCCATGCCAAAAACCCATACGATATGGACCTTAGCTTCCCATTGCGCGATATAGAACGGAATTGCAACCCCCCACCCAAGCCGATATATTGTAATGGCAATGGTACATTCGGTCGCATAGTCTATAAAGCATTCCACTGCATAGTTGACAGCAATTGGAACAGCTAATAAAGCCGAAAATGCAATGAGGAACACGCCTAATGCTAGGACCATGTAGTGGTAGTGGTGCTCTAATGCCGCGCCACTTATGCCTAGACCGATCGGAAGCACCAGGACTGGAAGCCATAAGCAGTAGAGCCGAAGCTCGGGCGCCCATATGCCATTTTTATATCGCTTGCAAATCCAGAGAGGAAAAGCGTCATTGTAAAAGGAGCCGAAACCTTGGGCAGCAAAGAGTCCAGCCCACTCGGCGAAGCTGACTAGAGCAGGACATCGTCAGTGGAGTAAATTGAATGTAGATATGAGGCTCACAGGCAGCATTTTTGGTAGAGGTGAAACCGTATCCACCTTCGCGGATAGATGTTTGAAGAAAAAGGGGTAGAAGGATGTCGATAAGGAGCGCCCATCCAAAGATGATCATCAAGGAGACACCAGCTAAGATTACTGCCGGCGATAAGCCCACAAGAATAGGAGCGGTCGCGTGCCTGACCTAGGATTTAAGACATTAGCGGTAGTCTCAAACAAGAGTTCGACAGCTTACAATCTGTAAAGAAGACGCGCCCCACGCAGTCTTAGTCCCAGGGAGGAATGTCGCTACTCTATTGGCCACGTATCTTTTGGGAAGCGAAGGTCTATCGTTCGGATTATCTCGATCAAAATGAGTCTCTTCCAAAATCATGAACGCAAAGGTTGCCGTAATGGCCAAGAGGGGTACCGGCCACCAAAAGCATACTGTCCAGGATTGACGTCCGACAATGAAGCCCCCAAAAGTAGAACTAGCAATGGTTCCTAAACCAGTACCGATGGAGTAAACTAGGAAGGCGATGCCTCTTTCATGGAGGAAACACGTATCCATAATGATGCTGGACCCGAGTACTGTAGGGAGTGAAGCAGACACTCCACTGAATACACGAGAGACTAAAAAGGGGATATAATCATCTTGATTGGTCATGAACGCCGACCAGATACAGCATCCTAGTGCACACAAGAGTGACCAAAATATTAAGGAATTTCTCCCAAAGATATATGCCAAAGGCGCGGTGAAAAGAGGTCCGACAGCCAATCCAGCCGTCTGGGCAGATACCTGACAAAACTTAGCTAGTGAAGACCATGTGTTACTCCAGTTCTTACTGTGTATGAAAGCTCTAGAGCGGTTCTTTTATAGACCGGAGCTTGAACTATGTAGGCGAGTTGCCCTGCTGATGCAGCAGCCGTGGAGCTGAAGGCTGCCAAGGAAAGGACTGCGAGTATACGGATTTTTTTCCATTTTGCCCAGTTCTTCACTATAGTCAGCTGTGAAAGCTTTTGAAGAGAGTAATGTAGGTTACCAGAGGATCGTTCGGGTCATCGCTTGGCTGAGGAATCAGAATAATTGCAGACCCGGTCGTCTTTTTGGGCTTTGCCGGGGAAGGAGGTTTCAGTGTTGTCGTTGTTGCAATATTATCGCCCTTGAGCTCTGCATCCATGCCTCATGCGCGTTGTAAATCTAGCGCAGAAAGATGGCGACAAGATAGGAAGAGGTGGGAGTAACATGGGAATCAACAGGAAGGCATTGGATAGTAAGGGTTTTGCGCATGCATGCTAGCGCGGTACCGACCGTAAATTTCCAGGGTGTGCTGCATACATCATAGGTAAACTTGCTGCTTGTACCGATGCCTATACAAACGTTCAAACCCCAATCAAGAGAACATTCGGGCCCTCGTCACCCTCGGAAAACACGGGATATGTACCGGGATGCCGCATATCTCTCATCCCATCTCCATGCGCACATAGTAAGAGCTGAAGTCGATCAATGCGACTGGACGTCATTAGGCGTTCTCCACACACCACCAGCCTCGATTTTCGCTTGTGACACGTAACACTAACATGTTGATTGCCGAAGTCTCCATTGACTGGATCTGGCCTTGGGTCACATCTACACGCTACGATGACATTGGCTACAAGTGCTCCGCCTCCACTATGCATATTGTGTAGCTGGATTCGGGACATATTACAACCCTTGAGCCGTCTAGAAAGTATCCGCAGGATGCAGTCCATATACACGGTTGGATACTGTTTCCGATACGTGTCGTATGCATATGTGACTGAAGTTGAATCTGGACATCTTCTGCTATGCTTTGCCTCTTGACTGCACTGTCTTGGTTTGAAGCTCGTATAGAGCTGCATACGGGGAGCTGAATTTGGCCAATTATATTTGCACAGCGTGCGTCAATAGCACTCGCAATAGAGCCACTTTCAGATTACAACGTTCCAAGACGTCGAAGATGCAACTCACCCACACGCCTCTTGTGGATCAAAGGATTTGTGGTACACTTTTCTTGCTTCTCTCAACCCCCGGATTACATGGTTCTGAACACAAGAACTCGAGCTGAGCTCAAAGAACATACCGTGTTAAGGTATGCCAAACTCAATGTGTCTGTGTTGAAACGGAGCTCTTCACCATAAATAGTCCCGCCGCTCATGTACGGCATATATTGTGACTACTTATAACAATTAGACTATACAGTCCACCGCCATCCTGTTGTACAGCTTTCTGTGATATTATTGCTTGATTGACTCCTCTGAACGCAACTGTCTCCTTGTTACAATACACTGAAGATGCGAATCTTAATATCTCTCGTCCTGATTCTGTCAGATTTAATTCTCAGATTACATGCCATTGCTATACCATACTCTAACCCATCAAGCATCGTGGAAGTTGACATTGAAAACACCCTTAATCTGTTCAGCTATTGCGTGGACACTCACAATTATACAATGTTAGATTTGGTCTTCAGCTCCGACGCCGTAGCTGACTTCGCAACATCGGCTGGATACGTCAAGGGTCTAAGTTCTATCCAAAAAGGTCTAGAAGCAGCACTGGGCGGAACAACTAGCCAACATTCCCTGTCCACTTATATAATCAACGTACAAGATCATGATACGACAGAAGCTACTGCAAGTAGCTACCTTCAGGGTGCGATATTCGGACAAGGAAATCTTACTGGTCAATACCTAATCACCTATGGGTCGTGAGTCCACTCTACTTCTGAACATTGAGAAAGGGAACTCGACTTATCCCTAATACAGTTACATCGATCTCCTGCAACTTACAGCGCAGGGCTGGAGGATATACAACAAAACACTGATTGTCACCGTATGAATCTTCGAGTCCTTGGCCATCTATGTACTGACCTAATCACAGGGCCAACAGGGGAATCCTCAGGTCGTTCAAGAGACATAATTGGCGGTCTTGATGGCGGACACTTGCTTCGTCCAATTACCGGTTTGCAAAGGATAATGATGAATTGTGAAACAGAAAGAACCTCTAGGAAGAGACACTCTCGTCAATAGAAGCATCTCATAGTTATCTGGCTACTCTACGACTCTGGGAGAGAAGGAAATCGTAGTCGTGATAATAGCGACATAGCCCCAAAGATAGCATATGCAAGCGTTAGTCCATTGAAACCAAACGGCTGGGCCCAATGAAAGAGTGATTTTTCAAGATCTCTGTGCCATGTTCTTGCATATGAACATGATCCTTGAAGGTGCATTCCCAGTGAAACCTCGACATATCCAAGACGTTGTTAAAGGATCAATGCCTTGGTGAAGCGATGTCAGTAAAATTGCTGACTGCATAAGCATTATGAGCTCATTGACGCCAGAATCTACAGCAAGGTGTGGCACGTGCTGCCCGACGACTTGGACCATCCTGCATAACGCAACTGTGCCCCGAGCCTATTGTTTGAGAAAATCAATGATGCTCCAGGATCAGCACTAGCTCCCATTGGGCCGCATATATATATCATATCCTTGTACCAAATTTCATCAATGGTTCGTGAACGTCTTCCCGGGTGCATGATCTTATTCATTGACATATAACTAGCAATCTCGAGTACGAAGCTTCTGATAACCTTCACCATTCCCAATGGATAGCCAATACCAAGTTGCGCATTATGGCGATGACCGGCAACCTCAGTATCTCGCCGGAATTATAATTTGTATCATCATGATTCTGATTTCATTGAGCGCACGACTATACGCCCAGTATCTGATTCAAAAGCTTTGGCAACCAGACAACTGGCTAGCTACAATTGCAGCTGTGCGAGCGCCCTCCTCCTTCCACTGGTGAACTATCTAATGTCTCAATAGCTTCTCACGCTTGGAATAAGTGCAACCATCCTCGTCACTTTACACAATGGCCTTGGGCTCCATGTGGTACACATAGCAACCCTATTGGATCCCTCAGGACCGTCTTAGCTTCTAACATCTCACAGGCTCGTGTCCTCAAAGAGGATCCTAACCCTCCCCAAATGCTCCTTCGTTATGCACTGGTACAACCCCTTCAAAATCGTAACGGTTGCCTACTCAAAGTGGATACTAATTGGAGCAACACTAGACTGGATACATAATATCGGTTATTCAAGGCCTTGCTGTTATGTTTGTCAAACTGTCGATCCTCTCTTTTTATCATAGGATTTTCACGGCTCGCAAACGAATTTTCAAAATCTCCCTCATAGTCGTTGGTACATTCGTTGTTCTTGTCGGCATAGGCTCGACTATCGAGTTCATACTCCAATGCCTTCCAGTTTCATATTTCTGGGTAGGACAAGCATATCTCGCGGCTGAAATGGAGCCTCCCTCCCCTTCCCATCACCATGGATGGTGTATGCCGCAAGCATTACATCTAGCTGTTCCGCTTTTTGCTGGGTTAGTGAGCGATATCACCATCCTTATACTTCCAGCAATTGGCCTCTGGAATCTGCAATTGGCAAGAGACAAGAAATTGGGCGTATACTTTGCACTGTCTCTTGGGATCTTTGCGTGCGGCATCGAAATTGTACGAATATATTACTGCTACCAGACGAGCAACGGAGACGGCACAGACATCACTTGGACAAACGCTGGTAGCCTGATATGGACCGTAGTTGAACTTTCGGTTGCAGTGGTTTGTGCGTGCGTTCCAGCTTCAGCGCCGCTTCTCCAACGGATCCGAAAGCGAGGAAATGATCGAAATAAAAGCCCCTATCGTGATTCAAAGAAGGACCAGGGGTGGCCACGATCTGGGTTTTACACTATCTCGCGCAGTGGTAGAGCTCGAAACGACAATGACAGCTTGAAAGGTTTGAAAGAAGGTTCTGCATCGAACAACATAGCCCAGAATCTCGATTCTGCAGTAGACGATCCATACAGCTGCGTGATTGCCCATGATTCAACCGTGGGGGCAAATAAAAGCCCCCAGCCCGCGATACCACTGCAAGGGATTCAAGTCTCGAAGCGTTTGGATATATCACATGCCCCATTGGGTAACCATGAGACAGTATAAGGAAGAGACGAGGCTGGTTATAAGGTTATGCTTTGGACAAAGTAACATGGCCTGTTTCCAAAGGACTAGACTGATGCCCTGGTTTGCAGAATAAGACAACACATAACCCATTCGCAAAGGGTTATCAGGGACCTGTATGCAGTAGTGGAATCCTAGGCATTCTTGAGAGGATAAATATAATTTCAGAAGTCTTCGGTATATCATGATAGAAAAAGAGCCTTTGCAGTATCGCCAATCCTTACAGATAACTCCAAAATCGAGATTTTGATGGCACCCTTGAGAATGTGGTATGTCGCTAGGGCAAATGACTTCGCCCAATTTCTTCAAGTACACCTATGTGGTGCCTTAAGCTTATGACCGTCAGTATCCTAATTTGACAATGTTGCTAGCTAAATCCGCCTTATTCGCGTACCCCTGATGACAAAAAAATAACAGGGCGCCTGGCATTGTGTTGCGATAGAATCTGCCGCCATCACCATGGGCAACGCAGTGATATGATCGTAGATCCATGTTGATGACAGCATAGAATAAGATCGACTAAATAGTCCAAAAGGCCGAGGTTCAGTTTCAGCTTTTATGGTGTACATGTCACATTATGGAATCCCGCCATGCATGGATAGAAGGAATATCCATGGATGGCAGAATCCACCAATGGAATGCAACATACACAGTGCAAGAGGTCGTCATTGAGCGTTAGCGCAATATTACCCGGTGCCTCAGTTGCATTCCATTGATGGTTTTCGCCATCTATGGACGGAAAGCATATACATGGATGGCAGGGATCCATGAGTGGAATGCAACAGGTATGGTAGTGTAGAACACGCGAACACGTGTATTGACCTTCCATGCCTTGCAGCTTAACAGGTCATTGCGCACCGTCGGGTTCCCTCTACTTCGAGTAAGTGCCTACCTTGTCCGCCCGCCATGTATGAGCGTATGAGATGCTGTCGATCCAACGAGGATATGTCGCATGCATACAGCGGGGCTTCCAATGCGCCACATCTACGGCTTTTCCACACCCATACACGTGCGCCTTGAAATGCCTGGGAGATATGCAATGCCAGAGCCTGTAATCTGTCAGACTTGGGACGAACTAGTCGCTCTGGATAATACTAACAGGCGTTTTCTACTTGGCCCATGGGGTAGCTCATGATGGACGATAATCATAGCACGCACACTCTGCGAACCTAAGGATCAGCAGTGGTATAGAAAAAGTGGGGTGGATTGTGCATGCATCTTACGGCCTGGGAAACATGGCAGGAGATCTGTCCAGCAAGTAAATATTGTGCCACACGCGTTCGTACAAGTGGGGGCTATGAGGTCCATTGACTAGATGGTGGGTGGGACCAGAGATTATTCCAACATCACACTTACGAGCAAGGTTACGATTCGATGACGCTCTTTTTGTGGGCTTTGTGTCCAAGCACAAAGATAGGGTCTCTCCCAATGTTACGTCACCTTGCATACTCTAAGTAAGGTACCTATCTATTGGTAGCGATACTAATGCAAGCAACAGTAACTCCGGTCCGATAACTCAGTGCTCGCTACCAGTGCAGATGAGTTGGTATCAACACATTATACAAAGAGCATCACCGCTGCCATCATCTATACACGCATAATTGGGCAAGTGCACCCGATAAACCAAGCGTAAAGATAATCTACGCATGAGCTGAATTAGAACATGACAACGAAAGCGATACAAGGCGCAGAGAAACGCGTCCAGATGACGCCAGAGGAGGTGGAGAAGAGGGGAGAGACAGCCAAATGGTATAACGAGAAAATAAATGTGCCAGCTGGGGCGCAAGCTCTGCTTGAGCAATATTCGGGCTTTTCACCTGATCAAATTATTCCTCATGTAAAGAATTTGGTAAGTATCTCTCCTATCACCAGCACCGCAAACCTATCTTCCACAAGGCTTTCCCAGTAAAGCTCATGGAGTGTGGGTGATAGCGTGAGCGTGCCTTTAAGACTTGGCCATACCCTTGCATCGGACACTTGAGGTTCCTAGACCTCACTGCAGCTACTCATCCGACTTACCCCAATATTGTCTCTCGACTCAAATCTGGTCAGACATACCTGGATGTAGGCTGCTGTCTGGGTCAAGACCTCCGCAAACTCATGAACGACGGAGCTCCCTCTTCTGAAGCGATGTATGGAATAGATATAGAATCCGCCTTCTTCGATCTAGGCTACGAGCTCTTTCGTGACAGAGAGAAGATGCATGCGACATTTCTCGCTGTGGATCTAGCCACACCTGTCCTTCCGAGCATCGAATCCCTGGAGTCTAAATTTGATATCATCAGTGCACAAAGTTTCTTTCACCTCTTCACTCTAGAGGACCAAGTAAATGCCGCGATACATCTCGCGAGGTTTACAAAGCCCATATCAGGGTCGATCATTGTGGGACGTCAGCTTGGACTCATGGAGGCACGGGAGACCGAGGGGCTTACTCCCGAGGCCACTGTTTTCTTACACAATCCTGACTCGTTCACCAGTTTCTGGCAAGACGTTGGCGCCGCCACAGATAGCAAATGGAAGGTAGACACTAAGGTTGAAAAGGCTCCAGATCGGGTACTTCACCAATCGTGGGCAGCGCCTGGGATCATGATCCTTGTTTTCACAGTAACAAGGCAGTAGCTATCTTCTTCTCGTGGTTAGCGGGCTACCTAATCTCGTCATTAGCAAGACTATGTAAGATGGTGGACGATTTTGTTGTAGGCAACTAGCCTGGAAGAGCACCGCTATCGAGATTTTATATCTGGGAAAATGGGGCACTTGATCATTAGACAACTAGCTTTGAGTCACCAATCTAATATAAAGCTCTATGATGTTTTACCCACGCTAATATTTGCGAATCGATCGCTTGTCCTATTGGTTCGCCTGTTACTAAGTATTAGCTTTTCTCGGCAAGAGTTGTCACAGATCAGAATCTGTAGGCTATTAGCCTTTCCTTGCCCTTCGTACTTTTAGCACTTCCTTAATCTGAGATTTCGGGGCGGTCATGACATATATGCAACGCCACTATCGCCCATATCTGGTATTATATACATATCGCTTCCCTTAAGTTATGATCGATGATTTTGGCCAGGTCCTTGCCAATCACCATGTCGGGTGCTCTCAAAGTGTTTGACTCGCGCACGTCAAGAACACACACAGTGCCTGTAGTAGACAACCATGTGAAAGGCTCAGATCTCGCGCAGATTCGGGGCCCCAGCAACTTGGATAAGAAAGGGAACCATAGTGGTCAAAAGCTCCGAGTCTTCGACCCTGGATATGAGAACACAGCTATCATGCGGTCGGACATTACCGTTACGTAAGCTAGTCCCAGAGGCACTATGGTCGTGCTGACGAGTGCCTACCGGTAGAGATGATATTACGAGCTCTCTTGAATTTCGAGGACACAGGGTTGAATATTTGGCGCGTAGTTATAAATATGAAGAGATCAGCTTCTTGCTAATATGGAGCCGTATACCCTCGGCAGAGGAAATGAACAGCTTTAGAGGAGAAATTGCATTAGCAAGTCGAGATGTTCCTCAATCGGTCGTGAATGTGATTTCATCTTTTCCGTATACAAGATCAATTCCTCAACTTCTGCTATATGCATGTGCTGACTACGACCACAGAACTACCACACCATTTATGCCAATGATCATGTCCGCACTGTCTGCTTGGGTGGGATCGGAGCCAGCGGCTATACCAGCTATATCAGGTGCAGGACTATACATTGGGAACATGCCAGCAGTGGATCGAGCCATTGTGCGAACCTTGGCAGCTTTTAGTGTTGTCGTCAGTTTAGTGCACTGCCATCGATCGGACCACAGTTATACTCCCGCCGATTTAGATGGCGGTTACCTATCCAACTTGCTTCGAATGATGGGAATTTGCGGGCCAAGTAGGCGAGGTTTGAGCTCCGAGGACATCGCGCTCATCGACCAATTGTGGATCATAGGCGCTGACCATGAGTTGACCAATTCTACAGCAGCACTTCTCCACGCGGCTTCTTCACTTGCAGACCCTATCTCGTGTGTGATTAGCGCTGTGGCATCGAGTTATGGCCCTTTGCACTTCGGTGCTGCTGAAAGCACCTACAGATTGATGCAGCGGATTGAAACTCCTCAGAATGTGGGCCAAGCCATCGTTCAAGTCAAGCTGGGTAAGCAGCGCCTTATGGGCATTGGGCACCGCGTCTGGAAAACGAAAGATCCGCGGTGCGAGCTAGTGAAGCGGCTGCTGAAGCAATTGAAAGAGAGAGGTCGCGAAGATCCTTTGATGGCAGTCGCTGAAGAAATCGAGCGTCAAGTGTCTGCTGACCCATATTTCCAACAACGCAGGCTCTGTGTGAACGTGGACCTATACTGGATCTTCTTGTACACGGCCTTGTAAGTCAATCACCTATTGTCCTACGTGATGAGGTTCGCTTGAGGTATAATGACCGGCGTACTAGGGACATACCCCTCGAGGCAATTCTCCCAATGTTCCTCGCCAGCAGGATGTCCGGATTTATGGCACACTGGCGCGAAGCTATGGGTGAGTCTGTGTCTCAATAACAATGAAATATCAACGCGATTTACGCATTGCTGACTTTGGTGTGCTTCCAGCCCAACCGATCAAATTGTGGAGACCAAACCAGGTATTCGTCGGCACCAGAGCAAAGGAGCATTGGACTCCGGACCCGAAAGCGAAGATCTGATTGCTTATCCCTACAAATAATAGCATAGAAGTTACTAGAAGACTTCAGCTAAATATAAATCAAATAATACTATCTCTACTATAAATAAATGACATACTCCAGGTCCTAGAAACCCTTACCTAGGAAGTTTCGGCTCGGTGATGAGCTGGAAAAGGTAGAGACGTGTTTATTTTCGCTACACGCAAGACTATGAAAAAAATGGTATAAATATTCTTCCAAAGCGGCACAACATAGATCCATTCCCATGGAAGCTTACTAGATGTTGCGGAAGCGAAGTCAAAGAAGGTTGTGAGATATAGATTTTTGCCATCTCCCTCTTTAAAAGCTCGAGCTGAATGAGTCCACCCTTCTCGGTATAGATCAACGACTTTTCAATCTCCAAAGTTCTTTCTCTGTTGTTGGTCTTGCCACAGATTCTTCAGTATTTCACTGAGTAGGCCTCAAACAATTTGTGTGACGTTGTCTTGTAGGTGGTAGATCGACGTCTTCGAGCGTATGGACGTCGAGTTCTCGATTATTCATCGAGGTAAATCTGTGGTCTCGGTGTAGAGCAGGAGAATTGAATAGATTCGAATTTTTCAAAGGACTGATCAAAATCCCGAAGTAATGGCCAAACAGGGGCTTGTGGTTCTTCAACTCAGGTAGTGTACCGGACGTGGAGTTTCTTGGGTCTGAGCTTGTGCTAGAGAGAAGATATTGCCGGTAGGATAGAGAATCGTCACCCCATGGTCCCTGCTAGACATGATCGTGCCAACAATGCCGTCTGCCTTCGTAAGCTCCTTCTTCGAGGGGGAAACATCCAAGGGTTGACGGCGTCCATGTGTAAGAGGTATAGGAATTTCGTGGGTGTTTGGTCAAAGCTTAAGCACCCAAGCAAGCTCATTCTCCTGTGCACCCTCAGTCGCCAGTCATTTGGTCTTCCCCGTTGCTTGTTGCCATCCAGCCCCTTAGGCTTGCTATTGCAAGCTTGAAATTCTCGTTCAACGACGTATCCCCTATACAGTATACAGTCACAGTTGTCAACATGCAGAAAGTGTCAACATTGGGTGGTAGTTGATATATGCTTTGAGCAAGGTTCATCTAAACATGCCAAGACACGTTAACTATACAAGGTAAAGAGCTAAACCGCTGCAAGACCTCAATTATCCGACGCTCTATCATCTTGGCGATGATGAGATGACGCAGTCTGGCTTCCTTTGAGCTGGACTGCCCAACGCAAAGGATTTTGCAGACAGCGACGACTACGTCGATTGGGTCGAGCATCACAGCGACCGCTCTCGAGTCCCCGCGTCGAGCCCTTCAAGCGTTGCGACAAGTGTAACAAATGTACCACGGAGGAGGAAGCTCTCAAGGTGGCGTAGTTTGGTGGGGTATGGAGTCTCGAGAAGGAAGATGCGTTTTGAAAAGGGTCAGTAGGGCTGTAGTTGTAACGTGCAATCGTGACTTCTTGAATGAGAGTTATAGCATGGAGGAGGTTATGTGGCCTATCATAGGTAGCTACCAAACAGGAAGCTTATGAGACGGTGAGAAGGCCGGATATGGCTTAAGAACCTGGGCACAGCCTTGTTTAAAAGTCTAAGAAGCCATCGTTGACACACTCCCATTGCCATTATGCCATTAGCTGTAACAAAATGATCCCTCTCCGCAGCATGGCATATAGCCACGACTGCGATGAGGGTGGCTAACCCAAGGAATTCAAACCTTTTTTCAGCGTTCGAATGTTTAACACACTCCGCGTCAGCCAATTCGACTCTTATGCTCTTGTATCATACAACTTGTGCTCCTTCTGAGCACAAGACTATGTCAAAAGCATGCAGTCTCATCCATATGCCTTGCTACCTAAGCTGAGACCTTTATGCAAGGTCTCTACGCTTTTGTGGGTGGAAAGCAATTCAGCACAGTGGCATCACTTCGTATCCTCTCCGATTCTTATGCTAGTGGTACATCTCGACTCGTGATCATGAAGAGCTCAAGGCTATGTCCAAAGCATGTATTCTCATCCATATGCCTTACAACCCAAGCTGAGACCCTTATGCAAGGTCTCTACGCTTTTGTAAGGGGAAAGTAATTCAGCACAGTGGGATCACTCCGTATCTCAGATCTGCAAAGTATCAAAGTACATATAGTGCAACCTCGAGAGGTCGATTAACCATCGTAAAGGTACTCAAGACGATGCTTCAAATAGCGATCGTAAGACCAAATCTCTTTGGTGCTTCAGAGCACAACCTTCGAAAAGGTCGACAGAAGTCGTAAAGGCACTCTTCAATACCGCGAAAGTTGGTTATAAATCAACCGAACTAACCCTTCAGTTCGAAAACATCAAGGCGTAAGGGAACTTCAACCAAATCAACCGAACGAACCCTTCAGTTCGAAAACATCGAGGCGTAAGGGAACTTCAACCAAATCAACCGAACTAACCCAGTCCGAAGACTTCGAGGCGTCCAGGAACTTCATCCACATCAACCGAACTAACCCAGTCCGAAGACTTCGAGGCGTTCAGGAACTTCATCCATTCAAATCAACCAAACTCTCCCTTCAGTCCGAAAACATCGAGGCGTTCAGGAACCACAACGCTTACCTTCGCTATCGTGATCAATCTCCATTAAGAAAGATCCCTCAGGTACTCAGTAAAGTGTTGTCCGTTTGTCGTCTGGTACAAAACCTTCGCTATCCGGATGAAACCCTTCAGTTACCCGGTAATGTATGACGTTAGTTTGTCTCAAGCAGAACCACGGTCCTTCCCTATCGGTTAGATTCCTTAGGTACCCAGTAAATTGGTGCGCAATGTTCTCTTCATCTCAGCCTCTTCATCCTCTAATCATCTTTCTTCAAATCTTCTTGCTTCACATCTTCCTCCTTCATCTTCTCCTCCTTCGTCTCTTTTTCCTCCAGCTCGCCCCTTCTCGTCTTTGGTTTCTCTGGCTTCCTCGCCTTCTGGACTCTTCCATGACCGGGAGCTGAGGTGCGAGGGGGGGGTTCTGAGCCCGGAAAGGGGCCGGCGGAGGTTGCTCGGCGAGGGGAGAGGGTGCATAACCTTGGTAAGGCGAGGGTTGGTAAGGGAAGGGCGGTGGGGCGTAAACCCCGAAGGCTGGGTATTGGTAACCCTCGAAGGGGGTGTAAACTTCGGGAGGGGGGGCGTAACCCTCGTAGGGCGATATATGGAGGGGGAATTGCCCCGGGATGTAGAGGAGGTGAGGGGGCTCCTGGTAAAGAGAGGGGTGTTGGAGATGAGCCAGCAGTAGACATGATTGCAGTGTGACCACAGAAGACTATAATAAACATTATTTGTTCAAAGAATATGAAGTAATGTTGTAAGCGTGTTCTGTACGTTGCAGAAGAGAGCGAGACGAGAGGAAAATTTTGTATGTTTACTATTGTGTCCTGCGCTAGTCCAGGTTGGGTAGCCCATTGTTTAGGCGATACTGCGGTATATTCGATCGAGGTGATCGCGGAAATGTCACGAGAGCCCTCTCAGTCTCACTGTGCACCATCCAGGTCCTCTTTCTGCGTACCACCTGTAGAATCATTTCTGAACAGGGAGTCTACCATTCCTCCATTGAGACAAAAGGTTGGCATATTTCAGCTCTGCTCATATCAAAGGGAAGCACACCAAGGCAATACTGGGGAGTGAGGTATCATCACCAAAACAAAGATTGAAGTAGACGCAACCCCTATTCAGAAATAAGACTGACCGAGTAAATCCAAGGGAACTGCAGACCTTATACCAATTACCGCCCATGCTCATTCGCCATGAACACCACCTAGACCCCATATCCATACCATCAGAACTCTTGCTCATAATCAGAACGGTGCCTTCCATCTCGGCCCACCCACTCTACTGGCTTTATGCAACTTTCCAGTCCGCAACTCCACACCCGGCATCTCCACCAAAGCCGGTGGTGCCTTGACCCATCCCCCATCCTTTGGAGGCGTAACTGCCCTGCTGACTTCCTTCGTCGAAATATTGACCATGGACTTGGACTGCAACCCAGCCGGTATGTCTCTCTGCGACTCTACCGCTCTCCGTTTGGCCTCAGCTCCAGCACGCTTCTGAGTCTGCATCCTGGCCTTAGCAAGCTTGATAGCCTCTGCGTCGACTCCATCATTGGCCAAGCGTTTCTGAGCATCGATCTTAGGCTTCGAAATCCATCCTGCGTCACTCTCACTGGCGGTGCGTCTTTGTGTAGGCTTTGTGCCATCAACATCGCTCATGATACGCTCGATACGACTCATCTCCGACGAGTGGGACGGACGCCTGCCAGGTTTTCTGTTCCAGCTCCAGTCTCTCTCCATTAGGACTGGACTATACACATCTTGGCTTGGGGTCAACGTCCGGTCACTGAATCCATCAAAACTTTGAGAACGAGATGCCTTTTGTTGGACATGACCGGAAATCTGCTTCGGAAGCTGTTGTGCCATTTGATATACCTCTGAAGAGGCCGGCTCCGGTTTCTGTACAGAACATTTTGAATGTTCAATGTACTGATGCATCAAATGCTGAGGCGGTTGAAGCGGTGGCGGAGTTCGGTGCTTTGGTAGCTGTTCCGATTGCTGCAAATTATCAGACTTGGTTTGATTCTGCTTGGGCATCAGGGGCGGGACCGTCAAAGCCGCTCGTGCTGCAGCAACCGAACCTCTTCTCTTTGGCGGCAGAGGAGGCACCTCGAGTATACAAGCTTGTTCGATAACGTCACGGGCTGTTGCTGGCTGATAACAGCTACCAATGTTGGGATCGTTGAAGATCTGCTCAGATAATTCGGTGACATCGACAAAAAGCTTCAAGATATTCCCCGTCCTTTGGTTGATCCCAGACTCGCTTATACTTTGAAGGCAAAGGCTAAGGCCCTGCCGTTCGTGATCGATAAGCCGGAACATCTGGAGGGACTCTGGAGAAGCAACAAGCGGAGATTTATGAGGAAGCTGACTGAGGACTTTCGGAAAGAAGGCAATCCTTGGTGAGCCGATTGATACCGATGATACGCTGGATACGGGCGATATGGGAGATGGAGAATCATCGTAAGTCGAGGAAGATGTCGACACTGATGAGACAGACCTACTCAATGGACGACCACTGTTTCCAAGGCTCGTACTCCTCGACTTGGACTTGATAGTTTGGACAGTGTTTTCGTGAGTCTTGGCATTGCCGGACATGAAGCTGATGATTGACATATGACGGCATAGATCTGCAGCGAGATACTGCTGCTCTGGAGTCTCAAGAAAATCACGCCTTAGTCCGACGCCGCAATTCGTGCCTTGATTGCCTACAAGACAAGCGAGGAATGCGAACATATATGCGTGAGGAGTTTGATCTGTGGTATTTGGGGAATGCTGGATTGCAAGTTGACTGATTCGGCCGAGCAGGAAAGCTGATAATTCGGATTTGAGTTGAGCCTGGTCTCGTTCGCTAGCCATGAGCACGTATGGATGGTTGAGAAGGTGTGATATGAATCGATAAAGGACTGAACGGACATCAGATATGGAGGTCGCCGTCGATTCTCTATCGTGCCCATGATCGCCGCAAAAGCATTGGTCTTTGTTATACAGCTCGAGCTCTTGGAAGATGCTGTAAATGATATCCTCAACCTCGAACAGACAGCCGGAGAAGCTTTCACGCACGATGCTGTCAATATAATCCTCCAGTTGACGTCCTAGGACGGAAAGGATCATCATTTGATATAGGAATTCAGGCCCAATAGCTCTGTTATCGAGGTTACTGGCCACTATCCACGAGAATGGTATAGACTCGAAATGGCTATCGTCTCCGAGATTGTCACTTGGAAAGACAGCATATCGTACGGCTCTGATTTGGGGCAAGAAGAGACGGCTTTCCACCAGACAGGCTTGTATCAACCATTCAGGTACGCTAGCAAACCATGCTTGCTTGGCATAATACTTTGTCTGAATGGTGATCTTTGCCAGTGGTATCTCGAAGTGGCTTTCAATCGTCGGACTTGATTGCTTGGTCATTGGAGCTTGCAAAGCTGCCATAATATACGCTTGATAGAGGACACTTGAGCCTGAGGTGGTTTTACCTGTCCATATGTGGTCTGGTTCAGAGAATGGCCGGAAGTTTTTGGAAAGGATTTTATGGCCATTCTCAATAGCATCGATAATTTGGGTTCTTATCCTAGGTGCTGACGTAAAGGAAGATAGTCTTTTAAGGGTGATGATTGCATATGCTGTCGTCTCACAGCCACCACTGCCCCAGGAACCATTCGACTTCTGAGTGTGTAGGGTCCGGGTCAGAGCTTGAAACAGGCAGATGATAACCTTATCCTGGATAGCTGGATCGTCAGGAACAGGCACACACCCACGTGCCCTTAGCTGAATCAAACGCACAAACACCTCAACCATCAGCATGATTGGGTAATTTGGGGATCGGTTCTATACAAGGTTAGTAATTTCTCAACATCAGACTTCTGTACTGACTGATTGGTCTTCAATTCGCCCATTTGTGGTCCACCAGTAATTACACAAGAAAGCAACAACTTTCTGTATTTGCAGCATCTGTTCACTATTCTCGGGAACCATGTCAAGCAGAGCCTTGAGGACATGACAATTCGTTCTGAAACTTGGATTCTTGTCTTGTGCATACGTCTTGAAGTACTCCTGGGTCTCGTAACACTTTATCAATCCCTGTGGGGAAGCATTCCGTCCGAGTAGAGCCAAAGCCGAGATAGTTCTTGCCGTGTTGTCTGCATCTGACTCGACATACGGCGCGAACCCGGTTACTCCGTTCTCCAATTGCAGACAGTCTTGCAGAAAATCGCCGGCAGTGTTCAAAGTTCGAATACCCAAATCTTTAGTAGTGAAACCGTTCTCCAATAAAACTGACATCACACTAGCGAGTTCGAAGATTGTGGTAGGAAACTTAGCCGGCACTCCTCCAAAAGACTTCTCGTCACCGACTGAAACAATGTGGTTAAGATACGCCTCAGCTTCATCATCCCATTCAGTACAATTCATCAAATAAGCGGCTGTGGATGCTGGTGATGCCATCATTGAGCCACAAGTCTTATGCTGTACTACTCGATCAAAGTCAATCTCTCCGATTCGTCCCTCTAAAGAGTGAATTGCCACCGTCCTCGTAGTGCTGTACAGTGCCGCAAGTGTATGATTTGATCTCTTATTAGGTTTCGTTTGCAGGAAGAGTTCCCTGCCTGGGAAAACAAACCGAACGCCTTCAAGTTCAAGCATCTGCAGAAGTTTGGTGATCAATGGCTGGAAGCCAGTGTTCGTCGCTGTCGAATCGATATCCCACTCTGAAAATTTCGTCTCCAGAAAGTAAATTGCTCGAGTTTTTCTGTGTATCAAATCCTCGGATGCTTTTCGGAGTTGATAAGGGCGCGAGATGTGTCTGGACAACGCCAGCAATGCAGCCAGGCTATTTAGAACACAATCGACCTCAGACGAAAAGCTGGACCCACCCCAGCCTCCATCAGGCTGTTGAGTGTTCAACAGGTATTCGAAACTTGCTGGAAACAGATAGTTGGTGTTGCCATTGACGGTTTTGGCAATCATGGCAACCCATGCTGTGTCGTATATTGAACAGGTCATTGAAGAAACCCCATAGCTGGAATCATGGTGCTCAACTAGTCGTCGGACTAGCGAACTCGCCCTGGAAGAAGGATTGACTCGATCGTGCAAGTACATCTTGGCTAAGCGCAGGAATCAATTATGGCAGCCGCAGAAAATATTCGCAGTCATGAGCAAGGAGAGATCTAAATATTTTCAACGACGGGGCTAGATATACATTCTTTCTGACCACCTCCGACGGTGCCATTGAATGCGCAGAGGTCTCCCCCGAGCCACTCCTGGAGAGGAAGTCGGGGATGACCGGCCAATTGAAGACGAAGCCATGGCGTTCTAATCAGAGGTCAACATAATCTATCAGCTACGCACTCGGCTCAAACTGTCAGGCGTTTCTGGAACTGGGCTTGTAAAGCCGCCGAATACAAACCATTGTTGTATGGTTCATGCGGTGAGCTGCCAGAAGGGGAAGCTGCAGGGCACCGTCGATCGCGGGGGGGGCAAACGCTTAAGGGGAGCCGAGGCAGTTTTACCCCTTAGCAACCCTCTTCCACCTTCCACCTCCATCTCATCTGCTCCATCTCCGTTGATGCTGCTCCGGGAAGATCGACAGGTTTATGCTTGAGTTCTTTATCTACTCGTTGTCTTTCCCTTGGTATTTGAGAACACGACTATGATTGGATAGATTTACAACCAACAGTCCTCGCTTTCGCTGGACTGACCGATCCACTGGTGCCAACGCCTGGTGATGCCGATGGCTTTAGGGGCAGGAATCGATAGAAGCTGCGTCGAGGTCGGTATGCGCTAAGCTAGAGGTCTGCTCACGTTTGTCCTCGTCGGATAACTACACCTATCAACCAATATATCCTATTTTAAGCCTAGATTGGCTTCTCGACGGGGCCGGACTTGACGCACCCTTCCGATTGGCTCATTACATTCAGCCCAAATGTAAGGATTTGTCCTGCATTAGCGCAGCAAAGTCGAGTGCAAACACTCCAAGCATCTCAATATGACTGATGACCTTCGGACTGATCGCTCATTTGAGGTACCATTTCCTCCAAAATCTGCAATTCAATGCGTCTACGGTTCGCAGTACAGTGAAGAACATGAACCAATCATGCCGACACTAATATTCACCCATGGGGCTGGCGGCACATTAAAAGCAGATGCTGTCGTGAATTTCAGCAACGGTTTTGCATTAAATTCGAAGGCTGGAATAGTATGCTTTCAAGGCAACATGAATCTCAAATCCAGAGTCAAAATGTTTAATGCCGTCATGGATCATCTCGCCTCTCCAAAGTGTCTAGGTGGACGCTCTATGGGTGCGAGAGCTGCAGTCATGGCTGCTACAGATCAAACAACTCATTTGGTACTTATTAGCTACCCGTTGCACACTGACAAAGAACTTCGGGACCAGATTCTTCTCGATCTCCCAGCTTCGGTCAAAGTCATATTCATAACCGGGACCAAAGACACAATGTGTGACCTCGATAGGCTCGAAAATGTTCGGAGCAGAATGAATTGCAAGACTTGGAGGGCGGTTGTCCAGGAAGCCGATCATGGAATGAACCTCAGTCCTAGGTCAGGGACCAAAGATGTTGGGAGAAAGACGGGAGAAGTTGTGGCGCATTGGCTAGGCAACGCAGATGAGAAGAAGAGAGAGAGCCGAATTGAATGGGACCCTGATGCTGCAATTGCACAATGGAGCGGTTGGTTATCGGAGACTTCGAATGCGAAAAGCGAGGAACATGATGTTGCCGACTCAGACCACGTGCAAGGATCAAGCCACCAAAGCAAAAGAAAGGTCGAAAAGACGCATGACGAAGTTAAACCATCAAGTAAAAAGAAGCGTCGAACGAGGTGACCCGGTCATGCTTTGGAAGGATTTATGCGATTTTGGTTAGTTCAACCCGTGGAATGTACAGATACCGCAAGGAGGACCTTGGACTTTGAAAACGTGGGACCAACCGATATCGTGACGAGTTGCTTCATATCTCTACGAGTTGCCGTAGTAATTCATTCTTTATGAACTGGCTCTTAAGATACTACGCAAATTCGTTTTGATGGTGAGTCTAGTTGAGAGGCGTATACCATCGCCCATGTTAGTAGGACACTGAGCATGCCCTGTTGGAAGCATATACAGTCGAGCAACATTATCCAGGACGTCACTCAACCCCTGACCGCAAATTCAATTCATGAATCTCTGGTCACCTTTATGGCGGGGTTTCCCCCTGAAGCCCATAGAAGGCCGACGAGCCTTGACAACGATTATCAATTCGCAGTATTCTATGGTTGTCTCAGCAATCATTGGGGTTTCTAGTGCTACATACTTTTGGATAATCGGTCCAAAGAACCGAGTCGCACTTATTGGAGTTTCAGTAACTTTTCTAGCTGTGAGTCTCGATTATCAGAGATAAAGATAAGAAGGCTGAGAATCCCTACCTAGTCGGCTTCGAACATCATCTACCTGGTACTTCATCAAATACTCTCCTTGCGATATCTTAAGCCTACAACGAGGATTTGTTTATGTCGCAAACACGACGAACGTCTCGTCAATATCTGCATGGCGATGTCTGGGGTTACGATTATAGCTTGGATGACAGCTTCCATCCTCGGACTTATAGCTGCTTCTAAGGCGCCTTTCTGTGTACCGGATACACCTGGCACATTAGAGTGGAAGACGATCAGCGGTTGCAGACTTCAACGAGCGAGCGTTGCTGGATCTTTACTTAATATGTAAGTAATAATCTATGCCAGGCAAGCGAGGGTAGTATTGACATGTCTAACAGCCTGAACTCTTGCATGTTGGTCTATGCACTTAGAAACTCTGATCGACCTTTCGCTGCATCCCTCCGAGGTATCAAATTAAGAAGCACTGTGGAAGAGGAAGTCCTTGTATCCACACGGTTCAGCATGTCCACTTCAAACAGCCCAAACGAGAAACAATTAAGTCTAGCTTCTTGTAGCCCAAGCAGTGCCTACAGCCCAGTAACACCCACCCCAGCACCACGCGAACGTCGGTGCTGGCTCCCGCCTTTAGAGGTAATCCCAGAGAGCAACCATCCGACATTACAATCCCGCCTTGATCGAATTGCTTTGAAGCATTCGCAAGAGAGTCTCCACGCACCAACAGTACATCCTGTTCCACCATTACCCGTCCATACTCACACAACGAGCTGCCAAACGCTGTCCCAGCGACCAATAAATGATACTTCATCAACAATAAACAGCCCTCCTACCACAAGTCCTCCGAACTCAGATTCACTCTACTCGCGCAAGACGAGCGGCTTAAGCTACCATGGTGCCTCGAAGAGCCTACCTTCAATATACAATCACACAACATTGGACACGATAAACTCAGATTCAGTCTATTCCCGCGACGATAGTACAAAGAGCTCCAATAGCACTACCTCTTCTCACCAACCATCGTTCAGCCGCTCAACATATGGTTCGACAAAATCCTACTCCATCTACTCCCATCAGCCTAGTACCCCAAGCTCCTACAGCGGGATCTCTCACAGTGTTAGTCTTCCTCCAAACAGCAATTCGTTCTCCCCTCAGAACAACAGTTCGTTCTCCCCTTCAAACAACAATTCGTTCTCCCCTCCAAACGATAAATCCTTCTCCCCTCTAAACTACAACTCGTTTTCCGCTGCAAACAATTGTGCCCATGCCCGCTCAGCAAGCAATCTGAGCTCAAACCAGTCTGCCTCTGGCAGTATACTTCCAATCCACAGCCGTTCATCATCCGGCTCAACAACTTCAGACATCGTATCCCACTACGCTCACACCCTAACCACTCAGGGCGGAAGCTCACCAGACTCTGCCATCCTCAATTCACCGCCCCCATCTCCTAAAAGTGAACCGACGCCGGACCTTCCTCCAATACCAGAGCGCTACCTCCATGAACTCCCTCCGTCGGCGACCCATGCCAGCAGTCGCAACCATCCCCAACGACCAGACTCCAGCCCGTCCATGCCCCCCGCCAAATTCTGGCCCTACGCCCGCGCCCAACAACGTAGATACAACGCCTTCGCCCAAATATCCTCCCCTCAAAAACGACTCCACCCTATCCGTTCCGAAGAAAATCTAAAAGATCAAACCCATACCCCCACGAAAACCCCAAAGCCAGCAATCTCCAAACCTAAATCACCGAGCCGCAGCCTCATCCTCCGCGGCGACGCTGTACTACTAGCCACACCAGGTCGCGCTGTCCTCCGTATGAACATGAATAAGGGGAATGTTGCTGTGGTAAGCAAGGAGGGCGGTTGGGAACAATTGAGAAGGGAGAGGAATGGGAAGAGTATTTGGGGGAAGGAAATGGATTGGGAGATGTTGCTAGGGCATCTCCGTGGCGAGCAGGGCGGCGAGGGGAAGGAAAACGATAGTAGGGCATTGGTTAGGGTGAGGAGGGAGTGGGAGGATAAGATGAGGGTGATAGATGAGGAGGAAGGAAAGAAGAGCGTCGAATTGAAGGCGACGGAGGTTCCGCCTACGCCGCCGAAGTGGCAGTTTGGTTGGATCTGAGTGGGGACTAAGGTGGGAACTTGAATCATGAATTGCTACTATTGTTAAAATGCTCTGGGCTGTCAATTCTCGGGGATGTTGGACTGTGTTACGTTTGCTAAATATGGGAGGTTAGGATGTTTTTGTTACTAATACTGATCAATGTGTCAGTCTCATCCCTATATATCCCGTTCTCCTTTTGACAAACAACTCTCAACCCATAGGATCATCAATTGTCTAATATCATGCTTTACTATCGTCTTGACAAGGCAGTGCCATCTCACTTCTGCCTCTCAAAAATAAACAGCGCTTCATCCTTTCCGGCAAAACTGGGCATTGCCACCTGGACCGTCTTCTCGAACTCCAGCCTTTCCGCCTTCATATACTCATCAATCCTCCGATCTCGAAACGCAGTATATCCATTCCGGTTTTGTGTCCCAGCAACACAGATCGTGTCGCCCTTATAAGCGTCCAACACCTTAGCAGTAAACCCAGCACCAACAACAGGGTAGACTAGCAGTAGCACAGCATCCCTTGCCCCGTTATTATCCTTCAAAAACCTCTCCCCATCTTTAACAATCGTATCACCAATCCACAACGTCCGATACTCACTCTGCATATTATCAACAGCCCTCACCTCCACTCCCTGCCTCCGGAGCATATACGTCCAATAACCATTTCCACTGCCTATCTCAATCACTTCCCTCTTCTTCCCAGCAGCAGCTACCTGCCTTATCACCTCCAACGCCTCATAATTGGGCACCACGCATCCAAAATGGTGCATAAACACTGGCAGCACATGATGACTTGTCTTGACCTTCTCCGTACCTGGCTCAGGCCCGCACCATTCAAGCGTGTGGCAGGACCAGTTCCAGAAATCGAAGGAGGGGTTGGTGTGGGTTTTCCGTTTGGGTATGGATATGGTTGGGGGGAGGAGACGACGGTTGAGGAAGTGAGTGGATACTTTTGCTCGTAGGGAGCCTTTCTTCGCGTTGGATGCGAAGCTAGTTAGGGCTTTCGAGGTTGAGGTGTTGGATGCGAAGATGGTGGTATAGGCCGTGATGTCGTTTTGAGGCGGTGGAGGGAGCTAAGTGGAGTTCTAGGGATCAGATGTCAGGCTTTAGGGATGGTAGAGCGAGGAGTGGTGGTGATTTACTGGGTTTCCCTCCTCGTCCAGATACCATGCGTGTAGTCCTGAGCCTCCATCATGATTTATGGCTTTTTGGACTTGTGAAAGGGTTACGCTTGCTGTGGCATGATAGATGTAGTCGTCGTTTGGAGGGAGATTGAAGGTGGAGATGATGGAGGATCGTAGGTCGTTGTCATTGGGGAGAGTCTTCTGGCCGGATTCCCAAGCGGCAAAGAGGCTGTCGGGCTCGAATTGAGAGGAGCCCTCTGTGTATGCTCGTGTATGTTTGGACATTACTGGAGGATGGGAGGGTACAATGCTGGCTGGTAGTATGATATCAAGTGCCAAGACTCAGCCCTATCGAATTATCGGTCACTGCGAGCTTCAATCTACGTCACGCTCGTGGCTTTCATTCTTTTGATTTAGTTCTGATCAAATTTTGTAGCTAATATGTACGAATGGCTGGTATTGGATCCGCTGTCGCATATACCAAAGGTTTTTCCGAAGGATACAATTGGAATGCTTCATTCGCTGTACGGTGACGTAACGTAGCTTGACCGAACAGGTGCGATAAGCAGATCTACAAGAAGCGAAATTAAAAGAAAATTGCTCCCCTCTGATTCTCTCCTCATCGTACATATCCACCATGGCTTCTCAAGAATCAGTCGAAGCTCGAGCAGAAGGAAACACCGCCGCCCCAGGTGAAGCTCCCAGGCAAATTGTCAAACGAGCAGATGGTACAGATGTCGAACTTGTCACTTTCCCACCGGAAGATCCTGAAAACCCACGCAATTGGCCTCTATGGCGGAAATGGTCAATTGTAATTTCAATTGTGTTCATCGATCTTACGGTCAGCTTTGTTGCTTCAGGCTTCTCACCTGCAAGCGCCAAATTCGCAAAAGACTTTGGTGTTTCGTCTGAAGTGGCTACATTGGGACTGAGCATGACTGTACTGGGGTTTGCGTTGGGACCGATGACATTGGCGCCTTTGTCCGAGTATTATGGACGGTCTCCAATTTATATCGCTTCTTACGGCATCTTTCTTTTCTTCATTCTGGGAACGGCACTTGTTAAGAACTTGGCCGGTTTCCTAGTCCTCAGGTTTCTGTCTGGCTGGTTCTGTGCAGTAACGATAGCCAACTTTGGAGGAACGATAGCGGATCTTTTCGAACCTCATGCGACTGGTATACCAATGAGTGTCTTTCTATGGGCGGCTACTGTAGGAAGTCCTTTCGGCTTTTTTCTGTTCTCTTTCATTGCCCAATATTGTGACTCCTGGAGAGATGTTTTCTGGGCTCTCCTAGGTATCTGTGGCGGATTCTGGTTGATCATGACGGCAACGTTAAAAGAGACAAGACACAGCATTTTACTACTTCGACGAGCTGCGCGAGAAAGAAAAGAGAGAGGTACAGACGCCATTGATGTACCTGACTCAATGAAACAGAGAGGACCTCGGGAATTGTTTAAGAATGCACTGCTCAGGCCTTTTAGATTCCTCTTTACAGAAGCCATCATTATCTTCGGTGCTCTGTACAACGGCTATTTGTATGGACTCAGCTTTCTATTCAATGGTGCCTTTTCGCTAGTGTTTGGAACTGAAGGTCATGGATTCGGTACAGTTGGTGTTGGACGCTGCTTTTTAGGGATTGTTGTTGGCATAAGTTTCGGTCCATTCACAAATCTGTGGCAAGAACACTACTATCAACGCAGAATTGCTGCGATTGGCGGTAGGAATGTCCCAGAAGCCCGTGTCCAGTTGGGTAAAGTCGCGGCCGTTGGTAGGATTCTTCACATCATAGATTCTTGCGCAAAGCTAATCTTTATTAGTGTTCCCCATATCCCTCTTCTGGTTTTCTTGGACGACCTATCAATCCGTACATTTTATTGTTCCTATCATAGCATCAGCGTTTTGGGGTTGGTCGTTCTATACCCTTATCCTCATGACTTATACGTATACTGAAGACTCATACAAGGTAAACTTTGGGCTTCAATGTATACAGACCTAGTATTGCTGACATACTTACAAGGTCTTTAGTGCATCCGCACTTGCAGGGCTTGGCCTTATTCGCAACATTGCTGGTGCCGGTTTCCCCTTGTTTGCAGAACAAATGTTCATGCATGAAGGGTATCAATGGGCTGGCAGCATCCTCGCGTTTCTGGCCATCCTCCTAGTACCGATTCCATTCATTCTAGACAGCTATGGGAGACCTCTCCGATTGAGAAGTCCCTGGGCTCAACAACATATGGATGACCTAACAGAAGAGGAGACGACTACAGGATTAAACAAGCCAGTCAGCTCTGCGTAGCAACTGGAATGGCACAGATCTCGCAACCCTGTTCTGGACGTACTTATCGAGGGCCTGTTATCTGCACCACGTTGATATCGCGTGGGGTAGAAAGTGATTTCCTCATCGGCTCTTCCATATCAACCATCATTTACCCAGCAACATGCAGGTGATGTGTATGTTGCATTCTGCAAACATGTCCATGGCTCACCGTCCCCGTTCAGCATACGTCGACCGCTCAAGGGCTCGCCTCTCCCCAATGGATCGGCTATCGTCGAAGCTGCGATAACATGACAAAGGGGCTAAGAAGACTTTCCCGCCCCTTAAAGCTTTGGTGTACTAGCATCTGGCATCATGCAACTGCATGAGTTGTCATAGATTCCACAGGAGCCTTGTACGGTACATGTCCTCTATAGACCGCACCGGCTGATTCTTGGTTTGAAGGGCTATATATAGCATAAGATTGGCCTGGAGATGGAACAGAAGGGTCGGAAACCAGATCCAGAATGCCATGAGGTGCTGTTGGCTTCACGAACTTGAATGAACAATTTAGATATACCATCACATCCTCAATCAACATCAATTTCCTCCCCTATCCCTCTTGCACCAATATTTTCAGAGCTTCATCGCTCTTTTTCCGGTCAGGTAGTAGTAGTAATTCCGAAGAGTCGAAGGCTGGATTTGAAGACCTGGAGAACGAGCCACAGCATAGAACCCGACAGAGGGCATCAAGGCGCGTTTCAGCGACGGCATGGGAGGGTACATCACGGGGGAGCACCGCGCGGATGAAGCTAATGAAGCCTATGAGTGTCGATGCTTCGTCCAGCTGGGGTTGAAACACGTTATGGATTTTCGCAACCTCCATCTCCATAACGCGCAGAAGGTTGCCATCGAGGACGAGAGCGTCAGCATTCGAGAAACCAGTGGCTCCACACGCGGCTGGGTTCCTGAGCGGCTCGCATTTCTTCTCGGGCGAACACCTCCATAACGCCATCTCCTCCGCGCCAGCCCATAGCTCTGTATGTGATGTAGCGTCTCTTGATTTATCCAAATTGGACTGGTGCGAGTTGTTGGGTTACTTGGCAGCGATGTCGTATTTGCAGAGGCCTATGCAGGCGACTAGGATTTTCCATGTACGTCAGTACTGTAGCATGTGTCAAGATTGTCGCAACTCGAGGGCGCGGGGTTGGCGGTGGTGAGGTATGGAGTGAAAGGCATTTTGCTCGTGGTGGGTGGTAGAAATTGTTTTTGGGCGACTAGGATTTCTCATGTATATCAGGACTGCATCATGTGGCAAGAACTCCGTAAAACGACAGCTCGGCGTTAGCGGCGGCGGTGGTAGGAAATGATTTTGGGTGATTAGGAGTTCTCACGCCCGTCGGTATTGTATCATGCGGATAGAATGTCGCAAGGTGACAGCGCGGCGTTGGCGGCAGCGAGGTGTGGGCGGAAGGAAACGAACTTAGGCCTGTCATTTCCAGCATTGGGGTCTTTCAGGCAGTCAATCCGGGTTCCAAATGATTATCCTGTCAAATTCGTCTCCACTGTTAATCTGTTAACCATAGGACCGCCTAAAACTTATGCTGATCAGCCATCATCCGTGAAACATTGTGGATGGCCGTGGAAATTCTGGGATCATTCGACATCTGCATTTTGACGGTGGTGTTGTGCCCTGCAATCTACCAGGTTCGTTATACCCGGAAACCTGCCAAGGTGCGCGTTTTTCAGCTCATAAGATCAGTGTAAGGCTACACTCGCCGCTGTCCAGAGTGATCCTTATTTGGGAAAGGCGATTTCGTTCAGGTACGGCGTAGTCCATCATGGATGTGCTCATCCTGACTTTCGTACACTAAGGATATTGGATCTTGCAATTCTGATAGGATAATGAAGATCAGATCATGATTCTCATGTATGCAGTCAATCAGGTAACACTACCGCCCGCATTCGCCTCGATGATGATCCCCCATCTTAAGAATCACCCGAGATCAAGCGTATATTTTCGAGATCTGTCGCAGGTCTTCTGCCGAGTGCAACAACCATATGACGGGACCAGATGCAACTCTTGTGTTGATCCCTCTACCTTCCCAGAGTTTTGGGACCGTCACTGGTGGAAGTACACCGAACGCCTAATTGGTATGAGGGTTTTTATTAGGTATGGCGCTACTCCGAGCCAATAACCTCGTCGCCTAAGATAATAGTGGCCTGTCCACTATTACGTATGTACTCGCCTGGGGAGGTGGTTCACGCTGCACGCAACGGGCAAGCAAGACTCGATGACTGCAGGCAGAAGTATGAGTACACACCACCTATTTTCAGGACCGGAGCTGTAAGTATTATCGGGGCATGACCATATTTAGCCAGGTTGGATGACACCCTCTGCCACGCCGTGAACCATTGGTAGCCAATTAAAGTGGACAGCTGTACTGAGTCTCTCCCGCGGGCGAATCTCAACTAGGTTCAAAAATAAAACTGATGGTCATTGGATATGAAGTAATTCAGCTTGATCATACCCTATGAACTGAATCGGAACGATCCTCGTCGGATGTGGGAGAAAAAGATGATGGTTCGTGCGGGCACCCAGCTATGTGCATGCATCATGGACGTATGATGATCGGGTACATGCCTCTCAATAAGCCACATGTTCCGTTGAGATCTCGATTTCAGGCTCGGGCCTTTTCCATCGAGAGGCCAAGAAGATGTTAGCCAATGCTTGGAAATATCTCTCAGATCATCCAATGTGCGGTTTCTGATACTCTCGAAAGAGTCAACGTTGAAAGGATTGAAATACGCTGTTGCTATACTTTTGCAGAGGCTTGAGTATGCAGTCTCAAGGTTGAGACAAGGGATGCCTTATGCTTGAGAACAGCAATGCGCTTTCGAAGAATGGGAACAGGCTGTGCCATAGGCTTGACGCAGGACGAAGTTGAGTTTTCGATCTGCTGCATAGCAGTTGTTGTTCCATTCAGCCGGAATTTGCCTGTAATATCATTGATATATATTACACTAGCTCCGAAACATTCAATACAGGGGTAGCCTAGGACTACAGACATGATCTCTGAAAGTCTCCATAGTCACCGAACTCTCTAGGCGCTCATATGGCTCGTGCAGCCTCTCCTACAGTAGGGTTCCCTTACCTTGCCAAACTCTCTAGGCGCCTATCTACAATGATTTCGCTGGGAAAAGTCTTCCCCACTACGGCGCGTGCGAGAGTCTATGCGAGATTGCGACCGTTGCTGTGAGAGTCGGTCTAGGCTCGTGTTGCTAGAGGCGCTGGCCCATCTTGGACGACCAAGTGTCGGGACGTACCTTAATCTCCGAGGAAGGATGGATACTCTTGACTTTTGTATAACAACAGATGTTACAGGTTGTGTTGCCGTTCATGTGCTCAATACGCAAAGTGATGCTCCATAGATTGTGACGAATCTAGCAATTGCTGTGCCGATGCCGTATTCATTCTAAGGAGTTGTTGCAGGGCTGAGAGTGGATAGGCTCGAGCGAAGATAAGGGCATACGCTCCCGGGGATGCCAATGGCGAGGCCCTAGGGGCTTTCATTTTCCGAGCCAGGGTAGACTGAGCCTGTCGGAAGGATCGCTAAGGCAAAGAAACTTCATTGGAACTGGTACCTAATGGTATCCATTAACAATTGTTGTAGAGAAAACGATGCGTAGGGAACATTTGTAGCGCTCTGAGATTGACAATCGATCATCCTTCAGATCAGCAAATGCGAAATGTCTAACAGTTCTGGAGCAGAGAAATAGCTAAGATTTATTATAAAGTCCTGCAACCAGGAGAATTTCCGCCCGTGGTAGTCTTTCATACATCTTCTGATAGCATTGCGGGCTTCTAGAATCAAGTATTACTGTCATTGAAGAGCAACTATCTACACATCATTCCGCCACTTATCTTAGGGTAGTAATTTAAACATGAGTTCTACTATTGAACTCAGAAATTTTATACATTAAGCATGGCGTGTTGCAACTCCAGAAATGTCCCCCCGTACTCCAGCGCCGCTGCCTCCAAAGAGTATGGAAAACCGCTATGTTACCCCCCTGTTCCGCCGTGAAGTTTCGTCGCTCGAAGAATTGCGCATGGTCGACATGCTCAAGACATTGGCATTAAATGTCTCGTTGGAGCTCCCAACCTTGGCCTAAGCATCCTCGCCCTCTACTGACGTACCAACTAGCCGCAGCTCCGATCAATATCCCCCAGAACTCCTTAAGCATCAGATCGATATTGAGTCGGAGAAGATAAGGTGCTCATTTCATAGTGGCCACCCTCGTTACTACTCATCTCACTCAATACGTGACTGTTATGCAACTCTGAAGGACTGACCGTTTCAGGCAGCTCTGCAGTCAAGTATTGAGGAGGCCCTTCCATTACTGGCGCCTGACCCTCCTCTTTCTTCTCCTCTTCTTTTATCAGAGCTGTCTGGCTCTGTGAACTGGACGCCCTCTTGCGCCGCCAGGCAAAGACGCCGAGTGCGATCCCAATCAGAACGACGACGACTGCACCAACAGCTATTCCTGCTATAGCACCACCCGCTAAACCACTCTTATTGGGAGCTGGAGCCTGCGTCGCTACGGAGGATCCGTTGCTAGTGGGAGCCGCTAGAGGCGTCCATGAATTGTTCCATGAACCTACCCATGAGCCGCCGTTTCCGGCGGGTACTTCGCCATTCTCTATGGGCTTATAGTCCGTGATTGACGAGATGTGTGGACCAGGAGCCTGAGCGAGGAACCACTGCTTCTGACCGTCCCCCCAGTTGACTCCAACGAAGGCGGCTTGAAGGAAGGCTCGGCCGAGTCCGTACTGTTGATTATTGGGATCTTGCGGTGGTTGACATGGGAAGTACTGTAAAGGGCTTGATGACAGAGGAGTATCAAGCGTGAGGTTCAAGAGCTGGAAAGGAACGTTAATAGCGAAGGTCTCGGCTCCGGCTGAGAGATGAAATGTGAAGTTTAGGTATGTTGGAGAGGCGATAATCCTAGTGTATTGTGGATCATCCACATTCCAGAGGTATAACCCGTATTTGGAGCTATATGTAACGGGCAACTCTTGTGCAATGGCATTGCAGGTGCTATTTGGCAAGTTCAGGTATGGCGCTGCGAAATTCATGATGATCGGTATCGATTTGGTCTCACCGTCTGATATTGTGGTGTTGCCAGTAGCCAGCAAGCCAGATTTATAGGTGTAGTTGAAAGGCGAAGCCCCATGGTCGACAGCAATGCCGATATCCAGGAGATCAAGCTCGAAATTATCAGCTACATAGCTTTGAGATGATACCTGTCCTATGATACGCGATGCATCGTATCCACCAAGCCATAAAGAGAGATCCAAATTCAATGCCGCAGACCCGTAGTGAAGTCCATACGAAGATGATGGGATGAAGCCATTTTGGTAAAGATTGTTTGGTATAAGGGTCGAATTGATAGACGGGACTCCTGGAGGTTCTGTGAATGTTTGATTATAATCAGCTCCATCTGTACCGAGCGACAACATCCCGACTTGTACAGGATAGTGCGTGCCATCGGGGTAGATCATTTGGAAGAATGAGTACGTGTAGATGTCGAAGTCATCCACAGATTTTGAAGAAGATATGCTCAGAGTATCTTGCGTATATGATGAGTTGCCAAGCTCCAGTAGCAATGCGCCGTTGGTGAAGTTGCTGCCAATAGTGTTACCAGCCTGTTGTGAAACATCGATCTCGATTCCGGTATAGGCACCAGAGCTTGTTGAGTTTGCAGCGTTGTACAGACCTCCGCTGCCACAAAGTTTGACGCCTGAATTTATACATATGAGATTCGTCAATATATGTGAACCAAAATTCCCTCCAGGGTAAAGATCCAGAGTCTGGACAGGAGTCCCTAAACCCACAGTAACTGCATGCCATGGTCCATCGGGGCCGTAAATATGTTTGGACTGGGGGATTTGCATGGGTCCAATTTGCTGGATGCTGTAACGAAATAAAGCACAGAGCAACAGTAATGATACCCCGAAAGAGTGAGCCATATTGGTGGAAAGCAGCGTTGACGGTGGCAACAAGGGACATGGATTGCAAAGAAACAACAAAAGGGAGTGACAGTCACGCAGATATCATCACCTAACAGCTTGAAGGAATGTGCAGGTAAGTATTGGCGGAGACAAGGCTTCACCCGGATCCAAATACGCCCACATGAAAAGTGGATAAGCTGTACAGAGCAGTCTTATGCATTGGAGTCGTCTCCCACCCTCAGCCCGGTTGAGCGCATAACCTGTCGTTCCACGTATTTTTCAAGTTAGTCTGCACCGATAAACCCTGCATAATACTCGTTGCCATTATCGAAATGGTTTTAAGATATAGAGTGTGGTGGGGAACAGGTTTCATGATAGGGTGGTTGTGTCGGTAGCTAGGGATTCCCAGGGCCCGCGTCATCCTGCAGAGCAAGCTTGCACCAGCTGACAAGGAAGTATGTTTAGCGGTAAGGGAAAGCATGCACGTGTGTATATGTACTCTAACCCTACATAAGGACATGATGACTTGTAATTACCGTACTGTTAGCGGTCTTAATATGAAGATTTCGGGCCGGGCGCCGTGGGCACGGCTGCGGAAGCGCTTACCTAGGGTATTGAGGGCACTATGTTGTTTAGCTGGGGTATGGAAGTAAATAACCCTATACCTTTTTGCAAACCTCTTAAGTTGAAAAGGGGGGTACCGGAATGGTCTAGATCACAGCGACCAGCGGAAAGCCGCATGGAATCACTTTTGGTTGGGCAGCTCAACTTTTCCACTGGCATTTCCGGACCTATCATTCCACCCGATCACGAAAGGCCCTCAGCGTTGAAATCATAGCTGCACCATACCGCAGTGGTACTGCATTTATGCGCTCGGGTCTGCACAAATCTGAGAACAGTGCCCTTGGGGGGCCAGCCCGGACATCAGTACTGGGTGTAGAAATCCATTGGCTTCCAAGTGGTCGATGCTCGCGTTTCAGACGAAAAGCTGAGCTGCGGGTGTGAGGGGCTCTACGCAACCACTTCGCTAATAGGCTCATGTTCTTGTAATATATTACGGACTCACAGAGGCCGATGCCAAAGGATTTATCAATTGGAAGCACACCCTTGGACCGTTTTCCAGGCTTCTCATTGGGTTTTGCCGTAATGTCACTGTTCCATGCCATCTTCAGCCCCCGCGCCCTACCAACTAGATGCCTGGCTATTTGCATTCCGCAAAGGCTCGGAATCCTTGCATCTCTTCTTCATCCCGCGGCGATGGCCTTCCCCCGAAGCTGTCCATTTTCTTTAATAGTTCTTTGACTACATCATACCCCCATTGAAATATTATGGGACGAGCGAGAGGATGGTCCAATCTAGACAGCGTTTCTACTTCATTGCGGTCATCGTCTTTCTTACACTGCTTTTTGCCCTTGCAAACTCGTTATTGCCCGGCGGAAAGCTGCATAGTTTGACAGGCTTCAAGAAGATAGAACACCCTGACCGTCAAGACCCCACTGGTATCGACTGGTCAAGATTCGCATACGTTCAATATGTCACAAATCTACCCTACCTTTGCAACTCGGTAATGATATTCGAGGCGTTGCATCGTCTAGGATCCATGCCGGATCGTCTAATGATGTATCCTGATCACTTTTCCCTTGAAGACAACAGCACCGAGGCTATACTCCTAAGAAAGGCGCGTGATGAGTATAACGTGACATTGAAGGCTATCGAGGTTCAAAGGAGAGGTGGAAATGATCGTAAGTCTGAGGATAGGGAATCTCTGCAAGCGCTAACATTTGCCCAAACAGCAACCTGGGCAGAGTCCTACACCAAGCTGCTCGCCTTCAACCAGACCGACTACGAACGCATCCTCCACCTCGATTCTGACTCAACAGTACTCCAAAATCTAGATGAACTGTTCCACATCGAACCGGCCTTCGTGGCAATGCCAAGGGCCTACTGGCTTGGTTTCCAAGACCGCATCCTAAGCTCCCAACTCCTTCTCTTGCAACCAAACAAGCATCAGTTCGACCGTGTTATGGAAGCAACATCTGGGGCTGGAGGAAATGATTATGACATGGATTTGCTCAACAACCTGTATAAGGACAACGCATTAATACTGCCGCATCGACCTTATGATCTTCTAACGGGAGAGTTCAGAGGTGAAGAGCATTCGAAATATATTGGTGATGACTCAAAAACTTGGGATCCCGATTATTTCTACAAAGAGTGCAAATTCTTGCATTTCTCCGACTGGCCTTTACCCAAGGTATGATGTTTCTTCTTCTATCCCTCGCGTCCTGAAACAAGCTGAGTATTACATGTAGCCTTGGATCGCAACGAGCCATGCTGTCGAAGAAGCCAAGCCGCCTTGTCGCACAGATCCAAAAACAAATCAGACGCTCTGCCGTGAACAAGAAATATGGGTCGGTGCATACGCGGACTTTCGCCGACGGCGAAAGGTAAGCCTTACTTTCTAGATATCAATGACTGTATCGCTTAGCCAATAGCTAGCTAACGGTTCATTCTTAGGAGATATGTGATATAATTGTATGATATATTTATAGCATTGCATGGGAAGCTGGAAGGAAAAAGGAGCATCAGCGTAATGCTAAGCGAACTGTGGCGTGCATTGGGTATTGTAATTGGGATCATGTTGGTATATAATGTCTCCATCGACGCAGATGGATATATTAGACACAGAATGCAGTATAGCATATACACAGTGTATATTAACAACTAGAGGGATATTAGACACAAAATGCAGTGTAGCATATACACAGCGTAATTCCTCGCTGCCAATGCTTGAAACAGAACTAGGTATTTTCAGATAACAATTCACCATCGACTGTCTCGCAAAGAGTTAGAATGATTTTAGAGAAGTGATAACTGTATGCAGATGAGTCAATTTGAGTGGGCTGGGCAGGCTTGTTGTCGCCTTTATGTGCCAAGCCAAGACTGAGTGGCTCGCCTAAAACTGCCCCGCTCAAATACCCCCCCATCCGTAATGTTAGGAATCAAATGATACATCGTACTGCATATAATGCCTGCCTGTCCGCCGCTACACGGTCTCCGAGTTGTCGAGCTAGCTGGCCTGGCTCCAGGTAGGCTACCTCCTGCCTTCCTGCGAAAGGATTGTCCTAATAGCTTGATACTCACAAGCCCCATTCGCCTCCCTCCTTCTTGCCGACTATGGCGCCTCTGTGCTACGCATTGATCGGCCTCATCCTCAAGCCCATACCTCAAAACCTCCTCCTCCAACTACAGATAGTCTCGCTCGTCATAAATCATCCATAGCTCTCAACCTCAAATCCCCTCAAGCGCTCTCCCTCCTCAAGATCATCCTCAAGAACGCAGACGTTCTCATTGAACCCTTCCGACCCGGTGTTCTCGAATCCCTGAATCTCGATCCTCAGAAACTCCTCGCAGATAATCCTCGTCTCATCGTCGCTCGCTTGACCGGTTTTCGTCGAGATGGTCCTTACGCAGATATGGCTGGTCATGACATCAATTATCTTGCAGTTTCCGGCATTTTGAGCCAACTCGGTCGAAAAGGAGCTCCACCATACCCGCCAGCGAACATTCTTGCAGACTTCGCTGGCGGTGGGCTAATGTGTGCTTTTGGTATATTGGCTGCACTGCTGAGTCGATCACAAACGGGTGAGGGACAGGTAGTGGAGGCGAATATGGTGGATGGAAGTGCCTATCTTGGGACTTTCATGAGATATGCTATCAAGACACCTATGTGGGATCAGCCTAGGGGCGAGAATCTGCTTGACGGTGGTTGTCCGTGGTACGACGTGTATGAGTGTAAAGATGGCGGTTATATGGCTGTTGGGGCTTTGGAGCCACAATTTTTCGATGAACTGATTAAAGGGTTACAAGTGGACTCCACCGTGAAGGCTACACGATTTGATCGAAGTACGTGGTTGTCTACGAGGGATATATTCCGCAAGCGATTCTTGGAGAAGACAAGGCATGAATGGGAGCAAACCTTTGCTGGCAAAGACGCTTGTTGTACGCCTGTACTCTCACAGGCTGAGCTAGAGCAGCAAGGTTACGAACAAAGACCTGCTGTTGGATTAACAGGGTCCCCTGGCCTTGCTATACCGCAGCAGCAGGCTTGGAAGAGTGAAGCGCTTTCGCCTGGGAGTGGTGGTGAAGATGTATTAAATGCTTGGATGGGATGGAAGCGAGGAAGGGATTATAAAGTTGAAGGCGGCGGCTTGGTCAAGATTGAAGCTGCTAAGCTTTGAGTCTGTGACTCGTGAATAGGAATCTATTTGGACATCAGCCCGGAAACGCCTTCTTTTGAGACTGTCTCGGCCCCCATCTCAGCTTCTCAGCCCCGGCTCTGAGTAAGGCCTCAAGAATTCCCAATATAGGAGACAGTGACAGCCAATAGCAGAGAAACAATCTACTTGAAGCAGTCAGTACGAGAGTGCAGACAGCTAGGCGATGATTTTCAAGATACCCCACGCCTTCAATCAGACATCGTCAATCTACACGCTTCTACCATCTTCGGTCCATATCTCTGCTCATTGATGTATAGACGCGGATCTCTTGCTCACAATTCATAGACTTCCCACTGCAGATGAAGAACGATTATCTGATATTAGATTCCTCCAACGACGTATATCTTTGACCTGCGAAATAAAATTTCAGCCCACGTTGAGTAGGCACGTTCCCAATGCCCAATTTCCAGCTCAATCCGTTGAAGGAGAGCTGAGAACACCATAACGCCAATACTTTCTACACTGGGTATCAAATCCTTAACTTCTCACTCGCCATTCTCGCCCCTTCAACCCTCGCCTTAATTTTCTTCATAGCCACTTCCCTCGCGAAATCCGGACTGCCATGCTTCGGCTTTACATCTATACTGAACGGACTGAAGCCACAATCATCCGTCGCCCCCAACTGATCCTTTTCAATGTACTTACTCGCCTCTACTAAATCCTGGGCCACCTGCTCCGACGTCTCCACCTTCGGATTCAGCGGGTTAGTCACACCTATGAATGCCACTTGCTTCACGCCATCAGCGTCACGGCGAATTGATTTGCCGATTTGTTCGTATATGCTGGATTTGTCTTTTTCGCTGGCTAGTTGGATGAGGAAGTAGCCGGCGTTCATTTGGAAGAGGCTGGGGAGGAGATTGGAGTAGGGTACTTCGCTTGAGTGGACGGAGTCGCAATCGCCGCCAGGGCAGGTGTGGATGCCAATATTGGTACGTTCCGAAGCGGAGAAGCGAGCGAGGACTTTGTTGTTAAGGTCTACAAAGGTTTTGAGGAGGGAAGCGCCAGTCCAGGGGTTACGTGGGTCGTTTTTGGAAGCGAGCCGGCCTGGGTGTCCGTCAAATTGGCTGGAAACAATGCTTTGGATTGATACACACCTTCAGTGAAATCAATAGACACCCTCTTCGCCCCTGCCTCAAAGCAGCCACGGATATCTTTCTCGCACTACCAGTCTTTCAGAAACCATTACGCCACTACAGACTGTCTTTCCGGAATGAACACCCACCTCATCAACCAAATCCTCTACAAACTTCTCCCTCGAATACCCCTCCACTGTCCCATTCAGAGGATAAAGCAAATACAACATACTCGGTGCAATAACCGCCGTCTTCATCTCCTTTCCCGTGCCCTTTGCATACCCCACGCTCTTCTTGAAATTATCATACGCATACGTTTTATATTTCAGTGGTCCGCTCGTCAGTCTTGGCAGTTGGCGGTGATGCCCGTCGTCGAAGATAGCCTGTATCACCAACATCAGATCATCCACGAATACGTGCAGAAGGACTTACAAAATACTGCCCGCCAACAGCCAAATTACTTGCCAACCCTTTCCCACCCAGCGTATCGATGATGGGATATGTGGCGAACGAGGAAGCGCGTTGTTCGCCGTCTGTTAAGAGTGTTTCTCCTGTCTCCGCCATCTTCAGTACGGAGTCTTCGGCTGCTTTGTCTTGAGCAGCAACAAGTTCCTCCCGGGAGATGGTGCCGGCGTCGTAGTCTGCATAGGCTTTTTGAAGGTCTGGGGGTTTTCAATGGCGTTAATTGAGGGCAGTTGGGATTGGGGAGAGGAGACAGCAGGACATACATTGAGGGCGGGGCAGCGAGCCCACGACTTCGGTTGGAATAGGCATTATGAGGGCGAGGCTGTGAGGAATGATACACTGGCTAATATTAATGCTTTGGGGGATATTGCTCGATACAATCACAGGTTACGGATTACGAAGAGGATAGGTATCAGTTGAGGGATGTCAGAGCTCGAGGATAGCAATGACGCAGAAGTTAAGAAGTTGAATTGGATTGGTGGATTGGAAAGGCCAAGACGCAGAGCTTTCCCCGCATCCACGATCTGGATCTCCATTCCACACCCCTCAATTCAGCAACGTGTTGATTGTTGCGGGGTGCAGCAGACCAGTGCTCAGGGTCCAGGCATTGCGGATGGTCTACGCTGCTTCTGGTCTGATGAGATGTAGCGCCTCTTGGTACTCCGCGGTGTTACCTCCACGAAGCAGTGTTGTATCTTGTACTCATGTTCATTATTGGGGACGAGTGTCATTGGAATATTTCCATGGAACTACTGCTATGCTCAACCCTTTCGATGAAGTTCGTCGTATGAATGACCAAGAAGCAGACAATGAACGGTGACTTGTGCGCCTAACATGTCGTGCACAAACGTCCATGGTTCTAGATAACCAATACACGCCATAGACATGGCAAGCTGGATGCAGATACTTCATGTTGACTATTCGTCAAATGACGATGCTGGAAGGTATTGACCCTTTGGCAGTCAACAGACTACCTCACGACATATTTATACTTATACCCCTGCTCACGTTCGGGTCCTTTGGGGCCGACTTCCTCCCTACCCCATCCCCACATCAGAGCTTTGGTCATCTTCTCTCGCTCTCTGAACAACAATGCAATTCTTCTTCTCCATTCCTTTTCTCTAGCCTCAACCGCATTCGCAAAGCGTGCTTCCAACTCAGCATTTACAGCTGCATTCGTGTCCCGCATATCGTCTACTTTCTGACGGGCCTCTGCTGCCTCTGCACGTGCCGATCTAAGTGATGCGTTGGCTTTCTCCAGCTTGGAGCTTAGAACTCTCATTGCTGAGCGTAGCTCGTCCTCAATCCCCGTATCAAATGACTGGAGATCTTTGGCTGAGCATTTCAGGTCAGCAATTTCTTCTTTAAGTGAAGCGACCTCTTCTTGGTGAACCCTTGTAAGCTTAGCTTCGCGCTTTTGCATCGCTAGGCTAGCTTTCGTGAGAGCAGATCGCAGGATTTGAATATCTTTGCCGTGGGTATTTCCAAGTGCCTCGAGGGTATCTTGATGTTGATGGGAGAGAGCTTCAAGAGCTGCTTCATGGGTTGCCTTGTCAATACGTTCGCGATCTTTATCATGCTGAGCCTCTTTCGTGTTGCTGATAATCATTCCTGCCGTTAGCTCCTTGCTAGCATAATCTTTGACTGTCGCTTTCAAATCCTTAATTTCATCGGCCTGGCGATCATTCTGTTGCATAAGACGGTCATTCTCATCCTCGACAGTCTCTATAATGCGCCTCGTCTCTGCGAGCTGTTGCTGGGCATGCTCAAGCTCCATCTTCATCGCTTTTATCTCACCATTCAGCGCATAAATTTCTTTTTCTTTCTGCTCGATGGTTTCGGTCAAGGATGCTGCCTCATTCCCTCGCTGTATAGATTCTTTCCGCTCAAGTGCTATCTCATTCTTCCTGGCGTCGAGCTCTGCAAGCTGGTCTTGAGCGCGCCTAAGCTCCATTCTTAGAGCCTTGATTTCGCCGTCGAGCGCGTAGATCTCTTTATCTTTCTGCTCGATTGTTGTGGTCAAAGACGCTACTTCATTTCCACGCTCTATCGATTCCTTTCTTTCGAGAGCGATCTCATTCTTTCTTGCCTCGAGCTCTGAGATCAATTCCTTGACCTTCAAATCGTAGCTTTCCTTGATAGATCCGATCTCAGCTCTAAGGGCGAAGCAATCGTCTTGGAACGAACGTAATTCGGACTTCAAAGCCGTAATCTTTGTCTCCGCTTCGATCTGATCTGCTTCTCCTTTCGCCTTTAACTTTGCCAGCTCTATCGTAGGGGTCCCATCTGTTGCATCCACTTGATCTGCCTTTGCGACCCGAGGTGAGGACTCCTGTGCCAAGAGTTGAAGCTGCTCTATCGCATCGTCATAGTTTTGCTTGAGTTGCTCGTTCTCATGTCGTAAAGCCTCTTGCGTATCCAGATGAGCTTTTTTCAATTGCTCGTGTTCTTGATGCAAAGTATCACGCCTCGACAGTTCGCCCTCCATAGCTGCCTCATGTTTAGCCTTCATCTCTTTATTTTCCTGCTCTAGAGTTTGGTGCGCCAATCTGCGGTTCTCCTCCTCCATCCGCATGCTCTCAACCTCCGCTTGTAGAGCAGCAATGCGATCGAAAACCTCTTCAGCTGTATTATCTAGCCTCATCTCCGTGTTCGGCCGAGATAAGGGAGGAGCTCCTAGCCTTGTTTCTTCTTTAAAGTCCTCGATTGCATGATTCGCCGGCGCAGGTGTAGACGTTCCAACAGGTTCAAAAACACTCTCGTCAGCCGGCTCTTCTGGTTCGGCTTGCGCATCTTTCTGCTGATCGTCCCCAGGATCATGGTCATCACTAGACTTCTTAACGTATTTCTTCTTCTCCCACTTCCCCGTCCCTCTCATCCATTTCTCCAAATTCAGCGTAAAGTCTTCTGGCCCGTCGTCTTCACTGGGTATCTGTTCTCTCTGTGGCACCCTCTCTTCGAGCACCACACTACTCGAGCTATCTCCTAACGCACCCAAGTCAATGCTGTATTCGCCATCAAAATAGTCCGATTCATCGCCCTCGAGGCCTTCGTTACGGTCTTTCACTGGCTGTGTTTCCCAGTCCTTTGAGCCATCCTTGTCCGCGTGCTTTCCTCCGACCATTGGTGCTCCACCGATTTTCCTCCCAAGCTGAGCAAGATCAATGGTGTAATTCTCCATACTAAAGTCTCCTAAGCTTCCTTCACCGTCACTGGAATGGGAAACTGATGTAACAGAACGCGTATGTCGACGACGGGATGATCCGGTGCGTCCTTTTCTTTGCAATGAATTTTGATAAAGGCCGCCTGAGGCTGATGTTGGCCGTGGAAGTGGGAGAGTAGAGCTGAGGGACGGTGTAGAGAAAATTGAGGAGGGAAGAAGACGTGTTTGTGAACGTTGTTCGGGTCGTGGTGGAGGGGAGGGCGACGCTGGTTCTGACATCTTCCCTCCGCAATCACCTAAGAATAGTTCTTAAGAAAGTAGAATTAATCCTGTCTGCACAATATGTTTGGAGATTGTCGTCAAGCTTGAAGAGTGGGCGTGTTGTTTACTTACGTTAGCTCAGCCTTACAAGGGAATGACGCTAGCGCCGAAGCTTGCATTATCACACTCAAGCGCACCAAGGATTGCATCTCATCCTTGCAGCATGGATGTACCAATAGCAGCTAATGTTCTAGGTACCTTGGGTGCCATCTGTTGGTCTGTCCAGGTACTCCACCCTGCCGGAATTCTTGGGAGTAGAGCTGATTACCATATCAACAGTTGATACCTCAAATCATTATCAATTATAGACGGCATCATACAACAGGTCTTCAGCCGTCCATGATGTTGCTATGGGCATCTGCTGGAGTCCCATTGGGTGTCTACAATATCGTTGAGGAATTCAATATCGCATTAAGAATACAGGCGCAGATCTTAACGTTTCTCAGTCTACTAACTTGGAGCCAATGCTACCATTATGGTAATGGCTGGAAAGTTTCAAAATGTGCAGTGATCTTGATTGGTATGTGCGTTTTAATGGGTGGTATAGAAGCTGGATTGATCTTTGCATTGCGGGTAAGTGGATGGAGGATTTGCCAAGGGACTAGTCTGCTGAAAGAGAGACAGGTAGCGATCGATAGGCACATTAAGTGGCCAGTTACCTTCATGGCCATCCTAGCAGCCGTCTTCCTTGCTTTGGGTGTTCTTCGCCATTATTGGGATATCTTTACGCATCGTACTGTGCGGGGGATCAGCTTCATCTTTGTAGGTATTGACGCCGCGGGGGATCTTTTTTCTCTTATATCAGTTTGTATAATCACCCAGCTATCCTATGCCTATATTGGATCTTGCTCACAGCATTAGTCTTTCAAGAGGAGTTGAACGTTCTCGGAATGGCAATCTACGGTACCGAGCTGGCCCTATGGACAGGTGTTTTCATATGCGGAGGATACTTCAATCTCGTGCCATATATCCAGACTAAGCTCAGCAATAGAAGGCAACGTCTGGAGACAGAGAGGCAATCGGGAAACCATCACGAAGCGGGATCGATTTCCCTCAGAGAAATGCCCTCATCAACATCAGTATTTCGAACACCTTCTTCTGGACTGGTAGAGCGGGCTACTGCCACACAGGAGGGCGAGGATTCATAAAGCTGTTGAACAGTCCATCGAATCATTATCAACACCGTTGCTGGCGCCAAGCCTTTCTTGGACTGCCAGAAGATGAAGCCGACGCATTTGTCTTGCTCTTGTCGCATTGAAAATTGATTCACGTGATGAAACATCAGTCATAGCTTCATGGCTTATTGCCTTATCCTATCAAAATCTAGAGAGTCGAGAATTGATTATTATGAACAAGAGCAAGCAAAGCTGATGCCACTCTGGCTTCGATAGCCTTATGAAACCAGCACAGTGGTATGAAGGATTGTGGAGCCGAGCTAATCAATGGTGTCTGTTTCATGTTCAAACCTTTAAGATGTCAAGCAACGGATGTTTCCCTGGAATTAACGTCGCCGCCAGCCGATAGAAAGTGGCTGGTTAGAGCTTGGGGGGTTTAGGGCGCGAAGAGACGCATTTAGTCCGAGAGGGGCCAGCGTTACTAACAATCCAATGCGAAGCATCCAGAATTCGCTTGCTACAGCCACTCATAGCTTTGGGAAGCGGTTTCCTTGCTGTATTCATGCAGTCAGCTCTCCGACATACTCAACCGATAAAGCCAGGTAGCTCAAAGCGGGCTGAGCGCTAGCGGCTTCTCGAGGCTGTGCCCATTATCTGGACCCTTCCAACAATCTGCCCCGACCCCTACTATTGGCATAACAACGCAACATCTTGGTCTCTCCGTCGATTTGTGCGTCGTTTGGAATCATGTATCTGGCCGTTGGTCTGACATTGGCGTGCTCTCAATTTCTTTGGACATGCTTTGCTACGACATTAATGGAACGAGAATTGGCTGTTGCACAGGGCAGTCTCTGTTATGTGAATCATCCTGACTGTGAGTGTGCACCGCTTCTGTTCGAACCCTTTCATTGATGAATTTAGCTGTGATTCTGGAGAATAAGCTCTACTTCATGAGCGGGAGTTACACGTTCGAGGGTGGTGACACTACTGCTTGGGGTACTACAGTCTCTGACTCTGATTTTTGATATTACATGTTAACGAACTGGTAGAGGCCAAGCTTTTCTGGCTCGACCTGAACACTTCGTTTCCGCTTGATACTACAATATCACCCAACATTCTCCAGTCTATGACTGCTCCAGGACATGACTATGCTGGAGTCGGTGCTATGTTTATAGATCCCCTTATGTCAACCTTTTACCATTACTACTTTGATGGCATAGCTGTTCCAAGTCATACGACTCTCCCTTCGTTCAATGCAACCACGCAGACATGGAAAAATGCCTCTATTAGCGGTGGAAGCTTAAATGCTGTAAATCAAGGAGGGGCCTTGTCGGCAACTGCCTCAACCAGTGGCTTGGGGCTTTCCTTCATTACAGGAGGCCCCAAAACAGACATTTCCCCGGGAATGATCACTTTTGACGCATCAAACCCCAACAACCTAACTTGGACGAATAAGACTCAGGGTACACCTCATCTCGACGTTGGGACTATGCAGTATGTAAGATTTGGGAATAAGGGGGTCCTGATAGCTTTTGGGGGATATACTGATGTTCGCTTATCATGAACCTGAATACATCGGGACTGACTGACTCTGGGTTCTCAGGACGATCTATACAGTATGTCCCTGATACACGTATACGATATAGACTCAGACACATGGTACGGTCACCGGGCGATACTGCTAAAACCTGATGCTGACTATCAGAAAGGTTCGATGTGACTGCTACAGGGGATGTTCCACTCAACCGCTCCGAATTTTGTTCGGTCATATCAGCTTCACCAGATGACTCCAGCTTTCAAATTACTTTGTACGGCGGCTATAATTATCACGAGGCAACTGCTCTCAACGACGTATACGTGTTAGCCATTCCCGCATTCAGATATATATATGTTAATTCTACAAATAACGTCGAAACGCTATTGAATGCTGGCCGCTACCAAATGAGTTGCAGTTTGTATAAGGATCGGCAAATGATGGTTCTTGGTGGTGCTATCACATTAGACGACAATAATGTTGAGGTGAATGTAGACTCCTGCAATGCATCATGGGGCGCAATTCGGCAGCTTGATACTACAACCTTCAAGTGGCAGGATAACTTTAACCCAGATTCCGAACCATATGAAGTGCCTGATCAAGTCTCAAACATTATTGGCGGAGGGTTAGTCAGACCTCACGCAAAAGATAATTCTTAAGGTACTGACCTTGTCTTAGTCCCTCCGGGGGTGCTACATTAATTTCGCCCTCAGGTGGATTTAACGATAGCGCCTTGGGACCCATCTTTAAGAAAACCATCCCTAGAGTCACTATAGATTCCGCATCCACGTTCGCATCAACGTCTCCAACAGTCAATAGCACAAGCGCGCAAGGCTCTGCTTCAAATATACCGTCATCATCATCGTCGAAATCAATGGGAGCCATAGACGGAGGCATAATAGGTGGCATCGTAATAATTGCTGTTGTCTCCGCCTCGGTGTACGTCTTCTACGATCGGCGACCAAAATGTAACTGGCTCCAACAAAAAGGCACAACGGATGAAGGGAAAAAATTCGAGCTCTCATCACATCCCTCGGTACTAGGCAGATCAAGAGATGATAATGTACACGAAGTGCACGGGGACCATAGACCGAGCGAAATTGACAGCAATGCTTTGGTAGAGAGCCCACCAGGATTTGCGACCGGGGCTCCTTTGATATACGAATTATCCGCTTAAGAGAGCAGCGACGTCCCCGTTGCAAAGAGCCCAGGATTTTAGGTTTATATAGCTACTAACTGTCATTTACTTTGAACCATCTCTAATGACTAGACCATATCATAAGCATATATATACAAACGGCAAAGCGGCCAATCCTACTGGATTCACTTATCGTATGGCATGTTCCGAACTTGCTTAAATGTCAACCCTAACTCAATGTTATCATCCTTTACCACCCATACAGATTTCCGCAGAATAGAAGCAATCCACAAGGAGTCAGACTCGTTTTCCCCCCTCAACCCATCTAACTAATGCCCGGGCACAACCCGGTCTCACCGTCATCATCCGGATTTGCCCTACAATTATCTACCGCCGCATTAATTGTCAACTCTCCATTGGAAACGTCATTTGTTCCGGGATATCCCAACGGCACGCTCCCGCATTCCTCACAACCATGTGCCTGCAAATCTCCAATCAAAGTCTTGAGTGCGCCTCCACAGATTCTCGCATCGGTGTTCTGTGTGAATGCACAGATGGAGGTAATGCCGGCGTCGAAACAGGCGATTTGTTCACCGGAGTTCACGCATGAACTATCGGACATGCTGTCGATTAATTTTACTATTTCGGACATGGCGCCTGTGGTGGCGAAGTCGCAGTCGCTGCTGCCGCGACAGTTGATGCCCAGTGCGGAGGTGAGGAGAGGTGTGAGCAGGAGGGAGATGATGGTGCTGGGATGCATAATGATTGAGATGATAGGGAGGGGGGGATGAGTGAGACGCCGATGGTAATTTTTTTTTGTATTCGTTGAGCTGAAGTGGTAAATATGGGTCCTGTTCTGAGCTCTTGGGTTAATTGACAGTATGTTCTTGCAAATGATCGCTGGCGGACAGCACGCTTTTATAATCGTCGCCATGTGGTTTGTTGAGATGATCGAAGATGCGAAAGGGCCGAACTCCAGCAATTCCAACGTCTAACACTCTATAACAATGCTGTAACAATGCTGTGCCTACTACATGCGTTCTTGGAGCGTGTTCAAGTTGGCATCTTCCAAATCCTGTCCACAGTGCTCATGTAGTGTGAAATATCGTCAGACGCACGAGCTGAAGCCATAACCGATGTATGGCTCTAGCGAACATCGCAAGAATGTCTCGTTCTGACTAGACTTAATGGACGTGAAACACGTCGAGATGCAGGTTCGCCATCTAGCTCTTCAAGGCGCCGTGCTCAAAGGACAATTGGAAATGTACTGCAATAGGGCGCATCGATCATATCAGCCCATGTCTCCATGCACGACTTTCACCGCAATACTCTTTCATTCAAAGCCGTGGGAACGAGGAAAGAAGCAAAAATACTAATAGATCAAGACGCAGTCTATTTACTAATCGGTAGGTGGTCGCTCAAAAATTCTCCAACCAATATCTCGGGCCTTAAAATCGATGACTTTCACTATTTGATACTTTGATACCATTAGTAAATATCCCACCAAATTCCTAATCAGTTATCCGGCGACTATATGTATAGTGGTGTGCGAGTTATTCTGAAACATCACGCTACATGGAAGGGCCCCACGGGGTCTTCACCGAAGACCGACGCCCATCTGCGGTATTGAGGCGTAGTTGTATACCTATGCTCGTCCTCCGCATGCGCTACAAATTGCAAGTCGTAGCTTGTATCGAAGTCAAGTGAAAGGAATTACGAGAAAACACAATAATGGTCATACATATAGGCAGGCTATTCGGGAGCGTTTGACATTTCTGAATAGTGAATATCTTTGTTTATACATATATCAAGCGTCAAATGTCTGCCGAAGCGCTACCACAATTCTAAGGCTTTTTGGAATGTTTAAAGCGGCAACTCTCATACATGGGATTGCATCTTTCCTTCACGGTCATGGCAATCAGTGTGAATTGGGTATGAGGTAAGTCGATCAGGGACTTGAAGCCGTCAACTTCTTTTCCCTACCCTTTTAGAGAACCGAAAATGGTCAACCTAAGCAGTGCACAGTTGTACCCCCTGAAGACGTTAGACGACGAGAACTAGCATGTGTGCTTATGCTGTGCCGTCTTTCGTGTTAGATTTGATGCTGCTATGGTGTTGCAAATATACTGGACATCTGATACAGGTACTTTGATACAATCTTCCAAATAGTACCAACCTCCAGCTCCTACACACACACATCTGCTTGGTTCACCGCCACACCGTTTAATCCCAAATTCGAACTTCTCTTCACCTCAGTCCACTTAAATCCAGCATCTTATCCAACCCAAAAGTATCATTACCCTTGCTCTCCGCCTTACTAGGGGCTAATGTCCTTATGTCCTTATATCCAAGTGGCTCCCTGTAGAGCAAAACCACACTCCAAGCGCCGAATTTGTAGGATCTACACCCCATCCCATTTTCTGCGGCCTGGCTTCGCCAATGCAGCGAATGAAGATCTGACTTGCAAGAAGTCCGAGATCAAGAAAAGTGCCAACGGCCGGTTGCCGGAAGGCGGTGAAATTGATAAAAATAGTACATGTTCCTTTGAACGAAGATTAATCTAAGGTAGTAATGAGAGCGAGTGACAGACCTGAGCGAATTTTTGCAGGAAGAGCTATAACGGGCAGTCCAGAATGACCTGGGTATCCTTGAGCAGTGAATTCCACTGGCTTACGTCCCATAGTGTATACTAATGCTGAATAGAAGTTGTCGAGGGCTTGCTGACAGTCGGCGGTACTATAGCCACTATCTACCCAGGATATGTCTGCCCTACACTGCGTTGCGGAATTAGAGTAAGGATTTGTTGCATTCTGAATCAATGGGAAGGCGAGGGTTTTGTACGGGAAGAGGAATGTTAAGCAGGTTAAAACCAGAGCAGATCTAGACGGATGAGAATCGAAGAGAATCATGTTAGTATATCTTAATGGTTAGGAAATACAATTGGCCGAAACAAAGCAGGGAATAGATGGCCATAGATAACGTTCGGATAGTTTGTGACTTTGAAGACAACTGTGATGAAGCTCCCTTTGTGCGAAACTCCTTCTGTGGAGTCGTTCGGGCGAATTTGAAGGCCAAAACTCGGTGAACGAAAGACAGGAGAAGCGCAGAGGATTTATGTAAGCGCTTATAACACGCGGGGCTCAGATACTGGAACTGCGCAGCTTACTGAGACATTCTGATCCAACGCTTTAGTTAGGCAGATAAGATGGGAGTGGGGTTGATATATGCGCGTGTGAACAACGCAGAGTGTGGTCATACCTCTGAATAGAACATCCCAGATTCTGAGCTCCGCATTGCGCTGCGGCTACTCATCATCTGGTGAGCCATCTCTCTGAGCAATACAAAATATGGGAAGACCAAAAGTCCTCGAATAACGCTTTATGAAAGCATTTGACGAGGCTGTCATCGCATGGATTAATATCTGCTTAGCAGCTACTGCACCATCTCTATTTCTTCGCTGAATACATATTGCTATTACCACAGTCAAATATGATAGGCCTTGAGATTGTGATCTGAAAGTACTACAAGCATTTGAAGACCAATTTTGATTGTCTAGGGAGTAGTGTATTTCACATTCGACATTCTACACTCACAAGGGATTTCTTAGTTGCCTTAATAACGCGATCGGTGAAAGCTTTGTCAAAATTTCCTTGACGCTTCAGTTGCTAAGGCAAGGGTACTGAGAACTGGCGTTGTTTAACATTGCAGGATGTCGTAGATATATTTCCTGGAAACTACTGATACGCCTGCAAGGGCGGAAATAAAACCGCTAACCGTACTAAATACCCACCCTGCTATCAAATTCCCCTTCGATACTCTCAAAAAAGTGGAATGGCGGACTCAATGGAAGCGATTGCGTTCACTACAGCCAATTATAATCTGGGTGAGCGGTCTCTATAATGTCCTTTCTAGATTCCATAGCCATTGCCTGCCTGGTATGGTATTTCACTGTCCTTACAGTTTGCGCCATTGGCATCTTTAAAATGTACTGATTGCCTGATAGCAAGCCATTATGCCAGCTGACGGAGGTCCAGACGCAAAGATCAATCAAAAGCACCGTCAAATTCCGTTTCAAATACTCTGCCCCTCCCAAATGTCCCTCATGTTACTATAATACGCCCCGTGAAGGGAATTGAGCCCTACCTATACGAATGTCTCGCCGCAACCTTCCACCAAGCCTACCCTCCTGAACGATTGACCATTTATTTCTGTATTTCGTCTCGCAATGATCCAGCAACATCAACCCTTGAACGACTACTCCACGACTTCCCTTCCTTCGATGCGAAGATCCTTGTTGAAGAGGAAGACCCAAACCTCTCAGGACGCAATGGCCGTACAACGAACCTGGGTCCAAACCCTAAGATCCGGAATATGAGCAGAGCATACCGAGAGGCAAAAGGTGATATAGTATGGATTATCGATTGCAACGTCTGGATCAGCCCCTTAGTGGTCGGGCGATTGGTGGACCTCCTCTGTGGCTTCACATCTACAGCTCCAGGCCAGAAATACAAATTCGTTCACCAATTACCTCTGGTTGTCGACGTCTCTACGACCCACGACACAAAGCCCAACTCTCAATCTCCCGGCTTGAAAAGCAAATTGACAGACTTGACAACAGGTGGCCTCCTAGAAGAACTCTTCCTCTCCACCTCCCACGCAAAGTTCTATACCGCCATCTCCACCGTCGCCATCGCCCCCTGCATAGTCGGCAAATCAAACATGTTCCGACGGTCTCACCTCAACGCTCTGACCTCATCCCATCCGACCCATGCACCCGGTATTGACTCCTTCAGCACCAACATCTGCGAAGATCACCTCATTGGCGACCTCCTCTGGCGCTCGCCAGTTCCGCCTTCGGTGCAAAAAAGCGCCAATAGCGAGGGTCAATCCCCCGATAACCCTACTCTGCCTATCTCACACATCACCTGGCAAAATCACGGCCTCCTGCCTCCCCACCCGTCCAACCTCGCTACACAACCCACATCTAATCTCTCACTCATATCCTACCTCGACCGCCGTACGCGCTGGCTCCGCGTCAGGAAATTCACCGTCACCCTCGCCACGCTCGTAGAACCAGGCACCGAATCCCTTCTCTGCTCCCTCTACGGCGCCTACGGCCTCACATCCCTTCGCATTCTCTCCATCCCAAACACTTGGACTGCATTCTGGCTCCTTTTTTTGACCAGCGTAGCGTGCTGGGCCACAGCTGATCGCTACGTATGGACGTTACTCCAGCATGGCGGTACGGGAGATCCTAGCGAACGGCCTGTTTTTGGAAGGGCGAAGGGAGCGAGGAGACCGGTTGGTCAGTGGTTGTTGGCGTGGTTGGGGAGAGAAGTGCTGGCGCTTCCGATTTGGATGTGGGCGTTTTGGGGGGGTGTTACGGTTGTGTGGAGGGGGAGGAGGTTTTGGGTTGGGACGGATATGGTGGTGCATGAGATGGATAAGGAAGGGATGGGGACGGGAGGGGCAGAAGAGAGTCTTAAGGATGATTGAAGTGGGGAGGGCATGTGAGGTATATAGAGTATAAGACTTTTGTAAAGAGTTCGGTCGTAATGGATAGGGTTCCTTGGGTATGCTTGCTTGCTCGTAGCTATGGGTATCTTTAAAGTGCACAATCAAGACTCTTGAACGCCAGTCGTGAAAATAAGAGCTCGAAGGGATATATCCTTCAATCCCGCTCCCTATTCGGTATCCACCGCTTCAGGGTCATCTCCCTAACCTTATACAACCCCAATAACCTCCCAATATCCACCAGTTCCCCCTCCATACTCTCTCCCTCATTCCTCCCCTTACTAACCCTCTTCACCTCCTCCACCCCCGGCACCTCTACCCATGCAACCACAAGCGTCTTTCTAACCTGACTCTGCACCCGATTCACACAATGCACCCACCACCAGCTCCTCTTTTCCCTCCTTTCCGTATCCTTCTTCACTTCCTCGGTTTCCCTCCAATACGCATCTGTATAAGCAGGAAGTACGATGACAGCGAACTCGGCGTGCGAGAAGACAGGACCACGTAGGTAGAGGAGCCAGTCGACGCCGAATTTTAGACCGGGACGGACCACCCAGCCGAGGGAGCGGAAGTGGTGGTATGTGACGTAGGAGAGGAGGAAGGGATCATCAGGACGGAGGGAGGAAGTGGTAGGGGGTTGGTATGAGGTGTAGCGGAAGAGGTGAAGAAGGTGGGAGGCGGAGAGGGGGGCGGAGGAGTCTGGAAAGGCGGATGGATAGATTGAGAGGATGCCAAGGGCGTAGGTGAGAAAGAGGGCTTCGGAAGGGTTGAGCTGGAGGTGTTCTTGATTTTGGATGGAGGGAATAGTAGAGTCTGGATTGGTGATGGTAGGTTTAGTATGGCCGTTGAGAGGTTGTTTGGAGGTTAGACCATCGTCTTGTATAAGTAGTGGAGCCGGTGTTGGTGGATCTTCTGGTTCCTGCACGACCAAAGCCTCGATAGACTCTGCTAGACTCTGAACCGGACCGCCATTGACCCCCTCATACTTTGCCCGAGCGGTTGGTGTAGCTGTACCGCCATTTTCTTTGGATCGTTTTTCCTCTTCTAGCTTCTCTTCAATAGCCTCTCTTTCCTTTCTCGCCCTCTCCTTCTTGAACCTCTTCCTCTCTTCCCGTCTTTGCTTTGTAACTTCTTCGCTGGTTTCATTGACGAGCAGGCCTCTCTTCCTTTTCTCTCGATCCAGCCAGGTGGGCTCGCTTCTGCTCAGGCTGCCCTTTCCGAAGAAACCGTTTTCCCATAATGCTCGTATGGCTATTTCATCAGTGACATGAACGGAACCGGTTTCAGGAGACCAGTAGGCCTTATATGGGACATTTGGGTGCGAGGATGGGGGTACAAGGATCTGGTAGATGTAGGTAAAAGCGACATGTAGGATTGAGATGGGGTTATGAGGGATTAAAGGCGGTAGAGGATAGGTATTAAGTGGTAAAGGTTTGGCATAGATAACGCCTATGTTGGGTCGTGGAGCAGATGGAGTTTCTATAGGTCGCTGTATCGAAGGCTTTGCAGCCGTATTCGGTGTCATGACGGTAGAAGTGTCTCAGCCCCAGAGAGTGCCAGCTGCTAGACCTGAAATTTCTTCGATGGGTCAGCAATGGAAAGTATGAAGACAGCTGCGTATTCTCTATATGGCCTGATCACTCAGATACCGTTGTAGTCTTCTCAATGAGAATGTTGAGCCGACATCGAAGCAAGACATAAAGTCAGAGTCAAGCTTCTAAGCCGCTGTATGGTGTCATCCTCGCGATGGTGAACATCTTGCCCTGACATAGGAGTGAAGGAAATATAACTCACAGCTGGCTCTCTGCAGACACCTCCCCTGACCTACGCATCATGCTCACCATGCGTCCGCAAGTATCCGCATTGCTTTTAAAGCGGCACATTTACGTTGGTGCTGCAGAAATGTAGATTGTGCGCGGAATATTTCCGCGATATCAACCACAAGCCGAATTTGTGCAGTATCTTTCTCTTGTAATTTAGCAGAACTTCAAGCAAGCAATCGCAAAGGGAACCAGGCAACATGCATCTCATGTACACCTTGGACGCCAACGGGAAGCGAACCTATACTCTCAAGAAGGCGAGCACTTCTCTTCGGGCCTCAAAAAGCGAAACCAGCTAACCTCTTGTTCTTCACCAGGTCCAAGCTGGCGAGGTCACCAAATCAGCGCATCCAGCTCGATTCAGTCCCGACGACAAATACTCAAGGCATAGAGTCACTCTTAAGAAAAGGTGATTCAGATAGAGGATTACAGGGTGATATAGCTGACCAATTGACGATCAGATATGGATTGCTTTTGACGCAGCTCAGTGAGTAGGTCAGAAAAGGGGAGGACAAGGGCTAACTGGAGGCAGAGAGTGAGAAGGTGTTAGGGCACTGATTTTGAACTGATATGGAGTCAAGGCGTTGGGAGATCGTGTGCCTGCAGGCAGGTTGTGGAACTGTGAATATACCTTGGGTGGGATCAACATGATAGGAGTACTAGGGGAATCAACATAATCAGAGACCCTGGGAGATATCGAGTGATCCAGCTCGTTAGATAACAAGGCTTATCACTTTGAGACTATACTAGTCGATGGGCGGTCTATGTATATCAAGTACTGCGAGCCAAGTCATCCTAATGTCACGCATTATAAATCATCATATTATGAGACCCTCTTCCTTGAATTGACATTCCTTCCCGCCCCCACTTTCGGCCTCCCTCCTATCCTCCCTCTCTCCCCAGTAAGGATCCCAGGCAGATAATCTTCATCCATCAGATCAGTTTCCTTCTTCCTACTTCTGCTGTTGACAGCTCGCTGATATTCCTTCTGATCTTCTGCTAAGATCAAACTCTGGCCCCATCCACCTTTGCCACCTCCTTTACCCTTGCCGACTTTCCCGTTAGCAGTCCCCGGTACAGGCTTTGGGATACTGTAACGATTGCCACGATGATTCCATTGCATGTTCTTCTTCAAATGGATTTTGAACTCTCCCTTTGAGTTCGTAGAACATGAGACTCGGGTTAGTGTTGGATTACCTACTCAAGCAATCAACGTTTATCTTGGTCTGGGAGTTTTGGGGAAACAAACCGCATCGTGGACAGAATTGCTTGTTCATATCTGTATAACCGTATTAATATTCTCTGTATTGACAATTCAGATAGTCTATACCTTTGACTTTCTCAAAACATGCATGACATCTCAGAATATAAGTCCTGATATTCCGGACCCTTTCTATTGAGGGTGAAAGGAGGTTCAGGCCTATCTGTAGGAGAACGTTCTATGCTTGTAAGCGAGATGCTTAGATATGAATAACAGCTGTACTAGACATACTTGCATAGCAAAATCTGTAGTAATGGTAGCCACTTGAATTATCTGGTCCCCAGATATCGGCACAGTAGAAGCATCTTGGTCTTTGGCTTGCTGTTTTTTTAGATTAGATGGAGTGATCCAGCCATCCGAATCAGATGATTCTGAACTTGAGACTGTTTCATCCGCTTCTGGCAAGGCGTCATTACCATGTGGAGACAGGTCAGATGTGCTATCAGGCTCAGAATTCAAGGTATCTAGCTTAAGATCACTCATAGCCTCAACCATCACATTCGCATCTTCTGGGACGCTTTCATTTAGCTTCTGATCATCTGCCGCATCTTGGACGGCTGGCGTCGGCTCTGTGGTTGGACGATCAACAGGGACATCGGATGATGGCTGGTGCTCGCTTGCGGTCTCTGGCTCTCCCAAAGAGTCCTTTTGCAGCCTAGGTGGCGAACCATTCACCCTCTTCTGACCAGGTACCTTCCTTAGTCTGCAACCGCCTCCGCTCTGGTTACATTCGAGCTCGTATGCCAGAGCTAGAACTTGGATATCCGATTGCGAGAGTACGGGGAGATCACCCGTCCGCCTCGAGAAATCCACAACAAACTTGGCGCTTTCCGGCTTTGGGCTAATGACTGTCAGGAAGGGGAGCAGTGTAATTTCCAGACGAGATCGAGCTTGTATATCTCTGATTTCGCGAATCACTGACGGCACAGTAACGAGATTTCCGCACTTGCTGACTAGGACCGAAATTGAAGGCTCATTCTTGATGATCGGTCCTGCGTCGAGGATTATTGTGTGCACGGACTTTTTCGTGGAGGTCATGATAAAGCGGGGAGACGGCTTAGGTGACGGTGATTTGAGATTTCTTTACTGCTCGCCTGAAATTGTGATTCAGTTGGGTGTTCAGATTCGGAGCGCACCAAAAAAGGGCGTGGTTTAGGTACTGTGCATGCAGAATTATTACTAATGCAGGGCGATAGCTCTCTGATTCGAGAGTCCTGCTTGATGTATATAGTCTGTCAAAAGTACGTGGAGTTTGGATTTACATAGTGCGTTTAATTATAATTTAGCGCCCCTTTTTGTTTGCCTTAATACGCTACGTTCGCGAACTGTCTCTGAAGAGCCGCAATGTTGAAATACTCCGTCCTGAAATATGCCTTCCTTCATCTCAATGTTGCAAGCCTGCTCCTTCTGCTTCCAGCCTGAAAGCCTGTAAAGGAAGCAGTCGCGCTTTTTCAACCTAATCTTAAGCTGTCCCTTGGCTTTCGCCCAATTTTGAGCTCCCGGGTCTATGCCAATCTGCATGGGAACTTGATGACATCCCCCGAGGCTTCCTATCCTTCCTGTAGCTGCGTTGGTGTCCGCTCAGAACGCTTTGGGCAAGACGGAGTATTCCCACTGTTGGAGGAGCCAGGATCATCCTAAACGGGCCGCCTTCCCATGATGAACCTCCATCTCTGCTTCACACAACCACAGCTGCTCAGCATGCAGTATCCCGCAATGCTTCGTCCTGTGCGTAAAGTCTGATGGTGTTCTCCAGTGCTCATGATCTCCTTCCCAAATGCGAGCTTCGTTCAGCTTCGTCCAGCTTTGGAAAGCTTGATTTGTCTCGAAACTCTGAAGCATAGGCCAGCATCGCCAGTGCTCCAGATTCAAGTCTCACGTACGGTATCGACAGATATAAATGACTGCAGGACACTAGAGCGACAGGCGAGGTATGATTTGAAGCCTTCAAAGCAGATACCGTCGTCCGTCTAAGAGCTGCTTCAAAACCGATACCTCATCAAGCTGACTTTCTTAGGCGACATCTTCACTAACGCAAGCCCAATCCAAGCTTTTCAATGAAAATATAGCATCTGCAGCTGCGAAAGCCTCTTGCGCAACATCCTGCAGCCACCATGGAACAAAGTTCAGCGTAACGGAAACATCCCTACCTACCACTTTAGTATAAATCTTCGAGTTGCTTACTCTGCCCAAGACATTCCTAGCCCGCATCAGGGTCGGAGACACACCTCAAGGCTTTCCAAGAAGGCGAGAAGAGCCACGGCTCATGTTTACGGCGCCCTGCCCAATGATGTTCTATCCTTCCTGGTATTATTCCTCCTCCTCATTTCTCCTTTGACCTGGATCTGGGAGAGGCGGTTCACTATTGGCATGGTATGGGACATTTGCCATCTGGCGAGGTTCTCCGACTGGGCTTTCCAGTCAGCAGACAATGAACGCCTACCGTCGGCACGTCGGCACGGCTGACTTGTCCGGAGTCATTATGTGTAAGTACTTCAGACAAGTAGCGAATCTTCCTAGGAGGTAGAAGCTTTGAGCACTACCGCACCACAAACGTGTGAGGAATACGGCTTCTGCAGCTTGTGCGATCGATCATAGGACCGTCTATGTATTGTAACCATCAAGACTTTTTGGCAACAGCAATAGCTGCATCGTCCTCCTCGATTCGGGCCCTTGGATCGATGATCGATGGACGAATGTGCCGGATCAGTCGTTACTGGCTCGCTATAGCTCACGTGGTACGATTCTGCGGAGAAAAGCATGGTCAGAGCTCATGGTCACTCGTCTTATTCACGGATAAAAGGAGAGGCTGCGAACAAGGTTCACATGACGCGTCTGGTAATGTCCGTGTCGAGGCTCGATCTACTCACCTAAGACTGTGATAGGTGGCGCCTTTTTCGGTAAGGCTTCGTATCTCGCATAAAGTGCTTCTAAGGCATAACAAGGCAAACGCTAGCTGGCATTCAGCCTCCACACGTCTTCTATTTGAAGGAGACATCGCCCAAGGCCTGATGAACATGAATTCTCAACCTCGTGTGGCAAAATGCCGCTTCCTCGGTTCTGGCCGCTGACCCCTACACATGGGAGGGATATACTAATATCGTCTTGTCCTATCAAAAGGCTCCGAAGGTCAGATCATGCTAAAGTCCCGAGCCATTCGTATGGGCCGATCTCGTCCCCTTTTTTTATTCTCGCGGGTATCTCGTGCGCACATGCCTGGCTTTCCTTTTACTCGTCCTCTTTAACATTGGAAAGAAATATGGCTTTCGAAGCTTTCACTTAACCTACATCCAGACACGCAGCCTTTGCTCTTCACGAATAATGAGCTTCTGTCACCAGACTCTACGAACCTTCTACAATATTCAGACACTCTATTCCTTGCCTAATGCAATGCATAGAGTCAGATGATGAGCAAGCAAACTTTTAGTCTCAGCTCGGGTAGCAGAGGCTAAGGTAGTCTGCCATTTTCCCAAACAAGAAACCAACCATTCATCGGGGGGCTAGGACATACCAGGGATGGGGTTCATGGTGGCAGAAGCGTGCCATACGCCGGCAGCACAGGCTCCTGGGTTGGGCACCTAGAGGGTCTACTAGACTTTGATGTGCTTCGCAGACTACTACGAATCATCCCTTGGAACGACTCCTGCACGCCAATCATGGAACTGTCCATCCGCTTAGCCCAACCGCATTCCGCAAGACCGTGCAGTAACTTCAAGCCCTTTGCTTTCGCAAGTGGCTGGGACGAGAAGCCGTAACGACCTTAAGGGACTTGCTCTCGGTCATCTCACCACACCCCCACCGTCGCAAGACCACAGAAGTGTCCAGCAGAGCCGCATTTCATCCAATTATTCTATAAGATGAAGGTCGAAGCGGGGCGAGACAGCCACATCTCCACGCCTAGGCCTTGCTCTATCACAAGTGGCATTCTCGTTATTGGACAAGCTCGCGCTGCGAAGATTGCCTGGAACAGGGGGATCCAGTCCCTAAACGGAAAATAATCCCTCAATGACGTCCAAATCAATTAGGCAAGGGAGAGGTGGTCCTTCAGGGAAAGAGAGCAAGAGCGGTCATCCAAAGGTAGAAGTGAACAGTGGTTCTCAGAATTGAGGAACATGCATCCGCTTAGGATACCATACCCAGCAAAATTAATCTGCTAACATTTCGAAGGGTTCAACGAGCTCCTCCAGCAATCCTCCCAGCGTTTATGAAAACCTCAGCTTTTATGTTCGGATTGAGCCCCTTAGTCCGGATTACGGTGTTAATGGCCAGCCAATACGCCACTCGGAGCCCGGCTACTGGCTACCTCCAAATACGGCAAATGGACTTAGAGATGGGCAGGGCCGTACTTCATTTCTTCGCTGGGCGGGCGGTACGACCACTATAGTACCGCAGAATGACCAGATTCGGGCAACCAATCTCGATGGATACGTATATCATACGGCAACTGTTTTCACACAGGTTCCAGACACTTCACATCTATTAGCGGTACCTTTCAATGCTAGGAACAGAAATGTTCATCCAACATTTGGACGAGGATGGCAAGCTATTAGATTTAACCATAATCGGATCGGGAATAGCAATACTTACTTCTCATACATTTCACTTCGAGGAGCGGAGGGGGCTATAGCTGCTCCTGGGTCACCACGCTGGATGCCCGAGCTTCTGCCTCCCTGGCACGACTGTGATTCTCGGCATGCGACTAGAATCCAGGGTGGCCTCATCGGAGAACTCCCCTTACTCTTCGCCCTCGCGGCATTCTCGACACTACCAAACCAGGTCTTTCCATTCGGTTCCTTCGGACCAGGAGCTTGGTATCCCCATGGACAAACTACAGGCTGTAGGTTTGCTAAATCAATTGAGCCGCATACACCTGGCTGACTTTTCCCAGGGATCGCCGAACGAGGCATGGTAGTCACCATATATACTGATCCTCGCAACCCACATTGGTCCACTCCACAGCTTCTCGACCGCCTGCAGAATGGCGATTTTGGTCCTTTCTATGGTCCATAACACGTCTGTCGAGGGTCTGTTGTGAAGAGAGTTTATAGGACGGTCTGCTATCGCTCAGAGGCTCTCATGTATAATCGATACTTGTCAAGGCTCACTGGCTTTCGAGAGGTAGCTTACGATATCGCCGGTTCATTCACTTCAGGCCTTGGTTCTCTTTTCCTTCGCATGGATCCTTTCTTCAGCCGACCATGTTCCTGCATTTAATGAAGTCAATTGATTTGTACATCGAGTCATAGCTGAAGGCCAGTGTTTGGGCAGATTTCTGCTGTCAGATTGGTTCTGTTTCTTCCATAATTAAGACAAATTCTTCTAAGAGACAGGGAGGGATATCACGCATGGAAAATCTCTTCTGCAATATGGTCATATTATTCTAGCATTGTTTGATTCTTCACTTTATGATATCATTACATTATATGTGCCGCTTTGCAACTACTTGTCTTCAGCCAGCCACAAGACCCACCCCTCACGCCACACCCAACTCATTGCACATCCGGCAAGCGCACTGCTATATCGCCAGACTGGGTGATATATCTAACCCACGGGAGGGACGGGTACTGCAACTGGTGCGCGCGAGGTGCGTTAGTATCAAGTGCGTACCAATTGGACAAGCTGAACAAGGATACAACAAATCTTCAAGGGTGCTCCACGGGTCAACGTTCCGTTCCCGCAGTCAGACGCTTGCCTCTTTGCAGCGAAACGCACGAGATCTCCCTGCTAGAGAGAGTAAAGGTCGCAGAGAGCCCGCGCAACGCGAGATTTGGTCGCGCGCGAGCCAATGCCGAAGCTGCAAGCTCGGCACGCCAAGGAACGCCAATGCAATTCGGAGCCAATAGCAAAGAGAGAGAAAGCGCACGTACCTTTGGCTCTATAATCTTCAAGTACCGCACCTGGATTCCGCTAGTGGTGAAGTAGGGGATCTCAAATTTCACACTGATTGGTCTTTTGCCCTTTCCCCCCTGTCCAGCACCTCCCATGCTTCCCCCAAATCCCCCAGTCATGCCTCCGCCATGTTCGTCGTCTCCCTTCACTGATGGCAGGCCTAGTTCTGCGCGCATGAGAAATTCCTTTCCGCCTCCAAATTGTTTGATTTTCCATATTATAGCGCTCTTTTCTGGCGCGTAGTGAACGCTGCCTATGTTTGTCCGGAATCGAGGAGAATCGGCGTCTTCGGGGACAGGAACGAGGATTTCGACATTGTTGGCAGTGGAGCGACGTTTGAATTGGGCTCGCGCCTGTGATCAACGGTGCAGCTTTAGCACGAGATAGTTGCAGAAGTAGCACTTGCAGGAATCTGCAAGGCTGCGAGACAAAACCTGTTTTGGACTGACCTTTAGCGTGAACTCTATCCTCGATCCCGAGTGTGACCGCACGTCGCTCTCTACCCAGATCAACGGCTTCACCTGCGTATTCAGTCGATAGCTCATGAGCTCGAACTCTCCGTCTGGCGGTATGAAACTGATGGTTCGATCGTTTTCGAACCGACTCAACCTTACGCATTGATGGAACTTGACGTCTTCCATTTCCACAGCCTTGCCGCGTGTAGGTCTTCCTGTTGTCTCAAACATGACCTTATCGTTCAACCCAAGTCGCAGTTCGGGCATTCCGCTGAGATAGCATTTTAATTTCACGGCACCAAGAATTTCGGAGCGGAGGACGTTGCCGGTGGAGGAGACGAGGAGATTGAGAGATTCGATGACGTCGAGGAAGACTTCGTTCTTGCGGTAGCGGATTCCTTCGCTGCGCCAGGATACCGCGTTGGTGACGGCTATGGGAGGGCGGGCTTGAATTTCAAGTTTGTGTGATTCCTGCGTTATATATCTGCAACCAATCATAGCCCATCAGCACTGTTAAACCAATATAAGAGCGGCAATTGGGTTTAGATCGTATAACCCACTCTTGTAATATCTTGCTCTCTGTAGTCTGTGGATACCCAAAATCCATCATTTCGTCAAGAAGTTCGTATATTATGACGAAGTTATCCCGTATCGATTCTTCTTCTAGTTCTTTAAAATATTCGGTAAACACTTCGACTATTTTGTGCAGGAAGAGGAGGATTTCGGCGGCGTTGGTGTTGCGTTTGGTAAGGGCGAGGAGGTAGAGGTTGTTGTGACGGATGTAGAGGTACTATTGGTCCATTATGGCCTACATAAGCAGACATCCCAGGTAAGAGAGGTAAGGATGCAAGGGATTGGAAGGAGGAGGTACGTTTATGCCCTCGTCTGAGAAACATGGTGGAACAGCTGAACTTTCTTCTTCGGCTTCGGAGAGGAGGATGGGAAATTTTTCGACGGCGGACATGGGTATGTCACCTCTGTAGTTGCGGGCTAGGAGGGTCTGAGTGGAGCACGAACGAAGTGTCAGTTTGTAGCGTGCTAAGAGCTAGCTGTGGAGGGAGAGCGCACCTTGCCCTTTAGGTCGAGGAAGAAGACTGCAGAGGCCATGGTTGTTTGATTAGTATGAGTAGAGGATGCTATCTATGGAAAGGGTCTTTGGAGGGGGTCATGGCTCGTCATGTCATGAATGCAATGAATTGGAGGTATGGTTGGTAGCCTCCACAGAGAGTAGTATCAGGCTTGGCAGCCCGATGTAGTTAGCGGCTAATTTTCGCCGGTATCAAAAATTCCCACGGCACCATTTCTCTGTTTTTGAAATAACGCGCCCATTAGACAGTGCAACTCAACAGATCCGTAACTGAACTGGCTTTCTGTCGGATTCGACTGCTGGATGTCTCTATTGTTGGGTTTCTGCGATTCGGAGGCGCGGAGAGGGATTTTGAATGGTTCCATTAAGAACTGGCCGAGTATTTTGTGCTGTTGCTTGGGCGGTGTCAGAGGGATCGAACAGATTGTTAAAATTATTGAGCAAGGATTTTAGTTGTTATTTGGACTGTTACGAGCGAAGATCAGGTACTAGGTGCTTTGCAATGAGCGAGAGAGGATCACTGTCTTAGGCTAACAGACCTGCAGAGGTCTATAGTAGATTGTTTACTTGTATATATACATATGCTCCATATAGTACACCGCTGCTATGCATCAATCGCTTTATATGCAGGATGAAAGAATTATCGAAGGCCAAGTGGATTCAGCATCCGTTCCCTAACCACGGTATTTGCAACATCACCTCCCTTCTGTAATGCAACGGCTCCAATGATGGCGTATAATGCTTGTGAAAGGACTACAGTCAAACCGGATCCCAGAAGATTCGTCATCTAGAAGCCAATGTGTCAGCGTTTGCCCATCGTGAGGTGCAGAAGGTACCTACCCTCTTAGGCTTCCATCTCACAACCGCATCCAGTCCATATTGCTCAGCCAAACCACCCACTCTTTTCTTATCTAGGATCGTAGCCTTTCCATGCTCAGTGATACTTTCTAGACCCTCCAGCGCTGGGTGTCTGAAAGGTTCCCGCCCGTATTGATCCTGCATCGGAGGAATCTGCTTTGTAGACGAATTTTGCAGCAGTGCCAATGAAGTCTGTAGATCGACAATTCTCTTGCCTGTCCATCGTTTGGGTCAGCTTCTCGCTGGGTTTTGAGCTTCAGATCTATCATACCCAAGAATGCTAATCGGTCATTATACCCTCTTTTGCCGTGATCAAAGCTCTTGTGCGTAACAGCCAACCATTTTACCTCCTCTGTAAGCATGGTTTCTCCTCCTCTCCCCAATATTCGTACATATGCCCTGTCTAACCGCGATGGGTCTTCGTTGACTACGAAGTCATTGTTGAGAACTGGGGGCTTCGATCGGACAGGTGCCTTGTATCGAGCAGGTGTGGACTTCCAGCGCGGAGTTCCTTCCCGGAGATCTCGTCCTCTGTTGCCATAACGCTCCTCTTCTTCCCGGCGCGCGTTGGATGTGCTGAATAATTTTGAGGCTGATTGTAAGGGGGCGTATCTGCAAGAAGCTTGCCGTGTAAAAGGTCTGACGAAACTGACAATGCTGGGACTGGCCAATGGCTTTACCATTGCAGCTGCCGGCTATGCTTAACAGTATCTTACAACGTCGTAGAGCATATCCAAATGAATTGAGGAAGCGTGCTATTGAGGTCTTGCGGCGAAAAGTCAGGCCGGGGCGGAATTGCTCCGCTGTGAAGCAATGACGAGGGTGATTGGTTGATGTTCTGTATCTTTATCCATGTTTACTTTGATGGTTGATGGTTGACGATAACGTCACGGCAAGCAACAAGTGAAACTGTCGTTAGTCAATTGGTACCATGTGTTTTGACAAGGTATGACTCCGAGCTGTCTGGCCAAAATCCGTTCTACCTACGCCCTTTCGTTGCCTTACATTGTCTTTATTCCTTTTCGTAGAGATCATAACGCCTAGATCTATCGGGTTCGCCGTTAGCCCCTTGATCTACGATGTCACGGCGCTTCGCAATTACCAGGAGCTTCTCCGCAAACTAGAGAAGTTTGTACTGGTCTTGAAGCTGTCCACCGACCAGAACGACAGTTGAGGTTGCAAAACTAATTTCGCTCTAGGCCTAGTCTTTATCGAACCCTACAATATTTCCAAAAGCCTAATAGACATCCTAGCCAAATGCCTGCCATCGAACATATAAGATTCTACGCCCTCACATGCCGTTATTCCTCGAAGCCTTTCTGATGAAGATACAGAAGTTTGATAAAAGCTTGGACGATAAGCTCTGAAAAGCTTATAGGAGAGTACAATGGAGGTTTGGGATTGGCGAGAAAGAAAAGGTTACTAAAATACACAACTACATGAAAAATCGATGGGACCATCAATATCCAATATATAAGCAACGGGTTTGACAGTAACGGTCCCAATACTGAGAAGTGGCAAGCCGGTCACGAGGTGCAGATGAACAGTATAGAGAGCTCTACGCGAGAGCTATCAGACGTAAAGGGGAATATCAAGACACAATTACGATCCATCGAAGAGGCAAGATCTCGCTATCATAATAAGGGCTCTGAGTGGTGTATTTACCAAAGTCTGATAGATCCTTATCTTCTCATGCTTGGTTGCAAGATCACCGATAATGATCCAGTACATCAACGCAATAGACTATCAACAACGTTCACGGGATACGTGCAAGTAGTCACGGCGTCAATACGATGTCACTTATTTCAGGAACCGGTGAAGGTTGAAGACGACCCAGGACAAGTCTTCTCCTTTGCTTCTGGATGCAGTAGAGGTGCACTTATTACTCGGGTCTCAGCTCAATACAAACAGCAGCCTGGGACAGATGGAGGATCAGGGACGCAGCTATTGGCCGGTCCATGCTCAGTTGCCTGCTAAGGGTGCTGAACCACTTCCTGAAGCAATGCCTCCTCCACTTTGTAGATCTTCCCTCTCCCAACCTTCCCAGGTCTCAGTATCTACATCCTCAAGATTCAAACTGTCCATGGAAGGCAGCTCTTCGTCCTCGCCCATCTGACGATGGGTTGGAGCATCAGGGCTCTTATCTTTGAGTCTGAGCGCCTTTTTGTTGAACGTTTCGGAGGAAATGACCTTGAGCTGCATGGCAAATATACTCTCGCCCTTGGCCTTTGCCTTGATGTGCTGCTTCTGGGTCTTGTTGGCCGAAAAGCCTTCTTCAAGATTGCCGGTACCATCGTTTGGCAACGGCATGCCTTGGCTGGCGCTGGCAGTAACGGCAGCAGTTCCGAACGGCACTTCAAGCTTCGCCTCGCGATCTTGCGAAACATCCTTGGACGACTTCGAGGCGCCGTCTTTGCAGATAAAGAGGCCTGTAATTAGGCACACAGGAGGCTTGGAACTCAGGTTCCAGGACCCAATCCAATTTGGCACAGTCTTTTTAACCTCTGGATCTTCTTTGAGATCCTCCCAAAACTTGTCCACTTGTCGCAGTTTGACGTAACGTATGTGCTTGCCCCGTAAGTCGAAATCGTCGTCAACCACGCCTTTCCAGGTCAGCTTGGTTACCCCCTGAAGTTCTAACTTTGCGGCCTTGCCAGCCCCGTTTTTGTTGTTCAGGACGAAGTCATTGTATCCTTTTTCCACGAACTTGCGTCCCTTGTTGTATACCAGGGGTTCGGTAGGAACCGAATTGTCCGTCGGCGCCCAGAAATTCTTCACTACGGCACCGAGGAGCGTCTGCGTTTCTTCAACTGGAAGCCATGACGTTGACTTGAGTAAGATGAATGGTGGTTCCGTCGCCATCGTCATTAGCCGTCTGAGGGATCTTGCAAAGAACTCAGCAACGAGGAACTGATGCTTGTCGATGTCTAGGATTCTAACCCCTTCAAAGCTGCTCCAATCCCACCAGTTCTCTAATGCGTTTTGACGTAAGTAAGGTGTGATCCAATCTAAAGATTGAACGCTGTTTCGTGTCGCTGGTATCGTTACAGCCTGATCTTGCGGGTCTGCAACCGACGCGTATCCAACGAGCAAATTTGTAGTCGTGGAAGGCTCTTAGCTGGGGGAATTTCGATACGGCGACTGATCGACTTCTGAAATTGCGAAATGTAGGCGGTCCGAAAAGTCTGGATCAAGGATGATCAGGGCTTACAGCATACACATCTATCATGCCTGCGGGGCGATGTGCAATTAGTGCTGCAAGGCGGAGAACACAACCGATGATTGGTCAACCTATTCACATTGGAGTTTAGTGCCCAAATGTGGCGCCAGCATGTGTGATCATTGCCCCACTTCCTCCCCCTGCTGCCTGATCGCTTCAGGCATCCAGCTTTATTGCCATTGTCGCCGAGTGTTTGCCATCACACAAATCGCTGGTTAAGCATTGTTGCATCGTTACGATTGAATGTACTTATACTTCATTTATTCAAGCTAAATCTATCAGACCCGTTTGTGACTTAAAAAGATCAGGATGGCCGATTTAGATCAGGAGAAAACATGCTGGGCCCTTTATCCTTCCCTGCTGTCTATTTTGGAGACGGAAAAGGAGCGCAATCACTTAGAGGAGGCGGCTATGGCCCATCAGTGTGGCAGATACTCAGATGCGAACGCGCTCTACGAGCATAATCTACCCGCGAGTTCCTCGATTCCCATGCTCGCAATGGAGCATGCCGATATGCTTACAACGCAAGGACTCGAGCGGGATAGGATCAGACTCTTGGAAGCAACTCTGAACAACCATGAAGTCACGAACGATGGGGTTACGAGCAACGAACGTCTTCTACTAGAGCTAATGTTGTTGGATGCGTATTTCTGGGCATATGGAAAGATGGAAGGGCTCCTGGACAAAGCGCGTCGAGTCCGTGACATTGTCTCTCAGGTTGACGTAAACAATCTGAGCGATTTAGAGGTAAGTTCGAAAATTTCCTGTCATTGAGTGATGCTATAACAAAATGATCAAATTAGCTGCGGGCTATAAGGCTCTACTACCAGGCTGTCGATTCTTGCAAGGAGGTCTCCAATTTCGTTAAAGGTCAGGACGAAACCATCTTCGAAGAGTCGGTGAATAGAGCCTCAGAAGTCAAACAGTTGCGGGAAAGCCTTGTTGCGCGAAGAAAATACAACACAGCTTCTAGGTTCATGCAATTAGAGCTTACCTTAATGCAAGGTCTTGAGATGCAGACCGTTGGTGCCTCATCCGCTCTTTGCAGTGTCATGGAACAAACACAGAACAAATCCCTATTGTTTCGCTCCATAAGATTATGGCGACAGCTCTCTAGCATTCTCGCAAAAGCCATTCCCCCAATGGCTGCGCATGCTTCTCAGCACTCCGTAGAGCTCTTAAGGCGGAACTTTTCCCCAATAGAGGCTCAGTGTCCAGTGATATCCTTTGATTTTGCTGTTAAGCAGGTGGCCGACTCTCCTTTGACTGAAGGCGAAAAGTCTCGGACGTATATGGACCTTGCAAACGCAGCTAGGAAGCGCAAAGATTTTACCAAAGCAAATCAAGCCCTCATCGCCGCGCGGGATCCTGCTTATAAGAATTGGCATCAACTCAAAACACTCCCATCAGGGCGTGCTGCGTTACAACATTTGCATGACGTCCATACGGCTTACATCGATCTACATCAAACAGAGACTGGGATGGCCTTCTTCGAATCAACTGGAATCGTTGACTACTTGACAACTCTCTTTGTGCACTATAAAGATAACTCCATGATCTTGCAAATTGTGGAGAATTTCCAATGCAGGTATGTTGACTATGGGCTTCCGACTCATCAGGAGCGCATGTTCGATCTAGCCGAGACGGCCGCACGAAAGCTAGCATTGAAAGAACAATCGCGGCGATATCGCGAGCAGCACTCCAAGTGGTTCAAGCAATGTCCATTTTCAGATCAAATGGGGAAGCTGACTGAGTCAGCGCTATCTGACCCAGACCATTATCTACGCCGGATATTCGGTGATGTTGAGGACCCTATCGAATGGGGAAATAATGCCCTGGACCTCTTACTGACCTGGGCTAAGATCGAAGTGGATAAAGGGTTGTTGACGAAGGGCGAACTGAAGGATTTGTTTGGCTTCGTGCAAAAAGACGGCCAGGACGACAATCCTGACTCGTTTTTCGATTACATTGAAGATTTGGATTTCGAGGAGGCTGCTAAATGTCTCTATGATGATCCCAATAAGCCGAGGCCAAGTGCCACTTTCTTGAATGACATGCAGCGTCTAAAAGATGATCCCAATAAGCCGAGGCCAAGTGCCACTTTCTTGAATGACATGCAGCGTCTAAAAGATTGGCTGAATCTACCGGATAGACCGCCATCTCAAGCTGCCAGACTTGATACGGCCAAAATCATCATGATATCCAGGTTACATCGCCATCGGCTGTATCTAGCCAGCAAGGGCGTTCCAAGCCCTACCAACAGCGGGGAATACTCCGAAGAGCAGAAATTGCTGGATGCTATAGAGAAGCTAGAGGCTGCTGTTGGGGGTGGGTTTGGCGATCAATCGGATAGACAGATGGCAAGCCGGATCCAGACCACCCTAACCAAAGGCTACGTTCATGAGAGCGTGAAAGAACAGCTTGTTAGCGATGAAGAACTTCAATCGAGGATATCAGAGTGTGCGGATCTTGTGTCGAAATACGCAAACGGTGGACGCCGATTTCTGGAATACCACACCATGCTTCAAGAAAGCCGTTTGCATTGGCAGCGATATCTTCTTTTCGGATCTGTACCGCCTGATGCCGGCCTCGAAGTTCTCGAAAGGGCAGAACGTTCGTTCAACAAGACTCGGAAACAGCTTCTAACACCGGATCCAGCAGACTTGATCTCCGCAAAAATAAACCAGGCCGATGAGTTCATGTCGCAAGAGCACTCTAACATGGGGATCATGGCATCATTCATGTCCTTTTTGGAAAACAAAGCGGCATCTGAGACCGAAGACGCTCCTGACATAAGAATCGACGACCTCTATGATCGATTCTTGAATTGGACGCATCGATCAAAAGGACGAGGACTAATTGATCTTCTCTACATCGACGTTGAAGTGGTCCAAGATCTTGTTGAGACCATAAGCAGCGACAGAGGAAAACCAATTACGCCCGGGGCAGAATCTGCTATTCCACCAGCGGTCGAGGACCTTCACATTGCGGAAAACGTCAAGTTGCAGGACGAAACAAAACAAGAGTCTTCCACCAATAGAGTCACGCCTGCGGTACTTTCAAATGAAGTGACCGATGATATGATAGTCTCGAAGGCCATGATCAATGACATGTTGAGCAAAGCTAGCGATGATGTTGTCCTCGTCGATATTATCAATATTGCTTACCTAAGTGAAGGCGGCTTACAGGCGATTCTGTATAGGAAAGGCACTACCACCTTACCCGTTCGTCTTCCAGACATCACGCTCCAGGCTGTTGAAAGCTGGGTCGAAAAGAATTTGGGGACCCAGAAGATGTCTATAAAGCAACCCTTACTTGAAGAAGGCCACGCAAGCGCTCTCCAGGAGCTGACTCCGCTCCTGATGCCCCTCTTCAACCCTGGACTGCCTCAATCAATCAAGGCAAAAGAAACCATCATATTCTGCTTGACGGGAGCGTTACATCGGATACCAATACACGCAGTTCCTATCGATGGAGTACCATTGATTGAGAGTCATCCTGTCGCCTACTGCCAAAGCTTGACAACTCTGCATCGCGACTATGAAGCTGTTTGCAAGTTTCAGCGTGCGAGTACAGGTGTAGAGAGCCTGGCTATCGTTCCCTCCTATGAAAAGCGGTGGATGAATGGAGCTGAAGCTGAAGGGAAGTTGCTCCAAGAAATCCAGGGTATCTCTACAAGTCTAAATGCGAAATCGTACAGTGGGTCCGACTTGACTAAGGAAGCTGCTCAGAATGCGCTGTCCAATTGTGCTCATGTCCTTTATTTTGGCCATGTGCAATACGATCCGAAGTATCCAATCAGATCTGCGTTGCTTCTAAACGAAACAGCGTACAAGAAACCTTCACTTGAAGAGCCAGGTAGTGAACGCCTCACCGTTCGCGACCTCTTCAAGGTCCAAATGCACAAGCCCGCCTTGGCCACCATCATTGGGTGCGGCAGCGGACAAGCTTTGATTTCTGATTCGGACGATATCCTTGGCCTTCCCTCGGCTCTCATGTTTGCAGGAGCCAGCGCGATCGTTTCCACTCTATGGCGTATTGACCCTGACGACGGAGCGAATTTTGCGGCGGCATTCTATCATGCAATCCACGAGCAACAAGTGAGTTCGGAAACAGACAAGAAAAGCAATGATCAGGAGTCGGGTTTGAACAATTGCGTGAATCTTGCCTGTGCGATGCATGAAGCAATAAAGGTCTTGAGGCAGAGAGGCGAGAAAAAGAACGCTGTATATCATTGGGCTTCATTTTACCTGACCGGTTTCTGGCTCTTCCCTCGTTTGTCGATTAAGTAAAGCCTAGTAATGATTTCTTGCTCAGTGTGTAATTTTAAGTCGCAATATTGAGAATTAGCTTCGTAGCTACAGATCTCCTTGCGATCATTTCGAAATTGACTACATGACCAACTCGCAGCTCAAGTATAGTCGACTTTGATTCCAAAAGGGTAGGAAAAATAGCAAAGTCTTACCAGCTAATTCCAGCTCTAGCGAACGTTTTCCTTTAGGAGTCCTGTGGCCCTAAGTCAAGAGCTTTGGATAGACGTAGTTCCAAGGCCTATACTACGCGAGATCAGAAGCATACGTTAGCCATGATTTATACTAAGGTCACTTAGAGGCCTTAGCCTTACAAATCTACTTCTAGGTCCATGCTCAGTATATGCGAAACCTATATCTGACATGTACTCAACATGTTCGCTAGAATATTTTAGGGTGGAGTGAGAGATCGGGCAAGGGAAATTCCAACTCGGCGAACAGCAATCATGTGGGATCGAAAGCGGGTGATTTTGACTTCACCGAAGTGTTGATCTTCCCGGAAAATGATGGTCCTGAGGAACTGCGGTCCTCGTCCGAAGCTGGGGACCGAGCATTCAGAACGAAGCTCGAGGCTATGAACCAGTCCCTTAACGAAGCCATCAGTGAGTCCGTGGAAGCTAAAAGGAGAAATCTGGAAGACCGTGTATGGTACTGGTTGGATGGTATTCATGCTGGACCTAGAGGATCTTCCAATGTCCACCTTCCAGAGGATCATGTAGACACATGTCAGCAACTTGCACAGGTGTTGCAACTACTTAGCCTAGAAGAAGACCCCGACAAGTATCTTCTGCATCTATCTCGGGCGATCGTGACTTTCCTGCCAGAGCTGCTATAATATTTTGCAAAAATCCGGGTAGCCTGGTCAGAACTTTGGTTCGATCACCAGTCGGGGAAATATTGCTATAAACTTTACCTTCTATGACAGCGCATGCCTGCGCTCAACCACGCTCCTTCCAAGGGCCCAGGAATTTTTGTGAATAGAGCTGACAATATTTCCACCAGAAGGACGGGTCCAGGTCTAATAAACTCCCATGGAGGATCCTCTGACGTTATACTTCGGCTTGTAGACAACATCATAAGGCTGCTGGAAAATATCGGAGAATCGTTGACCAACTGATCTGTAAGCGATCTTAGTAGTGCTCCCTAAATCCGCCTGTTTACAGCCGTATTCACCTTTTCTACCGCTCGAAAAGAGCATTTTCTTTGAACCGCTAGTAAGCCCCGGAGTAACCTTTTCTGGCAAACAGGACAACCTTCTTGCTTCACATGGCTGGACCTATCGCGCTCGAGACGCTTCGCAGGACTTTATCGCTTTGAAAGTCAGTAACGAAGAGATTAGAGAGCTGGTACACGATTTTCAACACAATTACCAAAAGGTCATTCTCTTTTAGAGTCACGACGCTTAGCCCCAAGTTTTATCAGGACTTGAAAAGTCCTTTTGCTAGCGCATAGCTACAGCCCCTTGCAATATCTAAGCGAAGAGACAAAATGTTACATACCGCACCTCACTCAATCCAATGGATCCCACCCCATACATGGAATCGTAGACATTCTTCTTAATAAACAACCGTATCATAGAAGTCTGTTTCGTCCTTCATGGCTTCGGCTCGACGACCCGCTACTGTAGAAGTTATCGCAAAGATCGAAAACATCTTCGAGAACATCACCAATAGGCTACTTCGCGAGGACGAACTGACAATTCCACTGAGATGCAAGAAACCTCAATCCACAACATCAGATGAGCTAGAAGCCGAGCTTTCCAGCAAACTTACAAGTATTTCCTTTCCAGCGAAAACCCCACAAGAAGCTTGGAGGTTTAGTACGCGGGCATCAGCCTCACACGGGTTGGCTATAGCTGATCTCATTACCAGCTGTACTGCTTCGTATTCTCGAGCTCATACATGAAGCATTACGTAATGATGTCGTCGTCTCGAAAAGGTACGTCTCTCTTTCCATCAGTACTCTCCAATCAACGCTGATGCATGGCTTTGCAGGAACATCTACTACAAGGATCCTGCGCTGTTCAAGTCTCAGACCGTTGTGAATCGCTATGTCGACATCCTCGCGTACAACTTTGGAGTTCAAAGAGCGGATCTCCACGTGGTAAGTCTGGACGTTGCCCATAACGGTAGAGTACCAGCTAACCGTCGTCGTCTCCAGACTGCTGCTGCAAAGGGCCTTGTGGCTGGTGGCTTTACTTTGATGCGTCCAGATGGTACCACGATCTATCGAGGACCTCAAGCGGTAGGAGCAATCCTCAATCTCCACGGACGAAGACTGATTGCAACAGCCACATCTCATTGACGATGTGAGCGAGGTACAAGCAGTCGATATCTCAGACATATCATGGATTCTAGTAGTCGAAAAAGAAGTTGGTCTCACTCATCACTCCATTGTCACCGCTAACAATTCTCAGTCAACCTTCCGAACATTAGCATCCAGCATGCTTCACCAGCGATCAAGCGCAGGGAAAGGCATCATAATCACAGTACGTACCAGTCCAAAACGACCACCATCTTGCCCAACATAACCAGCCACCTAATCATCATCACGCAGGCAAAAGGCTATCCCGACCTCTCCACCCGCGCCTTCCTCCGCCTCCTCTCCAGCTCTCGTCACCCCCATTCCCCACCACCGCCCATCTACGCCCTTGCAGATTTCGATCCCGACGGCATAGCTATCACATCCACCTACAAACATGGCTCCTACAGCCTTTCCCACGAGAACGAGAAATTAGTCGTACCAAGCATGCGATGGATGGGTATACAAAGCAAAGACGTCTTCGAGCGGAAGAATGGGGAGGAGTGTAAAGGCTTGTTGAGATTGAGTGGGAGGGATAGAAAGAAGGCGGTGAAGATGTTGGAGAAAAGTGAGTGGTTGAAAGAGGAGGGAGTGGAAAGGGAGTGGAGGAGGGAGTTGCAGGTTATGTTGATGTTGAATGTGAAGGCTGAGATGGAGGTGTTGAGTGAAAGGGTGGGCGGAGTCGAGGGATGGGTGGAGGAGAGGTTGCTGGGTGGTGGTAGGCGTTTCTGACCTCTCGAGCGCATCTTGCTGGGAGGGACGGTGCGAGAATTGATAGCTACACCTCAGGCCTGATAGCTGAGCCAGTTTTGCTACTAGCAAAGCTCACGGATGCAGCGAAGGCCGTCAGAATTATATTGATTAGCAGGCACGCTGCTTTGCAAGTCAACTTCTTAAGAGCTTACGCTCGAACCCTTTAACAAATATACATGAAAAGATACCTTTCACTACCATGCCGTCTTCAACCCGGTCCATAACTTTCTCCTCAAACCCCCAACTCAAACAAAGAAAGCCAAGTACCCACTACTAACCACCGTCAATCCCATAACAATATACCCCGTAACAACAACCTGCCTATTACTCAACTCCCTCCCCGTATCCCACACCAAATGCCTAACCCCATTCCACGAATGAAACGCAAACGGCATCGCCACCGCCATCTTAATCCCCCCCTTCGTCACAGCCCCCAACCCCCCAAACCACTCCGCCATAGTCGCACTTTCCAAATGCCATCCAAACAATGGCGAAGCTAAATAGGCTGCTCCGAAGATGTAGAAGCCGCCGGAGAGGACGCACCCGGTGATGCGGTTGAGGCCGGAGAGGTACCATGTTAGTTGGGGCTTGTAGATGGAGAGGTGCGGGGAGATGGGGCGTTGGAGGCGTTGGGCGGCGAGGATGGCGTATTCGTCGGAGGGTTTGGCGGGGGTGGTTTGGATGGGGGAGGAGGAGGGGGCGAATGCTGCGGGTCTGGAGGGAGAGGGGGGGTGTTAGTTGAGTGGTGGGAGGGGTTCGATAGAGGGAAGCCAGAGAGGTGGACGATTGATTGGAACGGGGTTATAAGGGAGGCGGGAGCGTCTTACCGAGCTTGTAGGCGTATTCTATTTACTGCAATTGCTGCTGGGGGTGCGAATCTGGAGAGGGTAGGTGGGTTGGCGAGCACTAGGCTCATGTTAGCAATTGAGTTTTCTTTGATATCTATACCTGGAAGAATGAATGCTTACGCCGCCTAGCGGACTGCTGAGCGAATCTTTGGGTCAACATGGTGCTCGTGTCGCTCAGGAGCAGTGTCTTCGTGATGATGTTATTGCTGATTGGAGATGATGGAAGCGGACGCCTCGGCTGGTCGGTTAATGTGCGGGTAAACTACGGCTAGCCCAATATCAAAGCTATCAACAATCCTTCCTTTCCTTCTCTTCTTTTTCTCTTACATTAGGAACCTCAGCAGTCACTGCTCGCCTCTACTACCATTGGGAATGATGAATAGGTGATCCGGATATTGGCAATATTGTCAACGTCCTACGAGGGATTCGAGAGAAAATACCTGTCGTTAATCGCACGTTTTAATCGGTTCTGTGATTTGACGTGTTTCATATTCAGGGTTACATACGGGTATTTCCAGAAGTCACAGTGGTCTGAGATCAGTTTCTGAGATCAGGATGGTTAAGAATTATGTCTTCTGTTAAAGTAGGGCACGATTCTGGCTAATGCTCCCAGTGGTTATGTCTACCCTGGAGGTTGCTAGTGGAAGGTCTTGCATGTCGCAGTGCTGGACAGTACTTTCTGGTCGATGGTTTTAGTACATCTGGTATGCTTGCAAATTCGGCTCGGTTGAGCTAAGGATGGTGAACTATTCGTGATATAAGACTGGCATTCTACATCAATGGATCCCCAACGAAATACAATTCATTACGCGGAATGCTCTGTACATACCAGTATCTTAGATCTTCATATTAGAAAGCACATAAAAGCTGTGTATACCAAAACGTTGCAAGCGCAGCTTTGTAGTAGCGATGACGCATGATAAGATGTAGTAGGTATCTTACATTTAACGGTTTTCGCAACTGTCAACTTTGAAAATTCATCACCGCGCAACATTATGCCACCATTTCAACTAAAGCCATGGACTCCAAATCCATTAGTGCCCATACTCCGTGCCGGCTTTGCAACGTCGAAGCCTAGATTCAAGAAGCTACCGCCACGTCCTCGTAGCACTGTCCGACGACCGGCACCACCTGCCCCATCGTCGAAGCACCCTGTAAGACAGCGTCAAAGCTCATCAGAGCAGCCCAAGAGCTCCTCAGAGCCTCCAAATGAAAAGCAATCACCTCTCGAGGCCGTCTCCGGCGCGCTTCGAAATGCGGATCAGGAACACAACAGCCTCCTCTCGCCAGTGTTCATCCCCGAAGATCCAGTTGGCGTTCTCAACGAGAAGCATCCTGCCACAAGCATTCTATCCAACTCCTCCATAGTGGTGACGAGGCAGCTGGAGCTTATGAATGTCATGCTAGGATTTGAGCAGGCAAATAAATACGTAATCATGGATCCTCAGGGAAACCATATTGGCTACATGGCTGAAATGGAGTTGGGAATGGGTAATATGATGGCACGGCAGATGTTCAGCACCCACAGGAGCTTCACCACACATGTTTTTGATAAGCATGGGAAGGAGGTTCTACGAGTAAGTCATGACTTGGCGGATACGGATCTTATGGTCGTTGACAACTGTGTAGTTTCACCGCCCCTTTTCATGGATCTCGAGTCGAATCGGCGTCTACGATCCAGTTGAAGTAGGGAAACACTCATATTCCTCGTCTAAAGCTATGGCAACATCTACACCTGGTTCCTTGACAACAGAAGTCAATCCAGAAGCAGCGCAAATATCACCACTTGCTTTATCGGACATGCGTATAATTGGAGAAACACAGCAGCAGTGGGCGCCGTTAAGAAGGAAGTATAATCTCTTCCTCTATCGTCCAGTTCCAGTGTCCGAATCCAGAGCTGGAATCCCCCAGATTCCTCCAGCAAACCAACCACTTTCCAATTCACAAGCACTGGACTTGACAACTACATACAATCAGGATGGGGAATTCGGCCAATTTGCCTACGTGGATGAGCCATTCTTGTCATGGGACTTCTCTCTACTTTCTGCCGATGGCCGACTGATCGGGTCGGTGAACCGGAATTTCTCCGGCTTTGGTCGTGAAATATTCACCGACACTGGCGTCTACGCTTTACGTATGGATGCGGCGGGCTTGGCTCAAGAACCACGGCATCTCATCTCGAAGACTGGGCAGCAAGAACAACGAAACGAACAAACTCCGAACATGGCCATGACACTTGACCAAAGGGCCGTAATGCTTGCTACGGCTGTTAGTGTGGACTTTGATTACTTCAGCCGACATAGCGGATCTGGCATGGGCGGCGGTTTCATGCCGTTATGGTTTCCAGGGATGGGTGGAGGAGCAGCCGAGGCAGGAGCAGGGGCCGAGGCTGGTGCGGAAGCGGGAGCTATTGAGGAGGCAGGTGGTGCTGGTAGAGGCATGACAAAAGGGGGAGCAGGCCCAGAAGAGGGAGCTATTACGGGAGCTGGCACAATGGCAGGATATGAGGCGATGCAGAGGGGTCGTGGTGGGGGTAATGCCCCGCCACAGGAAGAGCAACTGCCAGGTCAGGTCGGCCAAGATGAGGATGTTTGGGGTAAAGGTGATGATCCCTGGGATGATGATGATGGAGGGGATGGAGATGGAGGTGGTGGTTGGGGAGACTTCTTTGATGAGTAAATAATACCATTATACCGCCTGGCGACAGAGCAGCGGGATTTCGGATTTGTCTCAGGGCCTCCTCTATCCTTGTATCATACAGAAGTCCATTATAACATACAACCACTCGTGTGAATAATATCTTAATATGCATGACAATGGATGAGCATACCCCCTTAACTCCGAATCTCGGCGATACTGAGAAGTGTACACCGTAATAATTCTGTCCCGTACTCGTCCCTACACACCTACTCTTCCCTAATAAAACCCCTCTCTCCTCGCCATCATACCCCTTACCAAGCTCTCTCTCCTAAAATGGCCTCCTCAACAGCCTCCCGCCGCCTCTTCCTCGAATACAAAAACCTCACCTCCAACCCCCCCGACGGCATCACCGCCGGCCCCGTCTCCGAAGACGACATCTTCCTCTGGGAAGCGCTCATCCAAGGCCCCGACGGCACCCCCTTCGAAGGCGGCATATTCCCCGCCGAGCTGAAATTCCCAAAAGACTATCCCCTAAACCCACCAACGATGCGATTTCTTGGGGAGGTATGGCATCCTAACGGTAACTACTCCCCCTAACCCTACCATCACCTCCCCAACTTCAACACATATGATAATAAAACCACTACGCTCACTAACACTCACCCACTCACTCACACAGTCTACGCCAACGGCCTCGTCTGCATCTCCATCCTCCACGCTCCCGGCGACGATCCGCACCACTACGAAAAAGCGAGCGAGAGATGGAGTCCGATACAGAGCGTGGAGAAAATCCTAATCTCGGTAATGAGCATGCTAGCAGAGCCGAATGATGAGAGTCCGGCGAATATTGAGGCGGCGAAGATGTGGAGGGAGAGGAGGGGGGAATTTGAGAGGAAGGTGAGGGAGGGGGTGAGGAGGAGTTTGGGTGTGAGCTGAGGTGGGGGTGGAAGTGGAAGTGAGGCTGATGATGGAGATGAGCGGGTGGGGGGGAAAAGGGGGACGTGGACGTGTGGGTTTAAGGCTGAGGGGGCCATAGAAAGAGGGAGAGTGGGGGTGGTGGGGGTTTGTGAATGAGCGTGCATGCGGCGTGGCCTTCGGGTTTGAAGGATTGTGCTTTACGTGCATGGGATGGCGTTGGCAGGGCTGAGAATGTGACGATCTATACTTGAAAGCGATGAGTGCTGGGTGTTTTGGAACGCCGTGGCTCATGGAGCGTGGCTTGTGCCATCTCTTTACTATAATGCAAGGGGAGTTTCGTGAGATAGCCATCCCGGTCAGCCTGAAGATTACACATTATGAATTCTGGTATTGTAAAGTTTGCTTATTATGATAAAGTTATCGTCTAGTGTCTATTAGCCTCCCAATTCCGTCGAACATTAATCCTTGCGTATGGTGATTCTATACTCTATTTCGCTTGAAACATGTCAGCTCACCGCTCTGAAATCCCACCGGTCATTTTACCTTACCAACACCCCTTTTCCATGGCTTCTCTCCCAGCAATCTCCTTATTCACCCAAAGCGCCACGCAGCTGCATCTTGGCCTCCCTTTTCGATTCCACTTTTGAACCACGTGTTGTCCTTGCGGTCGTTTTATCGTGCCGAAAGGAGAAGCTGAAGTTGACTGGGCTTTAGTTCTTGGCGTTCACACGAGTCTAGATGGACTAGGTGGTGGTGGCGGTGGAGGTGGTCCGTTGGGGCGCGGACGCTTAGGGGAGTTGGCGAACGCTTTGACCTCAAACACTTGGGCTATCATAGTAGACGAGGGTGAGGTTGAGAGGGATGCTGGTTGACTTGACGATGTCCTTGAATTGTCGAATCGATTGGTGTTGGATTAACTTTCTGGTAAGCTTTGTAGGAGAAAAGGTGATTCCAGCAATATGAAGAATACTATGTTGAAGCCCAGACAGATTAAGTATCTCTCTGAGGCTGCAGACGAGAAAGAAAATGTTGGTTGATGTTCCTTAACATTGTAGGATGCGGATAGACTGGAAGACATTTGATGAAAGTACAATGAAAATTTCCTCATAGTGGCAGGGATGACGAGATCGAAGTTCAATTGTTTGTTCGATCGCAGATTAGAAATGGAGATGAACTGCAAATTTACCAGCGGAGAACGGTTGGGCGCCTCAAGCGTTGCTGCGTAGTGCCCGAAGCGGACTCGTTCTTTCCTCTTCACACCGCCATTCGAAATTCTGTTGAGCTGCCATAGCAGAGTAAAAGGAATTTTATTCTAATTTTGTCAGAGATCCAAAAGGCAGATGTAAATTTGAGGACCCCCACGCAAAATTGAGCGTCGGAAATTTTCGACCTTACGGGTTCCATCCCGAAGATTTAAGGGATCCTTACTCCCGAGCCCCCTGCATGGCCACGTTCTCACCGCATGTTCCTCACCGCATCTGCAGGATGCCATCGAACTACACATCTCGCGTGGTGCGTGTTGCCTTGATTAGATCAAGGTCATGATCGGTCATCGTCCGACAAATCATACACCACTGGCTGAGTTAAGGTTCCTATCTTTGGGATCAGATCTGGTATGCCGCATTAGACCTCTGCACCTACCATGCACGGAAGAGGAAAGCTTCTTAGACTGCATCAGTTGGTTCGAGAATTTGAATGAGACCTCCCGCTGTGTCCGATGAGGCGATGGAGGTGGTGTCGCTGGTGGTGAAAGTGGTGAATTAAGCCGACCAGGCATTGGTAGAGGCGACGGCGACGGTGATCGTGAGCAGGCCCTGGAGAGGTTTTCTGGCGTAGATGGAGGATTTGCTGGAAGCCGCCGGGCACCCGCAGTGCTCGTGGAGGCCTGTGCAGACTTGGAAGGAGGATTTGCTTTCAGTGGGTGCGGATGTTGATTGCCTTCGGATGGGAGATCTGGTGGAGTGGAAGGCCTGTCGCCAGGCAAGTGATACGAGAACATCTTCTTTGCTGCCATTTCAGCGTCTCTCAATGTCTGCACTTAGGTCAAGGGATGTGGTGGAAGCCTTTGCTCATATATGCGCTAGGAATAAAATCGTTCTCGCAATGTGGTGTACCACGATAGGCTATTGGACGTCTGGAATAAAGATCAAGGGCAGCGTATCATAGCATTCCACAATGACGCGGTAAAATGTGGGGGATTCATAAGCCGTTTTAAGCCAGCCCAATCTAGGTAGAGCTGCATCTGGTACCTGAAGGCCACAAACGTGTTCCTGAGCGATTGCTTCGGGCACCAATAAGGGCTAGGCAAAGCCACAAATAAGCGATAACATGCTTTTTCGGAGATGCGGGATGCATTACGTAGACGCCATCGTTCCTAAGCCCTGGGTAGGAGATGCGGGATGTTGCATTTTGCATTCGATGCACGCACATGCGCGTTGCTGCCCAACCGAGAATGAGGCTTGCATATATTCTCTCGTATCCCGCGGACCAGACCCATGAGTCTTGAAATCAAAAACTGCATGCAAAACGCATCAGTCCATTTTCCTTGCCGTGTTCTGTTGTCAGTCTCGCACGGGATGACTGAATTCGAGCCTTTGCAGACAAGTTTTGAATTCGGACTTATACGCCACACAAGCGGCAACGAGTCTCGGCCCTTTCAATCCACACCTTAAATCCAGGGCTGCTGGCGAAGGATCAAAAGAGTTGGAAGTCTCTTCAGAGCAGCTGGCTCTGTTGGTAACACGACGACAATATTTGCACTAAGCCCCGATGGCTACCCGGTAATATCGGTCAAGGCGCATTTCCTGTATGATGAGTGATTTTGCTAGCCACTGTAGGCAACGGTGCTATACATTCGCGCCCAGCAAGCTGTTCAGCAGGACATGCAAAGGATCAGCAAACAATCATAAACAATTTTTAGGAACAATTGCCGACTCCGGTACTTTTGTAATGACCTAGCGAAGACGTCATGCAAAGAAGACTGATACAATTCAAAAGCCTAGGTCCAGATTGAATTGCACGTGAATGCTGCCAGACAATGCCATGTGAGATATCTGCGCAATATCTGCGCGCTTCTTTTTTAAGCCTTTGCGAAACCGTAGCGAGCACGGACTTCTAAAACACCAGCTCGAGGACACTATCTACTCTTGTTCGCGCGTAAGACGTAGCAACCAGATATTGGATAAGACAGAACATTTCGACGAGTTGCAGCATTGGAAGGTCTGACTTGTTTGAAGTGTCACCAACGCAGGGAGATGACCAAGCAAAGGAGCTGCACATGTGAAAGACCAGGAAAGGCCAATTCAGGTACGTATGCTTACTGAGTACAGCACATCGACCACATAACTAACAAGGTTCATCCTGTCAATTGCTCAAAAAAATTGAGAGTAGTAACAATAGGTGCATGGACCCAGGTGGGTAAGGGTGGGTGAAAGGGTGGGGGTCGTTCGCCTGACAACGACCTGCCCAAGGATGGGCATCAATATGTGCATCGAATCAAGTTCACAAACGTGTCAACAAGTACGGTATAGAGTCTAATTCATCGAGACTCTTACCTGGCTTGTGTGGTTGTGTTGTTGTTCTGGTAAAAAGGAAAGACGAAGAGAACGAAAGGAAGGGGAGGGGAAATGCCAAGCTTTGTTATGTTTACACCGTTAGCTCTTTGTGGTTAGTGCAGAAACTAAATACTCTCACTTCTTGCTCTCTCTTCATACTACCAAAAATTCGCGTCCACCTCTGGTGATCTGCTAGAACGAATGAGCTACTTATATCATCTCTGATAGTCAAAACGTCGGTTGACTGTGTTGCGTCCGGGAAATGAGATATGCATATCAAGATTTCTGCTTTCTGTAGGACATGTGGAAGTTCTCCACATGATTCAGACACGACCATGTATCACCCCGAGAGAACGATCTCTTTGTGTCTCTCGGGGGAACTTGGCTGCATTATTTTCCACTCACTTTCCGCGTACTTACTACCAACATACGCTTTCACTCCTCTTCTTTCAGCCCTTTTTCTGGAATATATTTCAATACACAGCAGGCCATCTACGGCTGTCACGTAGATATCGCTATGTGTCTTCTTACCTACACGACTTATGAATGTGCCCACTCTGATTTGATTCTGTCGAGGTTACGCGGTAACACAGCGCAAGAGCCAGTGCCAGGATATCCGAACCAGGCAAGCTTTCAGATATTATACGCAACGTACACATCGTGCATCTGGACTAACGTCTGGCGCAGGAGGCATTTTCAGGAACCATGCAGTACGCCACCGATATGTTCTGCTTCTCGTTTCCCTATCTATTGCGACGCAATTCGCTCATTCTTGAGAATATGTGATTAGAGAGGTGCAAAGCTGCTCATGCAACCATGGAAGACTACCATAGACTATCGTTCAAGTATGTAAAAATCTTGACGGACCTGCAGAAGATCTTGCAGACCTTGAAATCAGAGGAAGAACAGCACGGGCAGAAGAAAGAGAAGGTATGTTCTCAATCAAACCGAGGACCCTTGAAAAAGCTATCTAAAACTTCGCACAGCAGAATGATATTACGGATTCCCAGCCCAGCTCCCAATGCGGAGAAGAGGATTTGCACGAGACAGAAGGACAGGTATGGATAACTATGTTATCCAATGTTGTAGTCAGCTGCTGAAAAGGCCAAACAGGCAACCCTTTCAACGTATCATACCCATGATGACAGCGTCTGGACTCCCACTAGGGGACCACCTCGATGTCGCTTCTTCTCAAAAACGGATAATAAAAGTCAATCTATAATGGATCCGAGCCTACGCCCGCACGAGAGCAAAAAAGTGTTACCCAGGCTTCGTCAAGCCAAACCATGACAAAGGAACTGGATCACCACGAAGCCGAGTTGAGATTATTTCAAAATCCAACCAAAGCCTTATCACAAATAGGCGAGGTCACAACATGTGACTCTGGCATTCCTAGCTAGGCAAAATCTCCCCAAATGTATCCCAGACAATTCCAGCTCACATTTGAATAAACACTTGACTCCAAAACACCAAAGTTTTTCATCACAAATAACCCCCAAGTCACTCCAAGATTAAAAGACAGGACAAACTTCAAGAAAATAGAGAATCCCCCAGTTCATGCCACCCTCCGAGTCCCGCCAAACCCTCACAAAGCCCCCTCCGCATACAATCCTCTCAGCCAAGTCCAAACAACACCCCACCTATCATCACCCCACCCCTCCGGTCTCAAATCCCACCAAAACAACTCCTTGGGTACCGGCGTCCAAACCGGCGCCTCCCCACCCCCCGGCCTCAACTCAACCGGCGCCACAATACCACAAATAATGTCAGTCGGAACCTGCCCCATCGGTTTCGGAAACCCAGCTCTCATCACCAACTCCGCCGCCGCCCCACTCAATTAAATCTTCTCCAGCATAAGCTTGAAAATCGGTTCCAGCGCCTTTTCGCCCGCTTCTTCCGTCCTGCCTTCCCGCGTGAGAGCGACGAAGCCATTGAGTTTGGACATGTGGGCGGTTCCATGCGCAGATAGTTCGTGGCGGAAGAAGGATATCATGGATTCCTTGCGTAGAGGTGTGCAGTCGCAGAAAGCGCATTTGGATTGGCGGAGCATTTGGGAGAAGATCTGATGTTTGAAGTCTTGATGGGTGTCGGCGTTTTGGATGATGTCGATGACGTATTGGGGGAGAGGTTCTCCGCAGGCTATGCAGTCGATTTGGCCTTTGCGGTGGTTGAAATGCGAGGGCCAGGCGTTGGCGGTTACCATGCTGGGGGATGTGGGAGGGGGTGGCGGATAGGGGATTTCAGATAGCCGGAAAGTGAATGGTAATGGTAGCTTCAGGATTATTTTGATACGAAGTCTAAGTGAATTGCTTGGTTAAGGGGTTGAGACCAGTTGCAGCGTTAGTTTTGGGCGTGTGAGTAAAGGTGGGAACAATGCAGAGGAAAGGTCCTAAGAGCTGATACTCTTGTGAAACACACCTTAGACTGCGCCATATTCACTGCTGATGCATGTCAGACGTCAAGGAACGAGCCGGCTGTTCTAGTTCATAAGGTCCGTAGATCTTTCCTTCAAATGGCTAAGAATACACGGACATGCATCGTTATTATTTATTGTTTTCTTATTAGGCTATTTGTATTCTACCTGCACAACGTTACCCCTCTGTTCGCGCCACCGCCGCTCGAGTGTCGATGACAAGCAACTGCTCCATATGGCGAATGACCAAACACATGCTGTTGGCAATTCCCATCTCTTATATCAGACCTTTGCCATACATCTCTCTCAACATGTCCCACACTTTGGACCACCATTGCTCTTCAATCGTGAATTGCAGGAAATTCGGCCTGAGATGCCGCAGGAAATCGTCAGGGTGGACAAGCTTAGTCCCTGGCAAGGTTTCATCGTCAGGACCGGTCCAGTGAGGCGCAAGAATTTGAATGAGATCCGCTTCTTCGACATTATCTCTTTCTTGACCATGCACTCTGTAATAAAGCAAGCGAGGTGCTGACGGATATTGGTCGTATAGATTCTTTAGCATGCGTTCAAATATCGGTTGCGCCGCCTGAGAGCCAAGGTCTCCGACGATATACCCCCGTCTGGCGAGGCCAATGAAGCTTGGCAAAGTAGACATGCTGCATGTGCTGTGGGCCATCTCCTCGTGGTTGAACAGCTGTCGACGTTCTCTAAATCTCACCCGGTACTGGCAGTATGCGCATCCAATCTGACGGTCCATACAGAATATAATCTTGTGTTCCGCGCTCAGGGTTCCATTGACATGTGAGATTCGTCTCTGATCACCCTTTCGGTCGTCGTCGAAGACCTTGCCGCATCCTCGCGCTTGACAGGGGATCTTCCCCTCTGCGTTATACCAGTGATTGGGCCAGGAATGTCTACAACCACCCCTTGGTCTCTTGACTGGTGCCTCTTCGGTATTCTCTTCCCTCTTACGCTTGCGAATGTCTTGCTGCGTGTTATGGTTGGAGGTATATTGGAGAGGGGATTCAGCTGGGGAAGGGTAGAAGCTCATGATGGAAGATGACGTAGATATTAGGACTCTTGGTAGGAGATTGTTGGCCAAAAGATTTGAAGCCGGCAGAAGGTAGTGTCGATGCTCCACAGACCTTACTAGGTGCACTGATGAAGAAGAGCATAGAGCAAGGGCGGACAGCTCGATTTATGCAGTAAGAGCCGCATCAACCACACCCCAATTTGGAATACATGTTTTCTGGCGTGGTCCCTACGGACCCTTCAGCTTGGACCTCATCTCGTCATCAAGCCATAGGTCGCGCAGATTGACTTCCATATGCCGCTAGAAAACTGCTATTGGCAATCAATGGCTCCTGCAACGGCCTTACAATGTGTACACGACACCGCATCGGTCCTGTGCTTTGCTATCTTCCACCAGAGACAAGCCCTTCCAACCAAAGAACGCAGTAGCCCTTGCCACACAACGTCCATTCTCTGGCGTCGATGGCTTGAGTCACCATGGAGGCCGCGAGACCGCAAATCCCTAGTGGAAACGAATTATCCGAGAGCGATTGCCACCAGGCGTTGAAAATTGAATGGCTCTGGCGTGCATTGGTGGGGAGCGCATCCAGATTGGGTGGGGCTACTTCATGGGCGCCAGTTGTAACACCATGTTCGGAGAGACACCGGATAACCTCCGGAGAGCCTCCAGTATAGAATGCGGATTTCGAGCTCATGGCCGGTACTCGCAGTCGGTCTTTCCAAAGAGGAGGTATAGATATATATATGCATATAGAATTTCAGAGGTGCCATTTGTTTAGGATAACGCAAAATTCACAGCTCCATTGCCTCGACAGTCAAGGGTCTTCCGATCTCCCTTGGACCGAGCAAGATGCTGTGGAACAGCAACCCTGAGACTTAAGGTGTGGCGCGCCAGGATCCTGCGACACACATGATGCGTGTAATCGGTACCCTTCAGGGAGGCGGTCAACAATGCCGTATATGCATGGATCATATGTCAACGTTATCGTGGTGACACTTTGACATCTCCGATGCGGAGGGATAGTGTCGCCGTCTCTAATTGAATTATGACTTGCCTCCGGCACACCTTTCCGCGATAAGGATGTGCACATGGTTTTGAAGACAAGGCAATCCTTCGGTGCTGCAGGAAGCAGCCACAGCACTTCCGAAAGATACACGAACAGACCACATGTCTGTCTTCATGAGTAAGTAGGCATCTGAAGGATGAGGCGAGCGTGATCCAGTGACTTCATAAAAGGTCGAAACTAGCAGTGCATGTGGCAATTGGGGTTGCAGATCGATACCCTGTTCCTTCGGCACCAGTTGTACCAACTCGCAGGGCAAACATAGTCCAGAGAGGAGGCTATGACTGACCGGGCTTTGGGAATCTTTGAATCTCCAGTGCTTAGATGATCAGATCAAAACCGCGTTGACCCTCTCACAATGACAGACTGGTTGTATAGTTCCCCACACTAGGAACTGACAGTAACATGTGTACTTGGCACGATTCTGGTCCGTCAAGGTGACCTGGTGGCGTCAAAGGGTAGTACGTTGGAAGAGAAGAAGTCAATTCGGAAAGACACTAATCTCAATTAGGTTAGTCTTGTAATATTTATTAGTTACCTACCCAACCCACTTACCTGCGCAAAATCCATCTCTCACATCTCCAACCACAGAACTGAAACCACTCCAGAAATAGATTATGTCTCATGTCCAACCTACTGATGATAAAGTGTGGGTGAGAGATGTTGGAACATGTTCCGTTTGGAAACCCGAATGAAGACTTCAAGCGCTTCGTTTCCTCATCATGTCGACCTCCCACATAGGCTCAGCACAGCTTATATGTACCACAAAATGAATTGGCGTGGTGAAGCTGTTCACAGAGAGGTGGCGGAAAGCCGTTGCGTATATATAGTAAAGAGGAAGGGATTCTCGCAGTTTGTTTACAAACTACGCCTGGTGAGTCATGTTGTCTCACATTTTCGTAGACGATATGAGGACTCCTCCGGGCTTTGGCCATAAACCTCAAGGCAAGCCTCAACAATGTACATTACGAAATGAGAGGGCATCGCTGTCAAGCCCATTGATACTCATTGGACGGTGGACGAGAGAACACCACCCCTGCAATCCCTTGCTCGAACCATTTCCGGAAGTCCTGTCAATGCTGGTCCGGAAGCCGAAAAGCATCATCTGATTGTCTAGCAAACCCTGCGGAGACGGTCAGTCTGTTCTCGTTATCATCATTGTCTAGGTGGCTTGGCAGCTTCCAACTGAGCTGGAGATAGGACCCTGCTCTTTCTGATTGGTTGGATAATCCCCATTTCTTGGATTGTCATTGAGTCCCTGATATACGCCAATTAGCTACCCATCAAGAAGAATAGATATAGAAATCTTGATAGGATTATTATGAGGTAAGGCCAGTGAACTTGATCGCCACAAAAGTCCGAAACGAAGAGCTACTAAAACCAATCTCAAGGATGCATAACACCCATTCTTGTTCGTTCACTTTTGACGAGGTAGCCGCCTTGGATTTAGCCAATTAAGGATTCTGTTACTGGAGCTTAGGTGTTAAACTTCCTTCACGGCGGATGCAAGGTCTGTATGCTCACGAATTGGCTTGGATTCCACGAAATAAACCCTGAAACGAAGATGGCAGAAACAGGACTATCAATATGCGTTGACAAGATAGACGCTTCCATCCAGCAAGCCGCGCTTATTTCTTTGGCTGCAATGCTACGACGGATAACCCTTGCATTATTGAAACGCGCTCGACAACGAATACTGCATGTTCAGCATGCAAGTTGCCTAATATATGTGCATTTTCGGCACTTCTGCGTGTTATTGGCACTTCTCATTTCCAGCTTCCTTATCAGGGACAGGCCGATGATACATCTGCATAAGTGGGGTCATCGCAAGCTTTCCAGTCGCCTAGCGTATCCCGAATCTGCCTGCGACAACAAGAACCAATGTCTCACCTACACATGGCAAACGCAGGCAAGAAATAATGCAAGCATTGTTTAATACACCAATCTGCCCGTTTGTCCCCGCTCGATCACACGACAGACTTCGGAGGATATGTCTCTTGACCCCAGGCTGGCCTATAGGTCAGCCAAATCGATCGAACTCGGGTTTGTGGGGTCAGTTCCTTCAATGCACGTCGATGACAAGACTATGAGTCTGGAGCTTAAGATGCTCTCCTCATATACATCTTCCCCATACAAGTTCTGGTTGTCCTGGTCGTCCTTGTTCGAGGAATATCGAAACCACGCCCCTGGAACACCTCAAGATGGCTTCTGAAACATCGACTCTCGGCAGACTTGAGGCCGGAATGAATGGCGTAGAGCACAGGCAATAATCTACCAGTCAATCAAGAAGTATCTTGACTAATATTATATAAAGACTCAAAGCCACTGTCTCCCATATTGGAGTCGCGTCGCCCTCACCAGAGCCGAAAGTCCTTCGCAAAGACCATGGTGCAAAACATATAACCCAGAAAAAACCCATAGATGGTGCTCCGCAGCAGGTCGATACAGACATACTCATTGTCGGTGCTGGCTTCGGAGGCCTATATCTCATGCATCGACTCCGAGATGAATTAGGCTTTGAGGTCAAGTGCTTCGAAGCCGGGAAGAATATTGGCGGCGTCTGGCACTGGAATTGCTATCCAGGCGCCCGCGTCGACTCGGCAATGCCTGTGTACCAATTCGCTTTCCCAGAAGTGTGGAAGACTTGGACATGGTCATGCAAATACCCTGACTGGGCCGAGATAAGACGCTATTTCGACCACGTGGATAAGGTATTGCACATCAAGAAAGACGTCATCTTCGACAGTGCAGTCGTGTCCTCGGAATTCGACACAAACACCAAAAAGTGGACTGTTAGAACTGAAGACGGTAAAGTAGCTACATGCGGGTACTTGATCATGGCGACTGGCTTCGCAGCCGGGCGCCACTTCCCGGACTGGCCAGGCATGGAGACATTCGCAGGCGTAATGCACCACTCATCGTTTTGGCCCGAAGGCGGCGTCGATCTCTCAGGCAAGCGGGTAGCCGTCATCGGCACCGGCGCTACAGGCATCCAAATAATCCAAGAAGGCGCCAAAACAGCCAGAGAACTAACCGTGTTCCAACGAACCCCCAATCTCTGCCTCCCAATGAATCAAAGGTCTATCTCAGAAAAGGAACAACAAGACAACATGGGCAGTTATGAAGAATTCTTCCGCAAACGCCGCACCACCTTCGCCGGCTTTCCCTACGACTTCATGCCAAAGAAGACCAAAGACGACAGTCCTGAAGAGCGTGAAAAGACCTTCGAATACCTCTGGCAAGAAGGCGGTTTCAGGATCTGGCTCTCGACATACCAAGACGTCTTGTTCGACAAAGAAGCGAGTAGACACCACTATGATTTCTGGGCCAAAAAGATCCGTGCCCGCATTCAAGATCCCGTCAAACGTGAAATCCTCGCCCCACTCGAACCGCCTTACGCGTTCGGGACAAAACGCCCGTCTCTCGAAATAGATTTCTACGAACAGGTCGACAAACCCAACATCCACATCGTCGACATCAACAAGAATCCTGTCGTGCAGGTAAAATCCAATGGCATCGTCACCGCAGATGGAAAGCTTCACGAAATAGATATCATTGCCTTAGCAACAGGTTTCGACCCCGTAACCGGCGGGGTGAAAGGACTGGGTCTACGCGACACCGACGGCGTTCTACTTTCCGAAAAATGGAGAGATGGAGTCTGGACCCACCTAGGCATGAGTTGTGCCGGCTATCCTAACATGTTCTTCATGTATGGCGCGCAAGCTCCCACTGCCTTTGCCAACGGACCCACATGCGCAGAGATTCAAGGAGATTGGATAGTGGATGTGATTATGAAGATGAAGAAGGACGGAGTAGCAAGCATTGAGGCGACGAAGGAGGCTGAGAAGGAGTGGAAGAGGAAGGTGGTGGAGCTGTATGATAAGATGCTGTTTTCAGGAACGGACAGTTGGTATAATGGGGGTAACATTCCGGGTAAGCCGAGGGAGCCGTTGTTTTACACGGGGGGACTTCGCGAGTATGCGAGGGAGTTGAAGGAGAGTTTGGATAATGGATTTAGAGGATTCGTTGTTGTTGGCGCGTAGGGTTCTTGCATGGCTGTTCTTCGTGTCTCATAAGTCCAACACCGTAGGCAACATTCAACGAATATGGTCTAGATGTGTGTGGTTCGATGCCAAGCTCATGTTGCAGTGGAAAATCTCTGTTTCCTTGGAGAAATTGGCGACATATGTTGATCGAAATCTCATTTCAATCGGTGATGCTGTTCGTCCTCTCGTCTGTCTTTATCAGAGAGCCTCTGGCTGTCTCAACGTAAGGGACACAGTACTAAGATGGTCAAAGTAGCATAATTCGTTCCCCTTCGCCCACGATCCGTCCACTATTAGAATCGGCCCCAGATCAATCAAGGAAGGTCAGGTATCTTGACTTTTGGCAGCAGCCATCGGTTAATCTTCGGGTCTCGCGCATTGAACGCGCCAAGAACTGGGACGCGCTGCCCAGAACTGCCGCTACTCATTTATTCATCGACAAAGGAAACTACGATGACGCCCATCTGAACAACAGCCTTGTTAGAATATTCCAGGAATCGAAGCGTCCTAAATAACTCGTCTGGACGCTATGTTGGCTTAGCAAATTCCCCACTGACAGAAATACCTGGTGCCCATGAGCACCCTCACCCTAGGGATGGCTTCTCCCAATGCCTTGAAGCGAACATATGCTGAGGCTGGGCTTGACCATCCAACATACGATCAGAGCACTCCGGCCCATTTTCAAAGTCTGGCCACACCGCCCGCCTTTGAAAGCAGTCAGAGCTGTACTTCTAGTCAAATCCCCCTTGCTCCTCAACAATCCAGCACTGCTTCTGAAAGCTTCAACCCCGCTGGTTCAATCATACCACCGGAAAACACTCCGACTGCTCCCTCTGAACCGGCTGTCAAGAAAGCCAAATTAACGTTTGCCGAGAAAGAGGTCAAGAGGATAGAGAAGGAGTTCAAGGATCGTCAAAGGGCAGAGGAAAAAGCGAAAAGGGAGGAGGAAAAGGCTAAGAAAGAGGAGGAGAGGATACGAAAAGAAGCAGAAAAGGAAGCAGAGAAGGCTAGACGTGAGGAGGACAAACGAGCTAAGGATGCGGAAAGAGAAGAGAAGCGACGAGTTAAGGAGGAGCAGGCACGTATGAGGCAAGAAGAGAAGAAACAGAAAGAGGACGAGAGACAGAAGAAAGAGGAAGAAAAGAACAAAAAGGCTAGGGTACGAATCTTTGATATCTACAAGTACAAAGCAGAAGCCTAATGGTGCTACAGTCCCAGCTACGTCTGAATGCATTCTTCGTTCAGCCATCACTGTCGAATCGTGCCCCAAGTGGATCACCTGTACGAGATGGACTAAGTCCACTCAGCAGCCGGCGCAGTTCCATTAGTGAGATTAATGCCATGGAAGCAGAAGGACGGCATAGAAGCCGCTCAATCTCTTCAACGCCTCGAAAGCCACGGCTGCCAGATTATGAGCGGAGCTTTCCTCCATTCTTTGTACAGTCTCATACTACACTTGCTCCAACCCACCGATTTTGCAGAGATGAAGCAGGTCTGTGCTATGCACAGGAAAAGATTGACGAGGGTTTGCTCCAGTCACAGAAGGCGGGTGACATCTCAAAAGACGTCATATTCCGCCCATATGATCTGCTGCATATCTCTCCACATGGAAGCGATCGCTGTCCGCCTAGTGTGATGTCTGTGAAAGATATAGTGGCGGATATTGACGGCGTCTCACACAACCCTATTGATCTCACAGAATCCCAATTTCAGCGGGCTAACAAAAAGCCATTGGAGTTACTCAAATCTGTTCCGCTCAAAATCCTAAAATTTGCAGAGGATGTCAGACCTCCGTACATTGGCACATATACGAGATTGCAAGAAACTCAGTCAATATCAAGACTGGCAAGAAATCCTTTCCGTCGTGAACTTCCCGATACGAATTATGATTATGACTCGGAAGCGGAGTGGGAAGAGCCAGGTGAGGGCGAAGATTTGGACTCTGAGGGAGAGGAGGAGATAGAAGACGAGGACGAAGCCGACATGGAAGGATTCCTTGACGACGAGGAAACAGATGCGCGGGCCATCAAGCGGCGTCCTATATTAGGTGATCTCGAACCCACCTGCTCGGGATTATGTTGGGAAGGACCACAAGCACGGGGCTCTGAAAATTCCACGATTGACTTGTTGATATTCAAGCTGGACATATTGCTTGGTGAGGACCCTAGAAAACTTGACGGAATTTAAGCTGACATCACAGAACAACCGCAACTACCAATCGACCCCTATTGCTCTTCGTACTGGCAACCGAAATCGTCTCTTCAGACGCCGTCTCGCGTTCAAGGATCTCTCATGGAACCTCCGCGCATACCACTAAATCCAGTCAACCGACAAAATACCATACTTCCAGTCCCAGCGACTTGGAAAGATAGACCTTTAGATCCTTCAGCTACAACGAAAGCATCGAAGCCAACCCCTCGTCTCCTTCCACCAGAGTTGATGGAGGATTTCAAAAAGGTAGTGCAAGGCAACGACCTGACCAAACTTGGTCTGCTTGAGGTTTTGAAGAAGCAGTATTTCTCCCCTGTTCCCCTACAATTGCCACCTACTGACAGGTCTAGATTCCCCAAACAACCAAAAGATTCAATCAGACATACCCTCGAGCATATAGCGGAGCGTGTGGGATCAAAAGTCCAAGAAAAGCAATGGGTGTTGAAAAGTGGACTGTAATGCTTATCTGGCTGTATGAATCTGTGATATTCTTGGGACTACATCACTAAGCTTAAGCACCTGATTTACCGGCATCAGCTTTGCTTAAAGCTTCGGAGCCTATGTCATGCTAAGCGACTTCTACGGTTCAGCTCAATGGCTGTAGGGAATTGTTTGGCATCTTATTTTAGTAGTGACATGGTGTGGCTTGGTGGGACCTAGCGGCTGTTGTATTACTTCGTAGTTGCATTAGCCGCGTGAATGGACATCCTTCAATGATCGATATCTTACCTCGTGTCATCCGTAACATGTAATACGAGAAAGCATTACCAATCAACTCCCTGGATCGGCAAATGGCACGGAGACTTGCCAAAGCCGAAGCCCGCAAGGCTACATACAAATTACATCACTTCTCCCCTCAACACCTTCCTTAATTATCCTCGCCCTTCATTCTAAATTGACCCTACACTTAATGCTCATTGCACCCCTCCTTCGACCCTGCTCCAGCATCATCACACTCAGAACCCGACTCACGCCTTCCACTAATCTAACCACCCATCTCACAGCCCTCCGCAGACCCCACGTCCTCACCACAACCATGACTACCTCCCCCTCCCCGAAGCGCCAAAAAACCACCTCTACCGACTCTCCCTACGAACTCCTCTATTGGCCCACCATCCCCGGCCGCGGCGAGCACATCCGTCTCTGCTTCGAAGCAACCTCCACCCCCTACACCGACATCTGCAACGCCTCCCAAGCCAACATGCCCCAACTCCTCTCCCTCATCTCCGACAAAAATACCGGCGACGCTACGAACCCGCCCCCTTTAGCGCCTCCTGTGCTCCGCCATGGGGACTTGCTCATAAGCCAGACACCGAATATTCTTCTCTATCTGGGGCCGAAACTCGGTTTAGCAGGCGGGGAGGACGAGACTGCGATTTATAGGATCAATCAGCTGGCGCTGACGGCGCTGGATGGGTTGAGTAATGAGGTGCATGATACACATCATCCAGTATCGGGCGGGGCGTATTATGAAGAGCAGAAAGCGGAAGCGAAGCGTAAGAGTGAGGATTTCGTGAAGACTCGGTTACCGAAGTTTCTGGGGTATTTTGAACGCGTGTTGAGTGGAGAGGCGAGTCGGGGGGGGGAGTGGCTTTATGGGGGGGAGATGACGTATGCGGATTTAGTGCTGTGGCAGTGTTTGGATGGGACGGGGTTTGCGTTTCCGAAGGCGGTGGGGAGGGCGAGGGAGGGGGGGTTGTATAGGAGGGTTTTTGAGCATCAGGAGAGGGTGAGGGGGGTGGAGAGTGTTAGGGAGTATTTGGAGAGTGAGAGGAAGTTGGAGTATGGGAAGGGGATTTATAGACATTATCCTGAGCTGGATGTTGAGTGAGGGTGGGGTTTGGTGTGCTAGGATGTGGTAGGGTAAGGAAAAGGAACAATAGCATTTGACTGGGGGGAATGTACACATCAACAGATGCTCAATAAGCTTTCGGAAAGATACTCTTTTTGCAATGGCCGCTATCTTTTGTTACATCTGCGGGATTTACTTCTTATCTACATGATAAGAAAGAGGTGGTGGCATAAACCTATGAAATGCTGTGTCAGTGAGAAGAGCGGGGAATTGATGCAGGTCTCATGCAGCTGTATGCCCCGCTTGGTGGGTTATAACCCCACCATACATTGACAGCCTCTCTGCATATTTGGACTACCATATAGTCTGGGCTTTAAAAAACGTCTTGCTCCTCGTTGACCAGACATCACCTTGTGGTACAATTCTCAGTCATGGAAGCAATTCACTCCCTCTTCAAAATCCTATCCGCTATCACATTCGGCAGATTATGCCTCGCCTTGCTGTCCTACATCCTGTTGAGTTTCTCCTATCAAATCATCCACTACAGATTCTTCCACCCTCTTTCCATCTTCCCAGGGCCTTTTTGGGCCTCAGTGACACGGCTGCATACCGCTTACTCTATTTTCATGGGGATAGACCACTTGAATGCGTGGGAGTGGCATAAGAAGTACGGTAAGACAAATCATTTCCTTCATTCAATGCGAGGCCTAGCCGTAGTAGATGAATAACGCCTGGTCTTCGTTCTTTAGGACCGGTTGTCAGAGTATCACCTACACAACTTGTGGTTAGCGACGCGACATTCTTGCCTACAATCTACCATCGTTATGTCGATAAATCGAACAACTACATCACCGGCAGCTTTGGCAAGATAGAGAGCGTGCACACTATGCAGAAACACAAGCAACATGCTGATTCTAGGAAGGTGGTGGCAGGACCCGTATGCCACCTTTTTCCTGCAGTGATAGTAAAGACTGATTGTGCTTCCTAAAGTACAGCTTCACGAATATCAAGAAAATGGAGCCACTGATCGATGCGAGAATCCAGACTTGGATTTCCAAGCTTGGCGATACGTTTGCCAAGACGGGCAAGAAGTTCGATTTCGCTCCATGGGCGGTGTAGGTTATCCCCAGTGATGGGATGATCAAGGCTTCATATTGATGAGTGGTAGATATATGACTTACGATGTCATATCGGATATTGGATTTGGCGGACCTTTCGGCTTTATCGAGAAAGGTGAAGATGTAGAAGGTCTCATCCAAGGTTTCCGTGATAGCCTACCCTTTTTTGGCCTAATGGCGGCGCTATATCCTTTCACAAGATGGATCAAAACGACGTGGGTTGGAACCAAGTACCTCGTGGCAAAACCGGAAGATGCCTCTGGTGCTGGCATTTTGATGAGGTTTCGCGACCGTCTTCTTACCGAGAGAATCAATGAGAATGAAAGTGGTAAGAGCCCGGAAAGAGTTGATCTTCTGCAAACGTGAGTGATGACTTCCAAGAGGAATTTCTTGTTGACAAGGAGCAGGTTTCTAGACGCACGTGATGGGTCTGGCAAGCCATTGGATATCGACCGGATCAAAGCCGAGATTCTTTTGGTTCTCCTCGCGGGTGCGGACACTACCGGGACTGCTTTTCAATCATTAATGTGCATGCTCCTGACTAATCCTACCATCTATTCGAAATTGATGGACGAGATTGATGGTGCGACTAGAGCTGGTCGTCTGTCTGCAATGCCGCAATTCGACGAGGTTATGCAACATTGCCCATACTATGTCGCATGTGTCAAGGAGACGTTGAGAGTTTGGCCCTCGGTGCCGAGTAATTTCCCCCGACTTGTAGATAAAAACGGTATGGAGTTATTCGGCAAGTTCGCTCCAGAGGGAACAGAGATTGCTTGCAACTCTTGGGTCGTACAACGTGACCCAAACATCTACGGCGATGATGCCCTGGAATTTCGTCCGGAGAGATGGCTTGACAAGGAGGAAAAAGTGGCGGAATACAACAGATACAACATGAGTTTTGGCTATGGCGCAAGGGTCTGCTTGGGAATGAATATTGCGCTCATGGAATTGTACAAGGGACCGTTACAGGTAAGCATGACGGGAGATGTTGTTGTTCTCATACTAATCTCTGTGCATCAGCTCTTACGCACTTTTAGGCCAGAAATGTTGAATTCAGAGAAGCCAGCCAAATTCGTGGTCAGTGCAGGGGTAGCCCATTGGGAGAATTTGTGGTTGAAGATTGAACCCCGTGCAGATGTTGTGTGAGAGCTATTTTGGGTGTTGTCGTCTCAATGGCTCTAGAAAGGATTTAGGCACCAGCTGAAATTGGCGCTGACAGCAATTTCATTTCATCGTCAATGCTCATTCTTGGGAGGATGCCTCAGGCATCACCACTTCCCTCAGCACCAGCAAGGGCTAGAGCCACCGTCTTCAGCTTACTTGGGGAGTGGAGAACTGACTGTTATTACATTGGTGGGCGTTGTGGAGGCTTTGTGATACTCTTTGCTGGCAACAATTGACCCCAAAGCTGGAATCTTGGTTAACAATGGCGTAACGAAGGCGCGTACAGTCCTAGCTCGAAAATCTCGTGTATTCAGCCCCCAATTCTCGAAACCTTTTGTTTCCGGTTTTAGTGACATCGGGTCAGCAATATGAACGAGTGGATATTTGCAGCTCGGCTCCACGGAGATCACGTAGCCAGAGCTGATCTAGACTAAGATCTCGGCTTGACTTTGGTAGACTCTTGAATCGTCAGTCTAAAGGTACGCTGGACGCTGAGGCTTCCTCCTAGCACCCGTTGCTGGCGATGTGGCTTCGGCCACCCGCTTGCTTCTGGCTTCCAGGCCGACACGCGTCGTAAAATGTCATCCACTCGTTGATTGTCGAGGGATGAAGCAGCTACCAAATGACGGGTCGTGCTCATCGCTTGAGCTAACCTAACCCGCTGGCGTTAACCAGTCCCATTACGGTAAAGCGGATGAGAGGCTGACTCGCTACAGGGCCTTGAAACATACCAACATACAGGATGCGGCGTAGACCATCATCACACACTCTAAACCCTTCTAACCTCTCTGCAATTTGACCAGAACCGGCTTCCCATTGCCAATGAAGATCTTCTTCTCGCGTAATATGCTGCTTCTGGGTCGCATTCGCAATCGCTTAGGTGTGTCAGGTCAGCCTGAAGACCCACCATAAGCGTGGATCTCGCCACTGTCAACGGTATGGATAATTTAGTATGCATGGGTTCTCAGTACTTTCATTCATTCTGTGCCGTTTATGGGACCTTATTACCGAGTCCAAGTATACTTTGTACAAGAGAAGCATCTTCTGTTCTTCACGACATTCTTTTTATCTTCAACGACCACGTTGGCTTGGTACCAACATTGCTTTCTTTTGCATATGGCAAGAAAACTTCCACTCTTTTGTTGCATCATGTCTACTGCGCCTTCCTATTGCTAAAAGCATAAGCTTGTGGCGGTGCATGATCGTGAAAGCAGTATGCGCATTTACTGCTTACTCGGCGTTGGAACACTCTCTGCGTTAGTATCGCTGGTCGACGGTGCAGCTTGTACGTAAACACACTCTATCATCTTCCCGGTTGAGATTCAATTGCCCATTGATCTGCAATCTCTCTGATCTCAGTTTGTGAGAAGCACATCCATAGACCCATCAGAGCAAGTGGTTGCTTGGCAGCGGCGACGTGCATGCACGACCCATTGCTTGATTGCTTAATCACATATACGCAATTCATCTGGCTAATTACCTCCGAATCGCAGTCTTACCTTATAAACATGGCAGAAACGTGGCCAGACAGTTTTCGAACCCGTCAAACTCGATGTCGTCCAACTCGACATCGTCCAACTCAACAATGTCATCAAACACTACAACATCAAGCTCGACAGTGTCCAGCTCAACCCTATCTAGCTCCTCACTATCTGATACAATAACATGGATTCAGATGGGTGGGATTATAAGCGCGAGCGCAACAGTTTCGAATACGCTGCCCCCAAATTCTATGACATCACTTGGTCATCCAATTAAAATGGAGGGGGTGCAGGGGCCAAATACAATGACTTCAAGTTCGAGCTCAACACAATCGAATTCAAGTCTTCTACAACCTACGGCATCGAATGGGCCGCCACTTGGTCCTCAGATACTGCAAGGGTTGGGTACTGTGAATTCAAAACCGATGAATCTGATACCTCCCAGTACAACAACATCAGCTGGGCAGCCGCTTGCACATCAAATACTGCAGGGGCTTGGTACGGGATCCCCAGACTCAGTATCATCAAGCGCGACATCGCTGAGCCCGCCAACTTTAAGTGGGCCACCTTATGCGTACAGTGGGACGAATCCCGCGTTTTTGGGAACTGCGCCATCCAACCCTGTGCCAACGAATTCGGCGATCTCTAGCTCCAGGGCATATGGGCCGCCTTATGGTCCACCTTATGGGCCACCACAGGCCATAACTGGTGGACTCAGCTCGAGACCAGTAGCATCTCAATTACCATCCAACTCATTACTGAATGCATCCCCATCAAATCTAAGTTATCCAACCACAAGACCAACGGCTTCGGGACCCTCGAGTTCCTTCCCAAAGCCTGTTCCATTAGGCTCCACTGGAATATTTGGAGGTACTGCACCATCCAATTTACCGTTCTCCATCTCGGTGCCGTTGAGCTCCGCACCGTCGAACTCGGTTCCTGGTGTAGCACAACCAACTATAACAGCAAATTCGGTATTATCCAATGGAACGAGCTCAAACGCCACTACTACTGGCGGGTGCTTCGACTGGCTTGGACATCCATTGCCATGTAATTGTCCTGGAGCTTACAGCAGCGGTGGGTACACTTCAATCATATCGATTACGAATATTGTCACCAACACAGCTGTAAATCCTCCCGTGGTGTCTACCGAAGTCATAACAGAAACTGTCGGGCCCCCCGCTGTTGTGCCGGGTCAAGATACCTGTGGTATGGCCTGCTTGATTGGAGCCTCTGAAGTGCAAATCCTTTATTGGCCAGTAACACTCGGGCAGGCAAATCTATCGATAACTGCGGCTGGTCCTACTACCCCATATTCTTATGCATCGAATGGATTTACATTTACTTCACCTTCGGTATACGTTGCTTACCGCGGCTTGATGGCCAGCGCTGCATACGATCCTTTTGGAGAACCACTGGGAACTGCTAGTCATGATGTTACGGTTGGCTACCCGCCAAACGCACTCTCTACATCCCACTGTAATCTCGCGTACACGATGTCAGCTCAGCAATACCAACCAATCAATTATACTGAATTGCAGTATCCCCCGCCGAATAGTGCGCTCACTGATTGTCCTCATGCGTCAGGGCAACCTGACATGGGTGGTTCTATTTACAATGCAACCGCTTCGAATGAAGCGGCTAGTCCTGTCTTTTCGATTCCTGGCGCTCTGAACTGGGTAGATCCCGCTTGGAGTACCTGTATCCCAGTCACCTATGGTGTCTTTGATCCCCCTTCAGCATTAAGCAAAGCAACCCAGATGGTTGCACAGACTGCTGCTGGTGTAAATGGACCGGTTGCTGTAAGCGCAGCTCCTGGCTCCTCTGCAACGCCTGCCGCAGCACCTGTGACGGTTGTTCCGGGAGCTTTTGGCAATAATCCGGCACCAGCCCCTCTGAGTCCTGCTTCGGTTCTTATCCCTGGTCCAACCTCAACCGCGGAAACAGGGTTAGATCCTAGTGACACTGCTTCCCTAGTCCTCTCAGGAGGAGGGACTGTGGTGTTCCATGGAGGTGACAAGGCGCCAAGCTATCTTATCGGCGAAACTTTTCTTCTACCTACTACTGCCTCTGTCAACGTAGTCCTTGCTACTCCAGCAGTATCGGACAATACCCCTCAACAGACTACTTCTGATGACGCGCCGATACCTGTGGTGGCTACACCTAGCTACCACTCCGTTCTTATGGGTACCTCAAGCTCTTTGATTGCCGCTCCTACTGACGCCGGGCAACCAGCTGTTTCGCCAGTTAATGCGCCAGTCAATGATCCTGCTGCTGCGAATTCACCATTGGGGAACGCACCGGCAGGAAATGCACCGGCAGAGAACTCGCCAGTCGCTAACGCTCCTGCAACTGCGGTGAACAATCCGGTTGTTGTGGCTAGCCCAAGTCCAGTGGTTGTTGCTGGGAGTACAGCTGCACCAGCATCCAATGGTGGTGTTGTAATAGCGAGCTCAACATATGCACCAGGCAGCCAAGCTACAGTAGGTGGCCAAGTTATCTCAGTCGGCACCAACAATATCGTCCAGAGTGGTACCACTCAGAATGTTCCGACCCAAACGGAACCAACACCGGTACTCGTGGGTGGAAACTCCATCGAAAGTGCACCATCAGGTGGTGTTGTGATTGCCAGTTCGACATATGAGCCAGGAGTTGTAGCTCAAGTAGCTGGAACGCCAATTTCCGTGGGTTCAAGTAATATTGTGGTCGCAAGCTCCACACATGCTATACCATCGGTTGCCGCGGTGGTTCCTCAGGCTGCTCCTGTAGCCTCTCAAGCTGCTCCTGCACCAACGCCGGTGCTAGTTGGTGGTAATTCAGTTGTTAATGCACCGGGTGGTGGTGTTGTTATTGCAAGCTCAACTTATCAGCCTGGAGTCCAGGCCCAAATATCTGGAACCCCAATATCTGTTGGTACCGACAGTATTGCAGTTGACAGCTCTACATATGCGCTTCCTAGTGCTCCGTCACCCACGCCGGTGCTAATCGGGGGTTCAACTATTGCTAAAGCTTCCAGTGGAGGCATTGTCATAGCAGGCTCAACATATCAGCCAGGAGTTGTAGCTCAAGTTGCTGGGACGCCCATTTCTGTTGGTACAGATAATGTTGTCATTAACAGTCAAACTGTCGGTCTGCCGAGTGCAGCACCTCAGACTGCAGCTCCAACCGCAGATCAAACACCATCCCAGACTCCTGTGCTGGTTGGTGGTCAGTCCATTGTCAAAGCATCCGGAGGAGGTGTGATTATTGGAAGCTCGACAATAGCCCCGGGTTCTCAAGCCACGGTTTCGGGGAGCGTCGTAACAGCCGGTACTAACAATGTAGTCGTTGATGGTAATAATTTCGCTCTTCCAGACACTGCTGGTGCAACCCTACAGCAACAACAAGCTCCAGCTACACAGCCGCAATCTGCCCCAGCAATTGTCGCCGGTCAAACTGTTTCCCGAGCATCGAATGGCGGTGTTGTAGTTGGAAGCTCCACGATAGCTCCAGGACAACAAGCCACGATATCTGGTCAAGTCATTTCAGCCGGTCCATCCAATGTCGCTATCGGTGGAAGTACCTACGGTCTTCCGAGTACTGCAGGGGCAATCCTGCAAACACCGGCACCGCAGGCCCAACCGCAGACCACCGCATTCGTGGGTGGCCAATCGATTGCACGAGCTTCGAATGGGGGTATTGTTGTTGGCAGCTCCACCATAGCACCTGGATCTCAAGCCACAATCTCTGGCCAACTCATCTCAGCGGGTCCAACTAACGTCGTGGTAGGAGGTAGTACCTATGATCTGCCAAGCACTGCTGGCGCGGTCTTGCAAACTCCAGCACCACAACCGTCTGCTCCCGTAGAAGTCGGCGGTAATTCTATTGTAAAGGCAGCGAACGGAGGGGTTGTCGTGGGCAGCTCTACTATAGCACCTGGTTCGGAGGCGACAATTTCTGGCCAGGTTATTTCGGCTGGACCATCCAATGTTGCCATAGATGGCAGTACTTATGCCTTGCCAACCAGTGCTGGCGCTGTCCTGCAAACTCCAGCACCACAACCATCTAGTCCAGTGGAAGTGGGCGGCAATTCTATTGTAAAGGCAGCAAATGGAGGCATTGTCGTTGGGAGCTCTACCATAGCACCTGGTTCGGTGGCAACAATTTCTGGCCAGGTCATTTCGGCTGGACCGTCCAATGTTGCAATCGATGGCAGTACTTATGCCTTGCCAACTAGTGTTGGTGCAGCCTTGGAAACTCCAGCACCGCAAACAGAACAAGAAGTCCCTGTACAAGTTGGGGGCAACTCTATTTCTCGAGCCTCGAATGGTGGCATCATCATCGGCAGCTCCACTCTAGCGCCTGGTTCGGAAGCCACTATATCTGGTCAAGTCGTCTCAGCTGGTGCTACAAATGTTGCCATTGGTGGCAGCACTTATAGCCTTGCTTCTACTGCCGGTGCTGTCCTCCAAACTCCATCTCCAGTCACCTCATCCAATGCTCCAGTCGTGGTTGCAGGCCAAACAGTCGCTCGCGCTTCCAACGGTGGACTAATAGTAGGGACCTCTACCATAGCACCCGGGGCCCAAGCCACCATATCCGGCCATGTCTTCTCAGCAGCCGGCACAGGCGCAACAAACATCGCCATCGATGGCAACAACTATGCCCTCCCAACCACAGCCGGCGCACTACTAGAGACACCCGCACCCATAAGCCCAATGGCAGCTGAGGCAGCAGTGACCCTCGCTAACGGCGACGTCATTAGTGCGGGCGGTCCTGCAGCGGTAGTCTCGGGGGTAACAGCAAGCGTTCTAGGCGACGACTCTGGCCTCGTCATTGGATCAAAGACCATACCACTTCCTCCACCCTCAGCACTCACAACCTCAAACGCCGTTTACACAGTCGGCGGCCAAACCTTTACCGCGGCTCCCTCAGGCCTACCCATCTCCATCGACGGCACAACGCTCTCACCTGGTGGCTCTCCAATAACGATTTCTGGCACCGTTGTCTCCTTAGGCAGTGGGGCGCTCCAGATCGGCAGCACTATCATGCCATTGCCCACAGCGCCTAGTGAGCTCTTCACCGTCGGAGGGACAACTTTCGCTGCGGCTGCCACGGGCTTCGCCGTTGATGGTACATCGTTAGCACCAGGTGGCTCCGCAATCACGATCTCTGGAACTGTAGTCTCACTCGGTATGGCTGGACTCCAAATTGGCTCATCAACCATACCGCTCAACGCAGCCGAATTCACAGCTGCCGCTGGAGGACTCGTTTCAGGAATTGGCCCTGCGCCTACTGGGTTCTATAATGGGACCAATACGAACTCGACATCGAGTACGCTATTGACGTCTTCGGCTACGTTGTCAGGGCCAACGCCGTTGACGGGTGTAGTGTCGCCTAGTCAGGCTGCAACATCAACTACTAAACCAAAGACTGGGATGGCGAGTAGATTTGGGAGCGAGACATGGGTTTTGGTAATTACGATAACGTTGGGGTGGAGTATGGGGGTTGTCGCATTTACGATGTGAAGCTCTGGAGGCTATGACTATTAATAATGAACTGCAAAGCGAAGGAATGGGTTAAAGAAAAGGGCATATATAATAATGATGATTGAATAAGCGAATGATGGATAACTAGCTTCTATGTATATACGTTTTATACCCCCTGAAATCAATTGCTAGAGCTTCAAAGCTTGATTACAAAGAAAGATACACAAATTGATCTAATCGAATAGTATCTCATAATCGAATATTGACTTCAATCAAGCACCAACCTTGTCGTATCAGCGCCTTTTTCATTCCAATAATTTAGCACAGAGCTATGGTATAGTACCAAATCTAACCCGCTAGTCCATTTCAAGGTTCTTGAGAGTTCGTCCTTCGAAGGTCGTAGCCGAATCTCGAAGAAATTAGGCAGGCCTCGCACCCCTAAGAGCTTCCCCGCAATGTAGATTCTACCAGGAGTGATACTATAAAGCTCACACTCTACACCCAGTCACTTCAAAAGCTCAATATCTACAAATTCACGAGGAGATGTTTCAGATCAAATACCCTTACCGTGGAAATACAAGCTTTAAAGATTGAGCTGATATTTTAAGGGGTGCAGAATCTCTTTCCCCTCGACAGAATCCAAGGGAGTTGCAAGACTCTAGCCACGGTCAGAGAATACTTTTTGGACGCATGGATGATTGTGGAAGATTAAACGCAGTAATTTTAATCTTTCAACTCGTTTGCTGGCTGCTTGAACATCCTCTCAGTCCCAAGTGTATTAAGCTATAATCTTCTCTACCACTATCCCCGACTCTGTCCTTTTACCAGCCGAATTTAGGGGTTAGTGATGCGGAGGTTGGGACGCTAGATACATTGAATTGGAGAGAGAAAATTCGGGTCGATGTTGTATTATATAGCTTGCTTAAGATATCGAAGCAGTACAAACCGAAAGAAAATGGCGTATTGATTCTATAAGTAATGTCCTGGCGCTCTTGCGTCCGGCAAGCTCTATAAATCTGTCAATCAAGCCTTTGCGCCAATCATTCATCTCAACGCCGGGGACTGGAAAAGAGAGCAGCAACATGAATCCAGATGGGTACGAGAAGAATACTCGATGCTGCGAATTCCATCAATGAGCGTCAAAAGCGAGTATTCCCAACCCCAGCCTTCTTCAAGTCATCACTACAAATCCCTCGCATACCCATAACTAATACTTCCCGCATCGACTTTCGGATTAGTTGGGCCTCCCATGCCATTCACGTCCTGATTCCCGGCAACTCCACTCTCATCATCCCTAGATCGCTCATAAAGCGGCAACACATCCCGGCCAGCAGCCGCTCTACCCATGATTCCATTCTTCCCCGCCGCCTTCCTTTGTTTCCTGCTTGGGAAATCTGCTTCTTTTCCAGGCATGAGACGGCCTGGGTGGAAGATGTTGAAGAGGATGAGAGCAAGGAGCATGAGGGTGGAGTCGAAGATGTATTGGTAGGCCTCGTGGCGGGGGATGTTGCTGTTAATGCCGCTAGAATACTCGATGAGACGGAATATTATACGGATCTGGTAGAATGGGGGTGTTAGTGATGGCGTCCTGAGCGTAGGTGAATGGGGAATGGATGGGCTAAGACTTACTGTGATGAGGGTTAAGGCTGCGTAGATGACGTAGAGGAGTTTCATGGCTCGAGGCTTGTCTTCTATGGGGGTTTCGCGAGACATTTGGCGTTGGAAGCGGAATGCTAGCCCGAGGAAACAAAGGATGAATGCTTGTTGGAGACCAACGCCGCCCATGTAGATGTGAAGAGCTGTGAAGGGTCAGCTATGTAATATCATAGTGATCGTTCATTATCTCACCATTGTCAATCTGGGTGGTTGTCAGATTATTCCCTGTGGCCATACTGGCACCTGCTGCTTGAACGAGGAAGGCTCTTAGGAAAAGTTAGTGCGAGGTTTGGGAAAGAGACCAGAAGTACGAACGCAATGTCAAGGAGTACGAAGTAGAGACCAAATCTCCATGCTTTCACGCCAAGGATTCTGGCGTTGATGGTGAAGTTATAAACCATTCTTCCCAAGACCATGTATACGTATGCGTTGATCCATAGAGGTGCAAGCTACATTCTTGTCAACAAGAGTCATAGTGCATGAGCTTGGCGAACGTACCAATATCAGCACGAACCATGCTGAATACCAAGAAATAGTTGTTGGGTGGTTGATGCTAAGAATACGGAAAATGTAGCAAAGCAGCTCCCACAACGCTCCCATAGCAATGACCCAGCTGTAGCCTTTGCGGTAAATGATGCCTTGAGTAATGTGTGCGACTAGGACAAGGGCGAAAAGAATTGCATAGAAATAAGCCGCTCCGACATTTGGACAGAAAAACCAGTTGGTATTCGGGGTATCTGTGGCCTTACAGTGGCCTATAGGTATGACTGTGGCATTTGACATGGTTTTTTGACTGACACTGGAACAAATGATAGGCTGTTGATACTAGATGTAGGAAATGGCAACGAAATCCAAACAACGAAACGGACGAAAGTGAGTGGATTCCTGCAAAGCTGAGAGGGCAGATATGACATTCTTATTGTAGTACAGTGCTGCACAGTATATATTGTCGCAAGGCACAGGATACTAGCTAATATCAAGTTTCCTTAACAGTTATCAAATCTAAACGAACGGACCAATCGGAACTCGGCATATTGCGAGGCTCCACGTTGATACGGGGATCTGAAACAGGGGATATTTGTGCTGACAGGTGTAGTTGAAGCACAGCCATGAAGAGTGGAAATGCTGCTGCCTAGGGTTTGGGCAAGGTATTAAGCGAATTGGCCCTTTGACAGTTGAGTGGGCAGGCTTGGTGGGGCAACGCGTCGCTGGAGGCTTGGCCAAGTCGAAGTGGGGGCTGAACGGTCTTCAACTTTTGGCTTTCGCGTTCGCTGTCCTGGGTACTAAAATTAGAAATGCGGTCGCCGATATCTCTTTTGTACAGCATTTCGTACAATATGACCTCATCGGATGACTTCTGTGGTCAAAGACTGCAATAACGTCAGCGACGACTCTCGCCTAGTCGATGGAACGATCTTGGCAGTATAATCCGCATGCGCTATTCCATCTAAGGTATGCAACTCGTTGATAAGCTTAATGACCATCGTGCGGCTTAGTCAGACCGCAGCGACATTACAAAGGTTCGGGATCTTCGTTTAGAGAACGATTCGACATCAGCGAAACAACCATGGGTATTCAAACTCAATAACCACAAGTATAGACCGGACTGAGATCCGTGGGACCTGTTACTGGCGGATTTTGATAAACTCAACCAGATTATGCATCCACTCTAACTCAGCCAATCCGCACCTAAGCCTCATTTGAGAGATTCTGTTTCGATTGATGTAGGATCGTGCATTGTTAGGTTGTATGTCAGACGTAGGTAGGTCGTGGGCGGGTCACATGCGAAGAATAACGGCAGGGTACCACACCACTTTAAGCATTAAGGTCCGTCTGAGATATTATCTCCTAGCCTCACATAGGCCTGAAGAATGCGGGCGCAGGGGACGAAGGATTCGTAAGTCTGAGGGCGGTGTACTTGTATACTACAGTACAGTAATTTCATGAGGCTAAATTAAGATTTATAAAGGGATACGCGGTATAACGGCGGCTACTGCGGCTCCGCGCTTTTTAATTGGTCTGTTCGTATACTGAATCCTACGCTTTCCCATATAGGGGACAGGGTAGGCAGCTTCGAACTAGCTTACCCTGTCTCCCGTCGGTCCAATATGGGACCTGTGGATGGTATCCTCACTTGTATCTGGAGCCTTGAGAGCTTGAGAACTGACCGTTTTCTCACCCAGCTGACGCCGACTCCGGCCGAAATCATATTGCCGATCATCTCTAGGATACATGCATGCCATTTCTCAGGTGTTGATAATTACATGACTGGCTTGTTCGTATAAATTGTACAACATTTCCTCTGAAAGATCTCCATTGCATGCCTATTCATCCGGAAAGAGTTGGACATCTGCAGATGCCAGATGATACTACTAGTATCATGATCAGCGAAAAGCCCAATCATGATGCGAACTCGAAGCGTGCGAGAAGTAAGAAGCCCAAGGTTAAGACGGGCTGTATCACATGCAAGTGAGTTGCACTATCTCTATCGGGGCAAGCTATTTGCTTTTCCATCCCGCTGTCATGAAAGGGTTGTAGCGGTAGTCACCTCCTGCCTCAGGTCATTGATGCCATATGAGCTAGAAAATGATGTTAGGCGTACAACCATAAAAAGCCTCTGCGCATCTAGTTCAAATCCATCGCTTAACTGACGGCGAGATAGCGGGCTAACATATGATACAGGAGTAAGGATAGCCGGCGGTAATGGATGTTGAAAGTAGGCTGATCACCTGACCACATTCAGTCCGACGGATAAAATGCGACGAAGCAAAGCCATCTTGTCAAAAATGTACGAGTACTGGCCGGAAGGTATGTTTCTTTCCTGCCATGATTGCAGAATGCTTCTCTGCCAAAGACACTAGCTAATGGTTTCGGCATGTCTAAGTGCGACGGCTATGCCTCTCCTAAAACCAACTCGGCAAAATGCGATTCCCTAACAATTCTCGATCATCACAATAATGGGTCTAATCTGTGTTACCGCGATTTAATACACACAAATATAATTCTGTTTAATAACCTCAATCCAAGTGGGCTAGCCAGCGAAGAAGAACAACGGTGCTTTAATTTCTTCCGGTCTCGAACAGCAATTCAGATGTCAGGCTTCTTCTCTTCCGAAATCTGGGACCGTCTCGTATTACAAGCCACACATCACGAGCCTGCAATAAGACACGCGGTCCTTGCATTAGGCTCTTTGCATGAGCGGTTCGTAAACGAAGATCAGTCTTTACAAAAGCAAACTTGGTCAAGAGACGAGGGTGGATTTGCGCTTGAACATTATAATCTCGCAATACAAAGCTTGATGAATCCGGCTAATGGTGGTCGGCTGAACATTGACGTGTGTCTTATTGCATGCATGCTCTTCTGTTCTTTTGAGGTGAGATACCCTTGACCGCTTTGTCACTTGCAACTTTCAATGGAAGCAGTCTTTATCAATGTTGAGCTTAGAATAACAATGCCACAGACATTACGAGGCCACCACGGTTCTGCAGTATCACATATCAACAGCGGCGTCAAGATACTGTTTGAGCTCCAATGCAAACCGTACGATAGGCCGAGAGTCGACACGTTATCTATTCCAGAACGTCCCTATGTGGAATTAGAAGACCTTGAGATCATCTTCAACAGACTACACGCTCAAGTCCTCCAGGTGACTACCCCAGCAAAGATATGGTTTCCCAGCGTTTCGGCGCAAGTTTCAATGCTGTTGCTGAATGGAAGACAGATGATGGGAGGAACACCAGTACCTATTCCAAGACGTCCGAAATTCGAAGCCCTGGGTTTGGGGCCTGATGTCCCTCCGGCATTTTCAAGTCTTGAGGAGGCCAGAAATAGTCTTGACTACCATTGGAATACGTGTGAGCAAGCTTTATTGAGTCCCACGCATAGTCAGTCACCACATTTAATCGGCCCGCTGTTGGAGGAGCGTCAGCAATTATCCATTGCCCTTGAGAGATGGGACTCGGCCTTCCGAGCCTTCCTCCGAAAGGTAGGAAAGTCTCTTGACGGTAAAAGCCTTCAGGGAGCTCGCACCGTCGAAATCAGTCATATCTTCCTGACTATATTCCTCGGTTTTGAGAGCTTCAATGTAGAAGATCAAACAATCTGGGATATATATTGTCCTGAATTCGAACGTATTGTGGAACTAGCCGCGCTCATAGTGGAGTCTTACAAAGAACCATTCAATGACCAAGGCCCCACATACTGCATGGATATGAACATTGTCGCCCCCCTCTACGCCGTCGCCCATCGATGTCGTGATCCAGTAATCCGCCGGAAAGCTGTCGAATTACTCTACGCTGCTTCATGCCAGGAGGGCATTTGGGAGAGTCGGATGACGGCGAGTGCTGCAGAGAGGGTTATTGAGATGGAAGAGGCCGGATTGGGCACCATTACTTGCTGCCAGGATCTACCCAAGTGGAATCGTGTCACGGATGTGATCGTCCAGTTCGATGGCGAGGGCCGGATGAGCGCCCTTACCTATGGAAGGGACCCACATGATCCGAGCAATGGATATATTACTGAACCATTCAAGCAATTACGTGTTTAAGAACGACAGAACTCCATCCCACAATTTCAAGGACATGTCGTAGACCTGGAGCTTCTGCCATAGCTAGATAATATGCGTCAGCTTCCATAAACAATAGCGGAGCATAAGGAGATAGTGTACTATATGGGACCAGATTAGCGAGACATATGTTGTGTCCTTGTGCCTGCTCTTGAGTCAATGACCCGCCTTTCCAACAAATATCAAGGACTTCACCGTGTGTAACGCATTTTCTCCCCGCCATTCTCTTCTCAAGAAACCACTAGCCTACAACACACGTACAAGCGGCGCACCATCAAAGAAAAGACTACACCATCTGTCGCCACAATCTCGTGACCCTTTCACAGAGCGACCGTGAGAATATGAGAAGTCTGCAGCGAGCGTTTGGAAGGTATTTGAAGCAGCAAATTGAGGGGGAACAAAGAGAGACGGGGTTGGGGGAGTAGTGTAAGAGATTGAGGACGAAGTTTGGTCATGGTTAGGGGGAGAGCGTTAAAAAGAGGAAGGCGAGGACTGAGAGGGAGGGATAGAGAGGCGCGGGATGGCTGGATACCCAGACTGTTATTTGCCTTTGAGAATGTATCTAGTCCCCTAAATCAATAGGAGAGTCCGCCGTCAGATCAATAGCCTGCATGCTAGTGATGGCAATGAAGTCTATCACATGCTTTGAAGCCTCTTCCTCGTACGAGACGTTCTTTGGACGAGCCATCAGAGAGGACGGTGAATAGTTGATCAATCGAATCAGGGATTGTCATTCTCTGTTGAAAAGTCGTATGTACATCTTAGGCTACTGCAAGACAGTGTCGTTGCATGAGAATGGATCAGAAAACACCTAGACTTAGGTCCCGGAGGTAGTGGTCCTGTAGCTCCATGGGCTTTATTGCATCTTCGGGGTTCAGCTGAGTCTGAACTGGCAGCCCTGTGTACCAAGCACCTGTTCATATCGCTATCCGATACCCGACGGTCTTGCTGTTTTCCTGTTCGAGAATCTGCATGCATCCACGAAGACTTGCCAATGCATCACACGGCGAAGCAAGTCGGATGTCTCTGTGATGCACTGAACGATTGACAGCGGCTCATTGATGGAAGTAAAGGCTTTGAGCACAAACAGATCAATCTGGTTCCACTTTTGCATTGCTCTGCTGTGCTGTCGGCACTGGCCCCATATTGTTGCCTACTTTGGCTTTCTTTCGGACGAGGCCGGTCGAGAGCATATTGACGGCTGGGGTTCCATTTACTGATGCTGGCTTATCACTTGGTCCTTCTAGAGTGTTGGGAGGATCTTTCCTTTTTCGAATCAACCCAACGTCCAGCACCGCTGGATTCGCACTATTTCCCGCGTCGTTTATCACTGGCGGAACAAATTCGCCAGTCACAGGGTAACCCCAGCTCTTCACTCCGGCTCTCTGGGCGACATCGCCTATCCATTTGCTCGTACTGTCTGCTGCTATTTCTTCATCCGCATAATCAAGGCGCAGTAGCAGGGTTCCCACTCTCTCGTAGTCCTTTTGCCTCAGGACAACCTCGCCACGACTCGATAACGGCCAATAAAAGCTTTTCGTCTCTTCTGGCTGGGCTTGGATGGCGGTCTCCTCTGCCTTTACCCGGCTAAATACAGGTGATGGATTTGAGGGCGCCATCGGCGGCGTTTTAGACTGTGGCTCAGGGCCTGAGCTTGATCGAAGTGATAATCGAGGTGGTGGGCGAGCTGACTCTTGGTGTTGAGTATCCAATGGAGTAGGCAGAGCACTCTGAGAGGGCTTGTGTGTGTTTTCTCCAGAATTCCCAGGACTTGGGTTCCTGTCTAAGTTGTCAGGTGCAAACAGAGCCCACAAAAAGCCAACAAGACGACCTGAGGAGCACTCTTGTCTAAATGACATCATCTCCCAGAATTGTTCCAAGCTTTGTACGCTTCTCCATTGACCCGTATGCTTTATTGTAGATAAAACTTCTTCCGTCTGTGATAAGGATGGCTGAGTGACCTCGTCAGGAAGCTCATCGTCCAGCTGTTCCATAAAACGTGCTTTCGGATCGTCGGGGAATCTAGGTATCAAACATCTCTCCGGTAAATTAGGCTGTTTTCCAAGTTGGACCAGTGGATCTGCTGTACTCCAGTGTCTTTGACCCTGGGCGTTGGCCGATCTAGGTATGAAGCCTCGCGTCTCATACGTATCGCAGCCTGGCACTCTGAGAAAGCCGTGAGACTTCATTCCAGGCTTACTTGTTGTAGACCCATTTCTTTTGCTGACCGGGTCGTCTTCATCGTTCACATATACGCCCAGTAGTGGATCCACAACCTTACACCACCATTTTATTAGACCCCTGTCATCCAGCACATGCTTGTGACTGTTTTCCACGCTACCCGGAAAAAGATACTGATTCTGGGCTCTGGCGAAAAGAGATAGAACAAGCCGTCGATCAGGCCGCCGCCGTTCTTCGATGAGATGTTGTAGGAAGGTTGTAGATAGGATTCTCAATGGGGAAGGCGTTCCTTTGGGCAGCTTCAATAGATGTAAGTAGCCAGTGGAATCAGCTTTGGAAACGAAGAGAGTCGTAAGGTGATTGGTAGTGTAGATGAGAATTTCAATGGCAAAGACTTGCAATTGACGTCCATTTGAATCAATTGACACACTGAGGAAATGGCTCTCACAGTAAGTGTCTTCCGGTAGTTCACCAGGCGGTGCAGCGAAGATGGCGGGGCATGCAGTTGGGGGCGTGGAAAGGTGGTAGATGGTGAAGCGGCAACCTCGGGGCAATAGCTTCGTAAAGCAATCTTTGAGCGAGGACTTCTCCTCTAAAGCCATGCTTCATAGAGTCAATGCACAGTTACCGGCAGGATAATAAGCATTGAAAGTTCCACGGCATTGTGTCTGAGGCCATTCGGAGGCGCGTCTGTACAACGTGGATGATTGGTGTGCAGGGGAGGACGCGCTCTCGACGCCGTTTGAGGGGCGGCTTATCCCTTTGACCGGTGGTAAGTCAGCCCTTTCGGGGGCTAAGCCCTATTGGGCTGAGTAGGCCATTATGGTTGTTTAAGGGGGGGTCCCTAGGGAGCATGCCCATAGCGCCCCTAAGACGTTATTTTTAGGGCTGCTCCGGGCGTGGCCTCTAGGGGCCTACAGGGCCTAAAATACATGTTCTTAGCACGAGTGCCCGCGAGCCAAATATTTTTTTGATACATAGATAATCTGCAGGCATATAATTAAGATGCTAATACTACTGTCTGTAGAGTTTGCTAATCTAAATGCCTAGTATAAAAAAGATATGAAGATTTGAATATGTAGGTGTTTTACGGTTTTAGACTTCACTAGCTTAAAAATCAAGGACTAGCTTCGGATAACAAAGCTTGGCCTGAATCTTTGCCTGTATAGGTTTAGTGGTGGGTGGGCTGACTTACCACCGGTCAAAGGGATAGTTCCCAAAGCCGGGTTCCTTTAGGGCAGCTCAAGGGGTATCGCTTGTCTCTAGAAGGACCCCCCAACTGTATGAACCCCCCGACTGTATAGCCCTGTAGGGCTGGACCTAAAGCTGGTGAAAGTGGGCCCAGAACACACCCTTAAGCCAAGATGTTCCGGGAACTATTCTCGTTGCCTAGGTAACCTACTTCAGAGGCTTTTTAGGGGAGCTTTTAAGGCCCGCTTCGCCAGCTTAAGGCTCAGCCGTATAGGGCTACACAGTCGGGGGGTTTATACCGTTGGGGGGTCAAACCTTCTAGACATCAGCCTTGCAGAGGTTTGGGCACTATGAACGATTGAATTCATTCACGTTTGGGCCGTAGAACGTCGTATTGATCTGTAATGATCAAAACCGTTCGGCGGCTGCCATGACTGCGGACTAGCTATTCTGTTGCAGGTTTCCGGCTAAAAGACGGATGGAGTAAGTGCTGACATACATCATCGAATACACTGTTGGCGGGAAGCAATGGGGGCAGAAAAGCCCAGAATAGCGACGCTGAGCACGCTGATTGGTCCTCGCTTCAAGGGGGCAGTGCAGGGTGCGGCTCCTTAAGGAGAATAAAAAATGCCTGAGATCTGCCTTTCATTCTCTCCTCATGATTGATACCCACGCAGCTTTTTTTTTCGAATTTTCATGCCTAGCTTCGCTCAAAATGCGTCTTATCAATGTACACACCTTTAAGCAAGTAGACCGATTCAAAGATAATCGAATCCCCCCGTATGCGATACTCTCCCATCGATGGGGCGAAAACGAGATTTCATATCAAGACTTCCTTGATACTATAAGCTACTTCCTTGATTATAGATGCTTCTTTAATACTACAAAAGACTTCCTTGACACTACAGAAGACACCCTCAACACAGGCTTTGCCAAAGTTGCACATGCTTGCGTCTTGGCGAAAAAGACAGGGCTCGACTGGATCTGGATCGACACTTGCTGTATCGACAAAACCAGTAGCGCCGAATTGAGCACGTCGATCAATTCGATGTTCAGATGGTACCGAGATGCCCAAGTCTGCTTCGCCTATTTAGACGACGTGAATAGCCTGAGTGAGGACAAGGTCGAGGATCAAATACTCAAAAGTAGATGGTTCACACGAGGCTGGACGCTGCAGGAGATGCTCGCCTCTCGCAACATGCAATTCTTCGACGCTAATTGGGCGCCGCTCGGTTCGCGAAGCCAGCTCTCTGCGGTCATCTCGAGGGCAACAAGGGTCTCACCTGAGCATTTGGAAGATTTCAGTAGTGCCAGTGTTGCACAGAAAATGAGCTGGATGGCAGATAGAGTTACGACTGAGGAAGAGGATATGGCATATTGCATGCTCGGGATCTTCGACCTAAATATGTATCCTATGTATGGAGAAGGGAAGAAGGCATTCATAAGGCTACAAGAGATGATCATCAGTAGCATCCCTGATGAATCAATTTTCGCCTGGAGATCCGACAAGATTGGGAGTTCTGGCTTACTAGCCCCATGGCCTGAATGCTTTAGAGATTCTGGTGATGTCGTTCTCCGACCGAAGGAAATCAGAACACGAGAACCTTACCAGATGACCGCTCAGGGCCTGAGGTTCCCGGTTCCGATTACGCTGTATGCCCGCAATATCCAGCTAAGTCTTCAGTGCTGGAGGATGAAGGAGAAAGAGCTGAAGGCTGTTGTCTTATTCTTGAGTCATACTGGAGGTTACTGGAAGAGAATCAACTGTAATTTCTGGGGCGCAACAAAATATGTCAATTTAGGACTCATCAGCACGGCGCGATCTTGGCATCCTAATACAGGGCCTACACCGCAGATTTACATTCCTCAGAGGGACGTTGTTACCCATCGCTTGATCGATGGACTTTGAAAAACAAATCAACGAAGCCGTGACATAAGAGCGACAACTGAGAGCGACCCTCGGGCATGCGGTGGATAAATGCGTTCACTTGAGTCAGTCGAGCTTTGGATCAATGCGCGCGGATGGAAGCCATTTAGAGCATTGAGTATCTTTGCGTTGGAATCGGCAGTTCTGGGGTAATAGCTTTGCAAAGCGCTTTCCGAGTGAGGCTTTCTGAATTAGAGACATGCTTCATATCCACAACCACAAGCTAGAACTTATGAGCTGAGCGTGAGACGCGTTGGTTGAATCAACACAGCGTGCTGTATCCAGCTAGCCGGGGTTGCAACTTGGGTGTGCATACTGATTGATGGTAAGCCTCGCTTAGAGGCCCCTAATATTTAGGGACATTCCGCCCCCAAAATACTAACAGGATATGTGAAGAATACCTTGGTGAACATATGGAGCATATAGATCCAGAAAATGACTTTTGAGGGTTGAAGCCGACAAGTAAGCTTCATATCTTTTAAACTGATTAACCTAATTCAAACACATTCAAATTATGGTCTATGTAGCATTTGTAGGGACCAGGCCTTTGGAGAGAGAAGGATAGCCTCGATGCTTATTCCAAGGAGGTTATAGGGCAGCAATCAGTCCAGAAAGACTTTGGCTCAACTTCCAACTCTGCCTTAATGGAATGAAGATCTACGATATCGAAGTTGCCAACCGATTAGACATTGACAGGGAGATGTCCGCTACGATCGCAGGTTTAGACGAAAGAGAATCGTCTATACCTATCATGGCATGCTAAAGATTTGACCCCGCGATAACCTACAGCGCCCAATGCCAAGCCCGGCAAGAGCAAGCTTATTATCTTTAGATATCATACAGCTTACCGTGGACAAGGCTTGAATCCGTCGACTATTGTTGTAGGAAGTAGAGTCGCACAAGCAAACCCTGCTGGCATCGATATGGTAAACGGTACTGAGACTGCAGCCGTCGTGTTGGCTGTCTTACCATTACTCATCCAAGCTTTGTCGGCCTATAACAGCGGGCTTGAGAAGACTGGGCTCATCCTCGGACTAACCAAGAACAAGCAGAAGAAATACAAGGTAAAAGTGGAACGAATCAGCATACAATTAGAGTGGGGAAGGGCTAATTTACACTTGGACCTCCTCAAATTGATCGGAAGAGCAGCTCCAGCTGAAGATATCACATGCCTGCCCGAGCAATATGATGACCTACTCTGGACTGGGGAAACTGCAGAAAAGATAAAGGCTTACCTTCAATGTGGTGGCACGTTTGATACTTTCAAAAACACCCTAAGCATCTACACTATGGCTTACCATTGCAAGACCACGTTGCGACAACTTTTCCTCGCGCCTCTATACAAGTGCTATCCCAAAGGGCGATCTCTTTACTATAGCCATATTCCAAATGTCTTATCTCTTCTCCTATCTTTGCAGCGACATCCTCAGACATCAAATTGATCTGGGTTACCATATCTAGCAAAGCTCTAGCGAGTGTCTCATTCGCTGCCCAGAGGCACACGGTTATGATTTTTGCGGTTCCTATGTCAGCAGAAAGACTATATTAGCCAACAAGTTGTGCTGCGTCGGTCTTGTCTCTAACTGACTACCCAACGTACCACTCATGGTTCTTGGTCTTGCTGAGCGAGAGGATTAAGCTCGAAAGTAAACGTTTCGGAATTGACCGGTACCAGGGAGGCGGAGGAAGGCGCATAAAGGATATTGGTGGAATCAAGTGGGTTTCTCGTTCCTGTGTAATATTGGAGGATCTGCGCTGATGATGTCGGTGCTCAAGTAGCTCGATTAATGACTTGCATGCAAATATTGAAGTGGTCAGTGTATCAGGACGATGGCTCTAAAGCAGACACAGGGAAGACTTTTCGAGTGTACTTGATTCTTGCGCTGGCGTCGAGGATTTATCGCAGGATATATGCGCTGATCATCTTATCTCACCACGGTAATCTTACTCCCCGCTTCCTCGCTCGGGGAGGATTCTGCAATCACCCGTTTTTGTTCTACGGACTCTCCAATGAAAGGGTCTCGTTGTTGTCGATGCTCGCGGGCTGCATCTCACCTACTTACTGGGAAAGCTTGGTAACCCCATCCCCAAAAATTTGATTTCGTTGAAGATGAATCTCAGAATATGTGCGTTCATTATCTCATCTCAACACGGTAATCACTGTTTACTGGGTCAATGTACCAATATCTGCGTCGGACAACAAAAGTGTTGAAGGAGGATTGGCTCTCTTTCTCTTCCTTACACCGAGCTTCGTCATTCATAGAGGGTTCTGCAACCACCCTTCTTGCTCTGAAGACGATTTTGCAATCACCCGTATATGTTGTACGGATTCAACCAATGAAAGGGTCTTTTCATTGTCAATGCGCATCTCACCTACATCCTGGGAAATCTTGGCATTCCCAGCTTCAGGAAACCAATTGCTTTTGGAGATGTATCTCAGTAAATGTACACTCACTATCTTATCTTACCACGGTAATTATATCACAGGGTACTGGGTCAATGTACCGATATCGTCTCCAAGCAAGAAAGGTGCACTTTCCCATCTAAAGAAAGCATGAGCGTCTCTCTTGCTTGCACCGAAAATCGTCATTCGGTGAAGATTCTGCAACCACCCCTTTCTGTTCTGCAACCACCCAGTTTTGCTTGTACAGATTCGCCAATGAGAGAGTCTGAGGACCCGCTTAGCTACGTCGGTAGCTCCCTTTGCGTTGGATTACGCACTGACAGGAGACGCGGAAGGCTATGCTGTTCGAGACATGGGAGAGGCTTGGCGTTCTGCCCTCACAGCACTGTAAGAAAAACAACTCTTCCATCTCGAACTGCATACTCACCGTACTCACAATCGCAATTATTGAGCTAAGTGGCTGATCACGATCAATATAACGTATATACTTCGTACACTGCAAGGAACACCCAACATGTCGTTGCAGCATCATGTTCGTGTAGGAGGCTATTTTCGGCTCTTCATGAGTCGTTACGGTTTACCGGCACTCGCTAAAGTTTACCCACCTACGCCTGCCAAGACTGCCATACATGGGGTCCGTTCAGGGGTAAGGCCAATGATAACGGCTGAATCGGCATTATAACGCCCCGACTAACAGCCTTCCCGCACAGTCTAACCGCATTTATCCAATGTGCAATTTCCACTCCGTAAAAAAGTCTCCTTTTATATTGTCCGGTCAGCCAGTAGCATGCTCACTACCACGATCAAGTGCCGTCTTTAACGCTCTTCAGTATGGCATTGCGAGCTCATCGTGCCCGGTACGCGTCCTCTTGGCGGGAGCTTGGGAGACTGTCCATCTTCTTCTGCCCTGCCTTCTTCCTCTACCAACTACTCATTCTCTTACTTGCTGTTGTTGGGCTTTCCAACTGCCACGGTACATATCACTCGTTTGATGTGCCATAGCAGTCTTTTATTCAGTCTATGATCAATGTCTACTTTATAATAACAATCTCTTATTTCTCACTGTCGCTACAAAATAATATATAATTCCTTCGCTCGCTCCTTCCCATCATGGGTATAGGATTTTCCTCCACCGCCCTCACAGGCGCCCAAAATAGAAACGACATCTTTCCTCAAGCTCCTGCCACCATATCCTATGGCTTTGCTGGCACGGATACTTCTGCTTTCGGCATCCCTGCCACTCTCACCTATGCCTGTTCGTCTACCCTGCCCCGAGCACTCTCTGTCATATAAGCAAAACAAAGCTGCGCAACTGACTCTCATCCACCCACAGCTGTGGTCTCCGACATAACCCCCATTGTCTTCCTCCCCGACAACCCCATCGGCTATACCTGCGACCTTATCCCACCCGGAATCTCTACAACCTCCATCCTCTGTCCTACACTCATAAACTCGGACTTTTCCATAGCTGGCTCTGCAACTATCCAGTTCACTGCCGATGGCGGCTTCGGCGGATACCAGTTCTCTATTGGCACGCTGCCTACCACCACGGTGACGGTGAATGGTGAGGCTACTGCGACGAGTACGGCCTATATGGATACCGTGACAACTACGTTGTCGGGTATGCCGGCGAGGAAGACCGTGCAGGGCAATTGTCCGAGTACGACGCCGAGTGGGGTCTTTCCCAGCGGAGGGTATCCGAGTGGGAGTGGGAGGTATCCATCTGGGAGTGGCGTGTATCCTTCTGGGGGATATCCGTCTGGGAGTGGGATATTTCCTTCTGGGTCTGGGTTTAATTCGGGGTCTGGTGGATATCCTTCGGGGACGGGAGCGCCCATCTATCCATCTGGTAGTGGAACCGCCGGAGGGCCTTCAGGGTCAGGCCCGAAGTACCCTACCGGTTCAGGTGTTTTCCCTCCTGGAAGTGGACCTTCGGGGACCGGCACTGGTATCTTTCCTTCAGGGTCTGGTGCATCAGGTCCTCATGGATCAGGTCCCAATGGATCAGGTCCCAGCGGCTCAGGTCCAAATGGATCTGGTCCAAGTGGATCAGGTTCCAACGGTTCCGGTTCCAATGGCTCAGGCTCGAACGGATCAGGTTCCAACGGTTCTGGTTCCAACGGTTCAGGCTCAAACGGTTCTGGCTCAAACGGATCAGGTTCACATGGGTCTGGATCGAATGGCTCAGGCTCGAATGGCTCGGGCTCGAATGGTTCTGGTTCGAATGGCTCAGGGTCCAACGGTTCAGGCTCGAATGGATCTGGCAGTGGAAGCAGGGGTAAAGTCACAAAGGTCATCACCAGCACGAAATATGTCTGCCCAACTCCGCCTCCGCCTCCACCATGCAGCACTACACCTGAAGCCAAGCTGGCAAAACGCGCCATCGGTAGAGCGGAGAATGGCGATGCCCCGGGCCCTGTCTTTGGAGGACCTGATTGCACACTCTGCTCTACTTGCTCGGTTTGCACTGTCACCGAAACGGACACTATGTAAGTATCAGGCTTTGATTCGATTCGTGGAGAAAAAATCGGCTAACATATCTCCAGCTCCGGCTCAGGCACAACAACAATCACGATCACCGATGCCACAACCACAAGCACCGTCTATAATAGCAATAGCACTACAACTATAACAACCTATCCAGCTAGCTGTGCACCCTACGCAACTGGCACCGGTAGTGGCTATAGCTATCCCACTGGCAGTGGCTATAGTTACAGTGGTACTGGCTATAGCGGAAGTGCATACTCGTCTGCCTCGTCCTTGTCCTCGTCTCCCTCTACTTCACCAACCATAACGTCCTCCCCGACTTCAGCATCTACCACCGCGTCTTCAACCTCCTCCACATCCTCCTCGTCGACGTCTTGTGGTCCCAACTCCAGCGCCATCCCCAACCCAAATCCTCCCGCCGGCGCCGTCTGCGGAACCCTCGGTCTTTTCACTGGACCCTCCGTCGACGACGGCGGTGGCTTTGGCTACGATTCCGCTCAAGCCTGCGCTACCACCTGCCTGCAAACTGATGGATGTCTGACATTCAGCTACAACATCGATTTTGGAGAATTGTGTGATTTGTATGGGAATACATTGGCGGAGGGCGATTTTGTCGCAAACAGCGATGACGGGGTTCCGTTCTATGACGCCGATTGTTTCATTTGTAGTGTGGTGACGACTCCGATATCAAAGAGAGGATTAAGGAGGGGTTGAATGTAAGGGATGGGACTTGGGGTGATGGTGATGAATATTATAACAAACATATTACTCTTCGGAGCTTTAATTTCTAGTATTTAGTATATATAATTCCACAACAATGACATCTTATCGATGTCCATCCATAAATTATCATGTCACGCGTGCTAATCAACAATGTGACAATTATCCTACTATACAAACAACCTCATTATCTCTAACCAACGACACGCCCGTGAAAAGGTACTTAAGTTAATCTACTTCTATCGCGTAGAAATACCTACTATACTAAGAGAAAGCGGCGGTTTTTCCAGCCATATATAACACGCAAAATCTATCTCTTCATGTATTTATTTTCGTTTAGCGTATTCGCTTGAATTTAAGATACGAGTACGGATACTGAGGTGAGGTGAGATCAGATAGCTTGGCTTGGCTTGGCTTTTAGTACTACCCAGGTGTACTTCTATGTATGTCTGATATGTAATGAGAAGTGTGGGAGGGCGGTTAGGTTAGAGGAGGTGTAGGTAAGAGAGGGTGAAAGGGGGAGGAGGAGGGGGAGGGGAGGGGATTGGATTCAGGGGATTTGAATGGGTTTTAAATATTAATTGTAAGGTAGAGTCCTGTAGGGCTTGTTGAAGGGTGTAGGGCTGATGCCTAGAGGCCTCTAAAGCTGGTCCCCTAAGGTACCTTAGGAACCAGGATTCACTATGGGCGGTTTCAGGGACTAAAGTTTGTCGCCTAGATAGTAAACCTACTTTCAGGGGACTTTTACCCTCCAAGTATCAGCCCCACAGGGTTGCGCGGTTGGGGGCTATGGACGAGATAAGCGAGGTGGTACGAGTACGATACGTATCAGATAGAGGTACTTCTATACGTGGAGCGCGAATGGTGATTAGTGGATGAGATGGACAGAAGTGTTAGATCTTGCGATTGGAGGAGGGATTAAATTGCGGGAGCGGATTGGATTGGGTGGGAGCTGCGGCTGAGATTGACTGACGTATGTATGTAATTGGAACGGGACTGTTGGATATAGGTATGAATGTTTACATATGTGTTGGAATGCGGCTATGCAGATCTTAGTAGTCTTCACTACCATACCTACGATGTCTGTCTCGCTTAATGATTTCACACAGGTAGTTAGTAGTCCCTATAATGAGTTAAGGCTGCCCAGTTCTTTTATATATCTTTCTGATGTTCAGCGTTCCTTCGCTTTACTTATTCAATTTCTGTTATTAGCTGCCTCTCCCACGGGGTAGGGTAATCTATATCGTCAACGACCCAACCATACCCTCCCGCTTTTCTATCCCTTCCTCTCACCTCATCCGTCTCCTTATCAATCCAAATCAGCTTTCTCGTCCTCGCAACCATGTCCACCGCCGTTCCCCCATCCCTCTACAACACCGACCCTGCCACCCGCCACCCCCCCCTCATAACCTACGGCCCCGCCTCCAACTGCACCATCGCCCTCTGCTCCCCCCTTTTCAGCGTCTACGAATACCGCCCCTCGCTAGGCGCTAATATCGCCTTCCTCGCCCTCTTCGGCACGGCGTTAATCGTTCATGTGTTGCTGGGCGTGAGATGGCGCAGTTGGTTTTTCATGAGTATGATGGGCATGGGGTGTGTAAGTGAGATGATTGGGTATGGGGGGAGGGTGATGTTGTGGGAGAATCCGTTTGGGTTTGCGGGGTTTTTGGTGCAGATTAGTAAGTTTAGGGGGGGTTTTGTTTTTGAAGGGTTGGAAGGGAAGAGGGTATGTGGGCTGACTTGGGGGGGTGGGGGTGTAGTTTGTATTACGCTGGGACCGACGTGGTTTACGGCGGGGGTTTATGTTACGTTGTCGAAGATGTAGGTGGAATTTTCATGGTCCAAAGAGGATGGTGTGACACTGACGGTGTTGATAGCGTCGTTTATCTCGGTCCGCAGTACGGGAGGTTTTCGCCAAAGCTGTATTACTGGATTTTTATTCCGTGCGACATTTTCTCGCTGTGCCTTCAAGCTGTTGGCGGTGCGCTGTCTTCTACCTCTTCGGGATCTAGCAATGTCGCTGTGGACGTCTCGAAAGCTGGGCTGTCGTTCCAGGTGTTTACGCTTGTGGTTTTTATTGCTCTTACGGTGGATTATGCGGTCCGATATATGCGTGCAAAACATGGTGAGGAGAGGAAGGCAACGTTGCCGGTGTCGTTTAAGATATTTGTTGCGTTTTTGTCCTTGGCTGTCGTACTCATCTTAATTCGCTGTGCCTATCGTATTGATGAACTTAGTGATGGGTATAGCGGGCCGTTGATTCATAATGAAGGGTTGTTTATCGGGCTTGAAGGAGTGTAAGTCTGCTATCATGGCATCACTATTTCCAGAATCGTGCTAATAATCTTTCCAGTATGATCATTGTTGCTGTCTTTTGCCTTGCGGTTGCTCATCCGGGTCCGGTATTTGCGAGGCAAGAATCCGAAAAGGTGGGACGTATATCTGGGGAGCCGAAAACAGGCTTGGAGCATGAAACAGGAGTTGGTCAGGCTGTGTGATTGAGGTCAGCGAGGTAACGCGAATAGAGAGTGTATAGATGTAAGAAGTGATATGGAACTGATGTTTCTTGGATGCCTTTCCCAGACGTTTTCTAGGAGCAACGGGACACTACCCAACCCAACGGGATTACAGACTTCGGCGGCTCACAAACGCAAAGATAAAATGCACCTATATTAGACAAAGGGTAAACTACGAATACACTACATCCGGATGGTCAATTGACAAACCCATTGTTATACAGACTCTTAAGTTTAGGATTGTCTGATTGCAAGCATAGTTTCACAGCAATTAATCCTCACTGCGACCAGTCGACTCAACTTTCTCCCCTTCCAGAATACGTATCCACTCCTGGTGTTCTCCATTGCGACTAGTCAAATCACTCTTATCCGCCTCCAGATCACGAACCTTAGCTTGGCGTTGAGATATCTGAGTGGTTAAATGCTCTTGACGATTTCATCTTGCAAGGTCTTCTCTGAATTCTGATATTGTTAAGTAACCCCCTGAAGCTCTTCTTGACGTTCGTAAGTTCCGTATTGGTGGTTGATTGCACTGTCTGAGCAAACTCCAATTGGTCTTGCATTTCAGCTAGTTCATCCCTCAATGGGTTGACAAGGTCATCTAGTCGATCGTGATAACTTTTACTAGCCTCCTGTCTGATGGGCTTCTTTATGAAAGTTGTGCAATTTAGACAAAAGTTGATTACCCGAACGTTTCATATCATCAATGGCGGGCTTGAAAATAGCTTCATCCTGGAACAGTAGCGCGGCGAGTTCAGGATAGCCCTCGATAAGACGCGTCAATCTCTGCAAGCGATCTTGGGTGATATCATCAGGCTCATTGTCTGTGAGTTGGGAAGACTGAATGTCGTCCCCTAATTTCTCCATCTACCATTCCAAAAGCATATTGTTTTGCTTCAAGCGCTTTATTTGTTTTTGCCACTCCCTTGCTTCTTCTTCTAAAATGATAGCCTCCGCCGACCGTCGCTCAATTGCTTCTGGCAGCTGAAAGTCCTCCACTTGAGGGTCACTGATGACATCGCGAACATCATCGTAGACGTCTTGGGTATTTTGCCATTGGTTCTTCATACGCTCTGCTGATTCATGTGCGCGCCTGAGTCTTTCTTCCCTGCTCGGGGTCTGACAAGACATGATGTGGTAGCGATTGGTGGGTAGCAAGTTGATTTTATTCAAGGACTATGCTGGTGGCTTAATGCTTTGTACGAGAGACGATAAATGCCAATTCGAAAAAGGGTAGGAATATACTATGCACCAAACACAGCTGCTAGGAAGTGCAAAAAAAGGTCTGCCTACCCGATTTCCACGCGATGGTACGCGTCGGACTTAACTCGCTCAAACAAAGAAAAGCGACTTGGCTAACTTAGCGTGTTGTGAAAGTGCCCACAAACATTGAGCTGGTAGTTGTCATCTAGCCACACGTACCATCATCCACGCGCTACATTGAAGCAGAGTCCTCTTTTTTTATTCCTCATTGATTACCTTGAGATAATGGCTGACCTCCTTGCTGCTGTCGAGGTTCAGATTGCTCAAGTCAATGCCCGAATCAAAGATGTAATCGAAATCCTTCAGCTTTCGCCGGACTTCCGCCCGATCTTCACGGGACAACTCTCGGATCTATGCCGAAGGGTTATCAAGATCACAGAAGACTTAAATTCTTATGGGAAACGATGGACGGTAGCAATTGCGACTATCGACGAGCGGGAAAGTCGGCTGGAGCGGGAGAACAAGAACCTTGGGATCTGAATAAGTGGGAAGAGCGGTTGGCGGATCACTTGGTCCGATTCTGAAGATCATAACACCATGTCGCAGCAGCCAAAAACGGCTCGCCGCGACCGTCTACACCAGTCGCCAGAGGGAAAGCACGTGTTGCTGCAAATTTGACACTTGCAGTAGCTTCGCAGAACCTTGGTCCAAGTAGTATCTCATCTCAGCGACGAAGGGCGCGTCTCGCCGTAAGATCGTCAACCCCAATTCCCCAGCAGCCTCTGCTATTACCACCACCACTCCAAAGCACTCCAGACCCGAACGATCCTATCCAAACTAAGCACCAATGGAAGATGCTTTACGCCTTCCAGAGCTGGGGGCGTCTGGGTTTGTCTAAGATGATCTACGAAGAGGCTCGATCGCGGGCATCCGACCACACTTCTTGGAATCTACTAGCACAGGACGAGGGCAAGGAGCTTTATGTATACCAATTGCTCAATGGACTACCGGACCACATCATCGCTTCTTTAATCAGAAATACCATCGCATTTGACTACCAAAATGATTTGGATGTTAGACGCTTTGTCAATAGCAATATGATGCCGAGGGAGATGCAGCCAATGGCTGGGGTTTATATCAATATTGCCCGGAGGTCGAAGATTGGGCTTGTGCCAAATTCGAATGATCAGCAGGCAGGGAAATGGCTAAGTTCGAATCAAATACGAAGCCTTATCGACAAAGTCAAAATCTATGTCGCGAACAAGCAGGATTCAAATTCCATAGTATCGAATAATGCAATCGATAGTACTCTGGGTCGTTTTAATCCGAGTACAACCGCTAGTGGTCGTCGTTTTACGTTACCACCAGATAGTACTTCCACAAATCGAGTCAATGAATGGCTCCAAATACTTGAGGATCAATATTGTACGAACATCAGCCAAAGCGATGCCGATATCCCTTTCCAACGTTGTCCCACGGAAGTAGGCTGGGCGCAAGATATTAATAGTCGCCTCAAGGCCCATGTCAACAACAACTCCACGACGCCGCTGTTCGGATCTGCCAACGCAATCAGCAGCCAGTCCATCGCGGACGGAGGTACCGCATTTCCCTCACCAATGTAATCAATCTTGTGTCCGATTTGGAAAGATGATACGACTTTTAAAACATTGGTGAAATTCTGGGGTCGGTTCTTTGCTCTTCTTATTGGATCTACGGGGGTCTAGATTACGCCTGGGCTGGGGGATCAATTAATGTTACATACAATGACCCAGAAGCAGACACTTGGGTTATCAGCGTTGAAAAGTTCAACTTCAGACGTAACAGAGAACGGATATGCGACCTTTCGCCGGCGGGTGCATGACCCGGGGCAGGATGTTAGGGGTCTGAAAGAGAGAGCACAGTGCAGCAGAGATGGTTAAGTAGCGTCGTATTTGGCATGACTGGAGGGCATCGGCATAGCGTGCGGCATCTGGTTTGGCAAGGATTCCCTTCGATAACTAGGGGCGCATCTTCTAGGAGTGGCCATGTCCGATTTGGAAAGTCTTTTATAGCCGGGATGGGAGATAGCTAGGCGCTGGTTCGACCCGACCAATGGCGTCGTCATCGCCAACCTCAATAACAAGGACAAAGACAAGGCCGCACCCGAGGACAAGACATTTCCGTCAGAGATTCTTTGGCGAAGCTGGGTCAAAGTAACGAAGAAAAATTCAGTCCCGCTCTCCAAGCTACCGGTCGTTGTTCGCTATTTTATAAATTCCTGGGTGAAGTTACGCGGTTCAGGGACCCTCAGGTAGTACATTTTTGGGCTTATCCCGTGTCGAGTCCAGGTCTTCTGTGGGGTTTTCACCCATATCAAGAAGGCGAGGTTCTTATTGGACATAAAACAATGGGACATAAAATCTTTTTTAAGAAGGCGTCAAAGCGTGCTTCTTGTTCATTCATATCATTTCCTACCCTCTCTAGACCATTGCTAAGCCTTTCAACCTTATCCAATAGTAGGTCGAAATTCCGATTGTCACTCGAATTCGTACTCTTGAGTAATTTGCCGTGAGTTTCCAGACGAGCAATGTTGAGCTTCTCATCTTGAATCTGCTTCAGTAGCTTTTCATAGTTCCTTAAGACAGATGCTTCGGTCGCTCGCAGATCTTCCACCATGCTCTTTGCCCTCTGGTACATATTGATGACGGTTTCCTTAAGTCCCTCAGCCGACTTGAAAGATTCAATGGCTATTCGCATGTCCTTGTTCAATTGCTCTACAGCCTTGATGTGCTCGGTGCGTGCAGCTGTCCGGAGTTGATTCATCGTATCACTAAGTGCAATGATATTGCTGTGCTTTTGCTGGAGGAATTCTTGCCATCGTGCCAATGTCTGCTCATCTGCGGCGTGTCGACCTTCGGCAGCGATAACCGTCTCCTTTCGTTCGTCTAGTTTCAGCTTTGCTTCAAAAGCCTTATGCAATTCTGCTCGCGTATCCTCGGCTAGTCTATCGGTATTTTGTTCACGGCGATCGACGACTTTAGTCTTCTCTTCGAGGAGCTTCGCTCTTTCATTGACGTTGGACTCCCTCTATGCCAACCGGTCTTCCCACTTCTTTAACTCTGCAGCCTTTCTCTCCAACTGCCGATCCTGCTCAAGCCTCTTCGTTGTCTCATCCGCAAACAGCTTTCTTTCTCCTCGAGATTCTTCTTCCCCTGCTCCAGCAAACTTTCTCCTTGTTCTTCGGTCTTGTCATAAAGGCAAGGGTGCAGTCATACATCAAGATGCGATGCCGTACTATCCTCGATCACATCAATGGCTTCCAGTTGCTGAAACAGCGGAGAGGGCCGCGTAGTCAGTTTCCCGCCCTGGCTCTCGATAGCGAAGCAAAGAACTTTCTATCAAGCTTTCTATCAAGCCCATGTTCATCTCGATCTTGAACTGCGATCATGTCGGCGATAGTCGGCCAAAGGAACCACAACCAACAGGGCGCCACTTGTGTATGGTAAATGTGCCTCGCGGCATAAAACTTCTTTGCTTGTCTATCGTCGTCCATCGCTGGCTATACGAATTGCAATCTTTGGTAGCCTTTAACAATGCATTATTGAAACCAGATAGAGTCAATTCAGCGAAATCAGGGGGAGAGTTTGGGGAGAGTCTAAGGAGTTCGATAATCTCTTTGAGATAGCCACCAAGATCAGCAAGCTCGGTCTGCACACCGGTAAAAAAATCACTATCGGCCATGATCAATGGTATGAGTAAAACTAACTATAAATAACTCTACTCTACTATGAAGCTCGTTGATGAACTTAATGTTTGTGGATATTTTCACGACACGCTAAGTTAGCCGAGTCGACAAAGTCGACGCGTACCGTTGAACAAAAATCGCGATATGAATTGGCGCTATGCGAGTTTCTGGGCGAAGTTACGCGGTTCAGGGACCGTAGGGTTGCCAATGTTTGGCTTCTTTTGGGTCGAGACCAAGTTTTCTGCGGGTTTTCGCTCCTATCGAGGAAGGACCCGAGCTCTTGTTGAACGTAAGAGAATGGAATATAAGTCATGTAAGTTAAGCTTACCGCAGGTAAATGTTTGGTAAGAAAACCCCTAGAATTGATGGCCTTCAAGATTTTCAACCTTAAATTCTAGCATTTTCTTGCTTAAATATATGAATAGATAATATATACTACTTTCCATGACCTTACTGATTGTCGAAACTTAAATTTGATTACCCCTCTATATACATAACTTCACTTATTCTGCTTAAATTCGAGGAATAGAGTTGGTCAGGTACCCTAAATTCTCGTGGGCTACGAGGCGGAGTAACCTGGTAACAATTAGGAATAAGGTAGGAAGACCGTTTCAGAACTCGAAGGATTTGCATCATTAAGTCTTGTTGCTTGTACCTCGATTGATCATGAGCCAGAGTGTGAAAAGTCGACGTCAATATAGCTATGTGCAGTTGTTTGTAGTGAGTAGAAACTGAAGTTAAAACCAGTGCAGATAAGGAAAGTCAGACATCGTTCAAAGAGATCACCAGCTACTTCGTTATCACCGCTGGTTGGTTGGTTTATTCATAGACGGATGCTCCCTATTTAGGGAATGCCGCATGCTATATACAGGGTTTGCCAATCCCCGCTAGGGTTTTCTTTAAAAGTAGGTATACCAAGTGCGATACCACTCAGTCTTATCAACCACGCTTATGAACGTCATACTGCGGAAACAGAATGATAACATACCCTGTACGAGCGTAACATGGAATTACAACCATCTGATGCGAGGCTTTCAGAAGATTGCCATTGCATTTGGAGGAGACGAGACGCCCCCAGGTTGGTTCAGTGGCGTTGACGTGAAGAAGAAGGACCAGCGGTCCAATTGCTTACACGTCTGGGCGAGCTGCTCGAGGTCGAAGAGCTCCCCTACAGGCAGTATCTTGGTCAACTCGAAGACCAAGTTTACAGTGATCACTTACCTATTGGCATCCCCCAACCTGCAAGTAAGTACTCGTGCAGCAGAATAGGACCTTGTGGTGGCCAAACCTAGGAAAACAGCTTCAGCACATAGCCATATTTCCCTTCGGATATCAGGATGCTCACTTCGAAAGCAAACGCATCACCAGCGACAGCCGCAAATCCAGTGTTCCACAAAAACCGCAACATATCCTCAGTAGCCTCCACACCGATCTGTGAAAGATTTCCAGCAGTGCTATAAGTAGCTTTATCCGCCATCGACATACTATCCCACTCCTTAGTCGTGCCACCACAGATCAGAAGGATGTCTCCTTTGCGGAACTCGATGTTACACTCTTTGGCGATCTCAAGGATGTCCGAGAGCTTGATCTCATGTCTTTCAAAGCTGCTGTACTTGACGCCCTTCTTCTCAGCATGCGAGACATAATCGATCAAGACTCCACGACCCACAATGCCAGCCTGGGCCCAGTGCTGGATGCCAATGCGGTCACTATGGCGGTCCTGAATCTCTGCCGCTGTGGTACCGCCATAGAAGACGCGCTCGGGAGGTGGCTCATCGCCTTTGGCAGGGACAGCCTGAGAGCAGTGACGGAGACCATCCCATTATGTGCCATTTTCTACAAAACGTGTCAACCTATTAACATGTTGCCTCTGCGAGATCAGGAAGTAGAAGACAAACGAGGATTCATCAGATAGATATCATCAAAAGCTACCCCTTACACAATAGGTACGATATGATGCTGAGTTTTATGGCGTCCAGCCACCGAGTACTCCAATTTAGTGAGGTCCCAGTTCATGGTGACTCGCTGTCCCGTCTTGATTTCTTCTGCTGCTGTCTTGGCTACCAGCTCCGGAGTCAGCAGAGATACTTTTCCCATACCTTCTTCATGACTCGAGGGTTCCCCAACCCACACCTGACGAGGATTGGGTAGTTCGTCGTAAGGCGTGTCGTAAATTGAGGGAGGCATGGTAACACAACCGTAAACGTGAGCCAATCAAGAATGCCAATTCACAGTGACAGAAGAATCAAGAATGGCTAGAGAAACTTTGGTTAGCTTGACAGTTGTTGAAGGTGGCTTGTCATAGCACTTTGCTTCTGGTCAAGCAAGAGGCAAGGATCATCAGGATTATGACGCTAAAATAATATTTATCAGCTTACGTGATCGACACTTCGGCGGATGGATGTGGTGCAATGTGTTATGATCGTGATTGGCAGGCGAAGAGACTTGGGAATTGACTTTGACCCTTCATAAGAGAGATGGATGAAGTAGAAGAATGTAGAAAGGGCGGGAAGGGTGCTTTAGGTGAAGTGAATGGCGATCCGTGGCAAGGGAGTGATGGATTAATTTCAAAGCTTTTGGCAATCCAGACCATGCAATGCACTCGTGCGAAGGCTGCATTAATGTACAAAGTAGCAGCAAATACTCTGTACCGCACCAATAGGCGGAATCATCATCTAATCAGCTGATAATGAGACTAACGCATGAAGGATGCAGGGCAATGTTGCAGATTAGAGAACTCCCCAACATGAAGTCAAAGGTTGCTGTGCTCTGGCAAGACAGCCGCTACAACGCCGTCTTGTGGATATTCGGTTGGGATACACGCTTGGCCTCTACTGACAACACCCGAAGCACTAGGTATCCTGATGGAAACATACGAATCTGGCCATAATCTCCTCCTTGGATAGGGAATAATTGAGAAAGCCTGGATTATCTCATCTTGCACGGCCTGGGTTGCGCACATGTCTGTTCTGCCGTCTATCTAGCAAGCATCGAATGACTGGTTGATCTTTCCAAGAGCCAAAGGCTTCTGTGGTCTTTGACAACGCCTCGTCAAAGCATTTAAGAGTTAACTCCGCGAGAATCGGGTGGGAATCAGGTGGGAGTTCACCGAAAGTTAAAGAATTTCACTCACCTAAAAAGAATAAATTAAAGTATTAAATAATAGCTAAGGATTTATTATTTATATATATAAAATAATTAAATATATTAACTATTTATAATTAAGTTTAATAATAATATTATTATTATTAATACTACTAATATATCTCTTTTCTTTATATACAAAGAATTTTATCTTTATATATTTTTCTTATTATTAATAGATTTTAGTTTATTAATTTATAAAATAAATTAAGTTATTAAAGTTAATAGTATTATAAATAAGATAGTAACTATTTTAAAATTTATAAAGAAATAATCTACCCTTAATTAAAAATATATAATAAAGTAGATAAATTACTAGTAATCTAAAATAATATATAAGATAAAAGATCTAATATTTTTATTAAGTAAAAATATTATTATAATATATTTTAATAAGAAGCTAGATAATAAAATATTAGAATTATTTAAAATTATAACTAAGATAAAATCTTTCTACTACTTAAAACTCTTAGTAAGTATATAACTTTATAATATATTTTATCTAAGTCTTTTCTATAAAATTATAACTAATTCTTTATTAAGATAATATATTATCTCTTTAAAATCTATAATTATTAATAAGAAAGAGAAATAAGAATTAAATAATATATTAAATACTTAATAAATAAGTAGAAACTATTACTTATAATTTTATATATATTAAAAAAATAAGAAATAGCTAGATTAGTAGTAATATAATATAAATAATAATAAATTTAAAAATACTATAAATTTAATAATTAACTTTTATTAATAATACTTTAATAAACTTAATAATTTTAATAAATTATAAATTATTTATTTTAAGTCTTAAAGTTAATACTTATTTAAAAAGAAAAGTAATATTATAATCTAGTTATTTATTACTTACTTATTTATTTAATATAATATTAAGCTTATTTAACTTAATACTTATAATTATTACTATTATATATATATATTAAATTTTTTATATACTCTATAGATTTCTTTCTTAGCTTTATTCTATTAATTATATTATATCTTTATTAATTTACTTTAAGCTAGTCTTTAAGAAGAAGCTTTTAAAATAGTTATATAACTTATTTACTTAAACTTTTAAAGCTTAAATATATATAACTTCTTAATTTTTTAAGAGATTAGAATAAAAAATAAAAATTTTATATTAAAAACTAAGTATAATAAAATAATATTATAGTCTTAATATAATTAAAATATTTATTATAAAGAAGAAAAAGAAATCTTAATTATAAAATTATATATACTTAATTAAAAAATTACTAAACTTAATAAAAATTAAAGTTATTAAATAAACTTAACTCTTTAATAATTTTAAAATAATTTTTAAAATATTATTTTAATTATATTAATTTACTTAAGATTTATTTATATTAAAGTTTATATAAATTTATTATATATTTTATTTAAATTTAAACTTATTATTTTATAATTATTATAATTATAATATTTAAATAAAGTTTATAAGTTTTTATTTAAAATATAGATTTAATATATAAGATAAATATAAAGAAAAAAAGTAAAAAAAAAGAAAAAAAAGTATTAAATACTTTTATAAATACTAAATAATTAAAATAAAAAAGCTTAAAAAATTTAAAAGAAAATTCTTTTAAAAACTATAATAATAATAAATTTAAACTTTTAATAATATTTAATAATTAATAATTAAGATTAGAAAATAGTAAAATATAATTAATAAAAAATATAAAAATTTATTAATATATTAACTTAGTAAAGTATTAATAAAACTTATAAATAATTTTAAATAATAAAAATATTAAATATTTTATATTTATTCTTAATAATATCTTAATATTTTTAATAGATAATTTATTTAAATAATAATTTTAAAATAAATATAAAAATATATATTTTTTAAATATATAAAGTTTCTTTATTTAAGTTAATTATATAAATTTATTTTATTATTAATTTTTTCTAAATCTTATTAAAAATTATTTAACTTTAATTAAACTTTTTAAATATTAGATTATTAATATAATTAATTATAAATAATCTATATTCTTTAAATTAAAATATTACTTTATTTATATTTTTTTCTTAACTTTATATTTTTTTCTTTATATATAAAATCTTAAGATAATTTTATTTATATCTAATCTTTTAAATCTTTTAAAGAGATTTTTTTCTTAATCTTTATTTATTTTTTTATTATAATTTATATAATTTCTAATTTAATTAAAATTATATTTATAAAAATTAATAACTTTTAATTAATATTATTTAAAAACTATAAAGTTATAAATAATTAAAGTAAAGAAAGTAAAGTTAAAAAAAAAGAAGAGATATAGATAAAGTAAAATTCTTTTTATTAGATTGATATAGAATCTAATTCTATTCTAATTAAGATAAGATAAACTTAGATTAGTTTAGTTATCTCGTCTATATCTATGGCTGACCCGGTTGAAGCGTTATCGTAGTACTTGCTTTGCACTTTTCCTTCGCTGAAGCTTCTTGGAGAGCATCGACAGCGGCATAACCAATCGTTACCATCAACACCAAAGGGAGAATCTGACCAAATCCCCAATGCGTTTCGTTTCCGTTGATCAAATCTCTGTTTGTTAACTTCACATCGATTATTTCATATGCATCCCAAAATAAGAAGACGATGTAGAAGAAGACAAGAAGAAGGCCGGTGCCATCCCCAAATGACTAGGTGTTGAGAAACTGGCGGAGGAGCCAAAGCAGAATGACGGAAGAGCTAGATATCAATACTAAAACTAAGTAGACGGCTTTAGTATGTAAGGCGCTTGAAAGGAGGTTGTTGCGTTGACTTGCGGGATGAGAAAGCCTGATGTGCAGTGCATGGAAGCTCTTTTTTTGCCATTCAATGAGCGCTCCTTGGCCCCTATCGAAAAGAGCGGAGTAACACTTCATCCACGGTCTGGTAGTGGGGATGATAATGAGCAGGAGAAAGACAGCGTACACTGCCGCTCCTGCAACCCAGGGCCAAGTTGTGCTTCGGTCATGGCGGAGAAAACAAGCACCCTCTCCCAGGAAGTTCCAGTGTCGAGACTCTCGGATATTGATGATGCATTGAAACACTAGCCCAAGAACGACGCTGACCAAAACTCCTGCTCTACGTATCGTTACACGTGCGGAGATGATTTCCAGGTTTGCCGTCATATATTCTGTTCTTGCTGCCAAGAAGGAGTTGATGCATAACCACCAGTAGTTCACAGCGATGTTTTCGTGGTAGAATGATATATTGGGATATTGAGCAAGACCAGCTACAACGATAGCAAATGCGGTGATGATTTGAAGATCGCAGAGGAACCCCAAGAGACGGGTTGCTGCCTCCGCAAGAAATGAAGGCATTGCGGATCTGGTAGAGATTGGTGGTGATGATAGCCACAATTTGGCCTTTATCATGCTTAGCCAGTCGAGTAATTCGTAAAAGGCTGGTACCACAGCGACAAGTACTGTAATCGAGGCGGTCGCAAGAAAGGATGCTATTACTCCAGGCCCAGCAATATCAGGATCTGCTTTAGTCGTTGCATTGCAAGCGAAGTTTATCGAGGACGATCCATTGAAGTAGATAACAGTGCCATTTTTATACTTATACCACCAGTAATCCTTTCCGAACAACGTAGAGTTTGTACCATATGACATTGTATGGCACGAGAATAGTTGTAAAAGACCTAAGCGCCGGTAGCTCTAGATGTAATTGTCGGTATAATAGATAATCGATGGATGGGAGACGAAAGCCGTATGTAGAAGCTGATTCAATGAATAATTAAATGACATCATTATCGTTGAGGGAGATTAGGGAAGTAGCTGCAAGTCGCTGAATCAAGCTCACCGAGAAGCTAGAACCTCTGCTCTCTTACTACTCCCCTCTACTCCCTTACTGCTCCCTCTAAAATGGCCCTACTCCCTTTTATTATTACTCCTTACTGTCAAAGGCATCCTGTAGGATACTTAAGATCCACAATCCCTGCAGATGCTAGTGACTATGAACATAATCACTACATGTAGTAGCTTGGCTATATACAACTAAGCCACTGAGTGTAACTACTCAACCTAAGTCAGAGTTTAAGCCAGCGAACTGTTGATCCATAAAAAGTCGAATGTTATATAGGATGGAGATGGATAATTTGATGTTATAATCTAGGAAGACGTAGGACTAATAGTAAACACTGCATTGCCTGAGGATCTAGGATCTATAGAAGGACGCTGCTATATACATAATGCTGAGCAGGGCAGACAAGGATTAATAGGAGTAGAAGACGCTAGAAAAGCAGAAGCGGTGGAAATAAGCATGCCTTAACAGGAGTAGCTAAGCGAGATCCTGAGCAAGGATAGAAGATAGGAAAATCTTGCAATATCTAATTTTAACCGAGTCACGGTCAAGGGCTACGAGAAGTTAAAACGAATAATTTATATTATATTCTTATCACGGTATCCACTCGCTGCATATGGTATATTGAACTGAAATGAAGCGAGTACAGAAGTTTAAGGAGTCGAAGAGGTATTGCAAGCATCGGTAGCCAAGGGGGAAGGACACTTTCCATCTTTAGCTAAACTCTGTTGTCGTAGGTAATGAACTGAACACCTAGTAGTAAAGCTGTAACACGCTATATCACCCCTATGCTATCCTGCAACATCTGTTCACCGTGCTTATCATAGCGATGAATTGGATACGTATATGCGACCAGGATGTCCCGACACTAAACGTCGTAGCCTTTTCTTCTGTAATTTGAACAGACATCTACTTGATATTTATAGTAGAGGCAGCGGTATAAAGTATATCGTTCAATGATCTAGATATACATAGCGACGTTTTATCTAGCATGCGGAATACAGATAGATTAAGAGGATGCGGACCTAAGGAATTTTTCAACGTCAGATAAAGCCGGCGTGAGTAAAGCTCTCCGCTAAAGCTTATCCCTAGTTTTCTTAATAGTCGGCTTGATAGCCAACGCTTTAAAATAATTTACGTAGAATAGTAATAGCTGTAAGACTATAATAATAAGAAGTTAATTATTAGAACTAGCGCGTTATTAGATTTAATAATAAATCTTAATATTATATTTATAATACTTTATTATTAATACTTTTACTTAATTAATTTATAATATATATTATAATTTTCTTATTAAGTTTAAAAGAATTAATTTATATTTATTTAATAGTATTATTATATTTCTAACTTAATATAAATTATACTTATATTTTAATTCTTATTTCTTTTAATAAGTATTTATATTTTCTTTATAGTTTTTCTATTTAAAAAACTTTTTATAATTAAACTTTAATAATTTTTTTTAATTTTATATTTTAAATACTTCTTTAATAAAGATAAATATAATAGTAATATTAATTATAAAAATAAAAATAATATAAATTATAAAGTTAAAAATAAATATTTAAACTTAAATAATAATAAGTATAAATATATTATTATTTATAATTAAAAGCTAATTATTAGTATATATAATTAAGAGATTATTAATTATTATTATTATAAAATTTATAAAATTAATATTATAGTTAAGTTTTAAATTAATTAAGTTTTACTTAATATAAAACTAAGATATTATAATTAACTATACTAGAATTAAAAAAGTCTTTTATAAATAAAAATAATAAATTTATTTAATTAGTAGAAATAAGTCTAAGTTATTATATTAATATATAAATTAAAATTTTTTATATAGTAAAGTTATATTTAATAAAGACTTTATTAATATTAATAAATTAATTAATAAGATTTATTAAAATATTAAAAAGTATAAATAAGAATATAATATTATATTAAGTAGTATTTAAAAAGAAATAACTTAATTTAAAAGATTTCTTAGTTTTTAGAAATATTAATTATAATTATCTTTATTAGGGATTAGGTAATAAAGCTTAATAAGTAATTTATCTAGTATAAATAAAATCTAACTATACTAAGTTCTATAGAGCGCGTAAAGCTATGTATATATAACTATATAGTAGTAGCTACTAGGCCTAATATAGCTAGTATAGGGCTAGTATTATAATATTATCTCTCTTTTTTTTATATAAGCTCCTATAAGTATCCTTTTATTATTTTATCCTATTCTATAGAATCTCTTTTTTAAAATAATAATAATATAATATATAAGCTATTTCCTAGCTAATATTTACTCTATATATCTAGGATCTTTATAATAATCATAGATATACTTATCTATACTTAGTTAACTTTCTTAGTTAACTAATAGTAATTTATTAACTAAAGAGTACTATCTTAATTTAATATCTTTTAGTATAAGGTTAGAATTTATTAGCTTTATCTTAAGCATCTTATAATAATATAGCTAATAGTAGCTCCTAGCCCTTTAATATTTTAAATAATTTATAGGGTCCTACCTTATTAGGGTATTATTAGTAGTAATTAGCTACTAACTCTAGATATTTTATTATATTCTAATATAATTCCTATTCTAATCTTTTATCCTTATATCTAGTATATCTAATTTTATATAATAGGTAATCTTTTTTTTCTATTAATAAGTCCTTTATCCTTTTATTAATCTTTAAATCTAATATCTTTTAGATACTCTAATATTCCTCCTCTTTCTTATTAATTATTATAGAAGATAGAGATGCTATTCTTTATCCTTAAAATAATAAGCTATTATTTAGGTATAATAGCTAGGGGTAGAATACTAGGAATATACCCTCTATAACTAGAAATAACTTTAGCTTATATATTAAGTTATTAATAACTTTTACTATCTTAAATAGCCTAAGGTTCTTATAATCTAATAACTTATTAAAATAAATAATCTTTATATTCCTTATATTAAGTATAACTATATTATCTACCCTAAAATCTAGTATAGAGTATCTTTTTTTATTAGCTTATTCTACTTAAAGTATCTATACCTATATTAGCTATTCCCTTAGGAACTTTCTTAGCTTCTTAATCTTTATAATAAAGTTATCTATAACTTTAAACTTAGTTTTTATTCTCTAAATTACTATACTATTTTATAATATTAGTAGCTTAATTCTAGACTTAGGGATATAACCTTTTATTACTAGAAATAGTAATAGACTAGTTATATTCTAATTTATATTTACTTTAAATTCTATAATTAGTAGAAGGCTAACCTAGTTAATTTAATTATAATTAATAAATATATATAGATACTATTTTAATACTATATTAATATTTCTAGTCTAACTATCTATTTCTAGATAAAATATTATTAATAGCTTTAACTTAGTCCCTAGTTATTTATATAGATAAGACTAAAAGTAAGTAATAAATTAGATATCCCTATCTAATACTATTATCTTTAGATACTCTTCTTCTTTTTAAATCTACTTAATAAATATCTATATAATTATCTCTACTTCTAATAAATTAAGTATAATAAATTGCCTCTTCTTTAATAACTTATTAATAATAACTATAATATACTAAAAGCTCCTACTAAATTACTTATAAATTAGTAATAAAGTAATAAAGTCTATTAAGATATCTATCTAATACTTATCTAGGATTTATAAGAGTTTTAGTAGACTATACTTATCTACTCTATAACTCTTTAACTATTTATATATATAATAGCTTTTAATATATCTAGATACTAAATCTACTATCTTTAACTAAAAATAGTAAGAGCTTATTCTTATATATATACTTATACATCCTGTATACCCTATTAGGGGTGTGTTATATATTATATAAAGAACTTTTATCTTAATATTATTAAACTTAAGCATATATAGCTTCCTATTAATAAATAGTATATCTTTATAAATCTTATAATCCTCTATCTTAATCCTTATTCCTTATTTTATTATATCTACTAGTAGTTTTTTATTACTAGCTCTCTTATATACTATAATTCTTTAAATAATTTTATCCTTAGGGTATATTTATTTTATATATTCTATAATCTCTTCTATAGATAGTAGGTCTACTAAATCTTTTATTAACTTCTTAATAGGTCTATCTATAGCTAAATCTTAAGTAAGTTTATTATTAACTAATTCCTCTATTAACTCCTTAGCTAATAGCTCTCTTAAAAGGTTAGATAGTAATTTCTCTATTAACTCCTTATTATTTAATAACTCTTATTTACTTAGATTATAAACTATTATATATATTATCTATACCCCTAGTTTAAACTTATTTAATAATATAATAGTAAGATCTATAGCTCTTCTTATATCTTTAACTAAATATTCTTTTTTTAGAATTATCTAATTCTAAAACTTATATTTAAAATTATAATCCTTCTTTAATAGGTCTCTTAAGTATCTTATAAAACTATCTAGCTTTATCTCTTATTTCCCTAGTCTATACTTAATCTTAAAATTAAATTTTAATAAGAATTCTATCTATCTAGCTTAGTATTAATTAAGTTATTTAATAATTATAAAGTACTCTAAGTTTTTATAGTTAGTTAATATTTTTACTAAATTATCTATAGGGGTTTCTATTAGCTCTAGATACTATTCCTTAAATATTTAAATTATTATTAATAATTTCTTATTATATATTTTATAGTTATACTCCTATAATATTATCTTATAGGATATAAATATAACTAGTCTTAATATACTATTTCTATTCTTTTATAATAGTATGTCTACTATAATATAATTTAATATATTAGTTTTTATCTATATCTCTTAATTAGGATTAAAATAAGCTAGTATTAATACTATAGTAAATATTTTCTTAAGTATCTTAAATACTTTTATCTTAGGTTTATTTAGTATTAGTAAGAACAATACTACTAGCTTTATCTTAGTAGACTTTAGATTACTAGTTTTAGTTAAATTTATTAATAAAGCTATAATCTTTAAGTAGCCTTTAATAAATCTTCTATAAAAATTTATGAATCCTAGAAATAACTAGATATCTTTTATATAGTATAATATTTTTTATTCCTTAATTATCTTAACCTTTTTTAGCTCTATTTTTAACTTATTTATAATTATAATTAGATCTAGATACTTTACTTCCCTTATATAAAAATTATATTTATTAATATTAAGAAATAAATCTATTTTTAATAGCTTATTTAAGACTTTCTATATATAGCTAATATACTTTACTATAGAATTACTATAAACTAAAATATTATCTAGATATATTATATAGAATATATCTAAGTACTCCTATAAAATATTATTTATAAATACTTAGAATATTATTAGAGTATTATAAAAACTAAAAAATATAATAATATATTTAAATAATCTATACTAAGTAAGGAAGGCTATTTTTATTTAGTAGCCCTCCTTTACTTAAATCTTATTAAAGGCCGCTATTATATTAAACTTATTATAAATATTAGCTATATATAACTTTATAAGTATATTCTTAATAAGTAAAGATATATTCCTATTCTTTATAGTAAGAGTATTTAAGGCCTTATAATTAATATAAATCTATATTCCTCTATCTAGCTTCTTAACTATTAGTATTAAAACTATATATAGTAATATACTTAGTTTAATATAGCCTTTCCCTAATATCTTATTAATATACTCCTTTATTATTAGTACTTACTAGTATAATATTCTATATACTCTCTTTACTAATAGTATACTTCTAAGTACTAAATTAATAATATAGTTGATAGTATATTCTAGTAATAACTTATTTATCTTAGTAGGGTTCTAAACTTTAAGCTATTTATAATAGTGTTTAGGAACTCTTTACTTTAGCTACTTCTTAATAATAGGACTTTTCTTTATTTTTATAAAAAACTTCTTATAATTTTTTAGATTAATAGTTATAATATCTAATATAAACCTATACGCTTTTTCTTTATCTTTACTAAATAATTATTTAAAGTCCTTTAGTTATAATATTAATATCTTATTATCTACTCACTTAGCTATCCTAGTAAATATATATATTAAGATCTCTATTATATTATTTAATAGCTTTAATATTATCTATCTATATTCTTTATTATAATAACTATATATTATAATTAATCTATTATCTTTTAAATAGTTTAATATATAATAGTTTAAATTAAATATTATTTTCTTAAACTCTAGTAAGATATCTAGGTTATATTATTTAAGCTAGAGTATTTTAAAAGCTATATTAAATTTCCTTAATAATATTATTAGGTATTAGATCTTATTAATATAATCTTCTAACTTAAATCTAACCTATATCTTATAAGTGATATTTAAGATATATTTATAATTTACTAGCCTTAATATTATAGATTTTAATAGCTTAATTATAGGTATCTTATATCTTTTAATAAATTTTAGGTTTATAAATTCTAGGGCTGATACTCCTATATCTATAAGATATATAGTCTTTACTAGTCTCTTATTAATATATATATAATTAATAAAATTAAATTATCTACCCTACTTTAGCTCTTTCTAGTATAAGAATATTATAATTATAGTAAGAGATTAATTTAAATCGCCTTCTAACTCTACTATTTTATTATATAGTCTATTTAGGGTATCTCTAGTAGTAATTTTACTAGAAACTATTAGTTTTTTAAATTAATACTTATTATATAGCTCTTACCCTTATCTTTAACTTTATAATCTATACTAATAGATACTAATCTTATTTTTACTTTTTTATTTATAAGCTATCTATTATTTCTATATAGCGCGTTGCTATCTTTAGTAAAATAATTTAGCTTTAAGTATTTAATATAAAGTTTCTTCTTCTATATCTATACTAGTATATATAGTGGCTATATCTATTAATCTAATCTTAGTATATTATTAGAGTCTTCTCTACCTCTATCTCTACCCCCTTTATAAGAGTTATTATTTTAACTACCCCTATCTCTATTTCTATAGATTAATTATATTACCTTAGTCTATATATTAAGTATAGAGTTCTATTTTATTTCTAAATTATAAGTATAGAGCTAAGTAATATATTTTTTATATAATTTTATTCTTAAGCTATTAGTTATCTTATTTCTTAGTTCTAATATAATATACCTTTTTAAGTCTCTTATCTTATAGTTATCTAAATACCTAAGGGATATAATAGTAGTAGTAAACTATAAATAAAAAGTATTAAAGGACTTATTTCTATCCTTAAATCTTATAGGGAATATAGATAATTATATATTTATCTTAGCCTATACTAGCTTATTATAAGTATTAAAATTCTTCTCTAAATTAGCTAGCACTTACTTATGATTTTTATAAAAATATTTAGCTTTAAGTAAGATATATAGCTAAATAACTATAAATACTTATATTATATATTTATTATAAATATAATCTATTTTAGATTACTCTAATTTAAACTAGTAGATATTTTATCTAAACTTAAACTTAATATAAAGCTTTTATTATTTCTACTTAGCCTAGTTCTTATTAAATATAGGTATATTAGGGTAATTTTTATTATATCTAAATATAATAATATCTTATATATTAGTATATAGGGTATATATTAAACCTTAGATATATATTAGTATTATTATATTATTATTAGAATTATATAAATCATCCCGCTATATATATATTACTTTTTTTAATCTTAATATTAAGATCTTATTCTTTTTCTCTAAAGCTTTTATATTTTTATAATATTTATCTCTAAGCTAATATAGTCTAGTTATATTATACTTAATAATAGCTTAGTTTATTTTAATTTTCTAAACTCTAGTCTTTTATAAGATATACTTTTTCTTTAATATATTATAAATTAAATTAACTCTATAATTCTCCTTAGTTAATATCTTTATTTAACTTTTTAAGTTATATTTTTTAATATAGGAATATCTAATTATATCCTAGAGTCCTTTAAATTATATATTAATATTATTATTAATTATCTTAATAAATAATTTCTTTCTTATAGCCTTAACTATATAATTATCTTCTTCAGCTTCTCTTAAATAGTATAGGATTATATATTCTTTATTATTAAACTTAATAGTAAACCTCTATCTATTAGCTAGTATCTTACTACTATTCTTAACCTTAATATTTTTTTTATTCTCTCTTTAGAGCACATTAACCTTATTATATAAGATTATTATAGCTTTATTATCTAAATCTATAATATTATCCTTATAGATTATTTATATTTAAGTTTCTTCCTATATTTAGTCTATTAGATATTTATTATCTAGTAAGGATTTTAATTTAACTTCTAATCCTACTCCTAGTCTATAAGATAGTTTAGCTTATAAGGATATATTACTATTAAGTTAAGCTAGTTTTAATCTATCCTTTCTTTAAATTATAGTTAATAAGATTTAATACTAAGTACTTCTTAAAGATTTTAATATTAAATAAGGTAGCTGTTATTTATAGCTATCTCTTTTTAGAATCTTTAACTTATTTCTTTAAAAAAAATTTTAGGTAATAAGAAGGATAGTTAGATTATATTAGGAATTAGGTAATAAAGCTTAATAGATAATTTACCTAGTATAAATAGAATTTAATTATACTAAGTTCTATAGAGTATGTAAAGCTATATATATATAGTTATATAATAGTAGCTACTAGATCTAATATAGCTAGTATAGAACTAGTATTATAATAATCTTACTACTATCTAAATTTAAATAGTATTTAAAGTATTTACTTAAATTATTATTATTTAAAAAATTATTATTATTTAAAAAATTATTAAAAATTAAATATATATTAATATTAATCTTATCTTCTATAATATATTTATTACTAGAATTATAAATATAATTAATATCTATATAAAATTTATACTCTTAGAAGAAATAACTCTTTACTAAAAAATTCTTTATAATAACTTTATATAATTAACTATAGTAAGTAAAGTATATATTATTTAACTTTTTATATTACTAAACTCTATTATTTACTCCTACGGCTTCTGTGCTAGCGTTTAGATCTCTCTATGTATTAATAAACTATAGTGTTCAGCTTCGTCATCGGAGTCTGGTGTTTCTATACCGGGAGATGAGTCTGATTCTTCGTTCGTGTTGGGATCCGCTCGTGCAGACGCACTGGACTGCGGTAACATCCCGTTCGGAGCAGCCTCGGCTGATATGGCTAGGATTTCTGAGTGTGATGTCTGTCCGGCCGCCACGATGATGCCAGTGCTGTTAGTCGAGGGGCGGTGAGACATCTCTGTGCCCTCAGTCTGGGCATTTGATAGCCTAGCCTGACGTCTCGCAGCAGAATCTCTGAGTCAATCTACAAGCAGTTGACAGTAAGCGCGTCTGGGAGCGTAGCTGCTAGTCCCGACAGAGCCTAAAGGATTTGGCATTCTGGATGGTTGATCGGATGCTTCGAGTGGCGTGCTATCGTTCATAAGTTCTCGGGTACGGGCACTGATGGGACCGGGGGTGAAGGTCGATGGAAGGTATCCTGCTGCAGCTGAGTGAGCCGTAGCTGATGCGACTACTGGATGAGGATTGGGTGGTGCCCGAGCGCTGTTGTTATTCCACGGGTGGTTTGGGTTGCGACCGAAACGATTCGAGGGCTGCTGTGCCCGAATGAGGGGAGCAACGGCGTTGTTTCTCGGAGTCCAGCGGCCACGATTGACGTGAGCCTGTGCACCATTACGAGAAGCCTGAATATTGTTGCCAGTCGACGGCAGATGTAGACCGAAATTGAAAGGCTCTGGATGAGATGGAATTCCATAGGTTGCTGCGATGCTGGGCAACGTCGGTGATTGTTTAGTAGTTGGGGTCTGAGTACTCGAGTTCTGAATGCTGGACTCCTGATGGTCTTGGCTGGCATCCATTACTGACTGTCCATTGTTCGAGGTTCCATTGCCTAAAGGTAGGCTGTTCGAGGTTTGTTCGCTCAAGTCTTGATGGACAGGGCATCGATTGAAACACATTTTGAAGATTCGTGGTATGAAACAGGAGTTCACGGTCAATACTGATGTCTTAATAGGCTTGTATTCCAGACAAAGTAGCTATGATAGAAGCTCAAGTGGTCTAACGTATGAGACTTTGTATTCCAAACAAAGCAGTTAGCTATACCGGAAGCTAAGATAATTTGATGTATCAAAGTATGAGAAGAGAAAGAAGCAGAATAGGCCCTTCATTTATAGATGGCTGTCATTAAGTTTCGCGGGATGGAATTATTTTTCAGCATGTGAAAATGCATTAGGCATGTGAAAATCCGATGCACAACAATAAAATACTTTAAGCTTCTGGCTCTGCCCGTAATCGAGCATGTATGAGCAAGGATTTCCGATAAATGAAGAAGCGCATATGAACAAAGTTATATATATGTATATAGAGTCGTGCAAAGACAAGTCCCGATTTTGGGACCAAGGATAGATGCTTGGCCAATGGATAGATCACCTAACCCTGCTCAAACAATCTGTGCACCATGATACGATGGATTTTGTAGATTGCATTCAAGGACAAGTCACGTGAAGGTTTCCGAAATCTCAAAACTTTTGAAAACAACCTGACGCATAGGGAGGAAGACCCTCAAGGATAGCAACGTGCACGTCAATGACGAGGAATTGGGTTCTTTCACTTGGCGGATAAGTGACTGAAAAGCTCAACCGTGGGTATATAGATTCTGCACCATGGTCTAATGAAGGATTGTGTGAATTTTGAAGAGGGATGAGCACTTGTAAGACAAATGCCGAAAGTAATGCTGGCGGAGGGGCCTTTCCTGCATTGCAGAGCGAGCCGTCGATTACTTTCGGTATTATGCTTGCGAAGTCCAGTCCAGACAGAAACCCGGTGTCGAGCTTCAAAGTCGCATTCCATCCCCTCAAATGTTCCCTCTCTTCGATCCCCCCTTCCTCTGTCTACTTTGTTTCTTCCCCATGGCCCTTCTCGCTGCCTCCTCTCTCTTCGCCTTCCTCTTCATATTTTGCAATTCCTTACTTCCCTTCTTCAACTTCCTCATCTTCACTCCCGCTCTTTCCGCCGTCCGTCCAATACTGAAATTCGACTCTCGATACTGATATCCCGGTCTCAACTCCATCCGCTTCATATCCGGGACTTTGCTTCTAGTCTCCTTTGCCTGCTGTCTTATCGTTCCCTGTGCTTCAGTAATTCCTCCAACTTCGAGCCCTTCACCCTCGGGAAGTTCGACCCCAGCCATTGTAGTCAATACCCTCTCTCTCCCCACCAGGCCCAATCTCCTTCGTCTAGGCGCGTTCCTCGGCACTGGTAGTTTCATGCCCCTTTGAAAAACGACACCGATATATTTCCTCTTTGGATGTAACTCGGGATCTCTATAGTATGTCACATAGCCCTTCTCTTTCGCAAATATGGTGTGGTCGCGGCCCATGGCGCAGTTCTCTCCTGGGAACCAGTGCGTGCCACGTTGTCGGAATATGATGTTGCCGGGTACCACAAGCTCTAATGCACTCTTCTTTGAACCTAGCCTTTTCCCAGGGCCTGGAGCAGCCTTGTTGGCGCGGCCTTGGGCGGCATGAGAGGCGGGACGGAGGAACAGGAGCGGGAGGAACCTAGGCGTTTGACTTTGGGAGCTTATGCATGTATGGCAGGGTCTCGCTAATGACAAGACAGTTAATCGTGGAGGAGGCATCACTAATCTTCAATGAAGAATTGAGTGGATGGACGAGCTGGGAGAGTGATGGAGCGTGGATGAATTTGTCTTGGCAATTTCAGCCCTACAGCGTCTGGCCCAAGCTGTCCACGAGCTCGCAGTCTATCTTCTACACAACACTCTTCAAGATGCGCCTTCTTGGTTTAACTTTGATATGCTCGCTGGCGAGCGTTGCCGTCGCACAATTCCAATTCTTCGAACAAATGTTCAACCAAGGTGGCCAGCAACAGCGACACCAGCAGCAACAAGACCAACCTCAAAACGTAGCTAGCGACTCTGAATGGTATCAGCGGACATACGAGGGTGGTATGCGTACCTCCCCCTTCTCTCCTGCCTCCTTTTCCAATCATATTTTCTTGCAGATTCGTGGAACCATAGCTAAGAGATATAATTCAACAACAGCACACTGCACGAACTACCTCTGCCCGGGCACTCTCGCTTGCGTACACTTCCCACATCACTGCCCTTGTCCGTTTCCTGCTGTTGAAGATAAAGTGGAACTGGGTGAAGGGAGTGCAATCTGTGTGAGTAAGGGCGGGTACAAAGAGGGGGAGGCGAAGAGGAAGATTGAATTGGCTAGGAAGGGGTTGTTGTAGTTGAAGGATTGCCGTTGGTTGGCGTTAGGTGGGCTTTTAAGTATAGATTAAGACTTTGGAGGGCTTTTAAGCGTTGCCTTTGATCACTGTGCTTTATGATTGGATGATGACGCATCTACAAAGGGTTATTGTCATCTGGATATCCGATCTGAGGCTTGCGGCTCGTGCTTGAGAAGCTTTGCACTCAAACAATAGAGGCTCACCTCACCAGTCCACTATCATTTCCTCTGGTTCCCTAAATCTTCAGAAGCTATGACATGGTGTAGAGACGTTTCTGTACCGATCTCCTTTTATTTTGCTTTTGACATATCTCAAACATTAGATTGTCTTGCTTCTTTTTGTCTAAATACTCTATCTTAACCTTCCGAAACTTGAAGCGTCTAGGTCATCCTCTTCTCCACTCATCCATCGGCCACATCAACCTCCCCATCATAGATCATAATCCTACCTTCGAGTCTGGGTGCAATGCCCCTTGTCCAATGAGGCAGATCCCACTCAGCATGCTCACTAACCATGCCAACGTCAGCTCTCTCAATGCCTGCAATTTCCATCCATCTTCGTATATAGACCTTTGCAATGTGCCTCTCCCTTTTTCTCTGGTCATCAACACTACGTGATTTAGCCACAGTAACACCTAGACCTGCGCCATCCGCTGCAGGAGTGTCGACTTCATGGTCCATGATTTCATCCTCAGTATCCGAATCCACTGCCTTCCCATCAACATGCGTTTTGCCACTTGCAGCGGGCATGAGTTCAGTCCCTGTCCGCTTGTGCTTGATGCCCCTCTTAAGCTGGTTTGGCTCATGAACCTTGCCACCTTTGTGGAGACTGTCATGAACTATGCCCCAATGTCGGTGCAGACCTGGCGACCAGCGAGCCCATTTGCCAAGAATCTTAAGCGACATGAAATATTGTCGTAAAATCATGCTGAGTAAGATACCATTTTCTTCTGACACTACTTCTTCAGCTACTCCGCCATCGCTTGCGACGCGGAGGGAGGAGTATCCGTCTTTGCCACGGGTCATATATCCACGTGTTGCCATGGAGTAATCTCGATCCAAGTCCAGATCTTCATTGTGAATTTTCACCCACATGACGCGTGAGCCGGTTGGTAGGGCAGGATTGTACTTGAATTGAATGTTTGAGAGCTGGGGATGTCGACCTTCGAGAGCTGGAACAAGGGAGACGCCGTTTTCTAGTGCTGCAAGTATTGCTTTTCCCTTCAATCGAATGACAACAACTGGGTCTTCAAAAGGGAAGCAGTCGAGCATATCTTTCAATAGAAGAACTCCTGGAGGGTAAATTTGATCGCCACGAATTGTGCCTGAGCCCATCAGAGCGCAGTCGGTATCATAGTAGTGCCGCATTAGATCGCAGATGAAATTGCCAAGATTACTTTCACGCGTTCGGATGGTCGTGAAGCGGCCGTCTAGTGGTACAACTGTGTAACCAATTGGCTTGTCAAGTTTGGACCTGATGCTAGAGGTCAAGTTGTCAATAAGTCTGGCCATGGCTTCGTCTTCGGGAATGGCGCGCGTGAGATCACGGCGTACGATATCAAAGTCCCAGCCAGAATCGTCAGGCTTCCGGCGCGCTTCTATGTAGCTCAGCTGTTTGAAATCGGATCCAGACCGGAGTATGTGGGTATTATTAACATAATGGTGGCCATAGAAGTGATCATGGCCTCCTAGAATCAGATCAATAAGGCCAGGATTAGTCTTCTCAGCTAATTTGAGATCACTAGGCTCTCGGGCATGGGTGATAGCAATGACTATCTGAGCTCCTTGAGCACGCAATACAGGAGCCAATTCATTTGCAGTCGCTGATGCTGACTTATAGATAAGGTTTGGCGGTAATGAATTGATACAATCAAGCCTGTCCGCTAGATCAGTTGTTGAGATCTTGTCGCCAGTGATGATCCTAGACATACCACTCTCGTTCCGCGAGACCAATCAAACCCACTTTGATTCCATTGGACGAGTTCAGCATGAGTGTTTTCGGGCAATCTGCTAGAGATACATCGTCGCCTAATGCTGGATCCAATACATTCGCCAAAAGCCAAGGAAATTTGCATTTGTTTCTCAGATGCCTGAATTGGGAAACACCAAAATCGAGGTCATGATTCTACTTGCGACTATTTGTCAAATGCAATTCCTTCTTAAAGTCAGAACAAAGTGATAGTGTTCCATACTTACACCAACACAAGCCGCGTCTGGCCCTAATTCATTCAATACCGACACCATGTGCCTACCTTTGGTTACTGAGCTCTCGAGGCTAGGGTTAAAGGCATCTCCCGAGAAAAGCGTTATGAGATTGGCCTGATTGGTGTATTTCGGGTGGTAACGGTAATACTTTGCAACAGTCTGGAAGCGCGCAGCTCCGCCAACAGGCTCTGCAGAGCCAGGCCTGTACCTTTGTCAGCAAAAGAAGAATAACTCCCACTTTGGAGCAACATACTCGACGTGATAGACATCATTGAAATGTAAGAAGCGCAGACCTGGTGGGCTCTGTTCTTCGCGATGGCTCTCCCATGTCAGGGATGTCGACCCTGAAGCATTCTCAACCGACATTGTCTTCTGGATACACGAATTGATGACATGACGAATTGTAAGTAGATAAAGAATGTACGACAATTTTAGCGCCAATGCCACGAATTGCTGCGGAGCATTGGCGCCACCAGCGCTACAGATCTGATTGGTAAGCTGGGAGACCACTCTTTCTTGGCATTGTGTCTTCTACAACTCATGTACAGCATTAATGTACATTATCGCATGATAGACTTAGGCAAGCCTTGCTTTAATTCATCATTGATGCCTAGTATCTTCATTTCTGGGGACGTTATGGACGACATTTTACAGGCTCGGATCATTCCGAACTGCCAAGTAGCGGTTCACTTTCGCCATCTTTTTCAGTCGGCATGCCTCTGTATTCACCTTTATTAACCCTAGTAACGAGCCAAGTCTTTTGCTCTTTAGCGTCTTCGAAGAATTGTTGATTCTCTTCGAATGATCGACCACCTGTTTCGGGGCAATATGCCCATGTCCACCACGCAGCGAAAAGGTTCGTGAACATAAAGACAAGAAAGAGCCAGTAGTTCAAGTTGTTAAAACCAATTGGTGTGAGCAATGTAACTGCAAAATTCGCGAGTCCCCAAATCACAACCGAGATGGCAGAACCCTGGGCACGGGAAGTTGACGGGAAGATCTCTGTTGGGATGAGCCAGACTTCAGGAAGCCAGCCAATTCCAAAGATTCCAGTCGCAAAGTACAACACAATGCTACCAACGATTGCAAGCGGCTTGTCAGGTATACCAAGTTCGTCGCAATTCTGTGCAAGGCCTCCAAGGAGAGTTAGTATTGCGAAGGACGCTGCAAGGCCGAAAGCCCCACCAACCATGAGTATCCGCCTGCCGACGCGGTCAATGAGAAGCCAAGAGAATGTCATGAGGAAGAAATATGAGATGTAATTTCCCTGTGTGAGATATTCTGCCTTGGAGACTCCAAGGCCAAGGAGCTCGAAGATCTGAGGACCATAGACACTGACAGCACCATAACCTGTCAAAGCCTGATTGACCTGGCCCATGACTGTTACCATGGTAGGGTGGAATTGTTTGCTTCCAGGCCATATCATGTCGTTATATCCCACCGAATGGCTTGATTCCTCCTCATGCGCTTTGACGAGCTCGTCATATTTGCCTTTCATTTCATCTTCGCCGTAGATATCTTTCAAAGCATCTTTGGCATCTTCGTGACGGTCATGGAAGATGAACCAACGTGGTGTCTCGGGAAGGCGGTAGATGAAGGATAGGAGGAGCACGGGGTAAATTTGCATGGCAATAATGGGGATCCTCCAGGCTTACTGCAGTTAGCCAAGTGGTCTTTGTCTTTGCTGGTAGTACATACCCCATTGATTATCTTTGCCAAGGCCATTGGTGACACCCAGGTTGATTGCAAAGGCCATGTTCAGACCGAAGATGTTGGACTGGAACTCCTTTGCCAATGCTTCTCCTCGTCCTCCCTCGGAGTTCAACTCAGACGAATAAACGGGAATGGTGGAATCGATACCACCGACGCCTAAGCCCATGATAATACGTCCCAAAAACATTATGATCATGGCACCATTGTTGTACCCCAGGCCAGCAACGAACATGAGAAGATTTCCTACAGCCGTGACAGCAAGACATGCAAAAATGCTGGGCTTTCTTCCAGCCTTGTCGGCCAGAAGACTCGCAAAGATTGCCCCAACTGCACAGCCGAGGTAATAGACAGAGACAATAATACCGACGAGAGGATCCTCTTCACTAATACCCATGGTGTCAAGGTAGTTATAATTAGTGTTGATGAGGGACATCATGCCCTGGTCGTAGCCATAGAGGGCAATGGCTGTGGCAGAGAAGAGGACAACCTCATTCTTCTTGCTCATTAGAGTGTCCGTGAAGATTGAAGGAAGCCACGACATGTTTATGGTGTTACAATGGCACCACTTCTCAAGTCAGATGAGCAATGATATGTATATTCAGCGGGAAGATGTACGACGAAGAGGACATTCAGAAGATAGAGTGAAAGAGAAAGGGTAATTGCAGGGTAAGCAAGTCATATTCAAAACGGAGGAGCTCGTTGATACCTACGAAGGATTATAGACAATTTCCAAGGAGGGGCAGCCGCCTGGCGACATCATCGCGCGTGCGTTAGAGGATCTGATATGCGGGTCACCAGTAAACACTATCCGATCTCCCCTGCCACTAATGGGTGTACCCGAGATCGGCTTAGTCATCACTGAATTATCGTACTAAACTACATGGGTAAATATCGGTAATCGCTGCTGCTGCTGCTGCTTCTTCGGGGCGGACAATATCACAAGCTTACCATCTTCTGAAGGCATTCCTTCTCTTTTCCTTTGTTATTCAATCGACACCAATTTGTGTCCCAGTCTTTATGTCATTATCCAAGCCTGCCCACGGCGATGGTGTGCAAGGCAGCTCCAGCCGTAATGAGGCTGCAGAGGCTTCACCAGATCGAGGAAAAGAGGAGGACCTACGGAGTGAGGTGAAAGGAAAGGACGGACAGGAGGTGGATAGGCTTATATCAGAGCCATCTGACGAAAGGTCAACAGGAGCTCCACCATTGCCGGAGGAAGTTGCACCTCCTCTGCCAATGGAGGCACCCCCTATAGAGGACGATGGGTGGGATCCAGTCTGGGACCCTAACGCACAAGCCTACTACTTCTTCAATCGATTTACACGGCTATCACAATGGACTAACCCTCGCGTACCGGAAGCCAAACCTACAGCACCAGGCGTGGGCAGTTACGACAGAATACCAGAAAAAGCTCCCGGAACGGAAGACACGCCACAACAACGACCATATGGAGGCTACGATCCAGCGATCCACGGCGACTATGACCCCACTGCCCCTTATGCCCAAGAGCAGCAACCGTCACTCGACGGTGAGAATGGACAGGCGACGGGTGCTGATCCCGCAGCCATCTACACAGCGACAGGAGTATTTAATCGGTTTACGGGGAAGTGGCAGCCGCACACTATCAACCCGGACAATCATAATGATGAGAACAAAAGCAAGCGACAGATGAGCGCATTCTTTGATGTTGATGCTGCTGCTAATAGTCATAATGGGAAGAGCTTGAAGGCGGAGCGGAGCGGCAAGAAGCTTACCAAGCAGGAATTGAAAGCTTTCAAGGAGAAAAGAAAAGAGAAGAAAGAGGAGAAGAGAAGGGCTTGGTTAAGAGATTGACCGGTTCATGTATGAAAGACAATGTAAATAAATGATTTGGTCAAGCGAGGCGTCCGCAATTGTGGTTCTCGGGACTGGGTTACTATTGGTATCTTGCGGAAAAAAGGCAAACTTGGAGCGACAGTGTGCATAAGAGATAGTATTCTTATTAATGTAATAATATATACTCAAACTGCTCTATATGAATACTCCAAAACATCTTGACCTAAATCCATCACTAGCCTCTACAACCTCCCAACCCACAACCTCCACAACCCAATCCCACCCCCACCCAAACACCACCCAAAATGCCAACCGCCACCGCCCCCCCTCTCGACCCCGACACAATCTCCGACCTCCTCTTCCTCGCCCGCACAGGCGAAACCTCCGACCTCAAAGCCACCCTCTCCCACCTCGCCAAATCCCTCTCCACCACACCCTCCACCCTCCTCCTCTCATCTAGAGACCCCGATACCGGGAACAGCACCCTCCACATGGCGAGCGCGAATGGGCACACAGGTACCTCCATACCCAACCTCTCTCCTTCCATATAAAACACCCACTGATATCATAACCCGCGATAGAAACCATCCACACCCTCCTCACACTTTCAACTCCTACCTACGATACTACCAGAACCCCCCTCGGCACCTTCTCCAGTTACACATCTGTTCGGTCTCCTTTACTCAATCTCTCTAATTCTTCACTTAACACTGCTCTCCACTGGGCGGCTCTGAATGGACATTTAGATGCTGTAAAGATGTTAGTGGATGCTGGCGCAGATGTGCAGCTTGTGAATAGAGCTGGGAGAGATGCGAGAGGGGAGGCGGAGATGGGGGGGAAGATGGAGGTGGTGGAGTGGTTGGGTGCGAGGGGTGAGGTACGAGGGGGAGAGGAGGGGGAAGAAGAGGAGTTAGATCGTGAGATGGAGGGTGGAGGGGAAGTAATTAAGGGGGAAGAAGGATTAGAAGGGTTGGAGGAAGAGAGCCATGGGGAGGAGGGGGGGGGAGAAGGGAGCTGAGGGAGGGATTGCTACTGTTTTGAGGAACATGACATATTGAGAGTGTGAGCTCCAGGCAATTGCGAGACTGGTGCTTGCTGCCCCAACCCCTGGCTTGAGAAACTCCAGCCAGCTAAACCACGTCTAAAGAAAGACGAAAAGCAACGAATACTGGAGCCTGGGACAATGGCCCCTGAGGCTAGATATGCCGGTAGTTGCGACCCAGGAATTGGATGGAGCTCGAGGATTATGGAAGTATGGGGAGAAGACCTAAGGATGAGTTCCGAAGCTTGAGGTACAAGCAATGCTACATGAAACCATGAGTGCAGGGAATTACGAGTGGCGTGACACATTGGAGAGAGTGCCGTTAAAGCCATCAAAATCACTGAGAATGAGATATAGAATGAGAGGATTCCTTGGGTCAAAACAATGATGCTGCAACATATTACCGTTACTTATCACCTCTTTAAACAAAGAAATTAAGTGTTTCTAGAGATAACAGTAACGACTTATTATCCATAAGAAGAGAACAGATTATCTAGGAATTAATCTTTCTGGGTAACCAAGGCTCCTATCAGTATATTCGTACCGCAGTCGTTAGTTTAAGGATAAAAAATCAGATTAATTTCCTACTAGGCTAAAAGGGTGATCACTGTTGGTAATATACTAAACTGTATATTAAACCATCAGCAGGCTTCCTGCAGCGTATTGCCGCTGCTTATCAAGGAGAACAGGGTATACGTCGAATACTCTCATTATATACTAGCGCTACCTAGGGACACAACAAGTTCTTCCATCTCACACAAGTCAAACCTTGCGGCGGTACAAAAAGAATCTGCTCAGGCGCTGCTGCTGCCTATAGAAAAACCGCTTGTGATCGAGGAAAACCCAGAAAGGAAACAAGTAAGCCATTGGAAGAAAAGAAGTGAGTGCATACACCGGAAACTTGTAGGTTACAATAAAAGACAGCCAAACGATACCTGCGTAGATCAGCCAGTAAGGAAAATATTCCCTAGTACATGCGCTTCGAATGAGTCGATTGATAGAGAGAACACCGTGTGGAATACCGAAAAAGCAGAGAGAGCCAATATTCGGTAGTAAGAAGTATAAAAGTACCGCGAGGCCATAGTATATAAGAAACGCCATCACTTTCCGAACGCGTAAATCAGATAGGAGGGCCCGAAGCTTGCCTAGCGCTTTGCATAGAGTCGTGGGAAGATCCCTGGTAACCTTTTGCAGGAGCTGAGCCAGCCTGTGGGTGACGAGTTCCTTTACCTCGCGCCGCATCCAGACCAAGATCAGGTATGTTAATGACCAGTAGCCACAGAGTCCAACGTCTGGACCAAGGAAATCAACGAGTTCATCTATTGTGAAAGATGCAGCAAAGATAATTGAATAGCCGCACCAGATCAACTGATCCTTCCCAGTATACGAGGCGTAGATCAGTGTGCACCCCGCCACGGACCCAAATGAGAAGCCGAAAACATACCAATAAGGTGTAGTAGGAATAAAATAGTCCAAGGCTGCAAGTGCCCCTAGCAAGAGCAGAGCAATTAGGGGCCGTAAATAGACCATGTTGCGATGGAAAGTCTTCACGGTCCATCGAAAAATAGGTCCACCGATGACAGGTAATAGAATGGTTGCAAGGGTCATAAGACCAGCAATGATCCAAAAAAGCCTGAAGTCCCAAAGATATGGGCTTGATGATGCGATCTCGGCGATGATAGTATTCTGATCCTGCGACAATCCCATCGAAGAGGTCGAATCTGGGGTAGAACTTGGTAGGCTGGCGCTGGAGGTTAAACTTGGGATCACCGGACCCCATAGGGGGTTTCTTAGATTCATACCGAACAGCGACTATGGTCATATTTAGCGAATGGCGACATGACGGTTAAGAATCTATACTAACCGCCATGAATGCAAAGGGAATATAGATTGCCGCTAGCAGAGTTAGTAATCCCGCAAGCCGGCCGTTGCGAAGGGTGAGCTGTTCATAAATCTTGCGCTCTATCCGTTAGTAGTCCAATCGATAACGGCGCTCAGATCAAGTTTATACCATCTTACGTGTATCCAACAAGTCTTTTTGGGCTTGTTCCAATTCCTTCTTAAAGAAAGCAAGATCTTCGAGGGCGCCTTGCCATGGTAACTTATCGAGTAGGGACGGCCTAGAGGCTACTGATTCAGATATCTCTTGTGCAAGCGAAGAGGCGCGTTCTAGTCCAGATGATGATTCTCGACAGGAATCTTCGAGATGATACAGATAATGGATCATTGTATCATGAGGGCTGTGTCTTCCGCTGTATTTCTGTGTCCATCCGTAAGTTCAAAATAACAGAAATGAAGCTTCGAAATAAGCCACGTACAAAACCATTGAGCTGCTCTGCAGCACCCTCGATGAAAGCTTTCGTGTCTGTTATTAGCATCATATACATGTTGTAGATAGTGAAAAGAATTTCACCCTCCGTGTCAGAAAATGAGGACGAACAGCCTGAGAGTCGATTGTACATCTGCTCTCGATACCTAGAGAGCAACCTATTTGAGTTTTCCGAGGTGGTCAACAGTATAAGAACATTGCGGCAACCTCGTTCATCGACGCCTTTTATAGATATTCGGGCATTGATAGACTCGGGTGGTTCAGCATCCGGCTGCCAGATGTAGGTAGAAATTTGGCCATAGTATTTTGGTACGGATGTCAGCCACGCAAGCTCCAAAATCAGTTCCTCTCTGCTGTCGATTCTGAACGGAACTCTCTCAAATACTAGGAGTAAGCATCAGCTAAGCTTTAATATTCTAGTGCGTGTCAATTGACCTTGCGATGGTCGAACCAGGCTCAACCTCTCCTTTTCTCGTTTAAGGGCTCCTTTGCAGCCCTTCAGAGTAATTGGGGAGAGGGTCCATTCCTGATCAATGAGATACAGTATGGCTAATTTGGGTGCTGTGTATTTGCGTTGAAGCTGCTTCACGGTAGCGAAGACTTTTGCACTCCATGGGTACATCTTAGACTGGACGCTATCCAAGGTACCGGATACTAGAACACTCCATTCATATCAGCTCAAAAGCATTCCTAGCAAAGGACTTTGCAAAGCCTTACAGGAATCGCGCGCAGTTATAAGTACCGTCTTGGAGCGCAGGCCGCAGTAACTGTAATAGATCAGAGAAAGACGTTTTCTCTCTAAGGGGCAAGAAAGGCGACTCGAATGTGGATGGCGGCTGAAAAACATGATATCCCAAAACAGATTTAAAGAATTTGACGCCTCTTTGCTTCTTGCATCGGGCATAGTCACGGAGAAATGTTTTAACTTCCGGGTCGTCCCCACTTCTCAATAGTAATTGCCGCTCAAGCTCGTCATGCTGCGCGTTATTGGGCTCTGACATTGTTGACTGGGACATCTTCAGAAGAGCTGGAGGGTGCCACGCGCGGAGGCAGACCCCTCGATAGTCTTCCGGCAAGTCTCATTAGCATCCTCCTGGACATTCGAAAATGACGAGAAAGGAAAACATATTTTATAAGGGGGTTAAAAAGCTGCTAAATAGTTGAGTCAGAAGCTCCATGGACACTAAAAAACGTGGACATGGTGCTAAACAAGGCACAGCCCCAATTCCGATACACCCATTCTCTTTTATCTAACCAATGGCAAACAAGAGAGTATTTAACCGATGTAATTATCATTGGGACATTGGCCCGACCATCTTATAGGCATAGCAACGGCGTTTTGATAGGCACTTCAGTACAGGGTGCAGAAAAGGTGTGGACTGCGCTAAAGCGATGGCTGAGAACTAATGCTAATATGGCAAGGCTACCGGATGCTTGGCTATTGCAACACATCGGCTTACTCAGCTATCGTTGTCAAAACTTCGTTTTGAAATATCGACTCGGTCTCTACCGATCGTAAGAATCTTTTGTCCTCAGATAGGCGAACGCCAAGGTGTCTGGAACAGTAGCGCAGATCTCCCACACTTCCTCTTTGCAACAGCAATTATCAAAGTCGGACCTTTGGTTTTAGCGAAACCAAGACATACAAGGAGGCCTTTTTGGCAGCATTAATCCATTTTATACGTCGTCTAGTTGCTTCGGTGAGTTGAGGCTGGCCAGGTTTTGAGAGAGATCAGTGACCTATCGTTAGCACTTCGTCATAGGTACGATGGTGTGATGAGGTAGAACGGCTTCCGTACCGGTGATAGGAAGCCCATTGTTTCACGCTTTTTCTCGATCAGTTGTAAGCATCAAGATTAGCAGCATTAGGATTCTGCAATGCATACCGGTTTCTTCTAGCTAGGCATATGGGCCTATCAACAAGTATCGCACCTACCTGTTTTAGACAATGACGTCCTATCCCCTTCACAATAGCTACGCAGCTGCCTAGCAGGTGGTCGCATCATCCCACGGCAGGTGCACGACCGTACAGCCCTACAGGGCTGATGCTTGAGGTAGATGCTTAGAGTTAAGCGCGGGCTTGGCATATTGAAAGTCGATATCTCCATCTGTAAACAGTCGCTTTTCTCAAGGCCTCGCTATGGCGACTAAAACTCCAATCTTACATCTGCGCTCTTTAGCACACCGCTCAGCGGCACAAACAACTTTATTACCATTCCTGGCCCCATCAATAACATGCCGCTATGCCTCTGGTCTCAGCAAAGGCGATTCCAGAACACGAGACCAGCCCAAGAGGAAAAGGAAAGCTCGAACTGAATTCATTAATCACAGTCTAAAACAGGCTCTCCAATTTTCTCTGTGTGATGCTATGCGGTAGGCTCCCCCCAATTCTCATTGTGCTCTCTTCGGATAGTTTTCTAATATCCCCTTTCCCCCAGCTACATCCACGCCTTCGAAGTTGGTCGCCCACCAGACTCCCCAAAATACGATCTCGCAATCCGTCTACGCACACTAAAGAACGGCCCCGCAGTCCGCAACCGTGTTCGTCTCCCCCATGCTGTCGATACTTCCGTCCGGATCTGTGTCATCTGTCCCCCCGACTCTCCCATAGCCAAACAAGCTATAAGCGCCGGGGCGTCCCTTATTGGGGAAGAAACTATATTTGATGCAGTGAAGGAGGGACGAATAGAGTTCGATCGATGTATATGCCACATAAATTCGCTACAGAAGCTGAATGAGGCGAATCTGGGAAGGATATTGGGACCAAAGGGGTTGATGCCGAGTGTGAAGCTGGGCACCGTGACAAAGGATGTTAAGGGCTCGGTAGCAAATTTGGTAGGGGCGAGTGAGTATAGGGAGAGGTTGGGGGTTATTAGGCTTGCGGTTGGACAGTTGGGCTTTACGCCGGAGCAGATGCAGAATAATGTAAAGGCGCTTATAGCGAATGTGAAGAAAGATTTGGGACTGTTGAGTGAGAAGATTAATAAGGAGATTCATGAGGTGGTAAGTTGTCCTGTGTCTTGTCTTTACTATATTGGTGTTGATTCTCAGCACTATGGAACCTCATGCTAATATGCCTTCCCGGTCTATAGGTATTAAGCTCTACCCATGCTCCTGGTTTTAGCCTCAACGGGGAATTCAAGAGCCCTAAAAGTCCGCCGACTCAAGATTTATCTGTTCTATAGCTGTAGAAACATCACATCACATCCTGGACTCATCCACGCGTCCAAATCTATTCGAATGAAGTTCATTTTGGTATTATTCTCCTGAAAGCCACGCAATGCCAACGCCGACGCTATGCTATCATGCTACTCATGCAGTACCTGGTCAGCCGTGCCGCCCTTTTGACTCCTTCAAAACATTCATAGCTTCGTGAGCCTGGCCCATCTGTTTGTAGATGCCCAGTAATTTCAACAAATCTCCTTTCATGTCCTCACCACCTGCAACAGCCTGTTTCAACGCGCTGTTCAAATCCAGCAGCAACGTCTGCTTAAGCCTCAGGACCCTCTCCTCCTGCTTCACAAGGAACGGGTGATCATCACCAATCTTCTCAAACAATTGTCGTATACACATATACTGCTCCATGTGCCTACGTAGCCTTGGAACAGGGATACCTGTGTTTTCCTCGTCCTCTTCGCTCTCTCCCTCGCTCTGACTTAGATCCTCCTCTCCATCCCCTTCGCCTTTCCGCTCTCCATTCGATGCAAGCATAAGACGCTCCTCCAACTCTCCAATCCTGGTCTCAACCTCCAACAACTGCCTCCCAACTTGAATCTGCTCTCTAATCCTCTTCCTCTCCCCCACCAACCCCTCAACCTCCCCTCTCCTCCCATCAACCTTCCCTCTCAACCCCTCTACCTCTCTCTTAAACCCCAAAAGCCCCAACCGTACCTCCTCGACTTTCTCATCCCCGCCTTTCAAGCTACTTCCCAAGCTCAAGAAATCCTGATAATTCTCATTAACGAGATCTAGAAGCTCTTTATTGAGATCTTGGCTTCGAGTTCGCAGCTCGGCTCTAAGATCTTCGAGCGTTTGGTGCCGATTGCGTAGGGAGGAGAGGAAGGTTGTGGGATCGAAGTCGGGAGTTAGAAAAGACGCGCGCGTGAGCGGTTTCGGGTAGGGAAGGTTGTCGTCTGAAGAGGCGGAGTCGTCGTCGTCGCCGAACTATTACTAATGTTTTAGCGGTAGATTGAGAGATATGAAGCGATGCAGATGCTCACGTAGAATCTATTCGACATTTTGAAAATGGGAAAATAGAAGACGTTGACCTTGAAGCTCGGCAACTCAAGGCGATCCGAATTCTGCCCCCAGCTCAGTTGAAGCTTGATGATTGGTTGATTTATTGGTTCGTCCGCATGCTCTTGGCGTTATGGGGCGGCGCTAGAACTAACGCCAGGAGGACTAGGTAGTCGTAGGTAGTCGCCCTCGTCGGGCCGTACACCACAAGTTTCTTTTGACAAAAACAACGAGTATGCGAGACTAGGTCCATAGAGGCTGGCACGGAATTCGCCGAGAGGCGGATTGCTGCTTCCATTGGATCAATTTATTGCCCTCAGAGACATTCAAGTCTGTCATCAACGCTCGAGAAATCCTTATGAGGTAAAGCCGTGATTCTTCCATCTAAAGTCACGTCTTTGTCAGACATGGGGCCGAGATGAGATATTGGTGTAACTAGGCAGTCAAAAGAGCGACTACGTCATTGAGCTCGGACTGCCAGTCTTACAGCTTGCATGAAATGACAGCATCATGCTCAGCTAACAACCATCTAGACCTTATGGAAATGATGTTCAGTCCATTACAAGCCGATGCCTAACGATCCACATCCCGCCAGCCTCGCTAATATGGCTTTTTTAGGGTAACTGAAGCTTGAAAGCGTCGAATCTTATTCAATCCCACCCTTGCGGAGTCTGACAGCGGGTGTATGACAAGTGGGGACTGATGATCCTTGCTTGCAGCACTAGCGGTGCGGTCAGATACTACTTGAAGTAATTTGGCTTGAAATTGGCCAGCTGAAGCAGACCTGATCCTTCTACCAAAGTACAGTACTGCAAGATACTCATTATTCCGCCGCAGACACAATCCATTCCCTAAGGCTACCCAACATTGTTCCCCACACTAACATTGGCGAGAATGATCTGGACCGATCTAGAACCATACCACGCTAATACTTGAGAGGTTTATAGAGTGATCTACTTTGTAGCCAACCCCCCGTACATGGGATTTTGCTTGTTCCACTACCCAAGCCAAGTCGGACATGGTAATTGCATAGGTCAATGCTCCGCATTGGTAACACCATGTTGAGCTGCTGTTGTGTGTGGAGTGCATACACCCCAGTGACAATGTATGACATGGAAGTCGATTACACAAACGCGAATAGTCATGTCTCCTTGACGAACGCGTTACCATTGGTTGCACAATATCAGCGGGCAAAGGCATCAAACTGGTCTGAAAGTCCAGCTTTTCCCATCAGGCCAAGATCGTGATGTTCGTGGCTTGCTTTTTCCACACCTATGGAGAGCCGTGTCGAAGTGTGGACCTGTTTCGGTATGGGCCTTGTGGTATCAATGTTTCATCCCACGGGATCGCCCCACGGGAAATCATCTAGCGAGAGAGTGGGAGCTGAGGACATTTAGTTTGTCGCTAAGACAACCTGTAATCCGAAGACGTCAACCATCGCTGTATCTACACGGTATGAAGCCCTGAAACTCAGCGGAAGATATCGCATGGACTGCTCCAAAGTCCGAAGCGTATATCCAAAAGAGCTCTAGCCAAGGACGTTCGACGCATAACCCCGGCGTTCACAATTTGAACTAATCATTCACCGGTTAAATAATTGCAGAGTTTAACTATAGAGCTATCAGTGACTCGACAGCGTCCTGTCCTTCAATTCGCCAACTTCCCTGCCGTCATAGCAGACATCTTGACTCAACAGGGTAGGAACGTACCATGTCTTCTATCAGAGGGTTTTCTATCGGTTTCCAGAGATCATCGGCTTTCATGGGTGTGGCAGCGTCATACAGCATGTATTGCAAGTACTACTTATCCTACGAGAGCTGGACGTATCACATAACCTACCCACAGTAATGGGAGTGGATGCACTAGTGTTCTCTCAGTGTGGTGGGCGCTTGGGAACTAGACCAGTTCATGGTAGAGTACATTGCCGGAGAAGTGCTCTCTTATTGCTTTTGCTCGGCACTAGAACACTTTCCCATTCTAAGGTCACCCAGTCTTCACCTCTTGCGGGCCTGTCAAGTCTAGTGCTTATGCCTCAAATCTACTCCCTTGTTCTTCCATTGATAACGGATCTGCTGGAATCAATTGCATTATCAATCATAATCACTCCGTTGAAACGTCTGGTTAGCCCAGGCCCTATACTTCCCAGGGAATTGCAAAGAGGTCCATAGTTTAAACGCTGCATCTAGCTGCCTCCCGCATCGCATTTTCGGCGGGTGATCGATCACCTTCAGGATGGCAGCATCTGCAACGTGCGCAAGAGAGGCGCCACCGACGACTCATTTTCTGCGCGAGCGAGTTCTAGATTCTTAAGTCTGGACCAGTGTAAGTGAAACTTGCAGGCATAGTTCTGCGAATATTTCAGCTGTGCTGCAAGTGTGACTTAGCTGCATTTAAAAGGTTGTCCTTCCTTCGTCTACCGATATAAACGAGTTGCCCCTTCTAGGAACCAGCGGTCGATGACGCTGTTACACAGCAGTGGCTTCTACTCGGCCCAAACGCAGCAGTTTCGTGGCTTCTTTCTATCTTCCGCTCAGCTTCTGGCCACAACTTAACGTGCGCTGCAAGTTTCTGTGCCCGATAAGAGATAAAAGTCGGACCCTCAATCGGTTCATGCCTGCGTCTAACTTCTTGAATCCTTCAGACCTTCATTCCAACGAGTTTTAGATCGACTTAGCTTTTCAGTCTATTTCGCAACCTTCAGGCATCATGGTCGGTGGACAAGGTGCAATGCCAAGCCTTGGGGCTGGTTACGATACATTTGACGGCGTCATCAAAAATTCCATAGTGAACGTCATACATCATAATGACAAGGGCCCTTCTAAAATCGAGACCAATTGGTCCGTCTGCACGACCACAGAAGAAGTTATGGAGAAGCTGAAAATCAATGCTTCCATAGAAGCGAATGCTAAATGGGGTTCTCTGTCCGCGAAAGTCGACTATGCTCAATCCCTTTGCAGATCATCTACCTCCGTCGTCGTTCTTCTAGTAATAACAAAGGTCTCCCAACATTTGTCAGTTGAGAGGGTTGAATTCTCGGATACATTCAAAGATGATGCAGCTGAGATGTTCAAGCAAGGCGGGGATAGCTATGTCTCATACATCAAAGAAGGTGGTCAGCTTTTTGCCGCTTATTCTTATCAGGCAGAGAGCATTGACTCACAGAAGTCTATCGCGGCCGAGTTAAATGCCGATATTAGCAAGGTCAAAGGCGATCTTAAAGTCGCGTACGACCGCGTCAACACACGTAAAGACATAATTCAACTTTTCACTGAATGCGATTGGTTTTGGAAACAAGAAGCTTCCCAAAGAGGAGGAACTCAGCAGACTCTACGACTTCATTTCTGATATCAACAGGGAAAGCTCGAAGAACCTGACATTATGGAATTTGCAACTCAATTGTACGACGGAGTCAAAGGTCATCCCGATATGAGCCAGATTGTGAGATATCATAGTCTCTTTACTCGCGACCTGGAGGGCAAGAAGGCTTACAGTACCTTCAAGAGGCAAGCCCTAAAGACCAAGATGGCTATTAAGTCGCTGGCAGAGGTTTACGAGTTCTACCACCAAGAAGGTGTGGAGCCCAAATTTGACAAAAACCGGAGAAAGGTGGAAGAAAGTCTCCGAAAGATCAACGACTGGCAATATGCAGTTCACACTAACCCAACATCCACCACTATCGGGGAGTTGGCATTGGACCCCAGCTGCTTAGAGGTCCCTGAACCTCAATTCCATCTTGAGCGGTCAGGTCTCCGGATGGAAACCAACAAAGGTGATGCGTAGGAGGATGTCGATTTGAGCATGGTCATGCAGCGTATGTATCTACGAAGTATACAAGTAAGAGCTGGCGTGTTCATCGACATGCTGACGACGATTTACGGCTTTGCGGATGGATACAGAGAAGATATCAAACGAGAACATGGCGCAGGTCGCGCCGGTGCACAAGAAAAGTTCGTCCTTGGTCCCAATCAGCGTATCGACAAATTGGAGCTTTGGCACCAGGATTATCACGGCAGTCCGATCGTTAAGATGTTTGCAATATATACTGAGGGAAATCCACAGAGGATATTCTTTGGCAACGACGAGCCAACTGAGAGACCGTATTCCGATCAAGGCAGACATGGAAACGCAAATTGGTCTTTCCTTGGTTTCAGTGGTTGGTCTGGCCAATTTCTCGACTCCCTGAAAGCCGTCTACGTAGCCTTCGAGAAACCGACTTGGAGGATGCCTGACTTCCCAGAGAGTAGTCGATAGGTATCGAACAGACATGGACTATACCGCTTCACGAACACAGAGCCAGGGTGGCGGAGGAGTTTGAAGTGATCTGGCTGGAGATACGACACTTTTCGAATTCAAAAGTTTAATCGAAAGTCCAAATCATGACCATATTAGCAACTCATTAAGACTCAAACATAAGTAGGTCGTAAGATGTCGAGCTTTAATTTCAGCCTCTACATTTACTCGAACATTGACTACTACAATCAAATACGTCTCAGCCGATGGAAGATTTCTATATCTACCACCGCTCGGACCCCAAAGTACGCCAAACCGCTCAAGTCTTAGCCCAGACCACTCCGTGCGTAGCAGAGACGTACTGACCTGTGTAAACCATCGAGTTGTGACGTTATACGGTGTTTTGTATTGGAATAGCTGATCTAGAAGGCCAAAACTTGGTCTGCTTCCAAAGGCCTGCATGGGGCCTACATCTGGGGAGCAAGACCGCTTTATTACGTCCGCTACTGTCAATCTAAGAATTGACACCGCTGTTGCAGATTGAAAAGCTTAAGTAATGGCGGGAAGATCGGTCTTTCTCATTTCCATAAAACTCTTCTCTCTACCACTTCGAATTACTCTGCATAGCCACATCCTTGCCACTCGGAGGCCGCTTTCAGGTTATCAGATTGATCCATACCGTTGCCGAGAGAGTGTTCTTATCTGATCACAGATAGCCCGTCAAATACTCTGAATATGACATCACTTCTGATTTCACTTGGTCAATCCGGCAATGCGACGGTATTCTGTCGCAGTCTTGCGTGATTTAGAATGCCATATCACGCGAATATCTGTAATGCCACGTATAGTTGCAGACACACTACCGTGGATCGTGATCAGCGCTCGCTTGATCCTATTGGTTTGGCTGACAAAAATCGGCCAGCCACGTAAGGGACTATGCAAACTACGTCACTTGAGATCGGCGATGATAATAAGAGCACTAAAGTAAACGGAGTGCTGCTTATAAATGGCTTGGAGACACCTTCTTAAGGATCCTGATCTCTCTTCCCACTCCCCCTGATTCAGTCGCTGCCTTATATGAAAACTCTAAACATGTCGGACTCAGAAAATGAAGGGTCTTAGACTAGAGAGTCCGACCATGTCTACCTCGTTATCTCACCCAACCCTGAATGGGAGAACTACACTGCTGCCAAAGCCTACGAAGTTAAAGATGGGGTAATGGAAGAGCTTAAGCAATACGAAACGTTACATTTCCTGAAGGTGGGAGATGAGAAGAATTTCGGGAGCAGAATTTCAAAGTATAACACGCACAACCCTCAAAGTTTGGCTACTCTCCCAAATTGTACGTCAGGACCTGACTATCACCTAGTCTGGTTCCGCTACATCCATTTCTCGGACTACGAAAACGATTTGCAAAAAGGTCTAGGCACGAGCATCGAGAATAAATTGTTCGAAGGGTTTCAGAGATCCAAGAGTAGCAACGAGTGGGTCCTAATCTGGGATGCTTTAGACGAGCTCAGCGGACTGTGCAAGAGGCTTTCAAGAATTTACGAGTTACACAAGAAGGAGGAAGTCTCAAAGAAGGAAGTCAAGAAAACTTACGAGTACGTGAAGATGGAAAAGGAGGAGGATCTGATTAAGAGTTGCGAGATTCGGGAGTCACAGGAGACCACTACGCAAAGCCCGGAAATGTTGATTCGTCGGAGGGGCAGAAAAACTTCAAGACAGAGAAAAGATGAAAAGGCAGATCAAAAGGACAAGTTCAGAAAGAGCAAGGGTACCGGCTCCGAGGAAGATACTAAATGATAGGATGGGAATTACTGCGCTACCTCAATATGTTAGTGGTCAGTTCAAGCTTTGCGATAGTATATTGCAAAAGAAAGTAATTATGCTCTTGGCGGTAAAGCATTCATTGCAACCATGAGCTTCGCTCTTTACCATCAGCTTCGATTCGTGCTCCGTAATCTTGAAAAAAAAAATTTATGTTGTTATGCAGTCGCCCAGCCTTGACGATGTAGGTGATCCATACGGTACCCATATCAAACTCGTCCATGGGAGTGCGCCTTTGATTGCGAAGAGCATCAACGAGTGAAGGGTATAGTGTCGTGACCAATGGAAGACATGCAGGGTATCATAGCTGTCCCTTTAACTGACGGTGCAATCAGGAGATGATCAAAAGCTGCAACATACTCGACCCAGTCAGCGCAAACACCATGCCAGCATAGCAGATTAGCATGGCCTTGTTGATGCACGTTTGCGACGTGGTGAGCTGCTGGATAGTACCGACATAGAGATCTTACCCGGTTGGATGCTACATTACCACTCTAGCTCGACCAGGTGACCGTTTTTGCCAAGAGATCTATTTATGCTCGACGTTTCAAACCCTAACCCTGACACCCTGGTCATGCTATATAAAGTTGTCCTACCTCGCACAATGAGGCGGCTGTCACTCTCTTAATTCATCGCTGACTTCCTCACACAATCTCCTGTCCATCTACTCCTCCCCAGACCCAATCATGCTCGTGCCTTCGGACGAAGTCTTCACATTGCGCAAGGCTACCACCGACGACCTTAACGATCTGGCGAATATCACCTGTGGCGCTATGCCAAAGGACCTTCAATGGGACTATTGCTTTCCACATCGTAAGAAGTATCCAGAGGATCATTGGAACGGCACGCGATTAATGTTGAAGAACCCGATGGAAACCACGGACATTCTCATCAACGTTATTACAGTTCCAAGCAAAGAAGATGGAGAGACGAATGGTCGATCCATAGCATTAGCAGTATGGGAGCTTCCTGGCAGTAAGAGGCTTTTTACCTTCGCATCAGGTTCGTACAATCATCCGCACGCAGTTCCAGTGGCTTTAGGAGACTTACTTCTGGGCCATGAGTAGCTGGCTGCGAGGATCGTCGCGACGCCGACCCGGAGAGAATGGACGAAGTCGCTGCAATGCTTTCATTCGCAAGAAGGACCTGGTTCAACAAGATGTACGGCACCAAGCAACTTCATCTCAAAATCCTAGCGACTCATCCAGACTACCAACGACGTGGTGCCGCGACACAGCACTGCCAATGGGGTATAAAGCTAGCAAAAGAGCATGAGGTACCCATCACCTTATTCGGCAGCCCTTATGAGCCGATGCCAGCAAAAGAGCACGGGGTACCCATCACCTTATTCAACAGCACTATAGGAAAAAAGCTCTTCAGTGACACTGGGTTTCATCATGTGGCCACACGTACTGTCCAGGTCGAGGGCCAGGAGCAAAAGCTGTTCATTGGCTTAATGCTACATGAAGAGTCTTAGTGCGTGGCTCGCCAAAGCGATGCAGTCGTATTCTAAAGAATCATCTGCATGAGATAGCCATTCACTATGCCTTCCTTGAATACTGTCGTATCAATATTGTGTGCTCGCCTCCTTCGATGAGGTGCACACTATCCAGACCGACGGCCCTGTGTGGTAGTTAAAATACCAAGCCTTTCAAGTATCTTTGTTTCCCACAGATTGAATGCTCAGAGTTCAAATTTGGCCTTTCAATTGACTGTGACTTACGGACACCTTTTGCGCGCAGGATGCGAGATACAGGATCTCGTACGCGCAGATACTAATTGGCGCATGCTCCTACATTGTAATAAATTGAAACTGTGATTCTGCTAATAGCAATCTCCTGAGAGAAAGCAGCATAAGTCATCCATATAGCAACGAGAACTAATGAGGGCGTAGATCCTGTGATTCTCAAGGCCTTGTTTGTTTATAACGAGTATTTTGATCTTTCAAGTTCTCTCCCGCCAGGAATCCTTGTATGCATGATCCAATGCTACGCTCTCTTCCATCACCATCTCCGAACATGCCTTCAGAACATTTGATTCCCGGCGGTTCAAAAACACATCTTGGTCGATGGCGTCTAAGGAGTACTAAGGGGGCTCGTGGCTGGACATATCTAAATGAGGAGGATACGGAGCGGCATCCTCAGTCCTTAGCAGAGCGGTACTTCCTTGGATTATCACTTGTAAGTCAAGTCTTCATTGGCTAGCAAGCCACCAACCAACACCGTCGCTATTTAGAAAACGTGAAACCTCCGAACACCCCTTACTTTCTATGACAGTGCCGTTAACGCTCTTCTATTTCACCAAAGCTTGCCACAAGAAGAGAATCGCTGGGCGCGCAATTACAATGGGCCTAGCGTTCTGCTACTTGGTCCGGATTTTGGTAGATCCATTTCCAATACTAGCATCCTTCCAGAGAGGAGAATCAAGATGATACGATACCTCACTCATCATGTCAACCAAGATGGCGAATGGGCCTTACATCTGGGAGGCAAGACCACGGTCTTTGCGACTGCGCCTTATTACGTCGTTTTGAGGGTCCTGATAAGGGGCCCGTCGGAAACATTGACTCATAGAATCCGATAGAGGCTGCTGGCATTTTCACTCCCACTTCTCAAGCCACAAATCCGCCGAAATCGAGTCTGCAGTCTCCTCTGCCATCAAATACATCCTTGAAAGCCGGCGCTTGGATGGCGCTTGGTATGGTACGTGGGCAATCTGCTTCACTTGTGCTACCTTGTTCGTGCTGGAAGGTCTGGAAACGATTCGTCAGACATAGCAGACAAGTGTCCACCTGCTGTTGATTTATGATCTCTAGAAGCCCCTCGTATAGCTGTCTCTGGGTGAATGCGGATCCTATATCCTGTTCTAACAATCATCTACGACTTGACCGTATAGAATGACGACCCTTGACTTAGTGCAACGTCATTCGTCTCCATTCCGTAGAGCATCCAATCCAGAACTTCTCCGGCATCTGAAAGACACCAAGCCTAGACGCTACCTCGCTTCCATCGGGAGCCCACTGAATCATCATCAGATTTAATACAGGGAGTGGCATTGCACGGACATGATCTTTCACATGGGCATAAGGCGACCACCCTTTCTGCCTCGAAATCACGATAAGATCCCGTAGTCTGCCGTTACCCCTCTCTTCTGCGATTCGTACTTCATCATACTCCTCAGCCGGAGAGACCAGGTCGACACTATACAATCGCCCGATGATTCGCCCTTCAGAGCCGAGGACGAAGTACTTAAAGCCGTCGCGTGGTTCTCTACCATTACGTCTCGTCACGTCGTCAAAAGACCTCGCCCGGATGCGACAACGGGCGTAACTCGTCCATGCTGTGATACGGCCAGTATCGTTTCCCGCGGCCGTGGTGACCATAATATCCGACTCTTGGCTATTTCCAACCCACACCGGGCGACATGATGTTTCGAGCATCTTGTAGCGTTGATGGTCATGCCAGGGGCTTTGTTCGAGCTTGGAAAGTTTCTCGGCAGTGTCGATGCAGAACCACTCGGCCACACAATCCGTATCGTACGATGCAGACTCGTCAATGGACTTCTGTGCCCCTTCAGCATCATACACAGCACCATTCAGCTGTGTATACCATACCAGCCTATCCACGACCAGGATGGCAATTGAGTAGTATATACTTCTCCATTCCGCGACACCAGCCTGCAGAGCCCCTTTCGAGGACGATTTTTCCGCCACCCAAGCATAGGCCGGTTCCCCCAAAGTAGAGAGTCATGGAAGTATCGGCGTGGCAAGGCCCAGTGAAATCTGGTTCCAGAAACTTGCTCCATTCGTTTGAGAATGCCCCTAAAGGCATCCAAGGCATCTCCATCGCATTTAAATTCCCGATCCTCGTTGAAATAAGCTGTGTGGATGTTCAGACTGTCAATATCGAATCTAGACTGGACGAACGAGATACCCAATGAAATCGGTAGCTTGTTAGTGCACGCTTTTGACACTGTCTGCGATGGCTCAAGACACACTCTCTCGTTCCAGTAATCGCACTCGCATCTCCAATGCAACATCGCCTTAAATACCATGAGAACCCGACGTGATAGGTGAAGCTCCTGGTATGTCCATCCACGTGTGGCCCATTTCTCGTCCTTCTTATACCATCCATCGTGCTCGGATGTCATCAGTCCACGGTCACGTGAAAGCTGAACAAAATTTTGTTGGGGTTTTCGGATCTCGCGGTACAGGTGCGGGATACCGGCATTGCAGTCCTCGCCAGCAACTACGGCAATAGTGAGCAGCGACCGAGCATTAATCAGGTCCATCTGATTGATTTGAAATTTCTTTTCACGCTCATCATCTTGCACAATACAAAGGCAGTTCACCCATAGGTAGTGCTCCCCCAAATCTTGTGCGAATCGGATAGCATCGCGTATCGTTTGAGGAAGGTCAACCCTATCGAGACCAAATGGAAGTTCGAGATCATGGATTGTGTTTTGCATCGCCTGGGTTTTGATAGGAGATGTTCCCCAAACGTAGCTCAAGCAGAAATAACTCCATGCCGGTTGAGCTTTGACTACGCACATTTCTCGTACATTGATCAGTCACATGTCGATGGGATGCTCATCTGGTCGTATGCAGCTTGGATTCTCGCAGCTATCACCGTGCACCTCTCTGCACAGATTCAGCCACTTCTGGGGTAGCTTGATGCTGACTTTTGGTTCTATTAGACGAGATGAGAAGCTACGGGCTCCATGTTCGAGGTAGATGCTGGGAGAGCTCCAGTAGCCCTGGACAGAAGGAACGGGAATCAAGCATGGTACCAAACGGGCCGAAGCAGCGGAGGATTTTGTCGCAGACACGCTCACCATGTGCACTGCGGTATGCGTGTCCTTGCCATCTTCGCTGCTTGGAACCCATCCCATACACTCGCGGGTTACGAAGACTTTGACCGCGTCTGGGTAGGATGCTTCTCGTCCGAAGAAAGGGGATGTTCCTGAGAAGAAGTTTGTATAGACAAAACGACAGAAAACGCAGTCTCCTATTCTTTCTAAGATATCAACAGCTCTACCGAGATGCGGGGATGAATCGGAGCTTTGACCAAAAGGTGAGTAGTCGAAGCCTTTACAAGCCTCGCACAGAGGATATTCTTCATCCATAGCGATCCTTAAAAACAGCTCTACAATACCTGCTCAAGACACAGGAAGATGGACTGAGCAGCGTTGGAATAGGTAGAAGCAGCATTGCAAGGCTGTCAAAGACGTCGGCTGCTTGGGGTAGAAGGGTTCGCTCCCGAACCATAGCCCCCTAGAGATGCGCTAGAGCTGGTCGCCCGAGCGATAGAGTTAGTCTCCGGAGCCGGGTCTTTTGAGCTTAGGTAGGGCTTTTCGAGGGCTCAGCCCTACTGCTTTCCACCCATCAATAGCAATGTCCCCTGTTTGATCTCCATTTGCTCTTATAGTGGGCCTAATGTTGTACTACCTGGTCTGGTATTTATGTTATACTAAATGGTCTGCTATTTGACATTGGTGCTCCGTAAAAGAAACCTCTTCAATGCTATTTTGGGAAGCCTGCTCGAAAATCTATTCAAGGACGGTGGTTGTAATGCTCTTGACTGGTAGACTACATTGTTATGATCACCAAGGTCATGCTTGAGGCCCAGAGCACGCTTCGTGCGGCTGGGATCTGTCTTGCTATCATGCCACTAACAGCTGATGGGTCCTGCCATGTTCGAATTCGATTATCAAAAAACGAAGAAGGAATTAGATGAAAGGATTATATGTGGTATATAGATGTGCTAAAGGGCCACTGCTCACATAAAAGAAGAGTATGTAATGTCATGGTCGACCGGGGTCTACACAGTCCCACACACGAGCGACGGCAAGACAAAAGCTTTGTTACGAAATGACGCCCCAAACCCAAGTCCAGTATGAAATAACATGTATGAAAAGCCACTACACGAGTGAACGCTGTGAAGTACGTGCGTTGACGTGCTGAGCCTCGATGCAAATGCAGTGACGATGTCAAGACTGCTGGAATTGATGAGCCAGTTGTCAGTGAAACAGCGATCCATCAGAACGAACGTAAATAGCGGCCATATGGACCCGCCACGTTTCCGCTCTGCTGAATTGTTTCTCGTTGGCGGATATGGTTATGCTGATAACGTACAATCATCGACTCATCACGAAAACAAACTAGGTAATATGTGAACCTGCAAGGCAACGACTACCGATTAATTGTTGGTGAACTCCCTTGTTCAGTCGATCCTGGGGGCGATATTGGAGCCGTATCACTCTTTGTAGACCCAAAACTCAGCTTCGATCGGAATTTCTTCCTCAATGATGTATGTCCCCTAAGCAGAGCCTCTGCCCCATCAAAGCTGACTTTAGCGACGTTTAGTGCACTCATGCCGCGCCCATCCTTGGCTTTGGGACTTGCTCCCAGCCGGAGAAGATGAGTCATTAAATCTGAGAAGCCGGAAAACGAGATGCAGCGAGCTTGGGCTAGCACGAAGTGCAACGGATATGTGTAGTCCGCGTTCTGCAACCGGTTCCTATTGGAGTCCTTGTCATACAGTGAGAACGTACCAACGGGTAAAAGAGCATTGGGATCAGCGCCATGGTCCAAGTAAAGATGGCAGAGTGTGAGCCAGTGATCAAAGGCTGCTTTGTTCAATCTAAAAGGATTTCGCCCGTTCTCTAGCCTTATCAGAAGTAATTGCCACGGGGAAATACTTTCAATGCTTGTGACTATTTCAATATTGGGATCAGCCCCGTGGAGTAGCAAGAGCTGCGTCATGGTCAACGAGATTTTCTCGTAAGCTGGTTTCCCGTATGGGCTCAAGTTGACTTTAAGCATTTGCGCGCCCATTGACCCCTTGAGACACAATTCTCCCCTGGACACTTTGGAGGCAATGTATAGAAGCAAGTCGGCTGAGACCGCACAGTACATAAATGGTAGGTTCTTTGTATGGTCAAGCCACCACTCTGGCACAGGCTGACGATAGAATTTGTTCCGTTTAAGGGCGGTATCAATCTGGTCGATTATCTCAACTTGAACCTTCCCCTTAGTAGTCTCTGTGACTTTTGCGTACTCTAGCGCTTCTACCAGACTCCAGCTCGTCCAATCGAGGAACGGCTGTATATGACGCATCTCCCTACGATATAATTGCAGGCATATCCTGAGGAGTGTCTCGTTGGGATCGAAATCTTCGTCTTTGGGCGAGCCTACCCTCGTCCAGCTCTCGTCTCTGGCCAGAAAATCCTTGGCCGTTTGGTGAAGTATTTGTACGGAGGTATTGCCAAGAGCGTGATAGTACTGTATATCGTCATTGGTAGGTTCATCGACTTGTGCCTCGATGAGACCGCCAATACGACTTCTCAACCGTCGTTTCATATTCGAGCACAATGCTTGCACTTCTGTATCATCGATTGCTTTAGGAGTAGGATCTTTCGTGAGGTCCAAAGGCTCTGAAATCATCGCCAAGTCTAGGAGCGTGACGAAGCCTTGGGCGCTTCGGACGACCTCGAATATAGTACGTGCTTCTTTATGATAGCTGGGATTCAACTTCTGTAAGATCCGGGCGTATAGAGCCTCAAGATCATTAGGAAGACCAGCAAGTCTATCGCGAAGTTGCAACATTGAATCTCCATCTAGGAGCCCTTGGGCAAGATCATCAACCACAAGCTTTACCCAAACAAATACGCCTGAGGCTTTCTTGACCACCTCTTCCGCAAGCAGTTCAACCTCTCGCTTTTGTTCAACAGATCGTCTTGTGATCTGAGCGTTGATGGTGGACCTAACATACGCTGCTATATCGTGGTGTGTCTTTTCATGAACAACAAGTCCTGGAAATACTCCTAACATATCCTCAAACAAGTTCAGTGGCCGGCTGGAAATGCAGAATTTGATTTTTAATCCCTGTTGAACGGAAGGGTCTGTAAGTTCCTTTATCCAATTCAAAAAAGCTGTATGATTGCCAGCGTATTCATCCAAGCCGTCGATATATATTAGAACTTCTCCGAGAACATCCTGCTGAACAGTGATAGCTTTTAATGCACGCTGAAGCTCTAGTTCGCTTGACCACAAGGTGCTGGCACCCATCGCATTGGATTTACTGTACATCGGCAGCACCTTGAGAACAAGGTCATCGTATTGGACAAGGATCTGATACAGCAGTCCCCGGAGTAGGCCAATAAGCGATTTTTGTAGTGGCGTTCCTCTGTCATGGAAGAAGAAAGCAGCCACTGCCGGTCTCAAGGGTGTACCACTTCGGAAAGCAGCTAACGTTCGGGCATCATCCACCAACAGCTTGATCAGTGTTGACTTTCCGCACCCAGGTTTACCTCTTATCCAATAGATTTGTCGACCGCCTCGAAGCCAAGGGATGCAGCCCAGCCCAGGATCGTCAAAGATCCACTCGAAAGTCTCTTGATGTGCTACCGCAATCTTGTCATATCGATCGTGTAGCTCCGCAAAGAAAAGGCTGTCAAGAATTACTGCTTGCTTGTAAGTCGCTGAGTCCGCAAGTTATTGTGGAGTCCTACATTGTTTTTGTTTTGCCTCACTGATCTCCTCGAACATCAACTTAAGCTCTTCTATGTCGGTTATCTGTGTCCCTAAGATCTGTCAGCATTGAGCTCAGATACTTTAAGAAAGCAAACCAGCCCCTTTGAATCAAGATAGCGTGTTTTCCTATTGAGGCATTTCTGTAGGGCGTTTGCCACTAGTGATGAAGCCAAATGACAGACTTTTAAAAGCAGATAAGCAACGCGATAGCAATATGACATATTTGACGGATCAGTGCCTTCGCCAACTCAGATGAAGCATTTTGAGGCGATCAAGCTGCTCCTTTGTCTTGATAACACGCCCTGACCCTCTCATATCAAATCTCCCCTTATCAAGACTACCCATTCAACTAAGCTCCTTGCTCACCTTGTGTTTCAATGTCCAACTCACATAGATCCTCAATATTCGCTTCCACTAGACGATAATTATCACGATCCTTCGCTTCTGAAAGATCGAAGCGGCACATGTCTGAGTGATCTGCGTCGATCTTAACCTGGTTTTCTATGTCCCCTGGAAGTCCCAACACAGCCGACGATCTAGAAACAATCTAATCACTGTTAGGGTAACAACATACAATTGTGTCGGGGCGCTCTTCACCTCTCCAATACCTTCATAGAAGGAGATAATCTTGTAAGAGCTCAGCTGATGCCTCCAGCTCTCTTGAAGTATATCTGAGAATAGGGACCCAGATCGCAGGACTTCCATCATGTCGTTCGATGGATTGGTAGAGAGAGCAGTCACGACACGAGCACAGGCATTGCCAAGGGTGACAAGTGTCTCTTTTCCGCCACCATGAGGTGTTCCGAAAAATACAAGCCCGCGTCTAGCATGTTTAACATTCATCTGATCCCTCTATGAGGCATTGCACTCACGTTGATTCGCGGATAGGGCTATATTTTGGGTTGTTGTGCGCATTTACTAAGGCCTAGTAGTGATTAACAATGAGCCGATCTCTGCTGGCTGAACAGCATTCATACTTGTTTGATGAGTATACCACCCAAGCTGTGACCAATAAGTATTAGGGGCTTCCTAGGTTTCTAGCAACGTCAATGTTATGCTTCTCGTCACCTTTTCTATGACCGACCTTTCGGCGTTCAATGCGGATGTTCTCCAGGAGGTCATTTGCTTGGTGCACAAAGCGTTCCTTCGTCGACCCGAACGCTGGGCTAGAATCATACTCGTACAGAAAGATACGGGCGTTGGGGATTGCATATGGTAACTCGTCTTGCAACCACAGCGTCCCTGCTGGCCCTTTCGGTTTACGCCAGGTATCCAGCGCGTGATCCCGGCGGTTCCAAGGATTCAAGCCATGGACCGCAACGATACTGTTTCAAATTACAAGGCGATCTCAAGCTGGCTGGTCTGAAATCACTCACTCCACCGCGCTTGGTTGGTTTGCCCCATGCTTATCTCCCTCTGCGACCTCTCGTAAAGGCTTGTCAATCCGTCAGCTTTTAGCCAGCATTGTTCTCTGAAGGCATCAATTCTCACCATATTCAGGTAAGGCACTTTCAGGGATACAGGCTCTGCACTTGGAATATCTGCGTTGACATCAGGTAGTACTGTTCGCCTTATATGCGCTTCTACCTTCCCCATGTGGTCCTATTACTAAGTCCATCCGCAGCACTTAAGCAGTGGGAGCCCAATTACGGGAGGGTCATATTAAGCAGCAATTCTAACAAATCACAAATCACAAAAGGAAGAAAGAAAACCGCAGTCCAAGAAATGAGTTTCTTTAACGTCACCTATAGTTGGTTCATGAGTTATACAAGTATAGCTCAATAAATAGAAGTACCAGCTCTAGATGGCGGGTATAATGTTTTAGATATGGTTTTCATAACAGTCTCTGAGGGTTCACCTATCAACTGAAAATCCCTATAGGGCTGGACCTAAAGCTGGCGAAGTGGGCCCGGAAGACACCCTGGAAGAAATCCTAGTGGTAGTTATCTTAGCATAAGAATTGAGCCCCGGAGCTGATCATTACTAGAGAGCTTTCAGAGCCCGTTGCACTGACTTTAGGTACAACGATATAGGGTTATACAGTAAGAAGGTTAACTCTTCTTAATTGCCGCTGTTTCTGTTCGCTTTGAAGTCAGTAGCCGCGCGGAAACTGACTTCCATCCTCCACTCTTGGAAATTTTCCAGTCCAGCGATAGCAGCGTTCGCTGTTTGATCTCCATTTACTCGGCCATCCCACAAGACTATTCAGAAGCGTTGTTCAATCCCGGTTTATAATGGCTTCACCTCCTTACCGCTCCCCAGCAACATCGCCCCCATACCCCTCTCATATGCCTCTCCCCAACCCTAAGAAGAGACCGTCTCTCAATATGCCTGGAGGTCCGAATCAGAAGCGCCAAAAACGAACGTCTATCGCCTCTTCCTCCTCAGCCCATCCCCTCCGTCAGACCTCCTTCCCGCCTGAAGAATCGAACCAAAACAATGGCCCCCGAAGCCCAAGTGTTGACAGTGACTTCACCGCGGTTACCGGGGGGAGGAGTGTGGTGACCGCAGGTACTGCGAAGCGGGGAAGACGAAAGGGAAGGGCTAAGCAGGTAGAGGGCAGTGTGAAGAGCGGCGGGAGAGAAAAGACTATTGATGGTGCAACTCGTGGAGGAAGCGAGGTTCCTGAAGATGATGAAGAAGATGATGAGGGAGGAGAAGGAATGGTAGAGAATGGGGAGGTCGGTGATAAAGCGGCTGAGAAGAAGAAGTTGGCGTAAGTACAAAAACCCCAATTAACACTGAGAATTTGGGACTGAACAAGTACACTTAGCGTTCTTCTTGGGGCCTTTGATGAAGAGCAAAATGACCGATACGTGTCATTGCGGCGAGCAAAATTTCGGAAAGATACTATACGAAAAGTACTGTTGTCCTCGTTGCCTTACAACGCTTTAAACTTTATTGTTCTGCTGATCAATGCTACGAGTATAGATTACAAATCAAACAGTTTCTCAATCGGTACCTCCAAATGTCGTAGTCACCGTCAGCGGTTATACAAAAGCTTTTGTCGGGATCCTGATCGAGCGTGCCCGTGAAGTACAACAACAATGGGCTACTCTCGATACACCACCTCCGACCCCACAAAAGGTTCCTGTCGACCCTACAGATTTTCTCGTCGGAAACCCCAACAATGATATTTTCAGTGCCGAGAGTAGCGGCAGTAGTGCTTTACAAGATTTAACGAGGGCTGCCCAGGGCCTTGCAGAGCCGGTGAACCCGCCTGCGGAGCGTACAGATCTTGGCCCTTTGCTACCGGATCATTTTCGCGAGGCGCTACGAAGGTATAAGCGTGATGGTGAAGGTGGTGGGGTCGGCTTAGCTGGTGTGAGCGTAGGACTGGGTGTACCAGGTACTGGAGCAGCAAGACTTGGAGGTCGAAGGCTCTTCAAGTGAATTCCTCGTCTAGTTGTTAATTATCTTTCTGCACACGACTAGGCTAGTGGTGTTTTATCAACCTTGATCTGGAAGTCGTTGAAGCCAGTAAAGTATCTGAGGACGCAGGGCTGGGCAATACGGAAGAGAAGGGTATCTTTCCAACCTTCTAGTGAACATGTTGCTTCGTAAGCAGGTCAACGTTCAGACCCTTCGAAATTCGCATTCTCCTAGAGAACGCCAAACCCATCAGCAATACTCATTCTTCATGGCAGGGAAGACCGGAGGAATGGTTCGGAAAAGGTGAAGCTAGAGAATCTAGCTTCCTAGCATGATATGAAGTCATTGGGTAATACTCCATGACAAGTGCAAATGCAACAGACTTGTTCAAAACTGGGAACATTGGTCCAGGTTTATAGCACCAGAAAGCTACGCCAGCCGAAATTAACCATTGAGAGTACTATGCGCCGACGTAGGGCGTTTGATTGATGCAAGAGCTCATGGAAGCCTGAGCAACCTGGGCGATTTACACCGGTTTGCCCAATGTATGTTACCATTCTGTCATTGGAAAGGTCTTACAAGGGACATCGTCCACTGATGAACGTGCTTCCAACTGTTGGATGAGACAATCGCGGGTAGCTTTCATTCAATGGTCATGATCCACGAAGATACTAAGTACTTTTTGATAGAATGAAGCGTAAGTTGTGCATATGGAGTGGGCACCTGTCAAATCGCCACTTCAGGACTTGCTAGACCAAGATTCTCAAGGGGTTGTATTCCTTTCATAAGGAGACAAGAGCGCTCAAAGGTGATTCATACAGAATTTTTGGCTGCGTGGAGACCTTGATAACATTAGGACTCTTGCCCAACGGTCCCTCTATATCACGAGCACTGATCACCAAAACCGAGCTGTCATCGCTGGGGCCGGAAAGAGACACGAACGAGCCCAATATCAAGCTTTGGCCTATCGAAATGCGAACTTGACATTGGAGCAACCTCCATCCCAGCAAGCTGATGGGACTAGGAATGGGAATTCCGCCAAAAATACTACCCAGACTTTCGAATTCAGAACTTCAAACTAGATCAACCTTTTGCCATCCAATTCTAAGGAGATCCAGCAAAGACGTCGCAAGAAATTGCAATAACTCTTAAGGTAATGAAGATCAGAGGGCACTGAAGATGCTCAAATACATAGGATATCTGAACAACTTGAATGGAAAACCTAGTAATTATGCTCCTGGCAATCAGGAAGATTTTACGAGCACAAATTGCTGTCCGGCAAGAGAACCCAAAACGAGCGAAAGCGAACTAAGGTTTGAATGCCCTTGGAGCGTCCAAATACCGCGATGAAATTCAGTTTGTCAGTTCGAGTTGAGTGCGTGCTGCGATGATGCGCCGCGTATATGGCCTCACTATGATACAAGCCTACCTGATGCTCGAGTATGCCTACGCTTTCTTTGCTCCACTGAAGTCACTAGCCTGCAAATTCCGTGTCATGCTTGGTAATTTCACTCTTAGTCCATCCAGATCATTGTTCATCTTCACTTGACATCCCAGCCTCGATGTCTCTGTCAATCCAAATGCCAAATCTAACATATCGTTCTCATCATCATCTGGCTCGTCCATCTTATCGTACATCTCTTCAGATTCGACGATGACATGGCATGTCGAACAGGCACAAGATCCTCCACATGCGCCTAGAACTTTAGTATTAGCGTTGTAATGCCTTTCTGGCCCTGGGTAGCAATACCCTCCATCTCTAAATCATTTGCTTGAGCTATATCTAGTAGATTGTCCCCCTTGGCAACCTCAAAGGTATGCTCCTCTCCTTCCTTGTCTATGTATGTGACATGTAATCTGTGTTTGGAGCCGTATCAGCAATTGTATGTTTCCGCGCCGGACATTCTCGAAGGCCAGGCTCACTCTTCGCCAGGTTTCGGAGGGTCAAGGTGCCCATGCATAGCTACTGGCGAGCTCGAGAATCTCCGTCGCGCTTTTGGAAATAGTCTCCGTTCTGTTATGCATCCTGGCCTCCGGGGTCTTGCTATTCCCAGTAACGATGAGGCATTATGGCTGCATCTTCGAATCGATAAAAGGTCTCGGGAATGGATTGGGTGCGATATGGTGGACTTGATCGCTCGAGTCGATAGGCTCCCTGCGAGAGTTGGCCGACAAGCTATGAACATACTCAGCGCGCCTCTAGACCAATACTCTTTCAACTGAGAAACACAACGTTAAATCCGCGCGAGATGCATTGAAGATAAATTTGATATGACAACACACGGAGAATTAAGCACCGATCCGCCGATATCAAATCATCAAACCGGCTTCCTGAACGAAGCCAAACATTTTCCATTCCCAGGACCATCCCCTGGGAAAATGGCTACGCCACGAGAAGGACCAAATCCCCTCAGACCTTACTACATACCTCCTTCGGTTGGAGAATCTTTAGACTTCCAGCAAAATGCATCCACCGCGGCCAAACTCAGTAGCAAACATGCATCTACGTCAACGGATAGCTTTGGTTCCTCAACGCGCAATATACTGGCGGACATGGATTACTCGGATTATATATCAGACTCGGGTACATCGCCTACGGATGCCTTGAAAGGACTGGTAGAAAAAGCTTTATGGAGATATACAAGCATATTCTTGGCACAGCCATTCGAAGTATCGAAGACTATACTACAGGTCCAACTTGCGAGAGCCGGCCAGAGACCGGTCTTAAGGCTTGGAGACGAAGATGAAATGCGAAGGCGACCTGGAAATTTTAGACGCGAATCGTATCATGTATGAACATGAGCAGCTTAAACAAATGTCTGGTACTGATCGTCTAAATAGAGCGCTTCAGATGACTCGGATCTTGATTCTCCCTCGTACTTTACTTCCTCCGCACCCAGTTCTCACACACCCAGTCGCCAATCTCGGCCGCGACGGCGTCATGGCTCTCCCGAACCAGATGGCGTTCCCAGAGTCCACACTCCACAGCCGCCCCCTAAGTCAACAGCCTCGGCTCATACTCTTGATCTGAAATCCTCTTCCTCTGTACTAGCTGTACTTTCATCTGTGTGGGCTGCAGAGGGCTCCTGGGGCATCTGGAAAGGCACGAACAGCACCTATGTATATTCAATCCTCTCATCTACGATAACCTCCTTCGTCCGATCTTTTTTCTCTGCATTACTTTCTCTACCTGATCCCGGACTCTCCTTTACCGGGACTCCGTCTTTTAACAATGCTGGTGGGCTAGACATACTTAATTCACCCTCGCCACTCTCTTCACTACTGGTTGCTGTCTCCGCTGCGGGCATTACCGGTATCCTCCTTGCACCTCTCGATATTGCACGGACAAAACTCATCCTCACTCCATCTACGCATCCGCCACGGTCAATCATCGCCACTCTCCAAACCCTGCCCAGCTGGACACTACCATTTTCGATAGCGCCGATAGCAATTCTGCACTCCACTCTCCCCACCCTCGTCTCTGCATCAACACCTTTGTTCCTAAGATCAAAATTAAGCATAGATCCACTCCTAACGCCAAATATGTACTCCATCGCAACATTTATGGGTCAAGCATTCGAGTTAGGCGTAAAGCTCCCCATTGAAACCGTCTTGCGAAGGGGACAGATGGAAGTTGCGAGATCGACGACTAAAGGAAAGGAAATGCAGACAATTGTCGAAGTGGGTCCATATAAGGGTCTATTTGGCACAATGCACTCTATTGTCTATGAGGAAGGCGAAAGAGGTGCAAGGGCAGACTTAGTAAAGGGTACAGCGGGTGCTCCTGCTGTAAAGGCTGGAAAACTGGGTCAGGAAAGGAAAAAGAGGAAAGGGCAAGGATTTGAGGGACTCTGGAGAGGATGGAGAGTGGGAATTTGGGGACTTGTTGGGGTTTGGGGAGCAGCAACTTTGGGAGGTGTTGGTGGAAAAGGCGGCGAATTCTGATGGATCGATTTCTCGACTTGTGAATATTGCTCGTAACCCGTTGGCATGGAGCTATGGCGTTCTAGTGGTTGTATGATATACCAGGCTGTTGGCGCCATTTTTGTCTTGTATAACTCTTCTCAACCGCGTTGCAAACGCAGCGATTCTTTCAGACCTGTTTATAGCTTGAAATTTGGGAGTCACGGACTTCCATATGATCATGTCTTTCCGTATCCCACTACCCTTCCTCAATCACACCGCCCTTTCCACCCCCCGCAACCATCTCCAAAAACCCCTTTTTACTCATCTCCGCCACCTTCTCCTCCACCCTCCCCCTCGTCCCCTTCGTCCCCTTCCTAGCTTCCTCCGCCCTAACCTGCGCGCCCCTCACAGCATTAAAGAGCTTCACAACGCCCCTCTGCGCAATCTTCCTCAACCTCTTCTCTTCCTCCATCACAGCTCCTACATCGCCACTCTCTACCCCTAACACATCTTTTACCCGCCCTTTCTCTAGTGCTTCTTTCTTGTCAGCGCGAAGTTTCTGCCGCGCTTTGGACTCGAGCTTGGAATTTGCGATTGAGGCATTGGCTTCTGCTGCGGTGGCGCTACGGGCGAGGACGGGGTCGTTGCGTTTTGAGGTGGATAGTTTGGAGCTTAGGATGGCGGATATGGAGGAGGCGAAGGCGGAGGGGTCGTTGCGTTTGGATTTTTGGCGGGAGATTTTCGTGAGGTTGGGATTTGAGGGCTGGGAATTTGAGGAATCTGAGTCGGTGTCTGAGTTGGAGTCGGAAGCGGATGATTGATTGTCCCTGGCTTCCTCTACTGGATGAGGAGGAGAAGTATTTGAAGCGGCGTCTGTCTCTACATCTTCGTCTGAATCGGTGAGGTTAACGGCGGGGAATTCATCTTCATCTGGGGAGGCAGAGGCCGAGGGACTGGAGTGGTATTCTGATTTCCTGGACTTCTTTGGCTTGCTACTATCTGCTTCTTCCAGCTTCCGCTTTTTGAGACTTGAAGGAGCCATCGTGGGTGGATCGAAAGATACCTGTGTAATTTTTGACGTTGAGGTTTTGCGGAGCGGAAGAGCTCCGCTCCGCCAACACCCCCCACCCTGGCCACTTCTTCCCTTCATTGCCTACGTTGCCCACCATAGATGTTCACTCTGATACCTCGGCGGAGACTAGGAACCAAGTGAACGGGGTACGTCCCAACAGCTCTCATCATGGTTCTCCAGGACTTGGGCCGGCGCATCAATGCGGCGGTCTCAGATCTCACGAGGTCCCAGAACCTTGACGAGAAGGTGGCTGCTCAGTCTTCCGGTAGAATGTTACTAGCTAAAGCCGTGTATAGGCCTTCGATGGGATGGTAAAAGAAATATGTAACGCCCTCCTAGAAGCGGATGTCAACGTCAAGCTTGTCAGCACACTTCGCAAGTCCATAAAGAATACTGTCAACTTCAAAGATCTACCACCCGCAGTCAACAAGAAACGACTTATACAAAAGGCGGTCTTCGACGAGTTGGTAAAACTCGTAGATCCGCATGCCGAACCATTCAAGCCTAAGAAGGGCAAGCCAAACGTCATTATGTTCGTTGGCCTTCAAGGATCTGGGAAGACGACAACATGTACCAAGTTAGCTCGCTGGTATCAGACTAGAGGCTTCAAGTCATGCCTTGTCTGCGCTGATACCTTCCGCGCCGGTGCTTTTGATCAGCTGAAACAAAATGCTACTAAAGCTAAGATACCCTACTTTGGCTCTCTCACCTCAACGGATCCTGCTCTTGTCGCTGCGGAGGGTGTTGCAAAATTCAAGAAAGAGCGTTTCGAAATCATCATTGTCGATACATCTGGTAGACACAGGCAGGAAAAGGACCTCTTTGACGAGATGACCCAGATCCAGCGTGCGATTACTCCAGATCAGACAATAATGGTCCTAGACGCAACTATTGGTCAACAAGCTGAAGCCCAGTCTAAAGCTTTCAAAGAAACAGCCGACTTTGGCTCTATTATTATTACGAAAACAGACGGCCATGCATCAGGAGGTGGCGCCATTTCCGCTGTTGCAGCAACTCACACTCCTATCGTCTTCATCGGTACAGGAGAACACATGTTAGATCTAGAAAGATTCCAGCCGCAACCTTTTGTCAGCAAAATGCTCGGTATGGGTGATATGCAAGGGCTTGTAGAGCACGTTCAGGCATTGAAACTAGACCAGAAAGATACCATGAAGCATATCGCCGAGGGCGTCTTCACTGTCCGTGATCTTCGAGACCAGCTCCAAAACATCATGAAAATGGGCCCCTTATCAAAAATGGCAGGCATGATACCAGGCCTGAATCAAATGATGGGCGGCATGGACGACGAAGAGGGTTCTATGAAAATGAAACGCATGATCTATATCTGCGATTCCATGACAAATAAGGAACTCGACTCAGACGGAAAGATCTTCGTAGAGCAGCCATCACGTATGACACGCGTAGCACGCGGTAGCGGCACTAGTGTGAGGGAAGTGGAAGAGTTACTTAGTCAGCAGAAAGTGATGGCCGGTATGGCGAAGAAGATGGGCGGGATGGGTAAGAATATGGCGAGAGCACAACAGCAGATGGGTGGTGGGAATCGACAGCAACAGATGGCGGCTATGCAGAAGCGGATGCAGAGCCTGGGACAGGGAGGAATGGGTGGTGGTACGGGAGGAATGCCTGATATGGCTTCTATGATGAAGATGATGGGAGGTGGGGCTGGAGGCGGCGGGGGTGGCATGCCAGATATGGCCAGTATGATGAAGATGATGGGTGGGATGGGAGGTTTAGGGGGTGCTGGTGGGGGGGGAAGAGGAGGAAGGCGATGACGAGTTGAGGAAATGGTTCTCGAAATGCATAGCGCCGGCGTCTCTGGGCTTCATGATCTATCCACCGCATACCCTCTACAGAATCCGGACCGTTCATTCAAACACCCACACCCTCCTCACTCCTTCCGCCTAATCCCAATCATCCCATCCACATCCACCTCCCCCACCACCCCCGCCTTCTTCAGCACCTCCACCGTCTTCTCCACCACCCCCCTGCTCACCCCCCTCACATCCCCCGCAAACCTCACAGTCCCCAACCACTCCCTCGCATCCCCCTCCTCATAGTCCAACTCTGTACTAATGTACCTCACCGCCTCCTCCTGATTCCCCTCAAAATACCTCACCCCCTCATTGAACTTCTCCATCATATCCTCCAAGCGCTCATCACCCACAACCTCCGGTCTCGCTACTATATGCCAGCTCGGCCACGGGGTGTAGATTTCTCCAATGCGTTTGATTTCGCCGTTGGTGTAGTAGCGTTTGGATGTGAAGTGCTCCCACATGAAGAAATCGGCGGAGGAGTTGTTGACTGCGGCGCGGAGGTTGGCGAAGGTTTGGAGAGGAATGATTTTAAAGGGGGGAGATGATGAAGCGGTGGTGGGATTGAGCCAGCCGTGGGTGTCGGCAAGGACGAAGCCCATTACGTAGGAGCCACTGCATCATTATCACTTATCAACACCAATCACTCTCCCGAATTTCAGAAGCCAAAGGCAAACAATAAAAATAACAATATCTGTATGAACTCAACGCACCTACCAATCCTACTAACCCCAATCCTCTTCCCCCTCAAACCCTCAACCCCACACACATCCTCCCTCCCCTTTCCCGTACTTATAGCCCAACACAACGGCGTCTCCACATACGTCCCCACCATCGTATACCCCGCCTCTTTCCCCTCCTCTTGCGCTTTCCCAATCCCAGCAACCCATCCTTCCGTGAGGCCGATGGCGACGTCGATGTCGTTGGTTTGCAGGGATGTTATCATGTGGCCTGTGCCGGAGGGGAAAGGGATGAGGGTGCAGGCGAGGGAGAAGTGGGTGCGGGCGAAGTGGAGGGGGGTGGAGAAGTGTTCTGGTGGTGGTGTTAGAGGGGAGGAGGGGAAGGGGGAGGTGGAGGAACGGACCAGGGACATAGCCGATGCGGAGGGGGGAAGTCATGGTGGTTTGAAGAGAGGGGTAGGAGAGAGTAAGGTTGGAGGTGTAAGGGTGGATATGAGCATGGTGAGTTATGATATTAGTGGTGAATATATCTTGGGTGGAGCGTTATTGATAGGGTTGGGGTTTATGAGGCGCGGGGTCGTTCCGTTCCGAGCCGCGCTGCCGTAAAACAAACAGTCACTTTTAGCTGTAAATAATATTGCCTCTCGGTGTTTCGAGAATTCTTCTCACTCAGGAGTGATGGACATGAAGCCTTGAATGGATACAAAGGTTTATGGTATCATTTGTAAGCCTTCCAGACCGGACCAGCGACCTCTGTATCTCATTGGTGGTTGGAGTCTGCCTTTCAACGGATTCTAGGTGACGCTGTGTGAGTAGAATGATCAGGGGTTGCTCTGTTGCGGATGTACTGATTGAAACGGTATAAGGCTCTCAGTAGGGGAGGTAGACTTGGACTGCTACGTCCAAATGCTGTTGGGGGTAACTGTTGTTGCAGCATTGGAAAATATCCAAGAGTTGCTGAACTGTATGGTTCCATTCGATATTGCAGATATCCATCGAAAGACGACGGCGAGGTTTTATGGCTTTAATGGGCCCCACATGATCCAAAAGGTGTCATTTTAGCAGCTGGTACTGTCTGATATCGTCAAAAGTTGGAAACTAAATGCCTAAGAACATCTTACTCAAGAGCCTCGAGGTTATCGAGCTTACTCGGGAGTATGAACCGATGCCAATTATCTAGTGACTCTCAGTCAGCGTCTCGCGCTGCGCCTGAGCCTCCAAGTTGTGGTGCCTAAGCCATCGAAACTTCCGGGACATCAAAGCGCATTTGTAACAGGAGGGATGTACCTTATACCTTGACGCAGTCGGCAAGACACTGTGGCTTGCGGTCTGCTGAACGCTCGCTAAGATCTGAAAATATGTCAAAGCGTTGATAGGGGCCTCAAACTCATGCACGGACCCCCAATTTACCAAGCAGCGATTTTTGGCTTCGCGTTTACTATCGTTCAAATTGTGTGCTATACTAAATCCTATATTTACGGCGCAGCAAATGTTTGGAAGCCTTTGCACGGCTTTGGCACTCTCTAGAGCTACTGAATCATTTCTTTCCCGGCTGTCTAGCCGGCGCCGCACACTGCGTCCCAATACAGCAATCGATAACGCCGTCATCGCATTGGCCGTATGAATTGGCCGCATTGTCTGCTCGATTTCCCCAAAGTCAGCGTCTATAACGAAGGGTAAGAGCCAAGGCTATAAATTGGACCATACGACATTCTCTTGCATGTCTAAAAGTGGATTCTTTCGAAATTATGAACGTACCATTAGGGTATGTATATGCAGCACCAGCGCAAGGAGCGAAGAACGGTGCGGCAGGGCCATTAGGGACGTCTTCCTCAGGGTTGTAGCAAATCGGACCCGGACCCTCACTCGGGCAAGTTTGGCCGTCATCGAAGAGCTGTACTGTTTTTGACAGATCAGCTAACTCTAACTGGGTACATTGGACTTGGTATCTCAATTCACCGTTGCACCCCGTCACAGCAACGCCAGCGCAAGAGCAAGTAATAGGCACGGAGTATCCATCCACGTAGCTAACATCTACATCAGGAACATAATCAGGGGACGAATAGGATGCTTCGATCTTCGAGCCCTTAGGATCATAATTGCCGCCGATGGTAATTCGACCAGCCCAACCGCTCGGGAAAAGGACTTGTGTTGAAGATGATAATGTGCCTGACCCTGGATTGTTGACGGGAGTTGGTGCGCCGACGTTTGAGCCATAGAATATGGATAGTGGGCCGCCGTAAGAATTGAAGACATTGATTGTGAGGTCAGGTCCTCCTGCGAAGGCGGCCTTCGGGCCCATTACTGGTGGATGAGTAGCTAGTGGGTCGAGTGCACCTCCAGAGGCTGTACCGAGAAAAGTAGTAGATGAAGAAGGGAGGCTCCTTCGGCCAACCACGGGTTGAACATGAGCTGCCAGAATTAGAGTGTCGAGGAAGAGACCCAAGGCCGGGATGCAGATGGACACGAGCATTCCCGCAACCGGCTTCAGGATTGAGATAAAAACTAGCCTCACGAAATCTCACCTATGGATCAGAGCTGTGAGAAGAACGTTTCAAGTACTAGATCCTCGAGAATAGCGATTGTGAGATCACTCAGGGGGCTTCCTACTATATATAAGAGTCCTTGCTGGCAAGGAGCTGCCTTCAGAATCAACACACAGCGAGAAACTAGGAATTCTTCACACTCTGCATGCTGGGCTGTACAAGAATTGACGTTATCTGCAGCATCTACTTGCATTGAGAGGGGCTTATCAGCAGCAGATCATGCAAATGTGCTGGCAGAATCTTATGATTGCAGCTCGGCTGACAAAAACCTGGTTCATGGCATGAAAGGTCGATTTTTGCCTCATTGGGCGTAAGTCAACATACTGTTGCGACATGGTGTCTAGGAACAAATCCCACAAAGAGAAAGCAGTCCAGAGCAACAACGCCAGCTGATTTTTGACAGCTGCTAAGCGTTGGCGGAAGGCAACTCCGACTCCATAGACCCATGACTTGGCGATGATAGCATCTCCAGTGTCCAGAAATGCTTGGGAACTATTGGTTAGCCGTCTTGGTGGTGTCGAGCTCTGCATTGCTGAAGAACAGGAGGGCGTTCGGAGCCGAACCAGCGAGTCATGCAAGGGGAACGTGCACAAGCGGAGTCTTGACGGTCCACGTGATTGAGACGTAGGCCCCATTCTTGAAGGACAGACAAAGACCAACAAAGTCGCTACGCCATTGTACCAGCACCGTTAGAAATTAACGCTAATGGGATCCAACACGGGACGAGACGAACAGACAATGCAGGCATGCATATGTCAAAGGCAGATAACTATAGTGGTGTTCGGCTAGGGGATTTCTCGGAACGAGAAGCCATGCACACCCGGCAAGATATCCAATCAGTATTTGCTTTCAATCTCCACCGGATGTCTACTCGCATAAGGTTTGTGCGAAAACGTGGGGTACATGTAGTCCAAGCGGGCTCCACATTTCTCACTGGTATCCTATAACTAAGGCCCCCAGTTCCAGTTGTCATACTTTTGTTTCTGAACTCGTTTCTTGTAAGTCGGCCGAAATTTCTCCTCATCTGGCACCACACCATCATAGAGCCATATGGAACACTGGCAGATGCAGAACAGCATGGTGCAGACATGAGCGGGAGCAAGCAGATACGGTGAATAGGCGGTACCGAGGTTCGTGCTGGGGTTCTGCTAGGATAGTTTGCGACCAACTTCCATGCCGAACATGCATCAATGTGCATGCGGAGTACCTGGTACCTTACACTAAGATACGGAACCTTCGGTTACCATAGCCGGTAAGAATGTCCAGGTCCAGGCGAGTTACGGAGCTCTCTGCAAGCAATCAAACTAGACGCGTCAGCAGGAAGAAACGAAACGAACATGCAGACGTCCTCAAGTGCCTTTCACACGATACCTCATGTTCCGCCCCTCCTTCCTCTTCAATCAACATACATCTTGTCGTAGCATTCTATCAGTGTGTCCCATCACATTGCGACGACTTGCACCGTTCTGGAGCCGATTTTTGTGGTAATGCTTGGCTTAATTGAAACGCGGCCGGCTTCCTACAACAATTGCGCATGCGCGTTAAGTAGCCAATAAACCCTTCTATGTGTCACCACTGGATCCAAGAAAGCGATTACACATACCAGTAAGTACACGGAGACATCCTCTTGTGAGTGCAGCGAGTGATGAGGTTCCATTGCCGTTAACCTTCCAGCTTTGGCTAGCACCCATGGTACCTCGACGTCGCTTGTCGTTTGCTAAGGGTGGGGGTTGGTAGAGTCCCCACGCACGAAAGTTCTTCCATGCCATCCAGTGGACACCGTTCTTCTAGGATTGTTTTCACAATAAGCACTTCACACCTGCTTGGCCCCAAGACGGTACTTTGATGCCGCGTCTGTTCATTCTTAGCTTCAAATTTTCGCGTACTTGGGCTGAGTACTGTGTGCTTATGCTGGCTGAATTTTCACTCAATAGAATTGACTAATCCAGTGCGGAAGTTCTCAGGAGTTGGCCTCGAGACTCGGTGTGATGCGCCAGTCCTGCTATCCTCGAAGTTCGAATCGTTGGCAAATATCCGTTCAACTAAAATATTGAGGTCTATATTGTTCGCAAAGGCGATAGCTACAAGCGCGCTGTGATACAAACAACGCTTAACCATGGAGATCGTCTATTTCTTCTATATCCGCCAAATCTATAAGTTGGGCGCTTATCTCTGTAATTCCCTGCACCTTTTCGAATATGAGACACTCGATAATGTCACGGCAATGCTCCTGTCAGCCTACCTCAAACTATTCAGCTTGATGGCGTTAGCCGTCATTAAGTCCGCTGCACTCAGCAAGCCAATCCTGCCGTCACTGAACACTACGGCAATCACTCCACCCCATCTGACCTTTAACGCTTGGCTTAATACCAATCTTTCAAAAGCCCTCGTCCCTCACGGCCATCCGATCTGCACTGATGACCCGCAATGGCAGCTGCCTGGTGACTCCGGCGTTGGAGGCTACCTGGGCGCCTGCCACATAGCTCTGCAAGAGCTAGGAAATGGAGAAATTATCAGCAGCGTGCCATGCAGATTTATATCTGCAACGTCAGTGGGTCGCTTCCAAGACCCTATTGTAGAAACACCAAAGAGATACACGTATACGCGTAAGACCCAGACTCAACCCCGTCAAAATCGATAGACTGATGTCCTATAATCTCCTCTGGCAGTAGATGGATTTTCCTGTACATTTGTCGTCGCGATACTGGACGATTTCCGTCCCAGAGCTACAGCAGTATTACCTGGAGCTCCACCTGGACCATTCCAGAGAACAGTCATATCTAATTGGCTTGAAGTCTATGCGGCCGCTCAGAATCTGCTCCTAGAATGTTTCACGGCTATCCCGCATTTTGGATACGTAACACTCCGTAAGTGGTATCCAGACCCAGTTTATTCCGCATATCTCGTTGCATTTGGTATTATGGTGATGGGCGAATATCGCTGAACCTAGACGTGGTGTAGGAAGGCAAAATCTTGGTGTGTTCTTTTGGGCTACGGAATCAATCATGAATGGATATCTGCCACCATATGAGGACCTTGAGGCGAATACTCCTACAGTGGAGACGGAGTAATCCTTTATTCGGTACTCTCTTCATGATTTTGTGGAACCTGGATAGCGGTCCTTTCAGCCTGATTGTAGAGATGAGCATAGAAGTCGAGCGTATTCTGACACAAAGGAACCAATTCAGCTAGGTATGCTGTAAGTTTCTTGACCTTAGCCAGAAATCATGTTTAAAGGTCTATTAGCCTGAGTGCTCGCATGTCCTGAACGCATATGGACTAAAAGCGGGTCTTACTCTATCTATAACTTTAAACCTCTCCTTCAACGAGACCTCTTACTCCCTAAGCATCTTCACGTCATGGCGCCGAAAGCCGAAAGTCAATGGGTTCAAAGACGGTGTATCAGTTATTATTCATGTACGATTGACCAATTGATATCGTTACAAGGGAGTGTCCATCTTGGTAGATTTTACTACTCGATAACCCCCATAGGAAGAAAGCCTAAAGATGTACTACACATGCTCCATACTTCCATCATCCCTTTCCTATTCATCTTCAACCTTTTATACCTACACTCCCCCTCGCCAAATCCTCGACTTCACCCTCTACAATTCTCCCTACAGCTCAAATCTCACATACATAGTTTCCTCGCAACTAACCTATCATCTCCTCCTTAACCTCTACCCCGCGTACACTTTACCAGCACAACCCTTCAACTTCAGAAACTACCTTACACAATTTTGTCATCACAAGCCACACCAGCGACAAACCATTTTGAGCTCGATGTATTCATGCATACTGACAGACTATTGTATGCTTCCGAGGTTTGAACGATGTATAAGGGGTTGAGAGTTTATATGAATGAGTAAGAGGAAAGGGAAATCGTGTTGATGCTATTAGTGATTTTGAGAGTTATGGCATGGTTTCTCTCCTTTTCTCAATGGGGTAATGAGGTATGTGGGACAGTATTTATATATAGAGAGTTAAAGAGTCTGCTACCTCGTCTCCAAAAATCGTATCATACAATTTAAACGTAATCTTACATATAAATTACTCTTCGCCCATCCCCCAACCGCCCAGGAGCTGAGATCTTCATTCAAACCAGCAACACCATTACCATCCCCCTCCCTCAACCATTAATATAAATCACAGCTCCTCCCCACCCTCATATGCAATAACATTCTTCGCCCCCTCCCCATCTTCTTCTGCGCCATCACCATCCCTACCAAACCTCCGATCAAAGAATTTCAACACCGCCATCACACTCGCGGCTTCGATTTCATAAGCCGTCCTATCCGGTCTACTAGCTGGTTTTCGACCAGCTGCTAATTGAGGGACCCAGCTTCCTAGCTCGCTGCTTGCTTGGTCGAAGGCCGGGTGCCGGCTTAGTGTTGTGAAGGCGTCGGCACAGGTGAGTGTGGGTTCTGTGGTGCCGTTTGTTGTCTCGGTTTGTATTGCTGATGTGGGTTCAGATTCGTTTGGGTTATTGGGAATGGGAGCGAGAGGGGTGCGATTAGCGGCGACGGATTTGCAGAAGAGTGTGCTTCGAGGATCTGAGAGGCATTGTTTGCATGTGCCAGGGCCGTTTATGCAGGGATCTGTGTTTGAGGCGCCGTTGGTGGGTTTTTGGGCAGGAGTAGGGAGCGGAGCTGGTGGAGGCTTGAAATCGTTGGAGAAGGCTTTGTCTTTGGCCATTTCGGCGCACAGGCAGGCTGTGCCATCGTCACAGAAGCCGCAAGGGTCTGGAGGAGCTACTGCTGGTATGGAGACTGTGGAGGCGGAGGTTGAAAGTGTTGGTCTCGCTGGTGTGGCAAATTGATACGTAAAGTCGATTTCGGTGTTGTTGTCTAGGTCTGAGGCGTGACGAGAGCGTTTGTTGTCCGTAGATGAGGGAGGTGAGTGCGGTCGCTTGAAGGTAGCTGCAGTTGCATCTTCGGCAGAATAGGCGCTTGCCTTTAAAGCATCATCGACGCACTTGCAGTAATCGCCATCACAATTCCCACAGGTATGATCAGTCGCATCTTGCTTCTTCGTACTCTGGTTTTCGGCGTATTCCTGCTGCGTAGGTCTGGGTGGCAAACGGACAGCATCCGTCCCATCGACCATGCCCTTCCTCAACAGTTCGATCTCATTCTCCAAAAACTTCCTACTCTGCCGCTCCCTCTCACATTCCATTTCCCTCTCCCGATACCTTGCTTGCCACTTCATCACCATATGGGAGTACTGATCCACGTCACTCTCCAGCTGCTTTATGCGTCCTCTCAACTCTTCCTGCTCTTTTCGATCCTCTTCTTCCATGCGTCTCATTTCTTCCTCTAGCTCTCCAACTTTAGCTGCTCGCCGTTCCCTAAACGCCCGTTGCGCCTCCCTATTCTGTGCCTTTCGCTTCGTAGGTGGTGTATCGATGGCGGGCTTTCGGCCAGGCTTCGGCTTCGGCGGCAAGACCCATTGTTTGTTGATAGAGATCGGTGGCTGATTACCCATGCCTGGCATAGGAGCCAGTGGCTTGTTGACTGTGGAGGAAGTAGCTGGAGTGAGGACTTGCGGAAAGACGGTTGCATTTGGTGAGGAGACAGAGCCTCCTGGAGAGGGAGCTACTGTATATGGGTGCATATCATAGGTTTGGCATGAAAGATGATCTATGTCATGTCATGTACACAGAAGTGTTTACCAATCCTTAGTCGTTGGAGGTAGAATAGTACGTGACGTGGGGGACAGACGTTATCTCAAGATCTGATAAGATTTTAGCGGTCCGACCTCGGCGAACCGCCTTCCATATTGCACCAGTGTAAAGTATTTCAATAGCCGTTATAAAAGTAGCCTGCAACAAAAACTACATCTTGAATAATTCACAAGATGGTAGGATGAAAGTGCTCGCTTGTCCTCGATTATTCTTGGCACGATAACCAGACGCACACTCATCAATATGTTATGTATACATTGGCAACGAGTCAGCTTTGTAACACCTTGATCTCTCCTTTGCGCCGTCTTTGTTAGATCCGCTATAACCATTCCCATGTTTTCAACACTCCAAAATGGCCTTCACTAACCTGGAGTTCCCTGTTTCCATCACTTTCTCCGCCATAAGAGTTCCGATCTTTTCGACCACAGCTTGCTTCATCTCCACAGCATGGCCATTCGCCATGCCATTAACGACTCCTACTGTATCTGCTGCTAATGATAGTAACGCTTCCATCAGTGCTTCAATAACCATGTCCCCTTCGACATTCCTTGTTTCATCATCGAGAACATCCTTCAACATACTCGTATATTCTTTCAAGTTCGGCACTACAGACGCTCGAATGATTTCCGCGCCTCCAATGGCTTGCAAGCCAATGATGCCGCCATAGTTAGCTCCTAGAGGTTTGGTGGGATCGAGGAAGTGTTTTAGACAGGTACGGGCAAGGCGAGGTTTAAGCATGTGAGATGATTTGCCGTACTTTCGAGTTACAGTGGAGAGGACGGAAGCGGCAAGGCGGCGGAGAGGGAAATGAGCAAGAGAGTCGCCAGGCGGGCCGAGATGTCGGCCGACAAGGCAGGTAAGGATTGGCGGGACCAGGGAGGCAACCTGGAGGGGCTGTTAACACCCTGCTATGGGCGGACTTGTAAAGGACTACTTACGTAAGGATCAACATAGAGACTCTTGTTTTCAAGCATGGCAGATGTCAGTTGAATCGTTTGCGTCAGGACAAAGATATTCTTGAGGTTGTGGGTGACTTTCTCGGCTATAAATTGCACAAAATATGGTACTAGCTGATGGAGGCCTGGGTCGCTTCGTATACTGGCCAGCGCCGCTAGCCGATACTCATTATTCGACTCATCAAGTAGCGCGCTACATATCTTTTCGAAATATAGTTGAAGCTCTTTCGAGAGGACGTGCTTGACTAGTGGTTTTACGGTGACATTGTCATTGCCGCTCATGGCGGCCAGATTAGGATTAGCGCTGGGTCCTTTAGGCACTAATTCTTGGTTTCTTGAGTCTGCGGGGGTTGGATTTTGCGGTATAGAAGGTTGCACGCCTTCAACAGCCAACCAATGTGCTAACATAGATTAGTAAATGCTACATAAGAGCTTCGTATTACCCTTACCCGTGAATGATATCTCTCGTGGAACTTTGGGTAAAGGTGCATTGATGAGCTTCTCGAAATCCACTTCTTCATCCTCAACGTAGAATAACGGCTGTCCCGGCCCTATAGAAGCTTCACCAAATCTCAAAGGCCTTGTTGACTCATATCCGTAGAGCGGCTCCACGTTCAAGGCTCGCAATGACTGCGCTATGTCATTCGTTGTAAGCGTCGACCGCTTGCAGTGCCGCATGAATTTGAGCGCTTCCTCTAGAACTTGTGCTAGTCGGAATTCGACATCTGAAGCAAGACCGTCAAGGACAAGGTCATTAAGAGATGCGATACCAAGAGATTCCGCCACATCTCTAATATTATCCGGATTCCAGACTGGCATGGCGGCTATCTGATGCTTAAATCACATCAGGATCTGGGCCCAGCGTACTTGAAGCCTTATGTGAAAAATTCAATCTAGCATCTGGAAGTTTTCGTGAACTTAGGTGGCAATGATGGCGGGTTTATCCTTCACAAAGGATGCTTGGTGTCCATGAGCTTGTGAAAGCTGGGAAACCTTCTGCGTGTTCTCAGTGCAACGTGAAGTTGTCAATTTTACGATAACTCCGGTTTGAAGGAAGTTGGATTTTGGTTAATGGAGTGTACGCAGTTGGTTGGCAGAACAATGGGAGGCATTCAATCTAGCCGCGATAGGCGCTAGCGGCAACGCTAGCGACGGAAGGTCAATTCAATTCCTCAAGCATAAATGGGCGCAATATCCCCTCTGTAATCCAATCTTTACAGCTTTTCTGCAGTCTCTCCAATTCGCGTCTCGAACTTTCGAAAGCAGCTGATTACCTAAGTCGGCCCAAACAATGGTCGTACCCATCATTCAGGCAGTACTCTTGACACTCTACACATCCAAATCATGTCGAGTCTACCAGCAGAATTGGAGAGCTTAATCTGTAGTTTCCTGGACATCGCAGATTTGAAGGCAGCTCGCCAGGTCAACAAAAGATGGGCCCACATCTCAGGCTCGTTCCTTTTCGAAGAACTCTGGATCACTCAACCGACATTGCAAAAACTTCAAGACGTGTCTTGCCATGAGACTCTCCGTTTTCATGTCAAAAAGATCGTCCTTCACATTCTGCCAGTGCCAGTGTTACCATGGACGGCATGGAAAGCCGACAAGCGACTCAAGTTCTTGCGCAAGCACCCAGAAGAACTTGCTATCAAGTTGCCGCGGTATAAGTTCCTTTACGACGAACAGCAGCGCTTCGCTGGTTCCGACCTTGGTGTTGCTACTATGAGAAGAGCTTTCGACAAGCTACCTCAACTATTGTGGCTGGAAGGACGGGCAATACCCCCACCAGAACAGCGAAGGCAATATTTTCTTCCTCCCCTTGGCTCCCCCGGGTACTGGGATGATCACGAAATTTATAGATACATACAAGGCTGGATCTCCATCAGAGATGTTAAAGACGCCATGAAGTTCATGGGCGATACTCTGAGTGGCCTTTTTCAGACACGGTCTGGTCTAAAGATCAAGCATTTTATCCCAGGGGTTCTTTGCTCGCAGTGTATCACTAGGCCGAATCAGTTGATGCCAGGGCTAGCTCTTCCCGAACATCTGAAAGGCTTGGAGGTACATATTCGGTTTGACCATTGGGTTAACGAGCATATGTCGGGCCTGCAAAACACTTTGGGTAAAACGATATGTCTGGAGAGGCTACTATTAAACATGGGACCACGCAGGACCCACGTCCGCAGTGATTTTCTGGAAGGATTCCGTCCGAGTCTGCCAAAGCTAGAGCATCTCGAAATATTCGGTGGTCATACAACCGAGTACTCCTTGACCTCTCTCTTGACCCAATTCATCGGTAGTCTCAGAAACTTGAGACTTGACTTGGTATCCCTCATTGCCCAGCCCTTAGGCCAGCAATCTACTTCATGGTCACAAACTCTATCCATCTTCCTTTCTGAGGAAAGGGGCCTTGCAAGAATCACCCTCACAGACCTATCGTACTTTCATACCGACACATGGAGTAAGACGTGGCTGACCGCACAATGTCTGCTTTCCATCCAGGACGCAATCTCCCACAAAGCCGCTCTCCCTGAGAATGAGGCTTACGACGACGAGAATTGTGCACATAGACAAGGTAGCGAATACAACTCTGGCCCAACTTGGCCGCATCTCCCAACTGTCGGCTATGAGACGCTTAACCGACTAAGGCATGAAATGAGAAGCGAAAGAAACTGGCAACAATGAGTACAAGGGTACCCCATCATTAAGGCGACAGCCTTTGGATCAGACTGGATGTAGACGTAGTCGGGGATTTTACTAGGGGAAAATACAAACACGTTTATTCCCGTGCCAGCCTGATCCCGATGCTAGTCAGGCTTGACTGCGGCAATCCTCGATTGAGGCACTGGGCCTCCAGTCTACCCGCCGGTATTACGTAGCGTTGTTTTCATAAGCGCTCTTATTAATTACCCAAAACATGAAGACCAGTCTCAACATACTCTTTACCTACCAACGGCATACTCTATGATCGACTATAAGACCTGCGCTAGTTCTTTGCCCCTATATGCTCGAAGTCCCATTCAGTACAAAATGATCGAACGCTTGCTATGAAAGTTTAGTATCTGCCTGATCCTGAGCTATAAGCCTTGAGATCTGGCTCGACGGCCGAGGCTCCGTCCTGCCAGTACTTGCAACGATTGGCTATACGTCAGCGTTGTCAGCACAACTGTTGCTATCAAGGTCACCATTCTTGATGGGTCGACACTGATCCCAAAATCATGCTGAGAATGGTTTAGACAATATCCTGGAGCTTGAATGTTGAGCTTACCATTTTCGAGCCACAAGCCCCATCACCGGTGATTCCGTACGTCTCATGTTTCCAAGATCAGTAACGGCTCGACGATCTCCTTGTATATCGCGACTCGAAACTCGTCATTCTCCCAACTGGTATCGAAAAGGTCAAAAACGGCAGGCCTGAGACAGATACCAACAACTTTGCGATAATTGAGTAATAGCTTCTTTTTCTCACTTTGGAACCACTCCTGAGAGTATTTGCTGCGAACGTCTGCGTCGTGTAGCTGAAAAGAATCAATGTTATACCTCATGGTCTCCAGCCAGCTTTCAAAGGTCTTCATGTTTCAAATTTCAAGCAGAAGTATCCCAAGCTCCCTAAGTGCCAGCTCTGGACTGTTCTCTGGTGGATCGTGGGGTGCAGTACTGCCCGGATTGGAAAATTTTTCAAAGATCAGAGGATGCTCTACATCAACGCCCGAGATTGTGCGCGCCTGCGCGAGAAAATATATAGTGGTCTTGGTCTAGCAATTTTCTAGCCACAGTGTAAGGTTGTACTGTATTAGGGATGATGCAAGATTGACCACAATCTTTGTACGATCGTTCGGCTTGATGTCTCGATGGTCTCTGGGGATAGCTTCAAGGCTCGTCGCTCGTTGCTCTTGTTCTACTAGTTGTGTTGCGCTGGTAGGTTTCTTGGCATTCCAGAAAAGTCGGTTGTCGGTCGATAGTCGGAATATAGGAGGCCGAGCCTCCGCCAGACATTCGCAAATACTCTTTATCTCAATCGGCGCAGATGCCTCCGTTATGGCTGTCTCCGTAGACGTAACAGTAACATCCGAAGTTGCCTTGAAGGTAACAGTTTTCGTATAAGCAGTAACGCTTATGCCATAAGTATATCTGCATTCACCCGTACAAGGAGCGCGGATACTCACACATTGCGGTTCAACAGCGTGTCATTGTCTTCTTCGACGGTCACAATCGATAATTCTTGCCACGAGCTGCTCTCCGGGGAAGCCATGTGTTGTCTGGAGAAAAACAACCCAAAGTTGACTGTACCCAATCCTCCTGGCTATTCTTTGCGCTTGTCTGGGGTCGTCTTGACATCTATCTTCAAGGCGTAACATGGCGTGATGTCTCTCATGGCAGTCATAACTCCAGCCACTGAGTATTGCGTCAAAAAGAACGTTCACTTGCTTTTGTATCATGTAGAAGGTATCTGTAATCTTCTTCCGTTTCGCTTCCTTATGGGACCTTAGGATCTGATGTACATCCTCAGTACCGTCAATGAAACCTTCGATTTCCAGGACAGGATCATCCATAGCCTTCAGTAACTTCCCAATGCGAGCCTCGCTCATGACAAAAGACAATCTTTGCCGATACTGGTAACGGCCATCTTCAAGTTCGTTGGCACTGAGTAATGCTTTCAGATCTGTCTTACAGTATCTACCTGTAATCGAGCTTTAATTCTGTGGCGCTACATCTGTGTGGCGATTAAACCTACTTTGGGTGGCCGGAGGATACCAACCAACTCTCCGGCGATCTCCTCGAGGTAACTTTGAAATCAACTACCATGATATACTAAGCAAATGAAAAGAAAGACAAAGTCCCCACCTTACGACGTTCCTGATTGCTCCAATCGAGGCTGTTGATATCATTTTGGGAACAGAATTTCTTACTCGCGAAGGCTTGATTATAGATAGCAATAACGAACCTTTATCGCGGGAGGTTGGCTAAATGATACCAAAAGGCGCCGGCTACCTGACGGGTGTACTGCCTTTGCTAGGTAGTGGTAAATTGAAGGTGTCACGTTTGCGCAGGGTAGCGGTTGATGGAGTGATGAGTAGTCGTCAGGACTATTTAGCGCTAACGCTCTAAGGGAGCTGGAATATTTCGACAGTACATATCTAGGTATCGAGTCTGAAAACAAGCTTATTTACAGAGGTATACAATCGCATGCTTACCTATTTCAATTCCTGCATTGATTATCAAGTCACGAATTCCCCAAATCGAGAAGTTCCTCATCCCAATATGTTAGCCTGTAGATTTGAGTCCAGCTCCTGGAATATACTAAACTCAAACCTCAGCCCATCTTCTTTGCTCTCCGCATCCCAGTACATCTATCCATACATCCCCGCGTCTACAGCAGTAGCCGAATCAATTCTACCCCTCCTCCACTGAACTTTTCGCACCAGATGAACAAGCATATTTATCTAACCCATCCCATCAAGCCCAGAATTCTCAAGTCATTCCGAATTTGTTGCTCCACCACACCACAATCCCGTCTTGTATAAAGAGCTTCCCCAGACATCCTGGAACATTGCCACAGCTCCTGTACCTGCCCCCTCGTCACTTGTTTTAGGAAAGGATAGGCTGTTCCATAGCGATGGCTAAGGAGGAGCGCAATCTGTCCCTCTGGCAGGTTCATTCGGTCTTGAGCGATAGCGACATCGCGGATTGCGTGCCAGGGGCAGGCGGAGGCGGAGAATTCTAGGGAGCCTGCCGAATACTGCTTTCTTATGGTCGAGGTTGAGGGATTGGCTGGGGGATATTTTAATGTTCCTTCTGAGTACCGCTTCCTTATGACGAAGGCGGAGTGAGTGAGGGGAGTCAGTGAAGGTAATGGTGTGGAAGGGTAGGTCAGTGTTGATTCTTGCGTGAAAGAGCTGGCCAGGGTTACGGCGCTGCTTGAGCTGAGGGATGGGGTTGACGGCGTGCGCAGTTTTAGAGCCGGTAACAACACTGGACGTTCTTGCCACCCATACGAATATAGAGCATCCGTTCCATCCTCTGTGGTGGTGATCTGGGTTTTCTCTTGTCCGGCTGTTCGACTAGGGCCTGCAGTTGAAATTCTCAGACCTGGGTTTTCCCTGCTCTTCCGATCTTTTGATGGAAATAGGGAACTGATGGAGGGGAGTTGCTCATACACCACCCCATTGCGCTGCCATGGATCGGTCAGCTTTTCCCCAAGTGCTTGCCGTTTTGCTGGGCGGGAGTTAGAGGAGAATCTTGATGGGAAGTGAGGAGGAGTACTATAATTCCAGTTCGCTGGAGATGAACTTCGTCCAGGTTCAGGTTTTGTGTTTAGGTTGGAGCCCGCGTGGAGATGAGGATACTCAACAGAGTAAAATCCCATCAGCTGAGGAGGGGGCGGAAGCACAAGAGACTTTTTCACGGACTCCAGGTGGAGTTGCGCTCCGCTTTGAAGGGTAGAGACAATTGAGGAATTCTCCACTGAGGGATGATATGGCCGGCCTCCCAACTCTGACGTCGAATCCTTCTTAACATGCGAGTACGTAGGATGTCCTTCATTGTTGGCAGGGTTCGAAGACCGCTCAGCGCAGCAAGTGGAGGCTTTGTCGTTCTGTGATAGGGGCTTGGCTGGTGTAGGACTCGACAGGATTCTAAAACTTTTGGTGTTAGTGGAGTGAGTTAAAGACCGCTGACGCGTGATTCGATCTTCGAAATCGTGTTTCGTGTTCACTCTGCGTGCTTTGGAGACGGTACACTGCTTTGCGGCTTCGAAATCATAGCTACAGCGTGTCTCTGTCATCTCGGGTCTTGTCGACCCCTCTATCGTGAAAACCGAGTTGCACGGAGGACTGCGCGGCGGTAGTGGAATGTCTTCAATTCTCTTGCGTGATGAGGCGGCGTGCATCGGTGTTGCAGGAGCAGCCACGAGGGGTCTGGCTGGTTTTGGAGGACTCAAAGCGTGTTTCAATCGCAATCCGACGTTCTCATAGCTCTTCCATCCGCAGAATAGAGGGCGATGACGGTAGGGGTACGACGGGTCATTCCACCACTGCACCATCTTCTCTATGTCCATACTTGACAGGTCATGAAATTGCGTCTCGTCCGGATAGAGCACCTTGAGGGCGCTGCAGATGTCTTGTGGGTTCATGTTCGTGTTGTGCTTAGCATATATGACATCACGGAGGGCAATCCATGGGCATTTCGTGGGATCGAACTCAGCGATATTGTTATCGGTGGGAGCACTGCGTTTGAAGGAGCTTGGTGTCTCGAGGGCCGTTGCCTCTGCAGCTGCCTTGCCAGAGGCTTCTCCGACGGTATTGTGAGTGTTTCGAGCCATTGCCTCCGACAAGGTGTGCTCTGTTGATAGACGCGGAGTTTTGTGTGGGAATGGAGTAGTGTCCAGGCTTCACCGTACCAGAGTCCCCACATTAGCGTTCGTAAAAACCGCGTGTACCTCGGGTCCATGACGTTGGCTAGATACTGCCCCCGAACGTGGATGCCACACAATCAAATCTGAAACCATACGGGCGAAGAAGAGAGGCCTAGATCGAGTACTAGGGGCAGGCATTATGCTAGTGTACCAGCCCGATTGTGTGCTTTCTTGTATACTCGCAACCCTTAACCAACGGCATCCTGTGATTAATGTGCCTGGTATCACGTATCGACGGGAAAAGGGGGTTCATCGTAGTGCAGGCACAGCCTGCCCGGTTCGTATTCGAGACCCTTGATCATCTGCGGGGACGGCAAAGCGACCAATCGTGACCCTCGAAGAGGATGTGGCGTGCTGCCCTCGAAGAAATTTCTTTCCGTGTCACTGATATTGGACCATGTCCGCGTCTTCACGTTGATGTCGAAGGGAAACCTCCACTGACTTCCGCCGCGTCGGAAAACTGTGGCACGAGGACGTCTCTCAAGACGCATTCAGATGGAAATGCGCTGAGCTGCAGCTGCAGCTGTCCAAGCTGCATAAGACCGCTTCTCCAATCGTATCGGATGACGAGACCTAATGACTCGCTCATGCTTCGCCTGAGACGGCAGCCTAAGGGTCGTGCCGGCGGAAACCCCACCATTAGAACATCCAATTAAGGGTGCGTGGATGCCAAGCACACAATCCTGGCCAGCATGGAGGTAACACTCTTAGGACATCCCCAATCGATGATCAAGGAGAGCCTTTCCGACTTCAATGCCACCACCACCCATATTGGCAGAAAGCGGAGGTTGAAAGAGGCTGTGACACGGCGTATGATTACAGGACACTTCATTGAGGATAATATTTCTCAATGAGGCTTAGATCTGTATCGTCGACGGCTTCGTACCCGCGTGATATGGTTGTCGGAGTGAATTCACCTAACAAGTTCATGGATGAGCTCAGAATGGATCCCTGCAATGGGAGTTGCTAAGGGTGCGAGCTGAGACGAGATGTCTCTCGTGACCTCTGATTCCCTGGCAGGTTGAGTAGGTGGGAGGGTGAATTTGAGAAGTGAATGATAGTAGCCACTCACGAATGAGCTTGAGCGGAGTTAAGGCTATTGCCCCTAGGATATCGGATACGAGGCAGCATGGTTAGTGCGGTCCATGTACGTAACGAGTAATAAAGTCCCTCTTCATCCCGCGGCCGTTCGAGCTCAAGGGTCATGGGCGTTTTGTGTGTGGTGCATGCCCCTGTCTCCCGTCAAGCGTTGTTCTCTTGTCCATGAGCTGATGTCATATGGACCAAGATGAGTAAAGTTTAGCATACATCATCCCAAAGCCTTTAATTCATTTTATTAGTGGTTGGCAGAGATTGCGTAGATGAGAATTGCTCTACGGCCGTAGAGGCCCATGCCGCAGTTTTGCCAGGAACGGCATGTGCGACTTTAGGAATGGAAAGTTGTCACCACAGCGCCAATGACCTCGACGATTCCTGTCGTTCACGGTCCATCCTGCGTAGCTCAAGCAAGTCTAGCAAATCAAAATCTATACCTCGGTCGAAAATTGTTTTCACCTTTTAGATGACAGGCATTTCTACGGAAACAGACCAGGTAGCCGGTAGCACATATTTCACCCAGCGTGGTTCCATCATGATTGTTGCGAGACCCGATCCATCTCAAAGGTAATCAAGAACTTTATGGCCAGAGCATGAATATGGTGTGCACAAAAACACGTGCTTAACATAGGATGGTCCGTTGTGCGTGGAGGATGTCATCAATTTGCGTCATCGACGATTCCCGTATGGAGCGCGGGGAAGTGTTCCGGGCCCGGCTGAGGCTGTGTCTGTGAGAAACTGCTCAGGATACGAGGATATTCGTGCCATGCCTCATCTAAAGATTGCCAACCAGTTACATTTAGACGCGCGTAAGGATAAGAATTAGCGGTATATCCTATTTGAGAAGGGATCTCCTGCAGTCTTACATCATTCAGCTCAAGGCTGCCAGTAGCGTCCTCTTTTGCTATAGGGCGCTCACCACGGGTAGGCTTAGCGAGGTATTTTAGATGACCAGTAAAATGTCGGAATGGTCACAGTAAACCTAAACAGCCCCTTGCCCAATGATTTTGTGAATCTGGCGTGATCGACATCATCCATGCTTCTATGGTCCACCACTTCGTATTCCTCGAGCACCAAGGATTGCTGTACCTCAACGAAACGTGTGATGGAGCTGCCCTCTCGCATCAGGAGTGATTCATGCCCTATGTCCAGATTTAGCATGGCAGCAAGAATCAACGCGGCGAAAGCTAGTGGAGAAGCTTTGAGAAGGATTCAGGAATCTTGGTCCAGACTTTCTGGCGGGATCTTTACACAGTCCTAATGGCCCCAAGAGTTTGGCGCTTTCGTGAATCTTGCAAAACGATAACTCCAAAGGCGATGCCTATGTGACTGTTCAAATTCGCTCTGTATAAGTTAATATATATCCAAATCAGACAAATGTACATATATTGAATACAAAGAGACGGTCTTTACATGTCTGATCATGTCATTGGCGACTTCCCTTTTGCTGAGCTTTGAGCTCTTTCCCTCTCTTTTGCGTCCTTAGCCTCAATCTGAGCTCTGTTGCCCTTCAGGTTTCCCTCTTTCTCTTCAGTATCGATATGCCACACCACGTAATTCGGGAGTCCTACGACTTCATACCCTGCTCTTTTGGCCATGGCTGCGAAACCTTCGGTATCGGCTTGATTCTCAAAGGCGTAGCAGGGGAAATTGATGCCTAGGTTGAGAGTCAGGATGTGGCCAAATGAGATACGTTGTAAGTACTAGGACGGAGGTGAGGCCTAAAACGAGGGGACAGCTTACCGGATCTGTGCACGTCCGCTTTGACTAGGATATTCACGCCTCCGATCCCATCGAGCTTGACCTCTTTCTTTTTGTTTTTTCGCCAGTCGCCCATCCATGCAAGATATTTGCGATGGGTGCGGTATTCTCTGTAGCTTGAGGAAAGGGAGATCCGGTGAGTAATCTGTGAAAGATAGAAAGCACAATGCTGTGGGCATCTCACTTACCTTCTGCGAGGATTGTGTCTTTGGGCAAGCGCGATGCAAGACGTCGGCCTCGCCATGACTCTTGCCACGAGTTGTAGTCGTCTTCAAATTTATTCCCTTATCAGCGACGAGGCTGTTTAGTAATCCACCAGGGACTCACATCAACCCTCAATATCCTTGCCATTCTTATCGTACCAATGGAACCATATGTCTGTCTGCGTTAGCAACGTTTGATGAATACAGTGACGACTGGTTTAGCGTACTCGGGACCAAAATATCCTTGTCATGCTGCATGAATTCCTCAATGATATCTGGTGGATTTTCAACAACGTCAATGTCCCTCCAACACACCCATTCATGCTCTGGCTTCAATGCCGCATACAATAGATAATTCCGCGCACGTCCAATACCCTCCGACGCGTCCCTTGAGCATGGAAGCTATGACGATCCTCAACGCTCTGGTCAAAATCTGCACCAAAATCTTTTAAGACGACCTTCGCAGTTCGAAATTGTGCAGGATTAGACTCTTTTTGTAGCCTGTCAATCTCTGCATGGAGCATTTCGAGTGTATCATCCGTGGAGTCGCCAACAAGAAAAGCCAAGTCTATTGAGGAACGTGGATAAGTAAGCTGCGAAAGCAATTCGAAGTGCTTCTCAAGGTGCGGAGCAGCATCTCGCAATGGTGTTAAGATTAAGACCCTAGGGCGGTCCTCGGCTTTCGCGACGTTATTAAGGTCGACTAGGTGGATAGATTCTGACTCAAACGACTATGGGTTCATGTGGATTGGCTAGCGAACCTGGCGGATCTTGCTGTGCCCTTTCCTCCTCTGTGAGTGTTATCGGTGGTTGCGCCGGCTCTCCGCAATGGAATCTACAACTCGGGGAAATTAGAGCGATTTCATAAGGTAACGAAAGGGTCGTCTACTTCATCCAGCTATTCGTGTATCTTTCGTATAGCAAGAAGAGGATGATCAAAAATATCAGCACATGATATCGGTGCAGTGCGAACGATTTTGATTAAAGCTTGCGGGGCCGCCAGGACATATTCTTTGCCACGATTAGCGCTTCACTCTCTCGTCGCGTGGAAAATTTAACGACAGGGTAATGAAGATGCATAGATTGATCTACAGAACATACAATTCAAATCTCACCAATTGGTGGTAATTGTTCAAGACCCGAAGTAGACGCGCCCCAAGTTCATAGTCTTCTGTGACAGGGTGTGCCTCCACGTTCCTGGGCAATAATGCATCATCCGAGGCTTTTATACCCTATCCTTAGAAATAAGGGGTTCTATCTAGAAATATGGAGATGTAATTCGCTTGACTGAGTGCAACAGATTCCAAGGGTCATCCAAAATATTAATAAGGGTGCGGGAAAACTTCGGCATCGGTGACGTTATTCCTGAAGCCCGGATAGTTCGGGTAGGACAGAATATTATCCCTGGCATGAATTGGACGCCTCTCTCTCAAAACCTAAACGCCTCACTTGTCCACTATCACTTCCATTCGATCCATCGACACCTTTCCCATCGTGGAGCCTAGATACCCAACAATGGCACCGACAACGACATGCGAGACTGACCACGTATCATATTTGCACTAATGATTTCAGACTTCCTTGACAACCGCTGAAATTGACAACGCTATCTACCTAGGAGATGCAGATTGAATCAAGATACGTTGTTACCCCTCGACCTCCGAGCCTTGAGGAATGATTCGGTGGTGTTGACAAGGGAGACGTTGTGGCAAGTATTCTTTAAGATTATTTGCAAATGTCAGAGAAAGATGGTTCCTTCTCTTTCCACCCAGTTCGCCATCAACTTAAATACTATGATCATCTTCCACAAGTATGTCTTCAATGGTCTTTTGTGCAACAGGAAGCAACAGGTTTTTCGCGAACCAGCACCCTCTCCCCACTCCTGTTTTGGATCCGAACGTCTGTTGTGCAACAGGAACAGGAAGCGACAGGTTGTTGGTGAACAGGCACCCTCTTTTCGCTCCTGTTTGGATCCAAGTGGTCTTGTGCGCGAGAAGACGCGACAGATTTTTCACGAACTAGCACCCTCTTTCCTCTCCTGTTTTGGATTCGAAGGTCTTTTGTAAGAGAGTAAGCGACGTGTTTTGGGCGAACTAGCACCCTCCTTCCGCTCGTATTTGGATCCGAATGGTCTTTTGTGCAACCGGAAGGGACAGGTTTTGGGTGGACTAGCACCCTCTTTTCGCTCCTGTTTGAATCCGATTTCTGATATTGCGAAGTCTGGTTTTTTCCACCGGAGTGACCATTCTCCCGCCAAGATCGATTATGAGCGGCCTGGCGCTGTTCCCTTGTCACTTGTTTCATACGAAGGAGACTGGCAGCAAGTTAGTCGAGCTTTCGACGAGGAGACCAGGTGTGTCTTACTTTTGTAGCCAATAGAAGAATCGATTGATACATGAACATTGACACTGCTTTATAGACATTGTGTACTCTCTTTGATGCTTTGAGGGTATCCACCGGATGTCTTTGAGCCTTTGTCTGAATCTGTAGAAGCTGTCTGGTGGTGACTGTTTTGTAACTCTTATATCTTTGCGGCAGGTTTTTGAGGGACAAAGTTCCGTAGGACAGGATCGCGTTTCCACGTCTTCCGTGGTGATCTAGGAAGAAATGTCAGCTCGAATGATTTCCCCAAATTGGGATATGGGTAGATAGCAACAACCACTCGCAAGACAGAGAGGGATTGAATTATTGGTCGATCTGGCCTTCTGTTTTGATGTATCTTTGACTGCTTTCAGAGTCCGGATGCGTTGCCTTTGAGGCTGGATAAATCAGTGAGGCTGACGAGAGACTAATGGATCGTAAAAGGGGCTGACAGATTACATATATACATGCTGGCTGGGGAGGCTTTGAACCCTAAAGAAGCTTTCAGAGGTTACGCAGGCTTGTAAGCTGCGACCTGTAACACAGTTCTGATGTTGGGCCATCTCCAGTTCATGTTTGATGGCGTGAGAATCTGCCTTAAACATTCTTACTTTCTGGAAGACCATTGGAGATAACGATTTGTCCGTAGGTTGAGCGAATTTTGCATGAGCGCTAGAACAAAGGAAATGACTGGTTGAGAATTGGTTACACGTTTGCGTTCAAGTGTCCGAACCGTGAGTCAGGTCTCTGCGACCCGAAAGATCATCGTTGGGTGTAGATCATTGGTGGAATATGTGTAACATCGGAACATTAAGCTGGAGGCGGAGTAGATCAAATGAATATGGTTGTCCTAATTTGCCTTAAACCTTGAAACCAATCAGGTTTAGGTTATTTGTAAAGAATAAAAGCTGTGGACCAATGCTATCACAGTGCGCCAAACTGTGCTGCAAGATACGTGCGTACGCTGTTGATAGTCTCAGCAAACGGAGGCTAATATTCAGCAAGTACTGAGAGATGCTCTTGTTAGAAGCGTAATTTCACATTCTATACGTGTCCTGCGCTAATAGTATACCAGCGTCGTATTTGGACGGAGGTTGCCCCACCTGGCGTGCTTCCAGGGTGGGGGTTCGACCTTCACTTCTATTGTCGGGTGGCTTCCGGTGAGAAGGGTGCGAATCAAGAGTGTGTCACGAGATCGTGTGTTAATGCTTATTTCATAACAAGTCATCATACGTTTTAGTCACGAGCACCTCTTTGCGTTACCCTTGTTCTGTAACTTGCCCACTTCACTAACAAAACTCAACACCAAGTCAGGACAACACTCTCGCGGTTCCTCACAAAGAGAAGAAGACACAACTTCCTTGGCGAAGTCTTACACCATCTTGTGCAATCTAAGATCCTCAACCCGCCAGCTTCTCAAAGACCACACCCACGGCTGCAGACTCGGCGGAACTCGACTCATCGAACAGCACAAGTATGGACAAAATCTCTGTCGAGCTTTTCGAGGGCATCTGCAATGTTGTTGATGACCGGGCTGCTCTCAAAGCACTGAGGCTTGTCAACAAGCAGTTTGCCGCAATCGCGGAACGTTGCCTGTTCAAGACTCTGATCGTTTTTCAACACACGAGCAGTTGGCGCAAGGTCGAATCGATCGCTCATTGTCCACGACTGGCCTCTTTGGTCAAGAAATTAGAAGTTGTGCCCCTGATTGTCGGTCACAACCCCGGAAGTTACTACCACTGGAAGCAGAGAAGCCAAGGTCGTCGTGTGGAAGACTATCTCAGACTAGGCGATCGAGGCGCTGCAGTGGCAACACTTGTAGAACCGCTTAATCATGAGCTTGCCATGGTGCTGGGCCTCCAACGACGATTTCGGGAATGGTTTTGGAGGCCGGAAGCTATAGAGAGGTCTGTAGTATCTTTTAAGAGACACGTATTGCCGGAATTGCTACCCTTGCAGGCTCTTAGCGAGGTAGAAATGGCTTGGCCTCCGGACCGATCAATCCCAGGACCACACTCTAGCGGATGGGAAAGAGAAGGCAACTTTCGTCTTGGAATTATCGATCTCTTTGGACCGTTAAACAAACGTTGCAACGCTCATCTCAGCTTTGCTCTGCTGGTCCTACACGATAGCGGGTTGAAAATTACAACGCTTGAGCTACATCAATACAGGGAAGTCTTGCTGAACCAGGTGTATCCGGTACCGACCATGATTTACTTGAAACATTTAAAGCTCACCTTCCGCCATCCGTTCGACGTAGAGCAGAACCAGGCTTGGGTTGTGTCTGCCGGAGGAGGAAAAAAAATCGGATGGACCCTCGCGCCCTATTTGGCAAACGCCGAGAACCTAGAGACTTTGATCCTCACGCAGGATCGCTTCACTGACAGGCGTGAAGATAGATGCGTTTATTCTTTTGACATCGTTCCAATACTCTCGACAGCATCTTGGCCAAAACTTCGATCAGTCTGGGTTGATGAGGTCTTCACAAGGTCTCCTTCCTTGCTACAGTTCATTGGGACATACGGCAATAGTCTGCACTCTATACACTTGGATCTTCCAGTCAATTGTGAGGCTTTTTGGCTTCATTTAGCATCGATTCTTCGCACGCGATGCGCCAACCCCAATTGCGTCATTTCTAGCCGCGAAAACACTCTCTAACACAGCAAGTCAGCTTATGTCAAAGGGTCAGATCTCTTTTACAAGAAGTCGGATCGTGTCAAGGAGTCAGATCTACCAAATAACGAGTATGGCTGGGCTGGGTCCACACAACATTGGGCTGGCTAAGAGGCTGGCTAGTGATGACGATGGGATCACGGAGCAGACCGGACGCGAGATCAAATTCTGCTCGTGTAGGTCAGCAGAACTTCAGATACACTCAAGACTGTGGGGAGAGGTCTCTATCGGACAGCCGTTCTGGGGAGAAGACGTGTAGACTACCTCTTCATCTCGCAATCAAAGCGTTGTCAGAGAATGGAACATGAGTCATGCATACAGAAAGCGTCTGACAAAAGACATATGCTGCTCCAGGTGACCTTGATATGTGTTGAAGAACAAGCTTAAGAGCTCCTCTATATGCACGACTTGTACCCCATTATCCAATGGTTCTGAAATTCGTTCTTGTGAAAGTCCCAACGTGCATTGAATACTGATCATAATGCTCTAAGCATCCTAACATTTCTAGTGCCTCAAGCAGGCCTCCAAACTTACTGTGGCTCAGGCATCTTCTTGCGCATTGTCTGCACAACTTCTAGCCGAAGTGCCTGGCCGAAAACCTCAATTGTTCCAGGAGCTCCTGCTCGTCAATCTCGCCAGGATCTGTGATTCCCAGGAACGCCTTCTCGCTAGCCTCACAAATGGTTCCATTCGTAGGCAGCATACCTGTCTGGAAATAGTTCCGTATGTGCCTGGCCATACACAGTGAGGGTGCAGTCAGAACAGTATGGCCTTCGCCGTCAATTGCAGAAACCGCAGACCCAGGAAAGCGGGCCGCAAGCGCATAAGCACTATGACAGACTGTCATTATACCAACTCTATCGTCTACACAGGATACTCACTTTCGGATTGGAGTCACAGGGTCTCTTGCGGTGCCAACGATCATCATCGGATGGGCTGTTTCGCCAACAAATGGCCCAGAGAAGCGCCACTTTGGCCTCGAATTCCATCGTACACAGTTCAACCGGACATGAGCAAAAGAAGGGCCTAGGAGCCGATTTTGATCCGTAAGGTTTGCGACATATGCTGTAAACGCTGAGCGATCCAAGTCGTACGTAGTGTTGCGATCACTGCAGTGTATCGCCGTTTGTGTATCCTCAATCGGCTTATTGGGAGGAATAGAACAATATGGAGTATAAGGAGCTGCTTCACCACATCGGTCTGAAGGCACAGAGATCTGCAGTTCTTGCTGCTTTGACAAGGCAAAAGCGGTACCATTCCGGCTCTCGATATCAACGAGGAGCGCAGCGAGCGTTGGCCAGTACTTAAGAGGAGCGTACACTGCTTGACGTATGGTCCATAAAAGATCGGAATAAGTTATGAGATCTGGTGCAATTGATCCACCACCAACAACACCGATAGGGTTGCCTTGCAAGGATGTGACTATACGTTGAAATCTTTGCTTGATCCCGCTTTGACCACCAGCTGTGTAGAGTACACAGAGCTCTGGACCGGCCTTGTCGCAGTTCTCCCAAAAACTTTCAATAACGGCATCGGTGTCTTGGAAATTATGCAGCCATTCGCCCCGGTAATAGTCTGGAGCATCGGCAACTCCATCAATGACTGCCCGTGCGACTTGGTGGGGCTGCATGGCTGCAAAGGTGGCACCGACAACAGTGCCATAGGACAGACCCCAGTATAGAAGCTGCTCTTCTCCCTTCCGCCATTTAGTCCTGGTAGTGACATCGGCAGGCCTTTGCCCCTGTATATGTGTCGAATGCTCCTCTGATCGGGCCAGTGTCCGCTCAGCTTCTTCCTGACGCCACTTCCCATGCTGTTCGATTATTTCAACAATGTCTCTAATAAATGGTGCTGTATTCATGTGAAAGGCTATCTTGGCCTCAGGCTTATCGCTGCTGCTTGCCATCTTCGAGCATCCTTCGCCCAAAGCATTTGCTCTGGCCCACAAATTCTCCAAAGAATTTTCGGATGTCCCTATGATCCCCTCTGTACGAGATTGCAAATTCCAGACATCTCTTGATAGCATATCTGGGAAGCATGATATCCGAGGTGTTGTGTTATTGATCCCACGAGGATCCATCCCGAGGACATCATAGTACCTCGGTAGATCGGATGGATCATAATGGGGAATCGAAGGGTCAATCTTGGAGTCTACAATCATCTGTACAGTCTTTCCATGATTCAGAACGAAATCGACTCCAGAGGATCCTGGCCCGCCAGTCTGAAGCCAGAGCAGCCCACCGTATCGCGGATCAGTAACGGACACCTTCGCCGGCAGTTTAGCGATTGCCAGGCTAACACGATGTCCATGGGGATCTGTGCTGTTCCAGTCCATAGGCACGTCGAGCCTTGTGCAATTGAATCCGTCAAAGCAAGGCGTGTACACAAGTTCTCTGCTTGGCTTGATCTTGTAAGGCATTAGCTATGAAGTATCTGGTTGCTGTCTGTCAGGGAAATTGCAAATAATCTCTGTTTTTCCACAAGAAATGAAGAATGTGCATACCATGCTCCATGGCTCAGTCAAGAAAGCATCGGGTGCGGAGATATTGGTTCTCTTCGCATCCTTGGAAGTCGTCATGTGGGCTAGGATTCCACAGCTATTCCATCCGCCCCAGGAAGTGCAGCCCATCCAGTTGGCCAGAGCGACCATAGCAGTACATAACATGACAGCTCGTAGCCCGAAATTGGCCAGGGCATTTCGAAGGTTTTTAGCGCTATCCTCACCACCATTCAGTTGTTTGTATGTTCCAGATTGACTTTTCATTGTGTCCCGTGTTCAAAAGGCTGCTCGCTAAACGATGGATATGCGTGTGATTCTCCGGCAACAGAGATTGTACACTGGCTCATCAAAATGGCTCACGGTACTCTCAACTCTATGCGAGCATGATCGGTTCCAGGCAACGATATCAAAAATTGGTCGGCAGTTTTGTTAAGTTAACTCACTTTCCCTAGCACAGCCTTTTACAGTGCTCATTTCATGCCAAATCCCACAAGCTCTAGATCTTCGAACAAGCATGACGAAATGTGATGACGTAGCCGAATGCTCGCCTGTCTGGCACCCCATATATATGGCAATACTCAAGAGTGGATTGAATTATGAGGATATTATCCCAAAGAATCTTGCGTTCATGTATGGAAGACCCTAATCGTATGCACTTTCATAAGTTAAGAAGAGCCTTGTGTTGTGGATCTGCTGGGGAGTCCGTTCGAACCTTCCTGTCACGCGCAAGCTTATTCCGATCGAGTTTTGGGGTGGGCTGACGCCTAGAGATACCCCGGAAACAAAGTTTCTTGACCCTAAATCGGCAATCCCTGGGGGTTAACTTTCATCCCTCAGGGGACAGTGCTCAGGGCGTTTTTTAGGGTGCTCCATGCTTGCTCAGGGTTTCGTCCCTTCCCGCCATACAATTAACAGTTAGAGGGATTATGCAACTTTTCTATCAGCGACTATTTAATTCCGTGAAGAGAAGGTCCATGTTGACGCCCAAAATCATAGGGTACTTGTTGCTACATGTTCTTCTTAGGGTTCAAGCCATCTGTTCATTTCAACATACTTCAAAGGGTTGGTGTACTACTTCTAAGGCTCTTGATCTAGCACTGTAGACTTTCCGGCCCACAATCTTAGGGGCACCATGGCGCTTTCCAAGCCCCTAGTATTTCAATCATCTGGGCTGAACTTTCCACACGAGCCTCCCTTCCAACGATATATCATGCCTTCCATTCTTCCTACCGCTTTCACTGTATATATTATAATTGCATCTATTGATTCAACCGGCTATGATCCGACCTGCTCCATCATCTAGAAGTGCGGATTACATGATCGAAATCACGACTGACAGACGTTTATACCAACAGCTTAACTGGGAATGCTAATGACCTCCTTTCGCCGCTCCACGCGGTCCAGACTTCTACGAGCTCTACTCCTCATCTTTGCCGTCTTCTTCACCATCGATCTCTTGTCCCTAATATCCACTCGCGACCACAACAACCTAGCCGATAAGAAACCCCCCAACGTACAGGGGCAGAGGATATTTATCGCCAGCATCCACTGGAACAACGAGCAGATTCTCAGGAGTAGATGGAACAGTGCAGTTCTAGAGTTGGTTGAATACTTTGGCCCTGATCAAATATACGTGTCAATACATGAGAGTGGGAGCTGGGATAACTCCAAAGATGCATTGCGCGAGCTGGACCGAGATTTAGAGAGCTTGAGGGTGAGGCGGACCATTACACTCGAGGAGACAACGCATAAGGATGAGATCCAGAAGCCCTTTACAGCTGGCTGGATCGATACTCCTAGGGGCAGGAAGGAGCTGAGACGGATACCATACCTCTCTAAGCTACGCAACAAGGTCCTGAAACCACTCAATGAGCTTGCATTGGAGGACGTAAGATTTGACAAGGTCCTTTTCCTGAATGATGTTGCCTTTCAGGTGTGTAATCTTCTTAGGCTGCTCAGTCTGGGCACTAATGTTACTCGCTCTAGACTGAAGACGTTACGGAATTACTCGCAACAAGAGATGGTGAATATGCGGCAGCGTGCTCATTGGACTTCTCCAAACCTCCCCATTACTACGATACTTTCGCACTGAGAGATAGCAACGGCCATGAAGCTGTAACATCTACATTTCCATACTTCAGATCAAAGGCATCTCGCAATGCCATGATATCCAATCAACCGGTGCCTGTGCGAAGCTGTTGGAACGGCATCGTTGCTTTCGATGCTATACCTTTCTATGAGCCAGACCCACTACAATTCCGTGGCATATCAGATTCTCTTGCTGAACAACACGTCGAAGGGTCGGAATGTTGTCTCATCCACGCTGATAATCCTCTCACTCCGACACAAGGAGTTTGGCTCAACCCTAATGTGCGCGTGGGATATACTCCTGAAGCTTACACGGCAGTGAAATCCCGTCAAACCTGGCCCTCGGTCGGCCAGAGAATACTAGGCATCTGGGGAAATCGCATACGGCGTTGGTTGTCCACAGCAGCGCTTAAAGATGCGACCATAAAAAGCAGGTTGGCCGCATGGGCAAAGGGTGATACTGGGCTATCAGAGCCCGGGACACATTGTTTGATCAATGAGATGCAAGTGTTGATAGAGAATGGCTGGGCACATGTGTAATAAGCCTGAGTGTTATTGGGTCGATTCGGGCAATGATTGGCGGACAAGTGGTGTCACCACGGACCTTCATTTACCTTATATACACCTTTCCCCCGGGTCTGGGTTCTAATTTAGCCGTAGCAGTTCCTCAACACCAACACAACACCTCGATTTAGAGTCTCTGGGAACATCATGAACGCACCAGGAGAGGCTACCATGGCGAACGTTACCTATAATATCCTTTGGGTTTGCTCCGCGAACGGAATGAACGAAGCCACAGAAGGTCATATAAAGATTCACATGATGCCTGAATGGATGGATGGAGGCTCTCCAAAAGATATTGGTGGCACTTTTGGTTCAGAAGCTGCACGACAAGACTTTATGGTCTTCACCACGGACAGATCCGCAAAGACATCACCCATCACATCAAGCATCGGCGAAGAGTCCACACAAGATATCCCCTGCATTGCGGAATTATGGTGGGGCTCGTGGGAAGCGGCCTTCTATGGCTTTTACAATCCGCACAAGGACTCCTTCCGATCCTCAAAGGCTGGGCTGGACGACTTAAGTATGAGAAGCTTGAATGAGTGGATGGAGATGGGCCTTACGGGACATTCCGTCACTCGGGTAGGAATCAACTGCACCCAACGGGATGATAATGGTCACGAAATTCTTGTCTGTGAAATCACACGAGAGCCGTCTAGATTGGAGACTAGCGCATCTAGGCTCTTCGCGAAAAGAGTAATTGGGGATGTAAGCTTCGGATTCAGTGAGGGTGAATTCCGAGAGCTTGGCATCTCAAGGAAAACTACAATTACCGCTCCACAGCCTGATTATGGGGCACACCACGGACAAAACATTGCTAGAGGAGATGGACGAGTTGGCAGAACGGTTTCTAGCGATGGTGCAGTGTATAGAGATGTCAGCAGAGGCCGCCAGAGAGAAAGGGCAGGGGCTGGGTCAGGCTGGTGGAGGTAGCCAGTCATGCCGGTTGACCTGGCTTGCCTGGTGGCGGACGAATGAAGGACGACGCTCAAGGATGGACGTGTGCAACAAAAAGTGTCTCATCCGTCTTGGGCAAGTGACTGAATCAAGCGAAGGAAATCAGGTCGCTCCAATCATATGGTTTCTACACTAATCAAAAATCATAGATAAGAAGCTCGAGCCTATATACGCGTGACTTCTGTTATCTCCACGTGCTTCCCCTCCTGAAACGCCAAACTATTCCCATTCCCATTCCGCTTCAAGCATATCTTCTATAAATAGCACGCCACAAACACCATACATCCCCAGAAAGAAAACCTCCTCAACTCGTCTGCCCAACATCCACAGCATCCCCCACCGTCGAAACATTCCCATTCACCAACTCCACAATCGGCACACCCCTAACCCGCGAGTTGATAACCGAATCCGTAGCCCATATAAAAACACCCATTGCATTCTTATCCCCTAAATACCACCACACCAACCTCTCGTTAGCAAAAGCTTCACCTACATTCCCCATCACTTCCCCTCCCCCTTCCATCCCCCTCTCCTCTCACAAACAAACAAACACCAACCACCCCTAACCACCAAACAAAATCAAACCCCCAAAAAAGTAAACTCATCTCACTCACCAACAGCACACCACCCCCCCGCCCCCGCCTCATCCGGACACGCCTCCTCCAACCGCCTCCCCGCCGCCCATATCTTCGCATAAGTGCTCGTATCCGATGGCGTGATGCTTGTTATGGGGGATGCAGGGCTAGGGAGGGACCCCGGACCGAACCAGGATAGGAGCATGATTGTTAGGGTGCAGGTGTCTAGATTGGGGGGAGGGGGGGTTAGCTGGGTTTTCTTGCGCTATCGTGGTGTGATAGCAGAGATATGTATATCTAGGTGAGGGGGATGGGCTGATTTGGGAAGGGTGGGTTTGGTGGGAAAAAGAAGGTGGTAAACGCACTAACGACATATTTCCTCGGCGTCTTCTGCCATGGGATATCCAGATCCTGCCTACTCGCGCCCGGTTGGAGGAACTCGAACTCTTGATTCGGATGCAGCATTGTTTCTTTGAGGTAGAGTTGTTGTAAAGCGGCGTAGCAGTCTTCGACGAGCCAGTTGCGGGCGTACCATGTGGGGAAGGAGGCGCGGGGGGCGCAGCGGCCGTTCGAAGCAGAGGTGAGGTTTGGGGAGGAGGAGGGGGTGGTTAGGGGGAGGGCGGGGGAGGGGGAGAGGAGGGAGGTCGGAGGAGGGGAGGGGAGGGTGAGGGATAGAGGGGGAAAGAGGAGGGAGAAGAGGAGGATGCTGCTGCTGCTGCTGATGCGGAGGAACTCTGGTGGGAGTTGCATGGTTCCAGAGCCTGTCTGTGACTGTCATGCAAGAAGAGTTTTTCAGTTCGATTTTTCAATGGAACGTAAAGCATGTATCAGGCTCATTGGCGGGGTCAGAAGTCCGAAGGGCTCGAGCTCCCATTATATGCCATGCAAAAAAAGCTGTTGTTCTGGCTCAAGGAGGAGCTAGATGAACGGGTGGCTCTTCTTGCCGTTACCATGGCATCCCACGTTATCTCTCCGATGTGTCAATTTAGAAACAGCCTCTACTGTTGAGCCTAACACTGTAACGAGCCACTGATCTTTTATGGCGCATTGATATTTAGCGACTGGCGCCTGATTGCTAACCGTGTCTGTCTCAGCTTCAGGTGGACCATGCTTAACAGGCCGTGCACCTGAAGTGCGCACCAAACGCTGGCAAGGCCCGTGCTATGGAATTATCAATCATATTTGACCGTGATTGCGGCAAAGGTAGATCTTGATTGATTTTTGAGAAAAGCTTGAACGTGGCCTCTGCGAAGAGGGAGAATCCGCTTCTTACAAGAGGCGGTCCAGTAGTTATCAGAGGCTAACAGAGCCGAAGTAAAGGGAAGGTTGATATCGCAATGTCTTGCAGATAGTCTAGCGAAAGATACCACAGCGAACCGAGACAAGATATGCTCCGGAAAATTAGCCATGGCACACGTTCAATTGACTTGTACTAGCATTAAATTGTTACTTTGGATTGATGTAAGCGTACGCTAGGTGTGGGACATGGAATATCGACGCGACCCTGCCAATCCATTAACGCCAGAAGCTTCCCGAGAGTCCACGCGAATGCCATGTTTCCTGTCTAACCTGGCAGCAGCAGCCGGAAAGAGAGCTAGAACATTGCGTCCAATCGCAACCCGCTGATTCTCAGACAGACCATCAAAATCAAGGACCGCCTTCTTGTTCGCATCCATAGTGGATTCAGTCGAGCAGGGCACGCCACAGTCTGCGCCATAAACCAGGTGATCTGCCGGGACCATATACAATGCTGGTGCCATGCCAGTTGGAGCCGTAGCGGCCGTGTCTAGATACAGCCGAGAGAGTTGTTGCGTGATCTCGTCTTGCGTGATGTTGTTTGGGTTGGGTACCCATGGTTCGGTACCGAGAAGTTTTAGACGGCCGGAAAGCACAGGGAGCGCACCGCCACAGTGAGCCAGTATGAAACGAATCTTAGGATACCGGCGGAAGACTCCTGCATACAACATATCAACCACCGTCCGAGTAGTCTCAAAGGCCACTTCAATAAGCGGACTTGGACGACCCATGGAGGCAGGAGCGTAAGCATCTGGATGAACGAATACTACAGCATGTCGACGATTCAGCTCCGCCCAGACATCTTTAAGACTAGAATCTCCAAGGTAGACGCCATTGTAGTTGCAGGTAACTGCAAAGCCGTCAGCACGGAGATCATGTGACGCGCGCTCGATCTCGGCAAGTGCTGCTTTAGGATTATCAGTAGGCAGAGCGGCCAAGAGTCCAAATCGTGAAGGGTATTTTACTACCAGTGAGGCAGCATAATCATTAGAATCCTTCAAGGCGTCCAATTGTTTGGGAATATTGCTCAGCATTTGCATGGCAATCCCAGCGCGGTCAAGATAGGAGAGAGTAGACTCTGGCGTCCATTGGAAAGGTTCTGGAACCATGAACTTTGCCTCTCGCATGGCATGCCACCTCGCTTCTCGCTCTTTTGGAGATGTGGGAGGCGTAAAGTGGCCATGGATGTCAATCCAACCGCTTGCCATAGTAATCAAGAATAACTGTATCAGATTCGAAACATACGAAGATTGTCAGTCACAATTGGTACAGCATCTGGAACAGTGATGTTTTGTCCATTCTCATAATCAATGTATCGTGGGACATGGTTACACAGTTGGCCATTCCTGCTGGCTGTGGCTGAAGAGCGCCGGTTGTCCGAATACAGTCTTACGTCACCATTAATGTCAAATTAATAACCTCTGCTTACCAATGTAATGTATCACTTGGCCTCTTGAATGCTACATTATGAGCAGCCAAGAGTTACATGTGGGTGGCTTTTGCATAAAGGAGCAAAGAGGCTGCGCGTCTGTTTTCAACATATGTCGTTGGGAAGGAAGGTGCAATGTCAATAAAACAGGGATATTGCACGATTCTGAATCCCTCCAACATGGAAGGCTAAGGCAACGGCATTCGCAGGATTCCTCGTATGATGAAACTGGTCGTATAAAGGGGATCTTGAGAGGCAATATAATCACGGAGATGCAGGTTTCATCCTTTGAGATTCCATAGCATCTGGGGCCAACATGGGCAGCGTGAAAAAGCATCGTGCATTGGTTAGGGTCTGTATCTGGATCAAGCCTCCTTCGAGGACCTTCTTTTGATCACAGCGGCAGTACAAGGCCATGGCAGTCACCAGATGTGAAAATGTGTGCGCTGTCGCTTCAAGATGGCAGATGGGCGCTGAATGTCTGTTTCAGAGATCCCCCTACTAAGCTGAATGAAGAAATAGCTGAAGGATCTCGGGCGGTGCCGCCACCAATACGCGCCGTAATGCAGGCCAAGCATCTTCACCCCCTCCCAGCTGGCATTGCCAATTAGGCACCCTAGGCACCCCTAAGCACCCCTAAGCACCCCTAAGCTGCCGATTGGCTCCCCCACAACCAGGCCAAATCCTTAAGCAGTATGTAAGGGCGACACTACCCTTATGACTAAGGCATCTACCCCTGACCCCCTAAATTGTGTGGCCAGGTACATGCGAATAGGCACAATGTGCCAAGTACCTTGCCACCCACGAATCAGCGGCCGTGAAGACCACCTCACGGAAACCAGCAGGCGGTTACTTGCACTCTCATTCGTGGCACATAAACGTCTATTGGATTTACTATCCTCAGCTGGTCACCATTTGCCCCGCTCACACTCTTCATCCCATCCTGTCTGCACGCTTCTACTTCTACCCATCCTTCGGCGTGTTTCAGACGAATGGCCCCCCTCCTTCCAGGTTACCTTTGTGCCTGTTCACGGGGTACAGCCTCGAAGGGGATTAGGATTACTCGGCATGGCGATTCCTTTGAAGCTTTTTCGTAGAATGTATATTACGCCTCCTTCCCCTCGTTCTCTGTGCTTTCTGTGCTCGTCCTGTCCTTCCTGTCCTTCCCCAGTCCAAGCCCATCTGCCGGCAGTCATTCATTCATTCATTTTATACTTACTTCAATTCATTCATTTGTCCTCGTACCTGAATCTTCTGGCAAGATGTCTCTCTTTCTGATTGCCGTAGTCCACTCTTTACTTTTTCAATTCGCGTACTCGCAAAGCTGTGCACCCGAGACTGGTGTCAAGCTTACTTTTTACGGATATCCAGACGGTAACAGTGATACAACTTCTTTTGGGTGCAGCGGCACCTCCCCTACAGGACAGGGGAACAATGGAGGGACTGCTGGAGGTATATTTTCCATTTTTAACCTTGTTTTACGGTGTGCGATATACTAACAAATTACCAGGCAGCGGGACTTATTCAGACCCTGAAACTTTTGCAACGGCCATGGACAACACAAACTTCAAAGAGTGCGAAATCGTATATATTCCCTACCTTCAAAAATACTTCCGATACAACGACCATTGCGAGCAATGCAGTAAGGAATCACACTAAAACGCCAAGGAATCCTAAGCTAAAACTAATTCCAACAGACACGGATTACGCCAGTGGCCTGATCCATATCGACCTCTGGATTGGCTCCGACACTAACGGCGGACAACCCCAAACCACCTGCGAGGACGACTTCGGCGCCGTCCCCGATCAAACCATCATCCGCTCTCCTCCCACCAACCTCCCTGTCAACAACGGCGCCCTCTGGGACGGCAGCACCTGCTACAACTCCCCAAGTCAAGGCCGCGTCTTCCCCAATCCCAACACCAGTGGTCTTTGCTCCGGCGGCTCCTCCTCCGGCAGTGGCAACTCTCCAGCCCCTAGCCCAAGTCCGAGCCCAAGTCCGAGCCCAAACCCTCCAGCGCCAATTGCTCCAGCACCAGTCATAGCTGCCGCCGTACAGCCTCCTCCTCCTCCTCCATCTTCCTCATCATCAACTCCTGCCCCCTCTCCCACAACCGCGCCCATAATCCAAACCTACGAAGACGACAAAGTCCAGGCCCCACCCGCCCCCGCCCCCTCCCCACCCACACCCACCACCCTCCTAACAAAAGTCGCCACATCAACACCAAGCTCCTCCCCTCCCGCCACCGGCAAATTCGGCGCCCCAGGCATGACCTACTCCCAAGCCATGGCGGCCTCTTACGCCGGCTGCGCGTCCTGGAACGGCTGTCTGGGCGACCCGTGTCAGACGTATGATGATTGCGCGGGGGAGTGGATCTGTGTGGCGGGGAAGTGTACGAGTAATTTGCATGACTAGGTCTCTGTTATGCAGATGTTTTTTTTATGGAAGAGAGAGGAAGGATAGTTTATTAGGTGCTTGAAGCACGTTTTTTGTGGATGATGTTATATACTACCTATATTTCGATTCTTGGGGCTTGAGGCTTGGGGACTTGGGGGTTTTGTAGAAAGGGATGGATCTATCTTACAGGGTTAGAATATGGATATGGTATAGAAGGCCCATTGAGCCTATTCACTCGTTCACACTATTTTCCCTCTCATGCCTTCTTGATACCCTACAGCTTTCTCTTATCCTACACATCACGCCTTATTAGCCTTCTACACACCTACATGCATGCCTGCATATGTTGTCCGTCGTAAAAGCAAACGCACGGCCACAGCCTGCATACCGCCCGCTGTAGGTATGTGTCACGGTGCGTGGCGTGCGTGCTGCATGCACGTCGCCCGGCGACAGGTGTCAAACTTTACATAATGCGAGCGAGGCGCTAAGGCGAGCTCGCTTATACTTTCCTTGGTTTTAGAGCAGACCTATCTAAGGTAGCCATGGGGTGGGGTGGGGTCTAGATAGGGTATCTCAAGGACTAGGTACCGAGTTTTGGGAGGGGATGATTAGGTGCCGTAGAATGAAGCGTGGTAGAGGGTATAGGAGAGAGTATTGATCGATTATATATAGAAGAGTTTATCCTCTTACTATACACACCCTCTTACTGTACAGCCCTGTAGGGTTGGACCTAAAACTAGTGAAAAGGGCTCTGAAGATGCTGAGACGCTTTGGGGACTCTTCTTATCGCCTGGTAGGCCCAATTTGGGAGTCCTAAGAGTGTCGTTCAGGGTCTATTTAGGTCCAGGCTTATAGGGTTGTACAGTAAGAGGGTTTATACAGTAATGGGGGTGAATTCTTCTACCGTCTCTAGCAGCATATGAGAGGGTAGGGAGATAGGTAGGTGTTCGTCCTTTTGGACTGCGAGGTTTTGCATCTCAACCGCGCTTATGCTGGCTGCGTTACATGTCGGCGCTATTATATCGTTGTAGGGTGTGTATTTAGTCAGGGAGGAAGCGGAAGTGGGTGTTTGAGTTCGGTGTTGCTGCTCCTTTGTTCAATATACCTCAAAGTAAACCGTCGCGTCTGTGCAAGTCTGAGCTTGGTGTTAAAGCGCGTTGCTGGTGGACTTGTGACTGATGGTTTTCTTTCCTCTGCAAGCTGTCTACGTTCGGGTTCTCTAAAAGACTTCCTCGCCAGCATGTGGGAAGGAGCCTTGTGGGCTTCCTGGACATAGAGGATGATGGGTAGGCATAATGTGCTGCTTTTATTGTCGATAGTCCCAGAGGGCATCGAGAAAGGATATATGAGAATGTTATATTTGACAGCCAAAGTTTGGCATAGAATTGGGGGTGTTTAACATACAAGACTGTTCATTTAAGATGACGAGATTGACGAGATTGACGAGATTGAGTCGTCAATCTCGTATAGCCTAAGTTCATGAAGAGGCGACTCGTTATATGTCTGCGTCACGGGAAAGTTGAAACCTATGAAAGTTACTCGACCAGAAAAATGTCCTAAGACATAGATATTATTATAGGAAGCCTGACAACTTGCCCTATAATCTGGTGGACGCCAGAGAAGACGCTGTTTACCTCGAAATATCCAGTCATGGTCGATATATACGTGGCAACTTAGATCTTGATTAGGAATAGGCTTGTTATATCCGGAGAGCGGTAGATATCCCCTGTTAGTCTTAATATATCCACCATCCTCCGAAAACGATAGAATTCTAACGATGCTGTTCACCAGGTGTGTCTCTTTCAATTCGACGGTGCTGGTCGCAGGTCCAATAGTCCAAACGGATACCATACTATCGGTCCCGTAAGGAGTTGATGATGCGACCGCGAGCATCCTGCAGTTAGGTGAGAGGGCAACAGCGTGAACGTCTTCGTAGACATAGGTGTAGTCCTCTGGAAGCTCCGGTCTAAACACCCAAGTAGCAGTCATAGGATCAATGGTCCAGAGCCGTATTGTCGCAATGCGCGAAGCTGATGCGAGGATCTTGCCGTCGAGTGGTGAGAAGGCAATGTGGGTAATTGGACTATTATGGCCGGTAAGCTCTTGTATACACTCGCCAGTAGTAGCTATAGGATTAACAGTCCAGATCCGTATGGTTTTATCGTCTGAGGCTGATGCAAGTATCCTACCGTCGTGCGGTGAGAAGACGACAGCTCGAACTGGACCAGAGTGGCCTGTAAGCGTATCTTTAGACACGCCGGTAGCAAGTATAGGATCGATAGCCCAGAGCTGTATTGTCTTATCGTCTGAAGCCGATGCGAGCACCTTACCGTCAGGCGAGAAGGCAAAAGCACGGACCAAATCGTTATGGCCGGTATGCTTTTGTTCAGACTTGGTAGCAGTAGTCGTCGCAGGATCGATAGCCCAAAGCCGTACTATATTATCACCTGACAGTGATGCGAGGATCTTGCCGTCGAGCGGTGAGAAGACAATCTCATTAACATAAGTATGATGGCCAGTAAGCTTTCGTATACACTTGCCAGTGGCAGTCACAGGATCAATAGCCCAGAGGCGTATTGTCTTATCATCCGAAGCCGATGCAAGTATCTTGCTGTCAGATGGCGAGAAGGCAACAGCGGTGACTCTTTTGTCATGGCCGATAAGCGTCTCAAGCATCTCTTCGGGCACGCCAGTGAGAGTCACAGGATCAATAGGCCAAAGCCGTATTGTATTATCATCCGAAGCTAATGCAAGTATCTTACCGTCAGGCGGTAAGGCGACGGCTCTGAAGCTTACCTCACCGTATTCAAGACTATTTTCGAACACGATAGCAGCAGCCGCAAGATCGATGGCCCAGAGCAGCATTCTATCAAGCCCAACCAATGCAAGGATCTTGCCGTTGGGCGAGAAGGCCATGGCCTCGGCTTCCATTTTACGCTGCCGTTTTAATTCCCAAGTAGCAGTCATAGGATTGATCGCCCAGAGCTGTACCTCTGTAGATGAACCTGATGCGAGCATCTCTCCGCCAGGCGAAAAGGTGATATCTCCAACTAAGGACTTATGGCCTGTGAGCTCTTGTTTCAATACCAAAGTAGCAGCTATAGGATCGACAGTCCAGAGCCGTACCACCTTATCACGTGAAGTCGATGCGAGTATCATACCATCAGATGGTGAAAAGGTAATAGCAGCAAAGTCGTTGCTATGGCCTATAAGCTTCTGTTTAGGAGTGCCCTTAGCAGTTATAGGATCAATAGTCCAGAGCCGTAATTCATTATCGAACGAAACTGATGCGAGTGTCTTGCCGTCAGGCGAGAAGGCAATAGCCATGACCGAATGATCATGGCCTGTAAGAGCCTGTCGGTCGAGATCCCAGCACCTCTCAATACCTGCTACACTCTTAATACATGGCAATCGTTGCTCTTCCCAAAATAGCCTCTTTATTTCGCTTTCTGTCGGACAAAACACAAGTGCCGCACCATAAATCTGCAGGGGGGCCTCTTCTATGATTGAGTAATATGTAACTACTAGTGCTTCAGCATCCTGTAAGAAGCGGGTAAACTCAGAGTTCGTTTCGGAGGACAACTATCACGGCTTAGTATTGTGGAAGTATAAGGTGCCACAAACATACCTGGGTAATATTCAGGAGCTTGTTGACGAATATAATCCCGTCTGAAAGCCTATGTAGGAGACTCAAACTCTCAACCCAGTGGAGGAAATGCTGTTTCAAAAATTTGAGCCCAAGGTCATAGAGCTCGGTGCAACTTTTGGGGTTCTCCTTGATCGCATCACACAGATGGTCGAGCCAGAAAATGCAAGAATACTGTATAGAAGCCAGCGGATCGAGATCAGGTGGTGTTATATCTTTTGACATGATCCCCCAGTCTGCGAGGTCATAGATGTCTCTCCGTAGGACCAACTCTTCGCTGGAGCTTCTCTTTAGTGTCGACATCGAATTAATTGAGCGTATAATGATGTCCGCATGCGCTTTGAAAGCCCCACCGCGAAGTGTATTTTGGTATTCCTCCAGGTAGTCCTTGGCCGACTTGTGGATCAGCGTGACAGTTTCCTCCTTAGTAATTAGAAATGAGCCGCATTTCCTAACAATTGTCCCCGGGGCCATGTTGGGCGGCAAACCAGCGAGAACGCCGAGTTCAAGGAGAGAGAGGGAACGACGTGCAAAGGCAGTGGCAGCCAAGACTTGCTTGCAATGATGCGGATCATCCTCCAACTCTCGTTCGTTAATTCTGGTCATCAAATGATCGTAGAGTTCTGACAAGCCAGAAGGGACGTCCTTGATCCTACGCAGAGCGTAAGATCCATGTACTTTTTGGAGAGTTGAATTTGTTTCGTCGAGTAATTTGAATACGAGAGCAACCCAAAGGAAAATTTTCTCCTCCCGTTGAAGGATCTCATTCGAAAGCGCTGTCAAAATATCAGCGCTGTAGCCCTCTCTGCCCTCTAGGGCTTCGAGTTTGTATTTGATGTATGCGCCGACAGGACCTTCCTGACTCTGATCATTCAGCTCGAGTGGTGTCCCTGCAACGTGCGGAGACTTGGTGTTCCGCTCCTTGAGCAAGGCGAGCACATCGAGTTCCGGCCGGCTAGAAACAAGCCATCTTACTTTATCGGAAAGCTTAAGGGAATCTGAAATGAGTGAAAGAAGTCTCGCCTTCTCCTCACCCTCGTCACACTCGTCAAGGGCATCGATAACGAAGTATACGGGTGATAACCGAGGGTCTTCCAACATGCTCTTGAATGCACCAGCCAGAGCACGGAATGAATTCTCGCCGCTGAAAAGAGAGGCACCTGAAGTTTCATACTTCGACAGTAAATGCTCAACGAGATTAGGTTGCTGAAGAAGTAGCATCCAAATCAGAGATTGCAAGGTGGCAGTTGCGCTGTTTAGAGGCTTATCCGTTCTGCCCTGGCTTTGACAGAAAAAATATGAGAGTGTTGACGCCAACTTCGCGGGCTGATCAGAGAGTCTGCGAATGATACCACTCAAAAGCATGGTCTTTCCCGTACCCGCAACTCCCTTGACCCATAATACTCGACATGGGGGGAGGTCGGATTCTCCTAGGTTGGTGAATGCGGCATATCTCTCGTCCTCAAAGATCCACTCGTACGCCCCCTCGTATAAGTCTTCCTTTTTTTCTAAGATTCTTTGCATGTCATCTTGCGGATCAATATAGTAGAGGTCCCGGAGACATTGTTTTTTCTTCTCGTCCCCTTGCATCTCCTTCTGCTGGGTGATGACGTCCCTTATAGTCACGCCGATATTCCCAAGTTGTGTTTCCATTTTCCAAGTATGCTTGATGAGGGTCCCCCAGAGGTCATTCACCTGCAATAAGTTATACTGCTCCCAGTCTTCCCTCAGGGTATTTTCGGCAGTTGTGACATTCGTTCGGGCACCATCCCAGCCTTTCAAATCTACCAGGTTAAGAAAGAATTCTTTGTATTGGTTCCGGTAGTAGGAGCAGATACTCTTCATCTGATACAGGAGAATAGCCTTGTAGAGTTCGACAACCCTCTCTTCCAACCGCTTCCGGACGGATTGGGGGGACTGGGTCTCATTTGCGATAGTCTGCTTTTTCATGTTGCTGTCCTCATTCACGTTGTCAACCTTTTTCGCGATGTCGTCCTCGGTTACAATTGTTAGGAGCCTATCAGTCAGTACACAATACCAGTCCATTCTGGACATGACGTAAGTGATGCCTTCAAGGTTGGATGCCCTCACTCTCGCAGGACTCGCGAGCATCTGAGGCATATAGCGGTCAATACGGAAACAATGCGCGAATATAATTGATGCTTACTAGTAGCCCAACACAAACACCGGCCCATGGAAGCGCAGCAGGCGCGGCCTGGGGTATAGTCATCGCAAAGTCGACCACTGGCTTAACCTTAAGAACTGTTTCGGCAAAATCACCGACTGCTTGCGTAACCTTCGTCGCCTTCTCGACTTTCTTCTTGCCCTCTTCTACCAGCTGGTCCATGTACATCTTTCGATGCGTCCGATCCTTAAGTTTAGTTGGGATATCGATAGCTTTAGCAGCGGAGGTATCGTTGGCTTCCCTGAGCTTGAGAACCTTTGCCAAAGTTTTCATATAAGCCTTGACGAGTTCGTCCTGGTCTTCCTCAAGGCTATCATAAGCGTCATCCCAGAGTTTCTCGGAAAAAGCTTGATCTGGAGCTGGAGGCAGATTCTGCGTCGACAGAACATGGCCGGACGGAACTTTCGGAGTCTCTTGCACAGTGGACCCCGTAGCTGGCTGGTGAGGCTCTTTCACCTTCGCGCCCGCGTTTGCTGAGGTATGAATAGACGTGTTCGAAGGAGAAGCATGTGGTTCCGAACTATCTTTCACAATTTTCGGCTTGGGAGACTGATGCTCGATAGCTGTAGTTTGTTAGCAGAGTCTGCTAGCTGTGATGGTGGACGCCTCTTCGCCACCTGGGCAGTCTCTGCATACTTGTCGGCGCCCTCGCAGGGCCAGACGGCGCGTTACCGTCCCGCTTCCTCCGGAACGGGTTCCTACAAGTGAAATGCATTGGATAGAAGAACGGAAGTGATAGAAGAATTCGCGGAGGGATTGACCAAGTGGGGCTTTGGTAGAAGGAATCTTATAGGATAAGAAATGGAATAAAGGCTAATTAAGCCCGTTTACTTATTCATCAATATTTCGTTTTCCTGCTTTAATATCAACTTCTTATGTTGTACACGTTAGTTTTCGACAAGAGTTATTAGCTTATATATCTGCACTTATTATCATCCTATGCGATGCAGACGCCCACACCCTGCTTAGCCTACCGCCTGCTGTACGTACGTGTCACGGTGCTATAATACAAGTCGCCCGTGTCTGGTTGACAACTGTCCAACGTTAATTCTAGGCGCCAAGCCTCGCTTATGCCTTCCCCAGAGCCTCTATGGAACTCTGCGCTATGGAGTCCAGTATTTATCCAACGACTACACTACCTTACAACCGCGTGCCTATCCCTCTACGTTGATACCGCCTAACAGCCTCCTCCCAAATAAAGGGAGTACCGTTATCTTCAGTCCTACATGCGTGTAACATCAAACCACTCCTCTACTTTAGGCTGTTGACGCACTACCATAACCCACTGCCTCCCAAACCTCTTCTCGCATCAATCATACTCTCGATCGTCACCCTCATCCCCCACCCCCTTCGCTCTTTACGACCGCGCGACCCTGATATCGATGACCGATGACCGTGCGCACGCACCTCCCCTGTAAAGCTTGCAATGAGAAAAAGGCACCGAGTATGCGTCCCGCTGATGTAATATCTGGGGTCTGAAAAAATGGGGTTATGTATACGTTGATGGGCCCTGGACTGGGTTGGGTGAAATTATGGCTGTATAGGGATGGCTGTGTATGGATACTGAGAGAGGAGAGGGGGGGAAGAGGGGGTTATAAGGCAGGTAGGTGCAGGAAGGCACATGGAGGTGGGGCTGTGAGTAGTCTGTGGGGATGTGCAGAAAGAATTTAGGGCGATTGTGGACGAGGGATTATACTGGTATCTAGGAGGAACTTTGCTTGCAAGGGTAATAGAGGTTGTTGATCATTGCTAAAAATCAAGGTTCACCGGCACTACCGGACTGAGTCTGTTCCTTGCCGGCAATATTACTCGCATTGAGGCTGCGAAATTAATCCATCTATTTTGCGTAGCTAACAAGACACAGATTCACCTATCGGCTCTGGGAAGTGATGACCGGAGCAAGCACAGGAGATCAATTACATTTAGAATATATGTGTGCTCGCAGTTCTAACAAGTCCATGAGTCGCTGCGAGTGTTTTCTCTCGTTCCACGCTGGGCTTTAGAAAGGGACGCGTCGCGCTCACTCAACAGAGCTGGGACGAAGGATCATTCGGGCATCCATAGAAAGCTTCGTGGGAATGGCATTAGAAACGGCGTACTCATAACGGGCAGCAACATGGGCGTAACTGCGTCATCAGCAGGTACTCCAGCTGATGGGCGATGGACCATGCACCTTGATCAAGTTGTTTGATCAAGTCGCATAGAGAACCTGGAATCACGCACGCATCTCGATTAGTACTCGTAGAAGACTTCGACCTTTATTCTCACCCGATTACCCACGGAGGATGCGAGCGAGTCATGCCACAGATTCGTCAAATCTCGCCTATCCATGTAAGAGATGAGCTGAAGATCGCCTATCTTACAAATCAAGAGCCGTCTCAAAAGCTTGCGCCATTGAGCCTAGAAGGGGTTACTCCCCAACGGCAGAGCCCCCTAGAGACACCCTAGGGGTTGGTCACCTACACCGTAGGTGGTAGGATAGGTCCCCGAAGCCAAGTTGTTTTAGCGTCAAACTTATCTTCTCGGGGACCAGCTTTAGGGGCCTTTGGGCGTCAGCCATGTACGGCAACACGGCCGGGAATTGTATACGGTTGGGGGCTAAACTCTTCTGTGCATAGCACGTTCTACTCCCATGTGGCCCCTGTGGCTAGCAAAAAACTTCACAGGTTTAGTGCATCCTTCACTGATATTATACGTTGGTGGCTCAACGAAATAGCTACGACCTACTTAAAGGGCCCCTCATACTAACTGAACATCATTGCCTAGTTATCGTAACTTGACGCTACCGATCCGGGATCTTCATAGTCGCTATTAGGATACGCAGGCAAGCTAGGACATGGAGACCCTCGTGTGCAAAGCCTGCTGGACAGAGATTTTCAACACGGAAGCGATCCAGAAATTCTGGGCGCAAGAAAGCTACGATTTCTGCTACAACACCACATGGGCACGGGTTGTTCTGTCGGGTCAGAATGGATGCAACTGGTGCGGCTTCTTAACGGCTGTACTGCCGTTCCCAAATACGCCTCAATGGCCAAGCATCTGGACCCCAGCAACAGACCTGTTGGTCATCCTGGATAAAGTCGACTTGGAAAATACTAGCCCGCGAGGGTTGAACCAATGCCAGCTCGACTTTTCTTCCGAAGGATCTTCGCGCGACTGGCATGTGGAATTAGACCTGTTCGTAGATGACTCTGCCGACTCTGCGGGGATCGTCACCGCTCGGCCATTACAGTCAAGGATCAATTCAGCCGAAGCATATTCGCAGATCTTACAGTGGTTGGACCAATGCAGGAACCATATGGGTTGCAGCGAGGGGCCATCATACGCGCATTTACCGTCGAGGGTTATTGAAGTCGCACCGGCAGACTCCCCAGGCGTTCCTCGTCTTCGGTCCACTACGGGAGGGAAGGGCTCGTATCTGGCTCTCTCATACTGTTGGGGCTCCAAACAGGCCTATGTCCTAACAACGGAGAATCTGGCATCATTGCTGCGAGAGCTTGAAGTGAACATGCTACCACAGACAATATTGGATGCAATTGAAGTCAGCAAGAATCTGGGTTTCGAGTACCTCTGGGTGGACGCGCTATGTATCTTGCAAGATTCTACCAAAGCAGCCGCACGCCAGGACATGGACCAAGAGCTTGCCATGATGGGTCAAATCTACGCGAATGCCACTATGACCATTTACGCAGCGTGTACCCCGTCCGCCACAGGTGGCTTCCTCCATGATAGGCCTAGACCAGGACAGAGACAATTCGATATTCCGTGCCGACTCAGTCAGGAGCAGTTCGTTGCCGTCCATATCCAAGAGCACATTATGTATGATGACAAGATAGAGCCCATAAACACACGAGCCTGGACTTTCCAAGAAGGACTTCTTTCTGCACGCTTATTGATCTACGCATCTCACACCCTACAGTGGCAATGTCGCACACTAACATGTAACCTGGGCGGATCCTACCATGCTCCAAGCCCAAGTGCTGTTCCCCGTCTATCGTCCCCACAAATTTTGCTTCTCGAGGGCCTAGAACAAAACCCTAGACGTGGTCAACTCTGGCCAGATATTCCCCATCCCATCCTACAGCACTGGCTACGAGTGCTGATAAACTATTCAGTACGCAAGTCCTCTCTGCCCAGCGACAAATTACCCGCCCTTTCCGCGCTCGCAGCCTCCTACGGCGCCGTCTTTGGACCAGAATACTTCGCCGGCATCTGGGCCAGATCCGCGGTGCAGCAATTGTGCTGGCGAAGCCCAGACAGCCGCATCACATTCACCCGGCCCACGGGTTATCGAGCTCCCTCGTGGTCATGGGCCGCACTCGACGGGCCTGTCTACTTCCCTTCATTCATCCAGATTAATAACGCCAGCATCTGTGTGCCGTATCATCGCTTTGAAATCATCGAGTGGCAAACACGACTTAAGGCCCCCAATCTTTCCTACGGGGAAGTGACGGCTGGAAAATTGATTGTTACGACGGTCATAAGAGATGCCACCTTGGATCCGGCAAACTCGCCCACGATACGCTTCGATACAGCTCGAAATCTAGATCTGCACGACTTGGAAACGGCTCCATCGTCGGCCACTCCAAGGATGATGCAGACTGCGGAAGGCAATTCCGACACCGTGGAAGACAATTTCACTAGACCCGTCCGCTGTCTCGCCATGTACTGTAGCAATAGGCCTGAGCCCCGGCCAGTCTGCGGCCTGGTGCTTGTAGAGTTGACTGGACAAAAAGGCGTATATCGACGTATCGGCTGGTTCAGTGCTGATGTTTCAGTGTTCAAGGATTACCCGCTCGATACTGTTAGTATTGTATGAATCGATATACGAGAAGGTTGTGGGAGCTTAGGGAATTTGGGTTAGATCCAGGGTTATGTCACGTCTCGGCCAAGACTTGGTGGAACCTTTCCAAGCATATCTTGGAACCCCTAGATCACCCTCGGTTCCTATCATGTCTTTACCTGCTTCTGGTGTCACAAAGACGGAGGGCGCAGGTAATAAGATCTACAGTTCCAGCCCAGTATGTAATGTGTTTACATATCGTCATTGGAGTCCTAGTTCTCTGGGAGCATGTTCCATAGGACCTTGACAAGAGACTGAGCGCCTAATCTGTCAGATCCTCGCTACGCTCCATCATTGCCTCGATGGTATGACCTCTGCCGTGGACTCTTGATTCCGAGCTTTGAGAATCTGAGACATATCACTATCCAAATGCAAATATCAGCCTCGAATGACTTTATATGGTGTGCGCGTCCCAAATAACCGCTAGGGAAGGACCTGCTCGTCGGAGATCGCGGCTAACAGCGCAACGGCTCGCACCAACCATAGACGGAAGGTAAAAACCAAAGTGCAGTAGTAGATGGCCAGCCAGCAGCTGCCTTTAACAGTAGCATACAAGCTATCACTTATCGAACTTTTATCAACGAGAGAGACCTTTCCCTTAATTCAAGACCACTTGAGAACTAGGATGGACCATTCGTCCTCTAAAGGTGTGTTCTCAGTTAACGGTCTGCTCTGCCACTCGATACTTACTATACCGCAAGCGTTGGACACCGACGAATGCGAAAGGAGCTTCTGTCGGTCTGAATACTTCAAAGCAGCTTTAGCAACACTTCAAGGGGTAAGCGTGGTATTTTCCCACAACGAACACACCGTATGCTGCTGGGAGGAGTTATTGGCAAAGAGTACGAAGCGAAGCTCTAGGCTAAATGGTACCATTATTTGTCTTTATATGGGCAATACATGAGGTTTTTGACTGCTAATGTTCCATTGAACGACTCATGACGTCTGTTTTGTAGGCCGTCTAACACGCATACCTCGCCCTGATTGGCTTGCTCCTCCCGTGACCTGATTGGCCCGTTGTTCCAATATTTGTCTCGCTCTTTGGCCCTGATCCAACTCCGCAATCGTGACCCTAATGTACAGACATACTACCATCATCTGCTTATGCTTCTGTTGTCTGATTGGTCGATTGGCTTTTAGTACCGGTGCTGGTGTTGCTAGTATGGCTGGTAGTGCTGCGTCTGCTATCGCTGTAGGGGAAAGAGGTACTGGCGATGACGGTGCGGAGGGTATAGACGGTCCAAGTACTAGTCTGGATTTGGATCTTGGAGTTGCTTCTCTTGTTGTATTTGCTTGCTTTATTGTTCCTACTCTTATAGGTAGCTTTCCTGGACGTTGTTGCTTGGGTTGGTAGGTAAAGACGTCATAATGGATCTTCTGGTAGTAAGCAAGGCCGTGTCCCATAGTACTTCTCGTTGTCGCTCCCAAGGCTCCACGACGACGTCTTGGTTCATGACCCGAGCAGTACCATAATTACCTTTTGCCCGCTTAGTCTTCTTGTCTTGCCTTCTGTTTTGCTCTATGAGCCTAGAATTAGTGGTGCTATGGATGAGGCTATTAGCCATTGCTCGCATAGTAGCTTTGCCTACCGTTCAAAGCGCCTCATTTACGTCTAGAGCATCTTCTTCCGGTGCGGCTAACATAGCTGTAGTATTGATTACCCCAGTCGCTTAATTTGCCCTTACTGCCCGGTCTATTATTTGCTGAACTTGTGCTGTATTTGCTGGGGTCAAACCGACTATGCGTCCGTCAGAATATGTGACAGTTGCTTCAGGAGGAGTCGTAGGGCGGTGGCGAATTGTAATATTGTATACTTGCCGGTCGTCATTCATTAGCTGTACGTCCTTGGTGGGAGAGAGCTTTTGTAGAATTAATTGAGGGTTGAATGGATATAGGCCGGCCTTTTTCCAAGCCCTTTGTATGTTGTATGGCGTAATTGCGTCATATTGAGCTTTTCGGGATAGCTCCAGGAAGTCCGTCTTGTCAGTTAAATAGTTTGCTGCATATCGCGTATTATCATGGACGAAATTTTGGTATGCGGTCGCGAGTGGGGCAAATATACCGACATCCAATGGCTGTAAAAGATGCGTCGTATGAGCTGGTAGGTACAGAAGGATGACCTTGTGGTTGATACAATATTCCATTGCTGCAGTAGTGATATGAGACGCATGTCCATCGATTAGGAGCATGCGATATTCGCCTTTCTGAATAGCTTCAGTCTCCGGATGAAAAGCCTGAGTAATCCACGCAAGTCCGATCTCATTATCGGTCCATCCATTGTCGCTGACAGCGATATAGCCTTCGATAAGGGCCTCCCACCAGGCCTATTATTGTATTTTGCCTTTAAAGATGATCCACGCTTTAAGGAGGTGGCCATTGATTGAGACGCACTCAATTGGCGAGACCCAGTCACGATTAGCACATTGAGTTATATGTACTTTCTTTCATGCTCAGGAACCATGACTTTTAGCTTAGCGATGACGCCTTGCATAAATCCCTTTTCATCCATATTGTAGGTATCTACATCCTCCACGTTGTACTCAGTCTTCATGCGTTGATAGAGGTCGAACTAAGCGGAAAAGATAGCGGGGTCTTCGGCCATTGCACGTTCTTTGTCAAGAGGAGGGATGTAGGCTGTTCGAATTATAGGGTGTCTCTTTTTAAACTTCTGTGTCCAATTGATTCCGATTGGTTTGTAGTCTTGTTTGTGGTATGTTATTTCATTTGCCATAAGACGTGCTTGCTCTACTCGCGGTGGCCAACCCCAAGCCTGTAGGCGTAAAACCCAGTCAAGTAATGCTAGCTCCTCCTCAAGGGACGGTCTTTGCTCGTGTTCATGTGCTTTCGATTTTGCTTGCTTCCCATTGGTTCTTCCAATGAACGTCCGTGGTAGGATGCCATATTTATGCGCAATTTTGGTCTTTGAGAGGGTATTGTCGGATTCACGCCAGTGCTCTAGAGCAAGCTCGATGCGACGCTCTTGAGAAAGGGGAGGAGGTCCTGGAGGTGAGGACGATAGAGGTGAGGGAGGAGGAGTGTCTAACATGGTTATAGATACATTAATTGAGCCAATAAGTAAGTAGAAAGGGTTGGAAAGAGATATTTGTATTTTGTTAGGGCTATACCCCTATAGGGCTGCGCCCGCTCTAGGTTTGCGCCTGTTCTAGGTGGACCCTTCTATTGCACTAGAGACTTGGCGCCAAGCAAAATGAAACCCAACCGCCTATGTTAGACAAAAGATGATCGAATACAAACCTGTCCACAGCCTCCATATTAACTATCTGTGCATGGATACGAAAGAAGGCCTGGGCTAACACCAAGATTTTAGAGCTTCCTGTGCCAAGTAAGGCTACAAATACTTGGATCCCCGCTCTATATTCGACTCAACGGCCATTGAGGCTCTGCACAGGACCCCTACTGCAGAGTCATCTTACAAGGTGGAGAGTCTTTTTGGTCAGTCTATGTCGTGTGGCGTGGGCTACGGTCGGGTTGTTGAGGGCGGAGAATAGGGAGCTGAAGGATAGGGTGGAGGAGGGGGTTGATGAGATTTTGGGGATTGTTGGTGGAGAAAGATGGAGATAGGGTGGTGGGTTACATTGGGTCTGGTGCGAGGATAAATGCAAGCCTCTCTATCACACTCCGCATCCCAGTACCCAGTTGTCATTATAAACTTCCCATGAACCATGATAGCAGACTGGAGAAACCTCGTCACGTGACTAAAGGGACTTCGGCATTCGACATGTTTCTAACGACTATCCTAATATCTATTTCGATTCAAAACCCCAATAACTATAAAATTGTACAACTACCCTAGCAAAGTTTTCAACTCCCTAAAAGTCGATACTTCCAAAAAGAAAGCGTCTCGGATTTCGATCTTGAGCTCCTCACGCAGTCTCTGAGATAGGACGAGAGACATAAGTGAATCCAGCCCAAAATCGGCAATGAATCCATCATCAGTTAGCATCCGGACGTCGATGGCCAACTCCTCAGCTATAATTTCGAACGCATGCACGACCGAATCCGACGCTGGTGCATTCGGAGGCGGTGACTCACACTCGCTTTCTTGTGATTGAACGCTCCGTGCCAGCGACGGGGGACTCGACAGACCTGTAACGACTTTAGAGTCGCCCGCGAAGCGTGATGGCTGAACCGACTGCGTCTTGGACGTAGTTGCACTCGAGCCTAACGAAGCCAGATGGAGGGCAACTTGAGAGGCATCGGGAGCCTTGGATGCGGCCTTGGTAGGTGGAGGGCTGAAAAAGCGATCAAGCATGACGCGTGGCCATTGCGTGAACACAATTGCCTCGACGACACCGACAATCTCGTCGCCATGAAGGATGTATACGTCGCCAACGAAGTTATGGTTCTCAGCAGGGACCATTCGGACGTAGGCTAGGTATCGGCCGCCAGGCGCGAGCGGCTTTGCAAACCGCATGGATTTCCAGAATGGTGTGATGTAAAAGTATTTGGTGTCATCGAAATGGGTGCCTCCGTTCAGGATGAAACCAGACAAGGACACACATCCGTCGATGAAATGGGGAGGCACCGTCCACGTGCCGGCGGTATCGGCAGGGAATTCCACTTCAGCCACGGCTTCATCTTCGTTGAGAATCACAGACTTCATTGTTCGATACATGTCCGAGTAGCCGACTAATTTCCCAAAGAGGCTGTACGCAAGATTGGTCGTCAATTTATCGGCATTACCGCTGGCGGCCAGATCGTTCAGGACCGCGATACGACTTTTCACAAGGCCTGCTGAACGGGACCATGTCGACAGCCAAGATGAGGGATCTTCGTAGAAGATAGACGCATGGCAATACCACAAGTCTTTGGCGGGATTATACCATTTGATATGGGCTTGCCCTTATTTTAAATCGGCCTCAGCACTCACCACGATCGGCTGGGCTTCAACTGGGTTGTGGTGCTTGACTACAGGTTGGTGATACTCGAAGTCGGCAACGTTAATGCCAATGTTAGCTGAGTTTGGAAGCCCTTTCTCAAGAATACGTTTCGCGACTGTGAAAACCATGTCTGCGTGGAGGAACTACTGATGTTAGAAAAGGAGTGTTGTAGTCAATAATTACGCATTCACAAACTTACAGAAGAAGCAACTCCATAGTTGTTCATGGCATGTCCCTCGATGACATCCTTGAGCGCTGGATCGGTCATGTCCGACTCAGCCACGAGCTGGGCTGAGGATTCAGTGTAGTTCTCCGAACGAATTTCGTGGATGCTTGTCGTGCGGAAGCCCTTGACAGTCTGAGTCCTGGCCTTGGTGGAGTTGGGATGAGACAGCGCCTCTCCCTTCGTCAGATTCCAGTCTCCGCTATACTGAATCCAATAGTTTTTATTGTTCCACGCGTATGTCGGGGTATCGATCAGTCGAAGAGCCTGTTCAAAAGGTAAATGGTACTCCGTCCAATCTATGGTTAGGCCAGCATTGTACAAAGCAGTAAGTGCCTTGCCGAGCGTGGTCCAGTTGTCCTGGTCTCGGTGCAATGTTGGACATGCCAATCGAGTGTCCGACAATGTCTTTGCGATAAAGCTGACACAGCAAGGATGATGGCCGATCTCTATCCAGATGGTGGATTTCGACAGGACGCCAGATGTCCAAGCAGCATTGAGTCCACCAACATAGTCGACTGTTTCTCGAGTTGCCTTGACCAAGTATCCAACATCAATGTCGGAAGTAAGGACTTTAGAGTAGAGGGGTGAAATGACGGGAATTCTGGGCGGCTTGCACACAACAGCATGCGTCAATTCGACAAAGTCATCCACCAAGACTTCCATCTGGCTTGTGTGGTATGCATGGGGCACATTAAGCCTTATGGTCCTATAGCCTGCTTTCCCAAGAACGGTCGCAAGAGCCTCCAGGTCTGCCACTGCGCCACCGACTACTGTTTCCTCGGGACCATTGATGCAAGCCACGTCGAAGGAAATGCCGTCGGCAGCTTTTAGGACATTTTCGTGAGACGCTCGAACGGACAGCATGCCGTGCGTAGCAGGCGTACATTTTGTCTCCAGCAGCGTCGCACGCGTTCCGACGAGGAAAATAGTGTCACTATCGGAGAAGACACCTGCTGCATTCAATGCAGCATACTCACCCAGGCTGTGGCCTATCACGACGCTTGGCTTGACGCCAAACAAGGCCCAGAGTCGTGTTAGAGCGATCTCTACGCACACGATAGCTAGATGTATAGAACAACTGGGTACATCTTTAACATTGTAGGTGCTGTTGATGATAGGTAAGAAGGAAGGAAACTTCTGGCGTTGTGCAATACCGTCGAGTCGGTCCAGTTGCTGCCGGAACGACCTGGAGTCGCGGTACAGCTGTGCGCCAATGGGTATGTAGAACGTCCCTTGGCCAGTGAAAGCGAAGGCCACGGGTGCTTGTTCTGAAGAAGTAGGCAACTGGTCGAGGGCGGTTTCAATATGCGGACGAAGAAGTGTAGCAGCCTCCTTGAGGGAAGACGCAAGTACCGAAACCCGGTAATTGTAGTGCATCTTCCGTGCTGACAAAGTGTAGGACAGGTCAGCGATAGAGACATCTGGCCGCGTTTCAGCAAATGCCACGAGACGTCTGAGGCTCTCTTGAAGAGAGAATGGTGTCTTGGCCGAGATTGTGATGGGGTGCGTAGGTCGCGTGTCGTCGCCAGCTCTTGGACGCGGCGTCGCTTCTGCCACTATCATTGCTGTATTTCCTCCAGCTGCTCCAAAATTGTTCACCATTGCCAACCTCTTCCGATCGCTGCTCTGCTCCCATGGTGTGGCCGTGAACGGGATGACAACGCCCTTCTTATCCAAATCCTTGGGCAAAGCCGGATTCAGCCCCTTCTGGATACCAACATGTGGAGGGATAACACTTTTTTGGGAAAACCAGCATGGTCTTGATGAATGCCATGATACCAGCGGCAGCTTCGCCGTGCCCGACATTGGGTTTTACAGTTCCAATATGGAGGCTTGTGTTTCTTGGCTGCCTATTAGCAAAGACACTGGTGACTGACCTCATCTCCGTTGGGTTCCCCGCGCTAGTGCCCGTTCCGTGGAATTCGACATAGCCTACAGACAATGGATCAATGCCTGCACGTTTGACCATCTGATTATAAAGATGGGCCTGTGCCAAGTCGTGGGGGTGTGTGATGGATACAGCCTCAGCCGAATGGTCGGTGCCTGCAGCAAGAACGACAGCGAGAATGTTGTCGTTGTCAGCTTCGGCGTCTTCGAGTCGCTTGAGAACGACACTGCCAACGCCATCGGCGCGACAGTAGCCGTCTGCTCCCTCGTCCCACGTTTTACAGCCTCCAGTAGGGGATAAAAAATGACCCTTACTCAAGCCAGCGTAGACGTCCGAGTTGGTGATAACGTTCATACCACCTGTGATCGCCATATCAATGTCACCGCTCCAGAGCGAAGTACAGGCAGCTTGAATAGCTGCCAAACTGGACGAACAAGCTGTATCGATGCTGTAGCTTGGTCCCCAGAATTTCAGGAAAAAATTAATGCGGCCAGGACCAAAAGCTCTACATCCGCCAGGAATGAAATAAGTTCCAATATCCTGACCAGTGTTGACCTCACGGTAATCGTCGCTAGCATATCCGTAGAATGTGCCGACGCGACGCTGATGAATGCCTCTGCCATGAACGTATCCCGAACTCTCCAAAGCCTCGTAGGCTGTGACTAGAGCCAATCGCTGCATTGGATCGGTCTGCTCGGCTTCACGCGGAGACATACCGAAGAAAAAAGCATCAAAGAGTCCTGGACTGTCTATGAAACAGCCGTAGGGTGTTTTAGATGTGTTAGACTTCTCTCCCGTCGGGTCCACATGACTTGCGATATCGAACCGATCAGCTGGTACAGGTACATGGACGTCGCGACCCTGCACCAACAGCTCCCAGAACTTCTCAGTGTCGTCGGCACCACCAGGAAATCGGCACGCCATGCCAACGACGGCGATTTTGGCCGAGTTTGCATCTCGTGGTGGGCTTTGCTCCAGATTTAGACTTATTACGGCGGGCATCATCGTCTGGTGCGACAGAGTGGTGGTAGAAAGCTCGGTGCTCCATCGTTCGAGGACGCTCGCCATATAATGCGAAGGTTGTAGACTCCACAGCTGCGCTTCGTCTGGTGATAGTCGATTCAAATGTGCAGAGACGCCATCAATGGTCTGATTCCACCGAATGCTTTGCGTTAGAATTTCCGTCATTATCTCTGTGAGCAGTGATGTACCATCTGTCCCCTCGAAGGGTCGGCCGGTTACAGGAGAGAATATGGGGAAGCACAATTGACTGTTTGGCGAGATGCCTTCAACAATCTGCTTGATATGCTCTGGGCCATAAGCCTTATTAGTATGCCACATACCCTGAACCTTCCTCATTGGAACGTTTTTCGTGTGTTTGAAGAATTCCGACTCTGAGAAAAGAGATCTGAGAGTTGACGGCGGGCCGCCAATACTCACTGATATATCGTCGGTGTTGAAAACCGTCGCCATGCTGGCCTCAGGGTATGACTGAGATGATTTGTTCAACGGTCGTTGAGTCCCCAGGTATTATGAGCTCACCTTTTCCGCATTGAAATCTGCTACTGCTTGTTGGGCCTCTTTTAGATCAGCCCCATGGGCACAGTACACCCAAGCCTGCGACAACATGGTCAGCAAATATTTCCTATTTGGGATGTCTTTAGATTTGAAACATGTATAAGATCATGTCTTTAGAGTTGTTGCTAGGGTAATGGGCTCCAGAAAATTATATATTTCCTCATAAGACAATGTGTCAATTTATGAACCACCCCCGGTTAGGAAATTTTACTCCTGAAAAATCGCTTACTCCTTCAGCATTGATCTCGTTGGGCGACACCTCGAGTGACCGACAAACTTGGTCTACGATAAGTCCAAATCGGAATGTGACTTTGGTGATTTCAGCGGCCATGACTGGAAGCAACAGCGGACTGGGGGAGAGTGCAATGGCTGCCCCAGAGAGCAAACCTGCGCCTCGTCCGATAAGCACGGCATTTTCTGCTCGAAAATCGTATTCAAGAGGATGAGCTTCGTGGTAGCTTTGGTTGACGGGTCAGCGGCTGGGTTATGAAGGCTTTGCTATACATTTTGACTAACGCAATGAAGATACCCAACTGGAAGACGAGAACAAGAACTCGCTCAATAGCTCCACCCAACGGCGTCTTTCTAAGCTCAATAACACTATCGGTCAGGTCTAATACGCTTTCAAACGCAGGGACCAATCCCCTCTGAGACTTCTCCAGTCGCCGGCATTCTTGCTTCACAGCAATAGTGATCGCCTCGAGAGTCGACGCAAGGATAGGGTGATTTCTCTCTTTGCTCAGCAGATGCAATTTTCTAAACAAAGTACGCTGGTCTCCTTCGGGGTCCCCTTGAGGGATTTCGCCAGACAAATAGATGATCTTCGCATGCGTCATGGTACCTAGGCTTCGTATAGGACCTTTACCACGCGAAGTATCGGCGGCGATTTGGTATAAATAAGGGGCTTTTACCACATGGCAGAGGGGGGAATAAGCCAGTCAGTCAAAGATCAGTGAACACGTTGAAGTGATTGACCGATCAAGACATTGAGGCTCTATTGACTGACTCAAATTATCAGCTTATAAGTCTATCTAAGTGACTATAGTCGAATTGAAGGGATTCGGAATCCGAATTCAGGCAAAGATTACCTTAGTCGTTAATCAGCAGCAGCCGAATCCCGAAGCTTACGAGGTCCCCCACTTAAATACTTGTCATACAGAAAGACTTGCAGAAAATCCGCGGCATCGCTTCAGAGAACATCCCTAGAAAGTCAGCGGTGTTATAGGCTAGGAACCGAGCGGGACTACTCAAAGAACATTGGAGGTACAGGGGCATGTGCCTGAAGGAGCTTTGCTAAGTCGCAGGGTGTCCAGTAAGTCAGCCAGTCAGTCATCAATTGAATTTCCAATTGACTGATTTAACTGCCGAGTCATGATAACCTACTGTAGTTTCAACTTTCCGGCAATAGGTATATGGTCTGTGGGTGATCATGTAATCTCAGCCCTACTTGTTAAGGTCTAAGTTGGCTTGCCCATAATTCAACCAATCAGAGGCTTCTGGAGCAAATTAGGTCTGATTATCGAGTGGCAATACCCTCCAAAAAAAATTGAGGGTAGTCCCGCCTTATCGTGAGCAAAAACGAGGGTCAAACGCACCCTATTACAAGCAAAATCCAGGGCTACCCTCGACTTAGGAGCGGATCAGTGCTCGACTTAGTAATACTCGCCTGAAGCGATTCCGAAGACTTTTAGCAAGCTCCTTGAATTTTATGAAAACCGAAATTTTGTTTTCAATTGTTATGTTCTCCCTATGCTACTGTTGCAGAGATGATGCCATGGAAGAGTTCATGGTCGTATACAATGGCCTCCTTGATCTCCAAGCCGACCTCCCCAAGCAGATCCTTCCACTGCTCCCCGGTCCGCTCTAGGCTACCACATGCACCCAGCATGACCAAGTCCATCGCAGTGGCATATGACGGAATCTCTGTTTCTGGAAGAATCATGTCATTTATGAGCAGCACAGACTGTGGCGTCATGGCCGATTTAATTTGGCGCAAGATGGTCTTTGCTTTCTCATCGCTCCAGTTGTGCAGAACCCAGCCTAAATGATAGAATTTGGCACCTAAGAATCACTACAAATCAGTATGCAGATCCAACGGTATCAACTTGGAATCAAGATTCCGAGGTGAGCCCCCTTGTTTAGGTGTGTTTTGGGGTCGTGATTCACACTCACCTTTAATCTGCTGCGGCTGGAAAAAGTCGTGTTCCAGTTTCTCGACTCCCGGCGTCGGCAGAGCATGAGTCAAAGTGTCAGGCAAATCTTCCAACAAGATGCGGCCTGGGATGTTAGGGAATCTGCTTTTAAACAACGCACAATAATGTCCTACATTGCCACCGATATCCACGAAAAGCGCTTCCTCGGAGTCTGGGTTCCAGTCCTGCGTCTGCTTTTCAAACGGATACTCCTTCAGCCAACGACCTCGCACACCTTGCTCCAGACCCATGTACTTTATAAGAGACTTCAGATTCTCGGGATGCTGAGAAAAGTATGTGTAGGTGTCGAGCTCGGTATTGTATGCAGGTTGGAAGACGGTGGCCTTGCCATCTGTAACATCTTGGTAGTTATTCTTCCGCAAGAACGCTGGCATTTCCTGGAAGAGAGGACCGCAATTCTCGAAGCTGTACATGTTCGGTTACAACGCGCTTAGCATAATTTGTTCAAGCGCGGTACGTACAAATGCGTCACAATCGTGATTGCCTCGGGAGCCGCAAGGTGGTGACATTTGCTGTTTGCTTCAAATCTATCGGCAGCGTTCTGGCGGATCAACCCAACAGAAGCCATGTATCTCAGCAGACGGCCTGACAGCGAGATCAGCCAAGTTCTTGGCGAAACTGGAGTCCCAGGAATACAACGCACTAAGGGTCAGAGGATGGGCGCCTGTCAGAGCCTGCAGTTCTTTCAGAGTCTGTGGGCCCTGGGCATCCAATGTCTGGAAAATCTTCAAGTCATGACCGATTCGAGCTGCTGCGGTCTGCAAAGGCTACAGAGCAGAATTAGTGAAAGCGTGCAGGTGATTGCAAGAATGACTGGGCCTACATAGAGAGATCTTCGCAAAGTCAGCGGCATGTTTCTCCTTTGAGATTAAGTGCAAATTCTAAGCTTACAAGCGGATTGCCGTCTCTTTTGGCGTCTCAGTAGAGGCAATAATTTCGTATAAATCGCGTTGGAAGACTTTTCGCGAAACTTCATCTTCGGAGGTCAAACGTTTCTTAACTTCTGCCAAAAGATCTGCCATCGTGTTAAGCTTTTGTGGTTGAGATGACTGGTGCAAATAGGACGGCTAGAGGTGGTATTTCAAGCGGTTATATACGAGCTACAGCTGCTCGCCCTGTGAACTCGGCTGGAAGAATGTTACTAATTAGTGTCCTCACAGAAGTATGCCTCTTGAAAAAGCAGTATGTCTCTGGAAACAGCGGGCTGCCGACCTCGACACCTTGCATTCCTTCCAATCTGATCCTAGACGGTTTAGGGAACAGCTTGATGCTGACTATCAGCCGAGAGTCCGATACAAGTAAACAAAACCTATAAAATTCCGATTGATCCATTAATCAGTTCTCCGCTGTCGTGTCGCTTGCGCTATCGGTCTGAAGAAAAAATCCTTCCGGACCTCGGGGGCCGAATTTCGAAAAGATCGATTTTAGGTCTAAATCAGAATATACAATATCTGACGTAATATAGATTACTGTATCCTCGGTACATATATACTAATATCAACGCAAGCGCAGACTCGTAAAAGTACTGTCAAAACTCTGGCCAGTTCGACTTTTCATTCACATCTAATAACCCCTAAGATGTCGTCCCCTCACGTGCTTATCATCGGCGCTGGCATGAGCGGTCTCACGCTCGCGCAACAATTGAAGAAAAACAACATTTCCTTCACCGTTTTCGAGCGAGATCTGAACAACGCCTCCCGCGACCAAGGTTGGGCGCTCTCGTTGTTCGGAGAGGCCCTCGACTTAATGAAGACTTTGATGCCGTCGGAATTGGGGCCCGTGGAGCAGACGAACCATCTGCGTCCCCTCGAGCTCCAACCACAATTCTTTTTTTATGACATTACCCGCCCAGAGTTTCGGGTCGGTGTCGTCGCCGATGACACTCTCAAGGTCATCCGAGCGAACCGCGGAAGGCTGCGCGACTGGCTGATGCAGAATATCAACGTAAAGTTCAACAAGCGTCTGCTTCGCGTGGAGGAGCACGGTGATAAAGTCACGGCGTATTTCGAGGACGGCACTTCGGCAACGGGTGACTTCCTGGTCGGTGCCGAGGGTACACGCAGTGTGGTGCGCAAGCACCTCCTTCGAGGCCAGGACGTGATGAAACCATTACCGATCTGCTCAATTTTCGGCGAGATTTCGCTCAGTGGTGACGACTTTTCACAGCAGCTCACGCTCTCACATTCAAACTATATCGTCATGGACCCTAGGCTCAGTAGTGACCAGCAGACGGCCATTTTCTGCGCCCTCAACCGAGTGAGTCCTGATGGTAAGACTGGACACTACTACTATATCCTTCTTTGGGTAGACAAGCAGGCCCCTAAGCTCGCGGGCGAAAAGAATTGGACTGAGTCAGCGTCAAAGGAACAGTTAGCAGCCTTTGCGCGCGAGAAAACCAGGGGTTACCCGGACAGCCTCCGCGCCCTGGTGGATCAGATCCCTACCGAGGGATACAACACCCCTGGCTTCCAGCTTCAGAGTGTGGAGTTAGAGCCTGAACAACTGCCAGCTGGAAGGGTGCTGTTGATTGGCGATGCAGCGCACTCGATGGCTCCATGTAAGTCTCTCGATCGTCGTGTTTTTCCCCCTCGTTTCAACATTGAATGTATTAAACAACATGCTGACGATAAGGGTCAAAGTCCGTGCTCTAGCCGCAAACACGGCCTTCGTCGACGCGTTCAAGCTCAGCGAAGTCCTCACACGCGCGCGGGACATGCAGGCGTCAGGCAAAGCGCTGACGAATCTCGTGTCAGCGTTCAACGTAGACATGATTGCACGCGGCAGGTCGGCGTCCAAGGTGTCCAACTCGGTGCTTGAGGCCTACGGCGAAGAGGCTAAGTTTATTACATTCGGCAGGGAGGCTGGACCGATGCCGCCAAAGGCTGTAGTGTTGTCAGATGTAAGCGTTGTAGGGTAAGATGAGTTCATGGTGCTTTCGGCATCGGATTTAGTTTACCAGCTATTGTGAAATCAACTTGAATAAAACATTTGGTGGTAAGAAGAATTTTATTGTGGAGTGGTGGCGTCCCTGCCCGTTTCGGCCATTTCCACTAATGCCGTCGTGTTTCGGCTCTGTCCACTAGTGCAGTCATTGCATGTTGCATGTTGGACCCACAACCCGCGCGCGTCAGACCGAGAGACTCGGACCCTCGGCTTTCCTACATGTATACTGATTTAAATCACACTTCTGTCTCAGCTTCCTGACAGATGACATGATTTCGGCGCGCGTGCACCTTGATCCACAATGCATTGACGCTTTTTTAAAGCCGTAATTCATGATTGAATTTCGCCACATCAGGGTATAATGCGCTATACCCAATACCGATGTGCAGGGTTAGGACTCTATACGCTTATACGGGAAGGGAGTTTGCGGTGGTAAGTTAGCTTATCTTCTCTCATTGTTCCTCTACCTCATTATCCTCCCCTAAGTTTATTGTATGGGGAGTCTTTTGCTTTTACCTTTTGAGTGTATTCTGTATCTAAATCGAAAATGTCAACAGTCAACCACCATACAAGCACGCAGTTTGACGACCATTCTGGTCCCGAGCTATCTGGAACACTAACACCATCGACGGGAACCTCCCATTCCCACAAGCTGCCAGTTGAAGATTTTGAAAAGGGACTACCTGTTGAAGATGAAGATGCGCAAACGGTATGTTCAGAAGGTTAAAAACACAGACGCCAGCAGCTGATTCTTTGGTTTCCATCTAGATCGTGACCTGGGATGGTGCGGACGACCCCGAGAACCCTAAGAACTGGTCTTTCAAGCGTAAATGGGCCATCACTGTTCTAGTATCGCTTATCACATTCATGACGGGCATTTCTTCTGCTATCATCGCGCCCGCTAGCAATGTAATCGGTGATGAGTTTAACGTCCACACTTCTTTTCGGGAGCAGCTCAACTTCTCCATCATCCAACTTGCTTATGTTATTGGACCCCTGGTGTTAGCTCCGCTCTCCGAGGTATACGGACGTTCGTTGATTCTTCAGCTCGCCAATGTATTCTTTTTGGTCTTCAATTTTGTGAACGGTTTCGCGAATACCGAAGGCGAGTTCCTGGCCTTCCGCTTTCTCAGTGGTCTCGGCGCTTGTGCTCCATTGACAATTGGTGGCGGTGTCCTCTCTGATCTATGGCGTCCAGAGGAGATTGGTATGGCCGTTGGGCTTTACACTTTAGCGCCTTTGCTTGCTCCTGCCCTTGGACCCTTGCTTGGAGCTTGGATTGTCGAGAAATCTACGTGGAAGTGGTGCTTCTTTTCCATCACCATTTTCGGAGTGATTGTGCAAACCCTCGTTTTCTTTACGCTGAAAGAGACCTACGGCCCACGAATCTTGCAAAAGAAAGCCCAGAAGCTGCGTAAGGAGACCGGGAATGGACAATTGCGGACGAAATTCGAGCTTAAAGATTTGCGCCTCACCTCTGTCATGCGAACATCGCTTGTTCGTGTCGTTCTTCTGCTTACCACTCAACCCATCGTTATTTTCCTCTCCGTTTACTTTGCGATGGTCTATGGTATCATTTATCTTATGCTGGTGAGTACTTATCGAATTTTCCATCTTCAATATTCGATGAGGAGCTGATTTGGCATTCTCCTCCATCAGTCTAGCTTCCCATCGTTGTGGACGAATTACTATCACGAATCCGTTGGGATTGGCGGCCTCAATTACATTGCTATCATGATCGGACTGACCATGGGTGCACAAGTGGGTGGTCGTATTGTAGACTACTTATACAAAACCCTCAAAGCTCGATCGCCTGATAACACCGGCACGCCCGAGTTTCGTGTGCCGCTTCTTTTCCTCTCCACCTTTTTAGTGGCAGCGGGGCTTTTCATGTATGGATGGTCTGCCGAAGCGAGGACTTTTTGGCTTTCCGCAGACGTCGGTGCTGCTATCTTCTCTATAGGGGCAGCTATGACGTTCGCTTCAATCCAGACCTATATCATCGATTCTTATCCGCTGTTTGCAGCGTCTGCCATAGGTGCGACAGCGGTGCTGAGAAGTTTGACTGGGTTTGGGTTCCCGCTCTTCGCCCCCACTATGTATGACAAACTTGGTTATGGCTGGGGTAATAGTGTGCTTGGGTTTGCCGTTCTGGCCGTTGGCTATGCCGGGGCTCTTGTCCTCTGGTTTTTCGGTAATTTGCTGAGGAAGGCGAGTCCATATGCAAGGGGAGGCGATTAAAAAGTGTAAAATAATCAATTCGCACCTTGAGAGGGCCAAATTATGTGTATACATTATTAGAAAGCGAGACAGGAATCGGTTCACTACTTTTAGTTAAAACTTTCAATAGGATTATAATCACGTGATGAAATCAGGAATAGGCCTATTCGGCAGAATAGAATAAATCTATGCAATTTTGTATGAGTAGTAGAATGATGTAGGAAGGATGGAGCTGCGATGCGCGAGCTCAACTATCTAGCGTCGGGCCCCCGGCAAATGACTAAGCGGATGACTAATACCCAGCTTGGGGTTTGAGTACCGGCGTACGTCTATGCGCATTGCGCATGTACAATACACTTTCGATCAATATGAACAGAAGTTCCAACGGCTGCTGGACCTGTCGACTTCGGCGCAAAAAGTGCGATGAGCAGCGTCCTGTTTGCAATGAATGCCTGACGCTCCACATCTCTACCTGCAACTACGGCGACAAGCCGGCATGGATGGACGGCGGTGTAAAGCAGGAGGCCATGGCCGAGCAGATCAAGAACGAGGTCAAGCAGCAGGCTCCTTATCGCCGACGCAATAAGCCGGAGTCGGCAGCTGACTCTAATTCCAATGTCTCTATTCCCGAATCCGGAGATCAGAGCGAAGCCAGTTCTTATAGGCATGAGTCCAACGCGACTCCTTCAGATCCCTCAGATGCTGCTTCTCCCATTAACACTAAAGAAGTATGTAAGCAAATACTACAAATGAGACCGTTCGCACAGTCGGACTCGGTGCTACTGGTGTTCTACCTCGAACGCGTCCTCCCTTTTCTGTTCCCTTTCTACCGGCCTGCGCCGCTCCATGGTGGCCGAGCATGGATCCTGGATCTGGCCATCAGCAGCCCCGTCGTCCGTCAAGCTATCCTTTGCCAGAGCTCATATTTCTTTACATTAACGCACGAAACCTCTACCCTTACAGACGATCGTATGTGGGAAGCCTTACTTAAACAAACGAGGGATGCGTTTAACATGTTACGCAATTCCATTCAGATTATCGAGAGCTACGACGAGAATGAGCATATACTTGGCAGCGTTCGCGCCATGGCCGCTATCATGCAGCTGCAACGCTTCGAGATTGCCATCACTTGTTTTGACAACTGTCAGGCGCATCTTAATGCGGCCCTAACGGTTTTCAGGAAAGTCGTTGATGTCGTTGGAGCTGCCAACCTCGCTAGCTCTTCCACCACGTTCCAAACTATCCTCAGCCTCCTTGGCCCCCCAACATGGATCCTACCAGCCCAGCAAGCTGAAGTAATTAGCTCTGAGCAAGCCGCCTTTCGCTTTTCAACATCCCTGTTGCTTTTCGATGATATCATCGCGAGCACTGCCTTGCAGGAGCGTCCGCAACTGTACGACTATCACCACAATCTCTTATGCAAAAGCGATGGCATCGATAGCGTGCCGCCCATTAACCTTGAAACTACTATGGGGTGTCAAAACTGGGTACTCAAGCAAATCGGCGAGATTGCTATTTTGGACGCATGGAAGAAACACTGTAAGGCAGCCGGCAACCTGGATGTTGGTGAGCTGGTACATCGCGCAACAGCTATCAAGAAAACGCTGGAGGCTCATGTCTCGCGTTTCGAACCCGATTTGGTGTCTGTGCCTCAGGAGAGCACTTTACTAGACGACATGTTCGCAGCGGAAGACTACTCCGGACAGGCTCGGACTGTTGCCCGACAAAGCTCGTTGGTGACACAGATCTGGGCGCATAGTACCTTCCTCTATCTATCTGTCATCGTCTCCGGGTGGCAGCCTGCCAACGCCGATGTACGGCATCATGTAGCTCAAGTCCTCGAGCTGTTGACGCGTCACGTGTCGCCTCCGGCCTTGTTGCGTACCATGGCCTGGCCGTTCTGCGTTGCAGGTTGCTTGACAGAATCTGCGCAACAACCCTGTATACGCGACATGGTAGATTCCCTGCGACCAGCCAGCCGCTTTAGCACTGTGCGCCGCGGCTTCTACATTATAGAAAAAGTGTGGAACGATAGGGCTATGGGCAATGCTGGCGAATTCGCCACGTATTTTCGAAGTGATAGTACTCTCGTATTACTCGTGTAATATAGTAAGGCCTTATTGTAAGGTGTGAGAACCTCTTTCATTTTTCACTGTTCGGTGGCAAGCTTTTTAAAAGTGAATTCAAATAACAGTATGAAGAGTAAGAAGTTGTCTTATTGTTCCCGGATTATTACCTCAAGGTTCCGACCTTAGCACATCTTATCCCCGGGTATCCTAGGTACAGACTGATATATACAGTTGATTTCATTGCCATAGGCGCTAACTACTGACGCTAAATGGATGGCCCGCACACCTTATCTGGGCGGGGCAACCACCAAGGTCAAGCAAAATGGGATGTAGACGTAATTATACTATAGAACTGTCCCAATCAGTCAAATTTGAAGCCATACCAATAGCCTAGCTTAGTAGAGCATTGCCTCACTGTCGTCCCCTCACCGTCGCTATGGTCGCCGCCATTCCAGGGCCCGGATAAAGCCCTAAGACTAGTCGCCTAAGCAACAGAATCAAGCCCCGGAGTCTAATACATTAGGGAGTCCTTTAAGGCTCTTTTCGCCCGCTTTAGGTTGGGCCCTACAGGGCTGTACAGTAAGGGGGTGAACCCTTCTAGAAGGACTCACCCCTCGACCGCTTAAACCCATCAACCGAATAGCCTTAAAGGGCTGGACCTAGAGCCGCTGAGGCGGCGCCTAAAGATGCCCCCGAAGGTCCCCGTAGAATTGGCTCCGGAGTGCCCCAGCTCTGGGGTATCTTTAGGCGCCGACTCAGCAGCTCTAGAAGGGTTCACTATCAAGTGAACACACCTATCAAGTGAACAGCCTTATGGGGCTCAACCTAAAGCCGCTGAAGAGGGCCCTAAAAGAAGCCCCGAGATCTGCTTGAAATGAGCCCCGGAAGGTCCCAGTTTTAGGGCACCTCCGGGGTCCACTTCGCGAGCTTTAGGTCGAGCCCAATAGGGCTGTTCACTTGATAGGTGTTCACTTGATAGGTGAACCCTTCTAGGTCCAGCCCTATGAGGCTATGCGGTTGAGGGGTAAGTTCTTCTATGCCGCGCCGCTTGGAGGCAGTACGAAGGGCTCATGGCGCTCAAACAAATTATTGAGCTTGTAGGGCATGTCAATAGCTACATTTGAAGACTTTTGCAATACATATTAAATGCATTTCTGGTGCACAAGAAGGTAAAGATGTTGCCTCTTATGGGTGGTGGGGCCACGGTCCACTACTTTCCGGTGGTGCCTGTAGGACAATCAAGACCAATGTAGAGAGTAGCTAGCTAATCAGCCAATCAATACCTAGAATTTGACATAGCCTTTGTCCTTGACAAACGTGGCCTGCCACGGGACATTATCCGCACCGCTCGCCGCCAACTGGGTATAGAAATCGGCATGCGCAGGCCCGCTAACCGCTGGGCCCGCGAGCTTGCCATCCGCTTGGCGCTGGTCGGCATAAATGAATCTGGGAAAGTCAGAGCCCGGTCACCAGCAAAATTTTGTTCCTCTGTGTGGAACATGATTTCGAAAGAGAAGCATGGATGAGAACTTGCCGGTAACCCTTGGCTGCGTATGCCCCGTCAGCAACACCAAGCCAGTAAGCGGACGCCGCCTTTCCCATACCACCGTTCAACAACAGCGGTACAGGCAACACAGTAACATTGCAAATGTTGCCTGTGTAGATGAACAACTTCTTGACCCCTGTGGGCAAAGTTTCCCAGTGTTTGATAGCCTCTTGTGCGGCAATGTATGGGCTGACAACATTGACGTTCAAATCGTGGGTAACACGAGCCTGCGGAATAATAAAGTTAGCATTTTCTTATTCAAGAAGGTTTCTGAAGGTAAGTGAAAAAACGCTTCCTTTTGAGGAACATGTAAAGAGAAACGGGATACATAAGCTGAAACCAAAGTGATTGGGGATTGAAGAAGTAAAGAATCAATATCGACTTACACTTGGGATAGACAAGGCCGAATCTGCATCAGGTGGAGGAGTGACAGACCCAGCATTATATACAACTATGCTAGGAGCCTCTTTGAACTCGCTCTTGACTTTGTCGAAGACGGAAGCTAGGATACTGGGGTCGGTATTGGCAAAATCGGCCTGGAGCGAAAGATAGCCTTTCTCGTTGATCGAGTCTGTTCCTTTTCTCGAGACAAGGGCGACTTTGTATCCATCTGCAGCGAACTTTTCAGAAACAGCATCGCCGATACGGGGGCCTGAGCCGAGAATAAGAACGGTACGGTGGGCCATTTTTATTGGGGATGTCAAATAGCTTCGTGTGTTAAGCAGCAGGTTTGCAGAGAATAATCTCATGAAATTCAAGTAGATGTTTTGGTTCGATAGAAGAGTTGGATGATATGATCATAAAAGCCAAACCCCTTTGTTAACTTCGAAAGAAAGAGACTTGCTTGTATCAGTAATTGCTTCTATGAGCCGCGCGCGACATCCGGAACCCTCTCACCTTTGTCAGGTCGGTATAACCTAAACTTAGAAGCTAAACCTAACAAAGTAATTGCGCTTGCCCCTGTTCAGTCCCTGCATCATAATGCAGCCTTACTTATGCAGCATGCCGTGACCCAGGATTCGAGGCGCACGGCTTACGTAAGCCGCGCGGGTGACGGGGCTTTGAAATCAACGCAGACAATTTGAGTTTATGCTTTTCGATTGCTACTACGCCCATCCGAGCCACCGCTCTCACGGTGCTTTTACACCGCCACGAGGAGCTTCGGGTGATAGGTGCTACGGTCATAATTCATCGTTGCTATCCTTGCTCAGATCCTCGCTTAGCTGCCTCTGCAGAAGCATGCTTATTTCCCCCATTGCTACTGTTCTAGCGTCTTCTACCCCTCTTGCTACCCATTTCAGCTGCTCAGCATCATATATATGGAATCGTCCTTCCATAGATCCTAGATCTTCAGGCAATACAATCATTACCGTCTTCCTAGGTTGTAACATCTATACAAGTCAATGCTTTCCTGAATGTCAAACCAATTATAATCTCGACGCGATCTCAGCATGGAGAAGACGTGTCATTTGGACGAGAAAGCTCGCGGGAGGATCTCCAGCGGTTCCTGCGGGAAGCATTGTGGAGCTGACTATATAATATATTGCCGTACCTTATGCATAAAGCTTTCGAATCCTTAGCACCTAAAATCAAACCAAAATCTCACCGCGCACGATTTCCACATTAAAATCCAAAAAACTTTTTACCTATTCACGTTTGGATGCGGTTTGATCCGGAATCATGAGTGGGGGGATTTTCTTATAAATTTTGAAGGATTCGAAAGCTTTATGCATATTCGAATCCTTAGCGCCTAACAGAAAACCAAAATCTCACCGCGGACGATTTCCACATACAAATCCAAAAAACTCTTTACATGATCACGTTTGGGTGCGGTTTGATCCGGAATCATGAGTGGAGGGATTTTCTTATCGATTTTGAAGGATTCGAAAGCTTTATGCTTAGAGCTGACTGTGTATATAGTCAATTCGTTAGTTTTACAGGGTATACTTGTCAATTACTTCTTTTATAAACCCGCCATCTGCCCTATAGGAGTATATATCCATATATATTCGAGAAGACCTTATTGAAACCAATTGAACGAGATTTCAAAAGTCTCCGAGTATATTTGGAAATGTCGGGCTATCAGAAAAGAGTGTGTACAACGGCATTCATCCTTCTTCACCATATCACGCTGCCGCTAATTGAGAAAATAGAACCAGAATCACTCTGAAGATTCCATTTCAGACCAAGCATGCACTCGCTGCCGTGAGCGCAAGATCCGTTGTGGCCGTGAGCTCCCTCAATGCAATAATTGCGAGCGGGACGATAGCGTGACATGCGTTTATCAAAATCCCACCAAGAGAGTGAACCACCTAAAGTCGCTGTGAGTTCCGCTACTGTCATCTATATAATGAGAACATATCTGATTGGCACCCAGATTTGACAGCGTCAATGGGGTCAAGGAGCGCCTGATTAACGTAGAATCACATCTCGGCCGTCTATCTGTTAGCATCGCACAGAACATGGACCAGGACAATTTTTGCTCTACCTCATCGACCCGGCAAGCCTCCGTGCGAGGAAGTTTTGATGAAGACGATGATGAAGACGATGATATAGACCGCCCAGCGAGTCCTTCGCCGTACAGTGATGACTGTACCGACTTGCACGTCTTCCACAATCAGGCGGATATGGTCGATTATTATCACGGACCACTGTCGCTGTTCGTCCTCTGCAAGCAATTTCAATCTTGTGCCCTCTCTGTAAGTAATACTGAATGTGGTGCTCCTTTACGAGACATGCTACAGAATTTGTGTGAGAGGGTTGGTGTGCTTGAGCCTTTCCCACCCTTTGGCGGCCAGCCTGTCATCAACCTCCTGCCCAAGCAACAGGCCACCACCGTTATCGGCCAATTCTTCCAGCATGTTGACTGTGCGACCAATGTTTTCGTACAGAGTAATCTCCTTGCCCACGTCGAACGTATATACTCGCAATCGGCAGAGCCTGGGGACGATGTGTGGGCCGTCTGTTTCCAGGTCATTACTGTGCTTGTTTGGGGTATGGAAATCTCTGCCCAAGCAGGCAACGGTCTATTTGGCGACTTTGCTCGTTCAATCCTCCCGAGTCGGGCTGCGCTGGTCAACTCCAGTTTACTGACCACGCCCAGACTTATTAACGTTCAGACTTTGATACTCCTAGTATGTACGGCCTCAATTTGTTATCGGTACTCACCAAACTAGCCAGCTGACCAATTATTCAGAGCGTCGCAGCCCAACAATTTGATCCTCCTGGATGGGCTGAGCTTATCTTCACCAACGCTTGTGGGCTTGCAAGAACCATGGGACTCCACCAAACACAACTCTTTCCGCACGAAACTAGTTCATATGAGACATTAGAGCGGGCAAAAGTCGTACAGTCGTTGTACGTCCGGGACAAGAGCTTGTGCACTACTCGGGGCTCTGTGTCCTGGCTGCCGACTCACGACTGCAACATTGCTCCCCAACTAAGCGCCGCCATAGAGCGCCAGGTGCTCTATTCTGACACTCTGCAAATGGCAATGATCCAGGATGATGTTTACCGTTTGACGCATACTGCCTCGTTTCGGACAAGTAGACCCAGTAAGTCACAAAATGCCAAGCTATTGCGATCCATCGAGCACCAATTGGACCAGTATACACGAACCTTCCGTATTCTCAACTGCCAGGCTTCCTCTTATAATTCCCGTCGTGCTATGTTGACGTTGGAGTTCCTGACCACCCGTATTCTTGCGCTACAGCACGGATCCAAGAAAAGGCATGCCGAGCAAGTACGTTCCGATGCAAGGGCCAGCTGCCTCTTATTGCTGATAGCACACGGGGTTCAAGACCGTGAAGTCATCGATGCTTTCAACGCTCTGACTTGTCAGAGGACCGCCCGTTCTGATCGGGACGAGAACTTGTCCGCCATCAAAGCAAGCACAGTCTCTTTCGCCAGTGTACTCGATGCCTTCTCGTTGTCAGCATTCTTTATACTACTCAAAGACCTTCTCCGGTCCTCAGAAAATGACAACGGGTTTAATGCCGATCTCGACTTACTGCGGAGAGTGTCTACTTGCTACACCAATAGCACAGAGCGGATGCAATCTAACAGCTACCATCGCAAGGTTGCGTGGACCTTCGAGCAGCTGCTTAAAACAAGTGATCTAATCAAAAATCCCGAACAGCATCAGCCGGCATCCGTTGCTCCAACCACATCCATGTCTCAGATGATACTATCTCTCAATACCCAGACAGACGATCACTTCAACATCTCCCCCTCACGCCCAACAGGAGACATATCAAGTTTCTCTTTCTCGTCACAACCGACGGCGAGCACACCTTTCTCCTGGGACATCGGATCATCGTTCCCATCTTCATTAGGACCTTGCACACCTTTTGGTTCGGCAAATTCGGCGGATGCCTCAGAGACTGGTATATCAGATATGCTCGATCAGCTGAGACAAGGCGGCCCCAACAGCAGCCCGGGGCGGTCTATGTCATGGCCTGTAGTCGCTCTTGAGTCTCCCACCACCAGGAAGCGTTTGCGGACTCATGAAGAGTCGGAAATTCCCATAGAGCAGAATAGGGCAATTTATGAGTTTCAATCCTCAAGCCAGGAAACTTCTTTCGACCAACTTTGGCAGTAGTACGCCACTGGTTTAACAGTACAATTTGAATTACTTCAGATGCGCTACTGTCAAAAGAAAAGTTTCAACCACTTGAGTATTTTCGCTGCCTACAATTATCACTAGCCCAGCCCTCTACTTTCCAGTCACTAAGATCCTGCGGCCAGAACTTTGAAACATCTAGCAACGCAGTATCACGTATCTTGACCATCGTAATATCATCTCTCCTGTAGAAGATCTCGTGCTTTCCCATCGTCTTCTGAGCTATTTTTGGGCCCTCGGCATATGAGGTTTCCAGTAGGTCCGGGTGCTTCAAAAAGCAAGATCGAGCTTTCGTGGAAGGAATCTTCAGCCCGATATCGGCGGATGGTTGTGGCACTGGCGAGGAAGTCGATTTCTCGAATGCTTGGACCTTGGTAGACGACTGCCAGGTTTCGTCAGTACCCAAGGATGCAGTTTGCTGGGTCCGACAAGTCGACATTGGACTCTTTGGTATATGAATCCGATTAGCCCGAAGAGAGCGAAGAAGAAGCTCTTCCCAGATCTGAACTGAAAGCCAAGTGCACAGTATTCCTTTTCTTGACTCGAACTCGGATATGACGACTCCGAAGTCAGCGCTGGATTTTGCCGACTCGGGATTCGGGACATAGCTGCACTCTACTTAGACTCGGGCTACGTGCAATCTGAATTCTGAGCATAGAAGCTCGAAAAGGTCCAAAAATAGCTACTTTAAATGCAGCTATACAGCCCGGCCGGCCGAAGTGGATGATCAGCCTAAATATGGACGGCCGAGCCCCGATCCAAACCAGAATGCAAGGCAATTGTACACTGTCTAATGTATTGAGAAATGCATATAGCATTGTGGAGAGCCCATGCTCCAATGACCAATTCCACAAGCAGTCCCGCGTAAATATCCAACATGCTTTCTATTAAAGAGCTCAGTGAAAGAATTGCCAGTAACTCGGCTCTAGTCGAGAAATGGCTGGCCAGTAAGAATGCCAGGATGCCGTCCTTCGAGCAGGATGCGGAGGACGAATTCCCTGACACTGCCGGTGAGCTCCAGATCGAGGCGGCACGGATGGCGGTTATAGACGACACAAGCGCACTTCACGACTTGCTTCTTGGCCCACGAGAGGTTCTAGCCCGGGTTTGGGGTGGTGTAAGTTAACTTGGAAAATGATAAGGCATGGCTTGCTAAGACGTGTGCCTAGTGCCTCGACAATGCCGCCCAACAATGCATCTACCACTTCAACATTCTTCCGGCAATTCCACTGGAGGGCGGTGCCACATTTGCGGAAATCTCGGCAAAAGTCGGTTTGTCTGAGAGGAAAGTTAAGACCCTCGTGCGTAAAGCAGCCATTAACCGTATGCTGCGAGAGGACGTCCCTAACCATGTTGTTCACACTGCCGCCTCAGCCCTGCTTCTGCGAAATCGTAACATGATGGATTACTATGGCTTCTTCGTTGAGCAGATGTTCCCTGCCAGCGCAAAACTCGCCGAGGCGCTGGAGAAATATCAAGACAGCATAGCTGCACAGGATACCGCCTTCGGTCTTGCCTTCAACACAAAAGAGACCTTATTCAAGTTCCTCGAGCAACGTCCCGAGTTGCAAGCGCGGTTCGTTGGTGCGATGGAGGGTGTTAACAAGGATCCTAGCCAAAGCCAGAAACACGTTATAACGGGATATCCGTGGGCAGAGCTCGGAGAGGCTACCGTCGTCGACGCAAGTTTGATTTGCTTCTTCATTTTCTATCTGAAAAGCTAACGTACATTCGTGTAGGTTGGCGGCTCATCCGGCTTTATGAGTGTAGAGCTTGCGAAAACATACCCGAACCTGAATTTGGTTGTAGAAGATTACAAGAACAACGTTGAGCAAGGAGCTGCACAATTGCCACCCGAATTGACCAACCGGGTGAAGTTTGTGCCGCATAACTTCTTTGATCTCCAACCGGTGGTGGGTGCAGAAGTCTACATTCTGCGTCACATCTGCCACGACTGGTCGACCGAAAACAGCATCAAGATCATTCGCCAGATTGTACCGGCCATGAAGGCTGGGAGCAAGATTCTGCTGGTCGAAATTGTTGTTTCGCCATCAAATATAGCGATGTCGAGTATCGCAGAGCGGTACCTGCGGTAACTTTTCCACTTCGAAGTCAACCATTCTTTGCTGATACTTCACCAGAATCAGAGACCTTAATATGCTTCAATTGCTGAATGCACAGGAGCGAAGTGAGTCTGAGTGGAGGGAAATCATCAGCGCGGCAGATCCCCAGCTCGAGCTGACCCGCATTCTCGTAAGCAACCTCTCAGAGGAAAATTCTCTAATCCGATTGACTCACAAGTTGAGACATGATCTTAAGAGGACATTCTTGCTCAAAACATAATGTCTCAACTCATGAATTAACTCGAGAGATATCCATAATAGGCAATACTGACTTCGTGAATGCGCAGACGCCTCATAGCAGTACCGACTCGATCATCGAGATTTCGTTGAGGCAGAATTAGGCAAGTGATTCATTGATTTCGCGATATTGATATCAGTTGCTTCAGAGCTTAACGCCGAAATTTCCGAACCACGCCGTCACTAACAACGCCATTCAGAGATTTCAGAGATTTTATATGGAGGGCGTGGACGAAGTCGGAGCCCATTGCGGTCTGTTCTTCTCCAACAAGCCTCATTACGAAAAGCTCGTTAGTGACGTCGGAGCAAAGATCCAAGAGTGGGTGGAGTGAGGCGACTTCGTCAGGGAAGCGCGGGGAGCGTAGGGAGCGTAGGGAACACGGAGGCGACGGCGCCGCTGGAAAGTCGACCCTGACGATACCTTTCCTTGCGTAGCATTTCTTTCGTAATTTGTAGTAAGAGACACCTGGCAAGCTATCCACCCAGTACCAGATAACAATCTTCGCCTCTCTCCTATATGCACACGTGCTCTCCCCATCTCCCAGTCTGGTCCGGCCCTATCCCCTTTCCCCCCTCAAACCCCCTTTCCCCCCTTTCCCCTAGTATCCCTACCCCACAACCTCCACCCCCTCCCAACCAAGCCCGTCACAAACACCAAGCCCGCCTCAACTACATACCCCCTCGCCCAAACCGTATGCGCCCACAACGCCCCCAACACAACCGCCGTGCCAACGAGATGCACCCCCAGAAACAACCCTCTCCTCCCCCTCCTCACGCTCGCCATACTGAACCATGCCAGTACCCCCAGCACCCCCACCATACCCAGCCCCAGCTGCACATTCACATCCCACACCTTCTTCCAGAGCACCGCTTTCTGCACGTAGAAATTGAGGTACAGGCCCGCGTGCGAGGCTAGGAGGGAGAACAGCAGGAGGGCGTGCACGCGGTGGTAGGAGGTTAGGTTGAGGTTGGGTGCTGCTTTGATTTTGGGGCCGGAGAGGAGCAGGAGGGGAAGAGGGGAGAGGGGGTGCGGGAGGGAGGAGGTCAGCAGAAGGTGGAATGGGAGGAGGGAGGCGGCGATGTGCGCGGGGGCGCGCGTGGCGTAGAGGTAGTCTGTTTTTGGGGGGGGGGATGGTTAGCGGGTCGGTGGGTGGTGTGTTGTTTGCTTTTTTTGTTTTTTGCTTTTTTTGTTGGGGGGGTGAAAAAAAAGATAGAAGGCGAGGTAGAGTAGCAGGGTAGGAGTGTTTGTCGGAGAGAACATTGACAGACAGACACGGGGCGCTCTCCTCTTCTTTCACCCGCTCGCCCAAGAAAGACCAAAGACACGCCCCCACCTCCAAAAGAAAACAGAAAAAAATAAAAAGAAAGATAAACACACCTCCCCCAACCCCCCACCCAACCCATACCCCCAAAAGCGCCAACCACCCCCCCCACCCCGCCACGGCAAGCACAGCCCTCCAGCTCTCGCCCACCAACGGCGCCGGGCGGTCCAGCCAGCTTCCGCTTCCCTTCTTCTTCTTCTTCTCCTGCCCCTGCCCCCCGTTGTTAGCATTGGCATTGGTGCTAGTGGTGCCGCCTACGCCTCCGGCCGCCGCGTGCGAGACGATAAGGCGTCGGTAGGCGGAGAGGAAGAGCAGGAGGACTAGTGCTGAGAGCTGGGTGGAGGTACCGAGGGTGCTGAGGGCGGAGCGGCGGAGGGAGAGGTCTATGAGGGGGGCATGGGGGGACAGGGGGTGGTGGGACATTTGTGGGTGCGTGGAAAGGAACGGGGGGTAAAAAAGGATACAGGCAAGGGGGAAAAGGGTTGAGGGAGATGATTAAAAGGAGATTATTGAGACGTGGTGGGTATTCTGGTGTTTGTAGGTTTGAGGATGGTCGAGGTGGATGCAGGAGGTGAAAGGTGAGATAGAGGGATAGGGCTCGGCTTTATGATATTGCTGCGCCCTTGAAGGAGAAGGACGATTTTCTATATCACTAATGGATAATAGACGGAAAGAGGGAGCTCGGGGGAAGGCGGAGAGCGAATAGGTGAGGTTCAACATGCGGTACGGACGGAATGTAAGATACAGAGTCGGATCCCTGCAGATTGGTTATAGGGATCCGACTCTGTAGTCTCTAGGGCAAGGTGGTGGAGAGGCTGGCTTACTCCAGGCAGAACTTCTAACATTTCATCGCGCGCGCGATCTCGGCGAAAACGGGGAAATTTTTCTTTTTCGCGCGCGCGCGCGCGTCTTAACCACCTAAATCTAGAAGGGATCACCTAGAAGAGTTCACCTATCAAGCGGACACACCTATCAAGCGGACAGCCCTATAGGGCTGGACCTAAAGCCGGCGAAACTCCCCCCAAGGATGCCCTAAAGCTAAGACGCTCGGGGACCACTCCGGGGACCATTCTAAGGGGGTCTTTAGGGGCTCTTTTAGGGCCCGCTTCAGCAGCTTTAGGTCCAGCCCTGTAAGGCTATCCACTTGATAGGTGAACTCTTCTATCAAGTGAACACACCGATCAGGTGAACAGCCTGATAGGGTTGGACCTAAAGCTGGCGAAGTGGACCCCGAAGGTGCCCTGAAACTGGAACCTTCCGGGGCTCATTTTAAGGAGCTCTCGTGGGCTCTTCTAGGGCCCGCTTCTGCAGCTTTAGGTCCAGCCCTACAAGGCTGTTCACTTGATTTGATAGGGGATACCTTCTATTGGGCCAGCGATATGCCGTGGTTTATCCGAATGACTTCACACCCAAATCGAGCTACCTCACTCTCTACAAGATATTATCTAATTGTCACTATGCCGGAAACTACATCTTCATCCGATTTGTGCAACTTTAACGCAGCTGTCAGCCTGTCTATCAATGACTCGCGTAGGTCTTAGTGAAGAGGCTCAGCCGCCCCTTTTCTAAGGTTAAGTAAGCACTAAATCCCCTTCCCGCCACGAAGGATTCTGCTGCGGCGTCGATGCATTAAGCCGCTCCTGTCAAATCTCACAGTAAATGAGACCATGCAAATTAGAATTTCTATAGTATGGGCACATGTTGGATCTTCTACGAAATCTACCAATGGAATGCCCATACATCCTTTGCAGCTCCAAAAACCGCCATAAAACTTGTCAAATCGTTGCAGAGAGCCTATTCCTAGACAATGGCCTCGTCATTCCCGTCTCACATCTTCAGGCTTGGTGCGTAAAACAAGTCTGCATAATGTAAGACATTGGCGAGATTGGTAGATCGCCAGCTGGGATAATAATCTTACCAGACTCTTCTCCTGTCAAGATGTAAGCAAAGGAGCATCAGCTTTTCGTCACGCTTCCAAGGCATTTCTTCTCATTCTGTCTGACTGCGCTTTCAGTCCTCTCCTTTGCAAAAATTAATAGCAGAAGATTCCTCATGATGTTCCAATAAAGGAACAGCTGAGAAGCCTTTAATACTTGGCATTGTTTTTTGGTCCTTAGTGGAATATGCATCAGTTTGACGATATTGATGGCTTTCTTGGCAATACCAAGCTCAGGCGTTCCATTGCAAAGCTTCTTTTGTCTTATCTGCTTTGCGCCCAGCTTGTCCGCGGCCAAGAGTGCCCAACGCTACCATGTACACAGTCTGTTGCGGTGTACGGCTTGTCGCCTCCACCGGGTGTCCTTTCGACGCCCCAAGCAGCTCCTCCCGGCACATCAACCACAGCCTCCTCCACAGAATCCTCCAGTACCAAGACTTCGACCACGCCGTCTTCCACAACACCCTCCAGTACTAAAGCTTCGACCACATCTTCCTCCACCACAAGATCCTCCAGTACCACAGTTCCGTCCACACCATCCTCCACAACAGCTTCTTCAACCACCCTGATAACATCAACGCCATACTCAACCCCTACTGTCGCAACCGCTGCTCAAGATACAACGCAGGACGGGGACTGTGATTTTCCATGCACTGCATCCATTCAAATATATCCTATATCAAACCCCCCAGGACTCACAGTCGCTCCAACAACTTCAATCTCGGCCACATCTACTAACACCGCGGCTCAACAATGGACTGGTAGCGGTGGCTACCCTGCAGCATCGTCGGCCCGAGGACCATATGCAACCGCAAATGCCACGGCTTCTGCACAACCGACCAGCAACGTCACAAGTACAACTAATTGTGGGCAATGTTCTGTCCTTGCGGAGCAAGTCCAAGTTTATTACTGGCCGACGCGATCAGTCAACAGGGATTGTGCACGAGCTACATCCGTGGTTCTTCAGAGCAGCCTCACTTATGGGATTAATGCTACCAAAACGCTTTCACTTTCGGCTTCCGCGGGAGGCGGGCTGACTACCGATGTTGTTGATGGATTCACATTGTACGAGAGTGCCAAGCCAATGGTTATCTGTTTGCTGATACGAAAAATAGTACATATCCATCTTTATATGTCTCTGTAATAGGCCCGTTGTCGGTATCGGACTCTTGCGGAGTTATAGGCGCCACTTATACTAATCCGCCACCGGTAGCCGTCCAGGCAATCACAACGGCATCTTACGACAGCTGGCCTTCGACTTGTAGATCTCAAGGGGGTTACGTTGGTGCCGTTATAGATACTCTGGCCATCTCCGACATAGCATGCCCAACCTGGGGTGTCTCCGACCCATTCATGACTACCTGTGATGGGGATACTTACATGACTGCTACATATGGAGCTCCGTATAATCCGGTAATCCTGGTTCCTACCGAAATACTTGCCATTGATCCTGCTTGGGGGCAATGTACAAAGGTTCCATCAAACGGACCATTTACCTTGCCGTGCGGCATTTATGATCCCCCACGAGCATTGCATGCCGCTACTGCCCTTGGTCCTGGTGTCACACCACCACCAGCCAACCCTCAAACCACACCACAACCGGACTTGGGGCAACCGCAGCCAGCAAATACAGGCTCACCCCAGCTACCAGCGCCTACAACTTCACCGAGTTCAAGTGGAGGCCCGCCAGCGCAGCCTAACAATGATCCAACAGATCCGAATGCTCCAGGAGGATCAGGAAACCCTGGCTCGCCAAACAATGATCCTGCACCAGATCCTCCTACAGCACCAGGCAACGATAATGATCCGACCGAAGATCCAAGTCAGACAGAGGATCCAGCACCAGTTGCTCCGAATGTTGCTCCTGCTAACGGCGGATCAGATCCCAATCCACAAGTGGTTCCCCAGACAACTGTAAACCTATTTGGAGCTCAGCAATCTCCTGGGCTTGGAGGTCTCATCTACGGCGGCCTTGGCGGCAATCCATCTGCTTCCGTTCAGCAAGGATCCGCTCAAGGAGGTCCAGTACAAGGCGGGAACGGGCAAGGAGCCAATTCTGGCTTTAGCACCCACGTTATCACACCTCTGACGGGTGTAGCTCTGATAATCACCAACCCATCTGCTGTGGTAGCTGCTGGGTCCACATTAACTGCCGGTGGTCCTGCTGTTACCAGTGATGGAACATACTACTCATTAGCCCCTTCCGGGAATTTGATCGCGGGTACAGTATCTAGTGGCGGCGCACCAGTCGAAGCACCTGCTGTACTGACCTTCGCGGGCTCTATTTATACGGCAAACGCGGCCTCTCAATTCGTAGTCGCGGGCCAGACTTTAGCACCAGGCGCTGCCATCACAGTCTCTGGTACTCCTGTATCTTTGGCGTCCGGGGGAGCTGTTGCTGTTGTCGGTACCAGCACTCAATCTCTCAAAGCCGCTTCCCCAATCACCCCAGCTCCCGCCGTACTGACCTTCGCGGGCTCTACTTATACTGCAAACGCGGCCTCTCAATTCGTAGTCGCCGGCCAGACTCTCACACCGGGAGCCGCGATCACAGTCTCTGGTACTCCTATATCTTTGGCATCCGGGGTTAATGTTGCTGTTGTCGGTACCAGCACTCAATCTCTCAAAAGTGCTTCCGCAATCACACCAGCTCCTGCTGTGCTTTCGTTTGATGGCTCGTCATACACAGCAGATGCATCGTCAGACTTCATTATCGATGGGCAAACATTAGCACAGGGTGCTGCAATAACAGTTTCTGGCACTCCTATCTCCTTGCCATCTGGAGGCGCTATTGCAGTCATCGGTAGCAGCACGCAATCTCTCGGTAGTGCTGCCATTGTAACAGCCGCCCCCGTGCTCACATTGGACGGCTCGACGTATACAGCAGATGCGTCATCAGACTTCATCATCGATGGGCAAACACTCACGCCAGGAGGCGTCATCATTGCTTCTGGTACCCCAATATCATACGACGGCAGCGGCAATGACGTGGTGATAGGTACGAGTACCGAATCGTTGGCTACAGCTATGATTACGCCTGCGGATATACTCACAGTGGACGGACAAGTCTTCACTGCGAACCCGACTGCGTTCTCCATAGATGGCACAACGATATCAGCTGGAGGACCTGGGGTCACTATCTCCGGTACTCCGGTTAGCTTGGAACCTGGTGGTATATTGGTCATTGGCACGAGTAGCATCGCTTTACCAACCGAGACAGGTGCCGGGCCCCTTGCTTTCGAGGGAGCACAGGCAAAAGTCCGTATACCGAGTACAGCCTTGCTAATTGGCTATCTTGGATTCTGTACTATATTTGGAGGATTGTACTTGATATAAAGAACACCCTGGCCCTGGTCCACAGGTTGGACTCCAGTGCTGGCTTTGATCACCATGACCTACATTAGAAATAATTAGACACTGCAGCGAAGCAGGGAAGATCTGACGATTACGCCAATAACGCTCCGTAATCATCAGTCTTCGAGAGTAGCACTAGGACTTGCCACCGAGAGCTATGGAATTGGATCTAGACAACCTCTAGAATCGTTGCAGCACTTGTTTGTTGCCTTGGGTATTGAGAAATTTATACTAATTGTATTATAATGTAAATGAACAAGGGGGGACAGGTATACCTACCTGATTATGCATATATACGCGTTCGATGAATGAGACACGTCCAGCGCTGTAATATCCATATAATTCGGTTAAAATGCTGCTTAGCTACTTAGTTCTCAGGATATGTCAAATATTATAACTAAAGTAGATACACATTACATATAATTTTCATTAGGCTTTTATTCTAGGATTGTTCTGACTAGGTACTAAAGCTATGTAATTTAGCTCATGAATATAATTAATAATTACTGTGGTTAGTTTCAGAAGATTTCTCTACCCTCAGTTGGTTAAGACATGAAGTTGTTATTCTCAGCTACACATATCTGAAATCATAGAGTGACCATTCTAAGGTTAATTATTTTGACCGACACCATGTCCACAACATCTCCTTTCGTACCAAAAATACACATGTTGCATTCCATCGGTGGAATCCTGCCATCCATGGATATTCCTGCTATCTATGGATGAAAGGAACTCCCATCACACCTTCTATACATCTCATCGCTAGTTCCCCCTACCAACAGCATATTCCATCTATGGATGGCAGGGATTACCATGGATAGCGATGCCATTCATAGATGATAGGTACTGTTTATTACCACCACCACTACTACTATTACTAAGGAATTCGCTGCTAGTACCTTGCTACTAGCACCTCATTACTATAGAGGTAATAAAGCGATCGCGTAGCTGAATAGGGATGATAGCCCCTAATATTACATCTATATTTTCGGCTTCCGGATAAGCTTACACTCGGAAAATATTGAAAGTAGAACAAGTATCAATATGGATATCTTACTGTCAGAAGACTTATCCTCGATTATCTGAGGACATATTTCACCTGCGACAAGGTTTTGAGAGCACCACTACCCTCCCCTACTACTATCTTGATAACCCTAATAGCTGCCTTGAAGCATATCTAGCACTTTTCCAAATCAGCATTCTCCAACAACATCTGAAAGCATGGCCGTCATGTCTGGTGCGACACCTGCCTCGGATCGCGTGTTTACGTTGACGATTTGTGCCTGCCGGAAGCAAGGGATGGGCGAAGACGCGGATCACCGCTACCTAAGCGAGAAGCACGCACCGCTCCTAACGGATTTGATGGTGGAAAATAAGATCATTGGTTATACGATGGTGCGTATTTGCTGCCGTCATAGCTACAAAGAGGACCTCAACATTGACCTCACCAAGCAACATGGCAAATTTTTGCGTGGCTGCCCGAGAGCGGAATCGCTGACTATGACGCCTTCATTCATATTGTTTTCAAAGATGTCCAGGACTTCATCAACGTCGCGAATGACCCACATTACCAACAAGTGGTTGTGCCCGACCACCAGAACTTCGCGGATCATGAAAGGACGACCATGGTCACTGGCTGGTTTGAGACGCATATTGTTGAAGGCAAAGCTATAGCAGCTTAGCCTGGCTTAAATTGAACGGACCACATAGGCAAGATTTGCAAGGTGCAGACTGAATTAGCCTACCCTTTCACATTTTGAAACATCTGGCACCATGGCGTACATCGATTTTGAATTGGGTCAGCGAGTCAGTCACCTTTGTCAGAACAGATACTATCAGCGTAGTATTAAATAGTAGGACGCAAGCCCGCAAGTCTGAGCGGTAGACCTTATTGATGATGCGATCCACAGGAGTAGCTTGGGAGATCAGTTCCACAAGTAAAATCTTGAAAAATGTCGATCTTTTGTCATAGACTCTCTATGGAGGGTTCCCCATCCTATCTCTGTCTTTGAGCCGTGAGCACGCATGTACTTTTCATAACACCATCACATATTCATCACGAAACAGTGTTACATTGCGGGAATGACTCGCGTTAGATACATTCTTTCAATGTTTTTCCGCAATATCCTTGAATGCTTATCAACTCGCAAAAAGATGACATATGGTCAGGGCATGGCATGCCCTATCATTGGCCAACCAGATCTTTGTAGGCGAGCTGATTGTAGCTGCATGAGGAGATAACTTCGCATATTCGCCAGCATTCAATGATCATGGAGGATACATGAGGATATGGTGGACAGCGAGAGGTTGGATGTGGAGCGAACCCCATTGCTTGCTCACCTGCGCATTATGATGGAAGTGGGCCTTCGTTCGGCTAGACAATAAGCATTGGACATAGCTATCAAGCGGTTGGAGTTCTATGCTGCCAATGAAGCAATGCGCCACCGTCGGTGTGAAGCGAAGTCCTATCGCCGTGGCCTTTCCAATAGTAGTAAGGTGGGGAATCTAAGAAGGCTCTAACAATTAGCTTATAAAAACCTTGTAAAGTCACCTTAGTAGTAGTTCTCCCCTACAACAACATCGCTCTAAAGTAGAGCTAGGCCAACTACGAGGTGACAAGATACTAAACCAACATCAATCTTCCAATTTAATTCCAAGGTAAAAGCAACATTGAGTCCTGGAAGCGTTACCCTCTGAGCAGTTGTAGGGTACAACAGGTACTGAGCCCCTAAGGTAAGCCACAATCCTTGGTGGCTTTGTTTGGAACGAGTCATCGATTCCGAAATCACTTAACTCCGGACAGAGTCCAATATGTTGGTGATGAGGATCAGGATATATGTCCAGTTCGTGGAAGGCAAACTCTCGTCTTCCCAACCTCATTGCAAAACCTTCGATTTGAGGCAAGCTTAATTGAGTCCCATCACCCCCTTTAGATGTTTTCATCTTGATTAGCCTACTCTAAATCCCTTTCTTACCAGTCCATCTACTAAAGCTCTGTGACGTTGGACATTCGAAAGATGGCTTCCAAGAACTATATTGAGAAAGTTGCGATTGTTGGTGTAAGTCATGACATCACCTACACTGCTGCTGGTCTTAGAATCCAGGATATGTTCATGTATGATACAGGCTGGTGGTCAATCTGGCAAATTCATGACCGAGGAGATGCTCAAGTTGGGAAAGTACAAGGTCACTGCAATTACCCGTGCAGACAGTACCAACGCGGTCCCTGAGGGTTGCGAAATCAAGAAAATTGACTATGCCAACCCAGCATCCATCGTGGATGCTCTCAAAGGCCATGACGCTCTCGTCATAACGATGAATACAAGAGCACCGCCAGAGTACCAGACAAAGCTAATTGAAGCCGCTGCCGAGGCCAACGTGCCGTGGGTTTTGCCTAACGAATACGGCTATGACATCTTAAATCCTGGTCTACACACGGACATTGCCCCCATCGGCGAAAAGCACAAAGAGTATCGCGAGCACATAGAAAAACTAGGCAAGAGCTCCTGGATCGGCGTAACTTGCGGCTTCTGGTATGAGTATTCCCTATCGTTCGGCCTTCCCACCTTCGGCTTTGATTTCAAGAACCGCACCGTCACATTCATCGATGACGGGAATACAAAGATAAACACCAGTACCTTTAGACAAGTTGGCCGCGGCATCGCCAATTTGCTTGCGTTGAAGGTGCAGCCTGATCATGATGATGATGAAAGCCCCTGCCTGGCACATTACAAGGATAAATTCGTATACGTCTCATCCTTCAGAGTCAGTCAAAAAGATATACTTGACTCAGTCACGCGTGTTACTGGCACTAAGGTGCAGGACTGGACCATCAAGCATGAGCCGGCCCCGAGCCGCTACAAGGCGGGCCTGGAAGCGATGTATAAGGGAGATTTCACGGGGTTTGCACAGATGATGTATTCGAGGGTCTTTTATCAGGATGGGAGTGGCGATTTTGAGACCTCTAAGGGGTTGCAGAATGAGGTGCTGGGGCTGCCGAGGGAGGATTTGGATGAGGCTACGAAGGTCGCGATTCAGATAGCACAGAAGTAGAATGCTGTTTCCTGATTGGATTGACGTTGAGTAGGGTTTCTCTAGGGGGTTATGAAGCTGTAGACGTGCGAAAGGAAGATAATCTCCTCTCAATTCAGTGAAACATTAATAATCATTCTACTGTGTACATCATAATGTTAGGCATCACACCAGCTATCCTATCTATCACAATATCACTCGCTATTACCTGTTTCCTTCTTGTAGGCCCATAGCAAGATCCCAGAAAACCACCGGCCATCCTCCCCATCACCCATGTGTGGGCATGCACCCAAACTCATCCGATCTCCCCCTTAGCGTGATACCCCTCATCGCCAGCTTAATCACAATACTGAGCACAATCATTTTTATATCCCACCCTCCAGATAGCCACCAAAATGTCTCTCATCATAGCGTCCACCAAGCTGGTAGGTCACAGCATGCGAACGCAATCAGCAAGACACTCTGATTCTTCACCTCTCTCGCTAAAACTCCACCCTAAGTCGTGCTAGTGTTCCAGTATATGGTAGGGTAATGGATCTGGTGCTCAAGAAGCTTGCTAGTATACATGAGTTTTTGCAAGGGTTTGACTATGAACATGCAAAATACCATAGCATCAGGACCAAGTTGTAAGCGACTGCCAGGGCCCGCTGTTAATGTTCTGGTATGTTTTTTTTTGACGTGATTGCGGGCTTAGATGAGACATTAGTAGTTCCATATGAGTAAGTTCGAATTAGATTTATCGGGGCCTGTACTGAAGCTCTATATGGGATGGAAAATTCCTTTCAAGTATAAGTCGGAATGGGAGGGTGCTTCGTTGTAGGCAATGCGTTATACTCAGTAAGATTTTATTGCTTGGGATACAGCGTCGCGAGACTGAAGGGCTTTTCCGTTATGGAAAGGGCTACGGAGAGTGAGGGTGGGTGGGTCAGCGGGCGTTTGGGTTTGCAGAGTCGGCTGATTGACTTTTCATATATCTTCCAACTTGCTAGAACTACCCTCTCGTTCTATCTCAGTAGCTTTATTCCCGCCAGCTTTCGCTTTAGCTTCTTTCTTCCTTTGCCGCTTGCTCATCGGTCCCGTATCTTGCTCAGGGACGTCAACCTTCCCAGGCCAGAGCCGCTGAGCCTCAAGCTCGTCTTCCTCCGTCCATTCTCGCGGCAAAACTGCAAAGACCAGGTACGAAGTATGTGTCTTCAGCTCCGGCTCAGGCTTATGCACCAATCTTCCCTCTTTATACAACTTCCTCCCCTCTAGTGCATTCCTTATATTTTCTAATCGCTGCTGTTTTGAAACCTGCGCCCCCGCCCCGGCCGCTGGGCTGCCACCCTTCCCTTCCAACGCACTCTCCTCATGAAATACCCTCGATCGCCCCTCCACTTCTCTCAACCTCGCTACCGCCTCATCCACCGAAGCAGGCGAGTCATTGACGCCTCTTAACCCCTCTTCTTGCAAACCAACCCTCTCGCGCCGCACTTCCATGCGTTTCGCAGCGATTTCGACCATTTCTATTTCTAGCCAGCCGAGTTGGCGGAGGGTAGATATTGTGCGTTGGACTTGCTCGATGCAGGGGGAGAAGGTACAGAGGTGTATTGAGGTTCTTGGATTGAGGGGTGAAGACGGACCGCTGCGGGTTAGGTGTTTAAGGGCGAGCCAGGGGGCGGGTAAGTCGAGGAATATGGCATTGGCATTCATGTCAGAGGGGGGTGTTTGTAAGGGAATAAAGCCGTCTTGACAGACATCTTGGTGTGTAAGCTCGATGACATCGTCGAGGCCGTGTTCTCGGAGCTCGTCTTTCAGTTTCTGGGCGCGTTGCTCGTGGAACTCAAAGCTGTAGACTTTGCCGTAAGCTCTTTCCTCCAGTCTTTTAGGCTCCAACTCTTCTTGTTCTGCAGTAGAACTCCCGTTATACACGGCTCTTGCTGCTGCATGCGTAAAGGAACCACTACCCGCGCCCGCTTCGATCAAGATCGTCCCAGGTCGAGCACGTAAACGGTGTAATATGTAGCTATAGTCTGGTGTGTACACAACTTGCGTCCTGTGCGGCAGTGAAGCTGTCCAGATCTCCGGTGTAGGAGGTAGGATGTGGACGAATCCACTAGCAGCTTCCACAGCAGCTTTTGGCGTCGCCCCTGTGTCCAGATCACGTATGACATCAGCTTGGCTGTTGGTTCCTCCATTTTGAGCACCTGTGTCAGCTTCGTTTTCGGTTCCTCTCTCGTTCTGAAATTGCTCGTCTCTCTTCCTCTTTCGCCCTTTCTTTCCGGATCCTTCCCATCCCTTTCGCCCTCTTGATCCTGTATCAACAGCGGATGCACGAACTTGAGAGCCCCATGGTGCACCAATCAAGGTGCTATGTGGAAATGAACCGAAGCGTGTATTGGTGACTTTGCCTTCATTGTAACCTTCATTCAAGTCATCACGCGAGTGGAGAACAACTGGTATAAGTAGGTCGCGCTTGAGATGGAGAACGGCTAGTGAGTCGGTTTGAGCTTTTTCACCACAATAGAGGAAAGGAGAGGCATGGGATGAAGGAGAGATCGCCATAGCCATAGCATACAAAGCTCAGCATGAATATTCGCGTGGAATTCGAGATGCGCGTAGGGCTGAAGCGTTGACCATACACAGTACTAGCAGGGCGGAGGCGGGAGTAGCCGTTAGCCGATATGCGAAGAGGCGCATTATCTGGCGTGTGTTTTGCAGGCTGTGAGTCTTACTTTCAGCGGATTATTGTACCCAATCCCTTTCATATGTCTCTTTGGATTTTCTCCATCCCCAAACTCTGGACTTTATCTCTGCAGCGCCATTCTTTCTCTTCCAGTTCCCTCTTTGATACCCAATTTGAGCTTGCATTTTCGCGGCGAACCATGGCTACAAGTGTACGCCAGCCCGAGTGGCAGCAACCTATTCAGTCTGTGGCTGCTGACTTACCACCTCTCAAAATATACAACTCACTGACTCGAACGAAAACACCGTTCGTACCAATTGATCAAAAGAAGGTTAAATGGTACGCGTGTGGCCCAACTGTATATGAGTAGGTAAAATCCATCTCGTGCCTCCTTACTCCCTAACATACTGCAGCGATGCTCATCTGGGCCATGCACGAAATTATGTCTCTACTGATATCATACGGCGAATCATGCGTGACTACTTCAAATTTAATGTCCAGTATGTTCAGAATGTTACAGATGTAGACGATAAGGTAAATAGCAGTCTTGAACCATTTCTCATTCCTCCAATAGCGAGTGCGGGGAATAACTCTTTACCAATGCAGATCATACTCCGAGGCCGTCAGAAGTACCTCCTAGATGAGCTGAAACAAGGAAGGCTAGGCGAGGATTCACGAAACATTCCCAATACCCGAAAATCAGCTCTACGAGCTTACCTTGCCAAAAACCTACCGAAAATACCCGAGGACATGGCAGCTGCAGAAATCACTGAAGATAGTCTACCTAAGGATTATGCTTCGTTAATAGACCAGAGCTCTCGCCAAGATGGTGAAGTGTTGAGCGACAAAGATGCAAAATCCCAGATGCATATAAAGACAGTACTAGGAGCATCGCGAGCACTGGTCGCGATCGAATCCAAAGCAGAAGCAACTCAAGAGGGATTGAATTACCTTGACGATATCATGATGCCCTTTCTGGATGAGAAGCTGAAAAGCACCATCGATGCGTCAGATCACGCTATTTTTACTAAGCTCACCCAATTCTACGAAAAGCGTTATACCGAGGACATGCGAGCCTTGAATGTCTTAGACCCCGATCAAATTACTCGTGTAACAGAATATGGCCCGCAAATAGTAGACTTCGTGAAGCAGATTGAGCAGAATCAATTTGCCTACACTGTCAAAGATACGGACAGTCCCAATGGTAGGCATCATCTCTCTCCTAGGTCTTAGGTCAGGCTGATAGACCCGGTAGAGTCTGTTTACTTCGACATCAAAGCGTTCGAGGCTGCAAATAACAGCTACGCCCGCCTAGAACCTTGGAACCGCAATGACACCGACCTCCTAGCAGACGGTGAAGGTGCGCTATCCAAAGACGCGACGGGAAAACGATCACCGGCGGACTTTGCCTTATGGAAGGCTTCTAAACCCGGTGAACCAAGTTGGCCAAGTCCTTGGGGAGCTGGAAGACCTGGATGGCATATCGAGTGCTCGGCCATGGCTTCGGATAAGCTTGGCAAGCAATTTGACATCCATTCAGGCGGCATCGATTTAGCATTTCCGCATCATGACAACGAGATTGCCCAAAGTGAAGCATATTGGAACCGAGGACGTGAACACCAACATCAATGGGTCAATTACTTTCTGCATAGTGAGTGTCTTGTTTCTCTGACCCAGACAATCATACCCCAAGCAAATTTGTAGAATTCAGGTCCTCATTAATCCATGATCAGTATACTAATCTGAATATAGTGGGCCATTTGTCCATCCGGGGTGCTAAGATGAGCAAGTCATTGAAGAACTGTGAGCACAAGGGTGGACTACTATATTTGCAAATATATACTGATTAAATTGTAGTCACCACAATCAGGGAAGCGCTCGACCGTGGAACCTGGACTCCGCGAGGGTTGAGAATCGTCTTCCTCCTAGGTGGATGGAAAGACGGAATAGAAATTACTGACGATGTAGTAAAGGAAGGATCAGCTTGGGAGGATAGAGTTAACAACTTCTTCATCAAAGCTAAAGATGTCTTGGGTACCGCCACGAATCAGGAAGGCTATCCAGCTGAACAAGCTCTCCTTAACGGACTAGAGAGAGCGAAGAATGAAACACTGGACGCTCTTTGTAATTCATTCGATACGCCTATAGTGATGAGGATAATCTCGGACCTGATATCAGAATATAACATCGCCTACAACAACAGAGATCCTCCGCCTACGCCTCATACGACAGAACAAATTGCTGAATGGGTAACTTTTATGGTGAATACATTAGGTCTGAATGGTACAATCAAACCGGAAGATCCCACCATCGGTTGGTCAGGGATCGATGTTCCAGAAGAAGCAAAGCCAATTCTTTCGAACCTATCACAGAAGCGTGATGGTTTGAGACGGAGAGCAAAATCAAAAACGAGGGGTATATCCAACGAAGATCTAGCACCTGTCCCATATCCCGAAAGGCCTTTGACAGAGGCGCAATCGCAGAGAGAAGCCCCATTCAGAGACGTACTGGAGAAATTCAATGAAAGTCTAAAAGAACTCAATGACTCGCAATCGCTTGCCAAAGACGTTCTTCAATTGAGCGATCGCCTTCGAGACGTTGACCTTTGGGAACGAGATGTCTACCTAGAAGACCGGGATGGAAATCTACACGCCCTAATCCGACCAGTAACCAGAGAGTTGCGAGCATCGAGGCAGGCAAAAGAGAAAGCAGCCCAAGAAAAGCAGATAGAGAAGGAGCAGCGAGAGCAGAACAAGAAGAAGGAAGAGACTTCGAAAGCAGACAAAGGAAAGCAAGATCATATGACCATGTTCAGGACGGACGAGTACAGTGCTTGGGATGCAGATGGAATTCCGACCAAAGACAAAGATGGGGAGGAAATCACAAAGAGTAGGCGGAAGAAGCTGACGAAGGATTGGGAGAGGCAGAAGAAGTTGCATGAGGCGTATTTGGCAAAAGCGATCTAGAGCGTTGCAACTTTAAATGAATTCATGGACAGTCCAGTCATCGATGTGCCCTCTTGAGAGTTTCTAACCATGCTTTTGTATTCTGTTAATGAGAAGCAGGCACTGGGACTACTTTTGGCCCGATTAGAGACTTACCGCCACTGCAGCCTTCTCTTCCATTCAGACGCGAACGCCAACTCGCATCCACAATCTCTGAGACCCACACATCAAAGTTTTCCGTGCTGCGAAAGGCGTGAATTACATCCTCAAGGAACCAATGAAATTCCCCGAACCATGTTTGCAAAGATTCTAGCCAGCCAGCATGGGTAAGCAATGCTCCATTCAGGTCCCGCGAGGTGAGATTCTCGGAATGATGCTATCGTTTATGGCAGTGATAGGCAAGCTTGGATTATTCATTTGCGGAGTCTATCCTGCATAATGCAACAACATGCAAGTTGTAGATCAGTCATGTAACCTGGATGGATGAAAAGGCTACCTTACGAGCGTAGTATGTATATGTGAACAGCGTAGTATGGATGAGTAAACAGCGTAGTATGTATGAGTAAACAGTGTAGTTATGTATGAGTAAACGCATACATTGATCATCCGTTCACGGAGCTGGTAGCCTCATACATAGGCAAGTTTGACTTCCCCGTCACACGTAGGTGATTCGAGCGGCACTCGTCTACCCAGTCCCTGGATCAAAGTCCAACTGTTTCCGAAATCTCGAGAATTGTTCACTCATCAGCCATAACATCTTAAAGCTCCTCTGTTGACGTTACCATGGCATGCAGATTGGCGATCCTGAAAACCATTCCCAATGGCTTCTACCGGTCCTGCATATGGCGGGTCGGGGCCCATGTTACTTGCTATTTCGTGGACAGAGCTATCACTCACAACCATCGTCATCGCTGTACGCACATACACCAAGTTCAGGCTACTGCCTGGCCGGGGTAACTGGGTCCTCTTCCGGGCTATCTGCGCATGGGTCAGCAATTGACCCTTCAGGAACACCAAAGGAATTGGATTGATAAGGATGGGACGAGCGATGCCATCTCTGCGGCGGAAGGTGTTTGAACCTAATCCTTAATTATTGTAGTTTGGGGAATATATACTTTAGCCCCTCATCATTTCTAGCGAGGCGCTTGCCCTACATAAGTAGCGAAGTGCTTATAAAAACCTCTCCTCTCACCATTCTCTACTACATCCCTCCACGCTGCCTCCGCCAGATCCAGTGCTTCTTGCTCGCTCAATCCCGGCAAATCACCATGCTTGATCGCCGTCACCGTGATACCTGGAATCAGCACCTGCAAATTCTGATACGCCAAATCCCCCAGCGCCTTTTCCTTCTCCGTGATTGCCATCCCACTACACATCGGCCACTTCCAAACCCGCTCCCTCACATCCGTGAACCCCACATCCCGTAACTGTTGCGCATGCTTATACGTACCGTCGATATCAATACCATTCTTCCTCGAGCTCTCCTGGAATACCACCCGCCACCACTTAAGCATAGGCGAGTCAGCTTCACCGCATCCATCCTCTGCAAAGATGCGATGCGCTACATCATTTAGTTCCAACCATCCGCCAGGATTCAGATGCTGCAAGCAGCGCTTCATGAAGAGAGGCCAGTCGCGGATACTGTTTAGGAGCGTGCGGCCATAGATGAAATCGAATGGTTCCGTGGCGAACGACCACTCACCCTCGGCATCTGCGAGTGCGAAGCTGCAGTTTGGTGGAGTATATTCTGGGTGTGGGAGGGTAATGTCGATACCAAGGACGTGCGTGTCGGGATGCTGGGTTGCGAAAGCGACGGCCCAAACGCCGTTACCGCAGCCGATGTCGACGATACGCTGGTTAGGTGATGGGGATATGGGAGCACTGTAGAGGAGACTGTCGTGCTGAATGAGCCACATACGGTGCTGGAGGTCTGTAGGATTGGTCAGCTGGGTTCGGAGGAGAGTCCGTACGGAAGACAACTTTACCCAGGCGGCCAGTCTCGGCCTAGAGAGGAAATTAGCTGTTGCCATCTATGTATCGTATATACTAGGTCGTGGTGGTGCTTTTGCTTACCACACCTACTGGCTTAGCTAGAACATATTTTTGTGGTTCGGCCATGTTGTCTAGCTACGGCAGTGAGACTCGATTTAGGACAAGATACTTTGATGAAGAAACTCGTTGTAAGTGGGAGCGGTGTGTTAGTGGAATGTTTGGAAGAGTTTCTTGTTGTGGCGGTCATCTTTATAGATCCTGCTACTGATGGCGAAGTTGAAACTCGGAAGCACTAGGTAGTGCTGTCAGCGCTACAGCTGGAATCGGGATTACAAAGCTAAGCTACATCGTGGCGTTAGTGGACCTGATATGCTTATTGTGCCTGAGCACCTTTGGGGAATGTGCCAAAGCGGCTTGGATAGTTGTCATTCTAAGGAAAGGAACAACAAATTAGATAAGAATATCTCTCGATACGGCAAAGTTTACCCTCTTTGATCGTTGGTTACGATACGCAACAGCTATCGCAAGAACCATTATAAAGTAGATAGTGATGCGTAGAGGAGTGGTCGTCTTTCTAGAACGTCCCATACTATTTGTATTTCAAAGCAGCACTTCTGTACTGAAGTCGAGGTGGCCGAAATTCCCGAGGGAGGGGACAGTTCCGACCTGATTGGCTACTATCAAGTTAGTATCTATTAAATAGTGGGACGCCTGAAACAATTTCCCGCTATGCAATGCTACACCGATAGCAGTAATACTATAGGTGCATGACTACTGCATATGAGTGTAAGCTGCTCCGGGTAGAATAAAATATCTGCCCTTCTCTCACTCTTTCTAAGGGCATGAATTTGCCACAGCTGACGGAATGACATATTCGTTAAGAGATCCGGCTTCTACTCCAGAAATCTTCAGCTGATTAACCAGCTGAAACTCCCTTAGTACGGAGAGTGAAAATATAAGTCTTGATCTGCGCTAAAGATCTTGGCATAAAAAAATCCAGCCCTGTAAGCCAACCCCTGGAGAGTCGCCCGGACAATACCCGCTTCTAGGCCTAACACTAGGGGTTGCAACACCCAATATTGGGGCCGCTCCGCCTAAAGAGCCCGCTAAAAGATGAATATTACGGCCCTACAGCGCCCCGAAGACACAAGCGTGCTCCAGGGGCCTTATCTGCGGTCAGGGTTAGGGCTTTTACCAAAATGGTTAGCGCAAATTAAGACTTATATTCTCACTCTCCGTAAGGGATCCGAGACCTCAAATCATCCCAATCTGACATCAAGCAACTTTAAAATTGAGAAAATGACTTGGTTGGTATTCTATAGAGGTGTTCTGCTATTTATGCGGCTGCGCTAGACTCACCTATCAAATGAACACACCTATCAACTGAACAGCCTTGTAGGGCGGGACCTAGAGCTGGCGAAAGTACCCCCGAAGGTACCCCAAAGCTACGACGCTTGGGGACTAAACTTAGGGGACCTTCGGGGGTTCTTTTAGGGGCCGATTCAGTAGCTTTAGGTACAGCCCTGTAGGGCTGTTCAGTTAGGTGAGTCCGACTTTTTTTAAACGATTGAACACAACACGCCAGCTTCTACTCTCAAAGATCACCGGCTCATAAGCGGGCCAAACTTCCCTCATTAGGGGGTCCTAGATCCTCAAGAATCCCAACATGAATAAATTTAAGCAGTGAATTGGCACGGGTTCATTCTCTATGCCACGAACAGGTCCCATTCTCTTTTCGATTGAATTACGATCTACAGACCCAGGTTATCTATAATAGACGCTCCAGCTCAAAGACTCGACACTTTGAGTACCGATGAAGATTCCGTTAACCAGTCCAGACTCATACTTCAAAACATTTTAAGCAATTGGCGAGCTTTGTATTTCTTGCATGATCTTCTAACCATACGAGAGCCAGCTCCTCGGCTTTCACTAGTGGTCCTTGTGGTACTGCATAACGTGATTGGCTACAGGAAGTGGATCATAGAGCTCCTTACTTTGCACCAGTGGTCCTTGTTGTACGGCGTAACGTGATTGGCTCCGGACTCTCTAGGCGTTTGCGCTCTGGTATACCATTGAAGACTATAGGGGTGCGGTAGAGTTGATATGGCAGACACATAGCATCGATATAGACTTTATCATTCAGAATAACACTCTTGATTGTATTTGCATGAACTACACTCATTGAGGAATCCCCTTTTTGCTTAATGAGTCCCACCTCTATTCTCGTACGAAATTGGATACTCTAGAGATGCTAAATGAAGGAGATGTTGAGGGTATGATCGTTGGAATGAGTAGCTGCTTGTTCGAATGCTGGGCCTTCTCCTTCAAATTATGGAGGAGTTAGATATTCAGCTGAGCGATCTAATACTGAAGGCGAAAAGAGCAGCTGCAAACATTCTGTAGCAACAAGAGGTGGTACAGCATTCCTCGTCACACCGCATAGATGCGTAACCGAATGAAAGTGAAGCGCACGAAATGACGTACTGTAATAGCAAGCACAAAATATTGGTACCACTCAGCAAAGAAACAATTGTCTGCCTGTCAGCAAGCCTTCCGATATCATCAATTCCTTTACACAGGCCCAGCAAATCCTCTCGGAACCAATGATAAGCTTCTCTTGCTCTGGCAAGCGAATGGCAGCGAATGCTGAACGTGCGATCCAGTTTCCACGAGCTCGTATGATAGCTGCGTTTGAGGGACGGTCCAGATATTCATACCAATCATCAATGGAACTTAGGATAGGAAATGCCGTGGTGTCTGACTCTTCCGTCGCATCATGTTTGCATGTCGGTGGTAGGAAGCGAAGTGGAGAGCGCAGAGGCAGGTCTCCCTTCGCCTGGTATATATTGCGGAAGAGATCTAGAAAATTGAGGTCGGCTACCCACGCACCATTTTCGTGGGCTGAGATAACGGCTTCGAGATAGAAAGCCTCTTTGTCTCGACCACCGTGGCGCTGAATGTTAAGAGGTTGCTCATAGCCTGTAAGGGAAAGATGCAATGATGTGGAGGCGAAACTGTCTTCGAAGAGCCCCTCGAATTTATCATGGTTGACCAATTGCCAGGTTTCAAAGTCTGGTTCGCGTAGAATGGTGTCCCTGGGTGACAATAACAAGGCTAATCCGGATTTGCCTACATTTCCAATTAAATGGCGCAAAGCATGTTCTTTAGGTGGACAAGTCGGATCGCAAAGCAGAATCTCAGACGCGTATAACGCATTACCAGAAGAGATGGCTAAGACGTCATCCAGATCCTTCGTGTGAAGATCCAAATAGCCTGTATCAAACATAGAGACACAAGCTAATGATACATTTCTGGTTATGTGAGATATATGTCGTGAGAGGGATGTGCTCGCCCATCTCGCTCGAGCAATAGGTCTGGAAACCACAGAAATGTCGACATCGGCCTGGGAGAGATCATCGTAGATTTCGCGGGCTGTAGAGAGGGCTATGAGAGACCGGAAGTATTCAGGGGTATTGACGGCTGCCAGTACTGGGATGGTGCAATCTTCAAAATGACTGAAAAGCTTGGGAGGCTCAAGACGACCGGTTCCTAGTGCTTCAGTAACAAATGCCACTGGTAGATCGTAATTATAACTTCGGAAACTATAATATGGTTGATAGACTGCTGCGCTTGGGCCATCTCCGAAGGCAAATTTATAAGGAGCACCTTCATATTCGTGCTTGAGATGGCCCCTCTCCCATCCTATACGCCTTTTGTGAGAAGGCAAGAACTCATCTGCCCATGAAGAGAGTTTTACTAGTCGCTCTATAGATTTCTCTATAGATCGCTGTTCTGTCATAATGTTCCAAGTATAATCGGACTTGTCAGTTTTGGTGGGGTGTATCCAGTCGGAGTCAATCCGAGCAAACGTGTCAGCGCTGAGAAAGCCACAGGGTTCTCCCAGCGTTTTTATGATCTCAAAAGAGCGTCTGATTACGATGGGCTCCCATTGTTTATGGAAACTAGAAGAGTCCCCGGCATAATTGGTGTGAGGCAGCACGAGCCATCGGCGATGTGTTTTCGTGGTAGTACCAGGAATCGCCTGAGGGAAGAGACTCGCAAACTCGAACACCCGCCCGATTAGATCATCTTCGTGAACCAATCGTACGAGGGCCTTCTCAAGGCCAAAAGGGGGCCGAAATAATGGGGCCATTTCACGTAACACGGCCACCCTATCTTCCAGCTTTACACACTTTACGAACAGCCCAGGGTCGCTTAGGCCAAAGAAAGGTGCCGGATGCATTTTCTCTTCGGCTAAGAAGGAGCCATGGCGCCGGCGCCCCAGCGCGATAAAGCGCTCGATTGCTTTTTTTTCTTTTCCGCTAGAGCGCAGGTACTTCTCAGCTTCGCTCGCAAATAACGCAGGCCAAGTCAATCGGAGTTGTCCCCTGATGAGGGGCCGGAGTGCTTCACTGAAACTAACGATGCATGAAGCCAGCATTTCACATGTGGAATCTCGAGTCTGCCAGGTACTCATTATGCTACCCATAGCGATGTGCATCATCTGGACGAATGATATTCTGGAGGTGGAGGACCCGAGCTTCCCATGAGACATGACAGGTCTTCCGTAGTAACGAAGGTGAGCCAGTGGTATTGACCATGCAACCCCTGTGCTATCCCTGTAGTGAGAGCTCTCGAGTCCAATCGTGATAAGTCCGCCATCTTGAACCAAGCTATCTCTTTGATAGACCAATGTAGTCTTCTGGCCCAAGGCGCAGATGTCAGGATATATGTGCCAGGCACTTAGACCAAGCAGCGTCTCTCCACTCTGCGTGCTTTGTGCTGAACCAGATACTAAGCTCTCAACCAAACTTAGGTTCTTATGCCAAACATTGATGACATTTTCGTAGACCGTGGATTTATTGACCACCTGCAGATCCATATTTTCAACGATCAACATCAGTTGAGTCTGTTGGGTCCTCATGGCAGCGTCTGCTGTCCGGAGCCACTTGGGGAACGATAGGTCAGCGGTGGTGCCCACAGTAAGCTTGGGATATGAAGCGCAGACTATCAATTTGAGCTGGAAGGGGACTTACTGCTCGCGCACTTGCATCCCACTCTGAGAGCTGGTCTCGGTTAACTTCAATATGGCTTGCTGTCACCAAATTTATATGGAAATTGTTCTCTTGTAGGCGACTTTGAAGCACGGCTTTCCTAGCCGCCACAATCTCACTCCATATCGATATCGCTTCTGCGGCAGTCCAAATACGTGCAAGTAGGCAGGCTAGTAGATGGACGGCCATTGCTTCTCTACCAGATGTAGCTGCTGCCCAAATCGATGTTCCATCGGCACCGATATGGTCAGCAAGCGGCCCATCGGAAGCACTGCCTCGAGGGTTGAATTTCGGATTCTCGGCTATCTCAGAAACTCTAAGACCATAAGCGTGAGATAGATTCGGGATTTGAGGAACTTCATCGGCAAACAAAGCGCCCAGCTTTCGTGCAGTTACATGAGTCGAGCCATTCTCGGCTTCTCGCTTTCTTTTTGTAGAAAGCGACGAACCAAATCTGCTATATGCCACTGGAGCTTCTACTTTTACAAGCGAGAAGTCGAAGTTGAGGCTGGCAAGTGCAAGCGTAGTCTCTTGTGTCGCGGATGCTGCAGCGAGTGCGAATCTCCCAATAGAAGCCATTCGCTGTCCCTTATAAAAGCAGATGCTCCTATCGTCCAAAGATGTGGATTGCAATTAGACGAAAGTTGGTGAATATGGATCACACGTTTTGGGAAATATGACAGGCGTGGTCATCAGCCTTGTTGCCTACCAACCTCATAGTGCATGCTAGCGTCGTGCCGGCTGAGTGCATGAGGCGCAATCTCGGGCAAACGCTAAGTACGGCTGGCTACGTAGGCTCTCCCGTCAACAGTTGGTAACACTATACGTTCTCAATCAATCCATATGCGACGTAGGTTTGTCTTGCTTTTCCTGTTGTGTGCGTGCAGCTTTGGCCTCATTGTGGACCACACTGTTCAGTATCATGAAGTATGGATTCCCTTTATTGGAGGCTCTAGCTAAGGCTTGCCCGTGCTGAGCTTCACGCTCATAATCTTCTCGAACTAAGTAAGCATATCTCCCTTTGATCATACATACTCGCCATCCAAGCGTGCACATTAGATAAGATACCACGATGTTGGATATTAATATATGCTAAGACCGTCTGATGAAAACATTTTCCGGACTTACAAGCAAAGATATCATTTCCATATGATGCGTGTTCTCGGGCTACAAAACCGACGTGACTTATCCATGGCTTAATGATTAAATTAAGTCTTCATGTCAAGCAAGATCCAATCGATATTATGTTTGATCGTTTTCAATCCCCACTCACCTATGCCTTCCCCGCGCCGCCCTTGCCAGACCTTCATGGTTGTTCATGTAGATGTCCGAAGCTATGTTCGATAACCATAGAGTTCTTCACCAATCACCAGTGGTCTTTGCAAATTGCGTAATGTGCTTAGCTCCGGAGTCATACCGTCAAGTCTATCCAGTACCTACATGGTTTGTCAGATGCTTGCTGTTTTGACCTGCAAATATGTGATAAGAATGGGAAACATGTAGGACATGGACGGCTTGAAGATTAGACATGGCAAAGAAGTAGTGTGAATAGAGCATAGAATAGGAATGACGATACTCCCCTTATGATTGAATCGATCTAGTCCACCATGTTGCAACTTCCGGTCGCCCTTCTTTTCCAATCACTGATAGATGCGCGCTTAGAACTGAATAGGGGACTGCCAGAAAAGAGAAAAGGAGCCTGTCCGCAGCTAGGTCGTTGACTAATTGCAGTATTTCCCCTTGAGAGGTCAGAGTCTCCGATGTGCGGGTTCTGTCCAAGAACGGTAGAACGATTTTGAAAAACCTTGCCCAGTGATTTATGTTGTCGCCGTAAACAAGTGTTAGAACCCCAACGGTGCTCATGGCTCCAATGGCATCCAACTTGCTGGACCGTACCGTCAAATTGACCAATTCCTGAAGACATCATTTGCACAGAACCTTAAGTGACAGAAATATCACGGTAAAGGGTGACCCCAAGAAGTCGTTCGACCCCTTACCGTACATAGACTAGCGTGGGGCTGATGAGATCGGCATATGACAAGTTGCACCTGCCAACGGGCCCGCATGCCACTTCGCTTTTGACTCCATCTCTCCACCTCCAACGCAAAACCACATACACATTCATGTTCTACCCGCCATAGCATTCAAATACACCACATAACTGCTCTAGCTAGTCTCGTACAGCCAGCTTGTTCGAGCAGTACCCACCATGGCCCAAGTATCACCTACCAGCACTATCTCCCCACCACAACGGCCAAAAGGTACGCTTCCACTTCCTTTGATCTATTCAAGCTCTAAACCCACAGGCATCCTCAAAAACTCCTTTCGCTCCTCACCCCCAAACCGCCCCTCAGTCCCCCAAACAACCTCCAACGAAGACGCCATCGTCACTTCCCCTGCCTTCCCCGCAAACCCCGAACTAGAAAAAGAAATCACCCTCCAAAACACACTCCAAAACGCTGGCCACCGTCGAAGCTCATCCCAAAACCCCCAGGTTTCGGTCTCCCGCCGTCAATCCAGCCTTCCTGGAAACAATGAAAACGACAATGGAGAGAACATACGCCTGAAATGGGATGAAGCAAACTTATATCTTACGGAGCAGGAGAAGAGTTCGACAATGAAAATTGATGAGCCGAAAACACCATATGCGAAGCGATACGATCCTGATGAAGACGAGGAGGAGATGCGAGAATTGGATGCGAGGCTGCTCGTGGTTGATGAACTGGACAAAGCGCGGGAAGGTCGTACAGCGAAGCGAACCAAGGAAGCGGAGATCCCTGGCCTTGACATTGGAGAGCCAGAGGAGGATGTTGGGTTTACAGCAAAAGACGAATCCGAGCGAATTGAACGAAGTGAGAGTGCAGGTGGGTTAGGGAGAAGTGGGAGTCTGAAGGGGGAGAAGACGGTAGTTGTTGATGCGGAGGCCCCAGATGGAAAGGGACATGATGGGACAGTGAGGCATAGGGATTTTGAGGAGATGAGGAAGAAGCATTATGAGATGAAGGACGTCAAGGGGTTGCTAGGGTACATATCCTCCTTCCCCATATCTTCCACTACTAACATCCAACAGACACTCAGCAGAAGAACTTGAAGCCATGGACGAAGACGAGGATGTGCCACCGATGCCAAAAATGAACGAAAAGATGATTAATGGAGTATGAATGTTTGCATTAGAATGACATCACAGCTGCATCGGGTGTATCAGTCAGCTTCTTCTGCGACAGTACGGAAGTAATCTACATTAGCATAGCAGCTTTCTCAACGAGATTATATGATAAAGAGCAATGGGAGTGTTTCCCTTGCTTTGAGTATATGAAATGTGTTGTATATAGTTGTTGATTTTACTCTATTCGCTCTTTGACTGAGTGTTCTAGAGAAGACTATAGCTAAGCATGAAAGAGATTGCTAAGGACATGTATTAAAAAGAATCAGATATCGAATAGGAGTGTTGTATGGAGCGTCTCTCAAGCATTCGTTCCTTGTTTCATGGCACACTATCCTTTCAGAACAATTTGTACGCAATTTCTCCAAGCAGCGAATTGATCGATCTCTAATCTAAACACATAACCTATGCTCTATCCCCCAGATTTGTATCCGTTGCTCGTTTCACGTACATGAATGCAGCCGTCTATTAGTACTAAATCAATCGACCCCTACCCTTGAACAACAGAACTCCCTTCCTCACCATCCATTACACACCCTTCACCACTCTTCCACCCCGCAACCCATCTCCTGCATCTCCGTTTATTCCCCAGGCCCATTCCACGAAAGTCATAAATCCAAACCCTTTGGACAAGCGGAAATTCTCCCGCCGAAGTTCAAGGGTGAAAGTCTTGAAAACTCAATCGGGGATAGCGCGAATTTGGCGACGAACAAAATAAGATACGTCCGCTCTAGGACAGCTGGAGAGATGATGGTTAAGGTGATAATCAATGCTTCTCTGTTCGAGCTGTGACAGTAGTGGGGTTGGCATTTCCGATGAGAACAGCATTGATGATTTTCGTTATTCAGATTGTAAGAATCAATATTCTGACACCTCCACGTGGCTGCTCCCTCGGGCGAAATGGTGAGAGGAGAGGAGTGACGATGTCTGTGCTGTTTACTTGGGTAGTAGGTGGCTGGCACTGCCCAGTGTTGCGGGGTTTGAGTCCAAAGTTTATTCCCTGCTTCCACTCCCGTAAAGATCTCGTGCCTCCTGTCCCTCTGATTCTATTTGCGTTGGTCTGTGTGGGTGGCTTTTAGATCACGGTAACAGCGGTCCTGTCGTAAGAGCTGACCCGCACCGTTGTGAGAGACCCTCTAGCCAATACAGGCTCCTTTGCCTTCCGAATTCTCATCCCACCCTGTGTCATCTTAAACCCCCAGGTTGGGGAAGTAATTGGTCCAGGCTATTGTTTGGAAGGCGTCGGCGGGTAATGCTCGAAGTGACATAAATGCCAACGTGATGAGTGTGATTCTTGCGATAATATAGAGAAAAACAGAGGTAAGAGAGCCGATCGCAATACAGACGTCCTCGTCCACTAAGTTCAAGACAAACTTCGTTTGAATCGTCGTTACCAAAGCAAATTCTACTAGCGGCAGACTCGTTGTTGCAACGGCACAAATTCGCCAGGCAAGTGCTTCCTTTGAGGTGGGGAATGGCGCATTCCAGGCTAGACAGTGAATTGCTCCAAATAGAGGGGCAATCGTTACAAGAAGGATCTTAACAGGCCGAGCAGAATCAGTCCAAGCCTCATACTTCGCATCAGTAAACCACACCTTCGTACCACCACGACTCTTCGTATCGACATTTAGCCCCTGCGACGTCTTGTCTCTATTCTCCGCATTCTGTAGCGTGACAACAATGGGATACTCAATGTCTTGAGGTCGATTCCACCAGATAGCATAAATTAGAACTGCCAGAACAATGAAGGCGACAGTCATTATTTCGAGTGCGGTGACCTGAAGGTGCTGAATGGCTCGAAAAAGAGCTTGGAGGCCAAACCATGTGATCTGTAGCAGTGCGATAAGTTTGACGACTCCATCACTCTTGCTGCGGCTTTTGAGCTCTTCTTTTGATATTGGTGGTTCTTTGACCTGACCAGACACCACGGCTATTTCAAGTGATCCGGTGCGATTCAGCATGATTCGGTCCGATTCTAGACTCTTCAATCTTATCCCTCCGGCAACGGCAAATTCTGCGTGTACGAGTGTCCACTCATCACCTCCATGAGTCACTAGACGGCGTAGAAGAGACCGCGCTTCGAAAAAATGACCTACTGCCAAATATAGAATCCATTCGGGCGCAAGTGCAGCAAGCAACATCCACCCGACCTTCCGAAAGTGCAAATACCACCAACCGTGGTGCTTGGGGACATCAAGGTGCAATACCGACCAAGTGCAAATGAAAATGGTAACAAGACAGCTCCAGACAATAGACCAGGTCCCACGCCCATCTGGTTCAGGTACCCAACCGTGGATGATGGTCTTGTTGTTAGCGCTGGCAATACCGGTCCATATTGCCAACAAGACGAATATAGACACAATCGACATCGCTTTCAGGGCCTTTTATCAAATAAGGCTGAGGCAAACAGCGCCTTGCTCCCGAATAGTTGTGAGCTGTCGCAATGCGTTTACTCGGTGGATAGCAATGTGGGGATATATGTATAAAGAAAATTATAGAATTGCGTTGACTGCAAAGATATGACAGAACAGTGCCAGAAGGGTTTGAATGATAGATGAATGTACTCAAGGGCCGCGTCTTTCAGCGACCGAAGTGGAGGGGCGGATCTGCCTAGAGTGCGGCTGAGCAAATCTTTAAGGAGGGGAGCTTCAGCCACCATGGAAGGCAATCCAATCACGATTCACCACGAAGCCAGCTCGCAGCTGATTGCTTACAAGCTTCAACTATTGGCCGCTTGCGAAAGAGGCTTTCCGAAAGTGAGTTCTCGGCGTTCGGTAAATGCCTCCATGCAGGGATTGCAAGCCTGGGGGTTTTGATTCGTCGAGGTCTTCAAGCAGTGAATATATGTTCCAAGCGCTCATCAAGCACTGAAAGCTTTGTCAAAAGAGGAACAAACTTCTAAAGGCGTGTCTGGCAAGCCATTCAAGTGAGGAATTAGTCGGTGTCCCGTACCTACATGTCCTTTGCTCTATTCTCTTATCTAATAAATTTGGCGGTGGCCAAGAATGACAAGAGCCAAAGAGCACTCGGGACTACCCACTGAATCCCCACCAATGGCTGTCTCTTTCAGATTGTTGATTTTCACTGCCTGACACCACAATTGAAGTGAAGTTACCATCTATGCCTTCTATATCTCAGTCCTGTAAGCATTGATCGCGGACGATGTGTTAAGGTGCGGTGTAGTCCCAGGTTCGGATCCTAGTGATTGAATAGACTTGCATGACCATGGGCAACTTGCGACTCAAAGCCGCCATGATTAAATACTGTGTTTTTCCTAGCAATCTCTCAAAGCCCATTCTCCGTCTTGAACCTTTCCCATGCCTCGTTCAGTGTAGCGAAAACCGCCGCACTGATCATTTTTTGTTCAGTGGTCGCGGTCGTTGGAAGCTAATGATTGCAAGTCAGCCAACACCAAAAATCACGTCTCACCCTCACCCACCTTATCCGGATGCACCTTAGCAATGCCCTTCATGTAAACCAATTTCACCTTCCCAGGCAACAAAACATCACCCATCCCTACCTTCTTCCAACCACTATCCTCCCAAAGAACATTCTCCAGTGTAGATAATAATGCACGCAGATTACCCTCCTTACCAGCTCGCCATTGTGAGACACGTGAGTCAACGATATCAGCGAGTGCAAACTTCTCATCATCAAGACGATCAGCGGCAGCATTAGCAGCACGAAGACGTGTGACTGACTCCGAGTCTGGCGCAAAGTCACCCATGGCTGAAGGTTTCGGTCTAGGCTTCGGTGCTGGCTTAGGCGCGGATGGCTTAATCTGTGGAGCAGCAGCTTTCTCACATCGATTACGACCAGCAATTGAAGTTGCGCCGCCTACGCCTACTTCCACACATGTCCGCCATACGCTAGCTGCCTCAGACCAACGCTCCAATTGTTCCAAAGCTTCAGCTTGACGGGTCATTGCTTTTTCCCAGTAGACGCTCATTTGTTTGACTCCTTCCCCACTATCTATAGTCTCGGCAACACCACGAAAAGGACCGATAAGATCAAGTGCGGATTTTGCGTCTGCTATTGAAGCTTTGGGGTCACCGGTTTTGGAATTAGAGAGGGATCGGTTAGTGAGAAGTGGTATGGTTAGAGGGTGAGTGGATGGTAAAGCAGAGAGGGATGTAGAGTAATGACTAGTAGCGAGTGCGTAATCTCCTCGTTTGAAAGCTTCGGTTCCAGCTTTTCGAGACTCTGTTGATGCTTGTAGAGCAAAGGATGATAGTGAAGGAACGTTACGTTTTGGTGTAGGAGGAAGGGTAGTAGCTGGTGTTCGTGGTTGAGGGCTAGGAGTTGGGCGAGGTGCTGGCTGTGATAGCTGAGATGACTGACTATCGTTGAACAGAAGATCTGGCTCAGGTTGAGGTTCGGACGGCGTTGGTTTAGGAGCTGTCCTCTTCCTTCGTGCCGGGCTAATATACGCTTGGGCAGTCTCGTCTTCAACGGCTTGCCGGCTTAGCTTCGCTCTAGGATCCCGGGCTGGCGCTTGCTGCATGAATGTTGGCTTAGGCATAGATGACTCCTGAGGTTTTGCGAACGCAGGAGATTGGTCTCTCGATGAATCATATGGATCACGTGGTGTGTCTGCTTTAGGACGAGGCTTCCGTGGACGAGAGTCAGCTTCAAGCATTAATGCTTCATCTGTGACGTTTTTCTCAGCTTTAAGCCTTCCACCCATTCTGTCATGATCATTGGTATGGTGTTCTCGTTGCGGAATCCTCGGCTTTCGTGTATTTTCTGGTTGAGCGTCTTTCATCCATTTAGGCTGGTTGGTATCACTATCAGAGTTGAACTCAGACACGGCTTGATTAAGCTTCTTAGTCCCCGTCTTCCATAGCGAATTCGCTGTCTTGAACATCTTACTACCAATCTCCGATGCGTACTGTGTTGGGTCTCTCTCGCCATTAACAGGCGACTTGCTATCAGGACGCTTTAGACTAAGGTTCGAACGCTCCTGCTCTCGCATCCAGGCCGGTTTTGATGCACCAGAGGTTGAGCCTTTTCGTCGACCAGGAGTCCTTCTAGACTGAGTTTTAGATATACCATCCTGCTCCTCCTCACGACTTGGGCGCCTGGTCTTCTTTCGGGACTCTTCATGAGCCTGATTCAACAACCATCCCACAGCAGCTTGGACATCCGTTCCGGACTCAGTAGCCTCGAGTGCTCTTCTAGACTTTTCAGGCGCAAAGCCCATATCGACCAGTTCTGCAACTGCTCGTTCTTGAGGATGGACTTCATGATCTTCAGGAGATCCAGGAGCCTCGGGAGCCTTCGATTGGCTTGCGGGCTTGGTGGGAAACTCGGAAACTGGACGAGCAAGCATGCCAAGGACGTCGTCTTCATCATTCGGTGCATTGCTAGTTGGAGCTTCTTGAGAAGTCTTAACATATCCACCTGCACCAAGACCAAAGGGATCATCATCCGAATCCTCTGCGTAACCTCCACTCGTCCCATTCAAGTCCTTCGATGAGCTTGACTTTATAGGTCCAGTATCGAACGAAGCTAGATCATCAATACTAGCTGTCTTTGATGCTGGAGGCATATAGCTAGACTTATCCACCGGAGCATCGGCATTGAAAGCTGCAAGCAAGTCATCATCTTCCACGGACATTCTAGCAGGAGCAGAAGCCGTAGGTATCCCGGCAAAAGGCTTATTGATGATCTTCGAGAGCCTCTGTCCTCCATACTCTTCTGTAGCCGTATACGTAGGAGGTGATGTGACCCTATTCGGTATAGTCCTTCCGCCCCCTAAGCTATCCCATGCCGCTGTCTGTGTCCCCCCGAATCGTGCATCGAATTGCTTCCTCTTCTCCGCCTCTTGCTTCTGCCTCTCCTCTTCTCGTAATCTTTGTTGCTCTTGTAATGAAAGATTCTTATTTGGCTGTGAAGCATTGAAGCTCACCAAGTTTGCGAAGCTATCATTGGCTGGCGTTGAAAGGCCGCTACGTGCGGAGCCATTGTTCGTAGGTACTTGACTTTGCTGGACATGTGAAGGTGTTGACCGGCCTGACAAAGGCGGAGTAGGTCTCAGTGTCGGATAGTAGTTTCCTGCAGCTTGTGGACGCTGCTGAGTTGTCGAAGGTGCTTTAGGAGCCGTCCATTCGACGCTGATGAGATCGTCCATTGCCAGGCTCGGAAGATGATTAATTGGGCAACATATCCTGGAGCTATTAGAGATTAGGAATCATTCTCGTAGCAAAAGTAGATTCAGTTGTTTCGAGATGAAACTGTACTTAATCAGGCTCGACGGACACGAGGCAATCACCTCCAAGAGAGAAATGGCTTAGAAGAGTTCGCCCCCTCAGCCGCATGAGCCCTATAGGGCTGGACCTAGAGCTGCTACACCCGCCCCTAAAGACACCCCGAAAGTCCCTGTAGGATGGCCCCCGGAGCGTCCGAGCTTTAGGGTATCTTTAGGGACCGGCTCAGCGCTCTAGGTCCAGCACTATAGGGCTTATGCGGTTGAAGGGTTGATGCGGTTGAGGGGTGAACTCTTCTAGTCAGCAATAATATCAGCACAACAGCACTACTCATATGAATTTAGGTGTAGACTCGAGTTAACGACATGGAAAATTGTGGTCATCGAACCCTACATTTTGGTAGGGAACATCCCCTCTGTTGGAGCATTCAAATGAGAACTCGGGGTTGATAATGTTTGCATAGAACCTTTCCATCTGTCGAGCTTGACAAATACTCGAGCAAGTCTATAATGAACAATGCCTGCGAAACGTCACGATATAATGCCCATGGTATCTGAATCCACAACTCCGATAATGCCCACACGTACCCCCAACTAACGCTCCTCCTCCCTTACTGTATCCCCAACCAATCCTCCTCTTCCCTCACGGGATAACCATCTTCCCATCACTCGAACAAAACAGCTTCTTGAATGAGTCACCTCCGCCATGATTAGAGACAACGACCTCTTTAAAGAATCTGCCCCTTAACATTTGTAGTCGCCACAAAGTCTGCGGTATTATCCCTGATATTCCCAAGTACAGGCCTACCAAGCATCATCAGCCGCCACCACCCTGGGGCCCAGAATCGTATCCCATCCAACGATTCCATGCCTGGGGAGATATATTTGAATACTGACATATTAATTCATGATTCAAATAACTACAAGAAAATGAAAATGAACACCATCAAGTCATCTCTCACCCCGGCATGCCTACATACATTCTCATGCACATCGAAAGCACTGAACCTCTAAAATCAATGAAGCAGCCCGAACCTTACTCATGGTCTCCTTTCATTTGATGCCGTGATCCATTAATAAAACCCTAGGAGTGTAAAGAATAACAAACAGCTCATCAAAACACCGTACCGTCAGACATTATCATGATAGGAGGACCTCCAGTGTTTGGCCTGGATACCTCTGCTAGCTCTCGCCCGCCCTATCATAAGTCAGTGTATTCACGTCACGTGTATCAAGGCAGACTGACTTTCCAAGTCCCGGCCTCAAGCAACTGCGCCAGGCTTAATTTATCCGTCCCAGTCAGCCCTAGTATACCATTGACCTCAATCAAGAGGTCATCCAAAAAGCCAACGGTAACAGCCCTCCATTCAACAATAACATCATCATCTGTGGAAAATAGTGGCACAACTTCCACATTTGGCTGTCCTTTAACTGTAGCATTGTCTCTGTAGGCTGCAATGCCTCTCCGGGCATCGTGCTCTTTCAACGTCAACAATCCCGTATCAACCAGCAATCCCCCATTCCTATATTCCGGTAATCCGGTCAACAGCTCGGTGCCAGCGAAATGTATTTTCATAATCTTCTTCATTGGAACCATAAGCGAATAACACAGCCATTGTGTAAGTTTGTGAAAGGGAACGATAGTCTCCCATGGTAAGGCGGGTGGTGAATGTGGCATAGAAGAACATGGCCAGGCATCGCCAAGGTTTACTCCATCGATTTGTGTTCGTGTGGTAGGCCAGACGCAGGAAAGACCGTTTATAAGGACTGTCCAGAGTGTTGGAACTGTTACTACAGGAACGGAAGCGGCTTGGGTCGTTGGATGTGAGAGAAGGTAGTCTTGCGAGACTATCAGTAATCTATACTTCACCTGATATAGGCACTCACCTAGCATATGACCTGGACGTCCATCTCTCCCAAAAAGTGCTGAATTCCTCAATGCATCGCCAAGTCGTGATAAAAGCCCAGCTCTTCCCTCCAATCCTGCAATTGGATTACTTTCCGTAACTTGTAGGCCTTTTGCCAATTGCTGCACCGTCAACCTTTTCAAGCCAACACTATCAACCTGACATGGTTCTAAATCTTCACTCGAAAAGTACCCCGCCTTGAACATCTCCAAAGTAGCAACTGCGAGCCCTTCACTCCGTTTATAAGTCTTGCCCGATTCCTTGCTCTTGTATGACCATCCTGTACCTGCACCGGCATCAAGTATAACTGAAACGAGAAAGAGATCTATGAGGCGGCGAGTACGTTCTTGTAGGTCGACAGAGGAGGGCCATGCCGCGAGGAGCTGATCTACACGAGGACGACCACCGGCTTCAAAGTGGGACCATCGTGAATGATCGGGAATAGCATGATAGTCTGGGGCGTGGTCTCTCTATTGATGATTAGTGATCAGATCCGCGATAGGGTGTTTGTGTCGCACTTTGAGAATAGAAACAAGATAATTTGCAGTCTCTCCAAATTTGCTCCCATCAACATCAAAATGAGCCAATTGATTCCTCTTTGCCCGCTGATAGACTAATCCACATCTTGATCTCACTGCGTAGATGCTTTTGAGGTATGCAGCTGGATCGAGGGTGGGGTCTGGTGGGGCGGGAAGCGAGACATCGACAGTCGAAGGCGAGAAGGATGAACCAGCAGCTGAATTCCTTGCCAATGGTGGTGACTTCAGTCCACTGCTAGCACTGAGACTGGAACCGGTGGAAGATCTGGCATCGCCGTTTGTGCTGACTTTGTTGTTCTTTTTGTTGAAGAGACCCATAGTTCAGTAGTAATCCAAGATCTAAGCGAAGCGAGGGGCAAGCTGTCCCCGCTATCACTGATCAGGAGAAGTAGTTCGGAAAGACTGCTGTAACAGCACAGCTAGCTGGTGGATAAAACGGTTGGTAGAAGGTAGCTGCAGACTGCAGATCGGAAGTTAAGGAAAGAGAACCTTAGAAATTCACAGTCCATGGCCCCATGATGTTGAAGTGACTTGAGTCTTGGGGGTTCGGGCTAGTCGGGCCTTTCAGGAGTCAGACTTCTTTGTACTTTTGAACCATTCAGGTACCATCTAGGAGGGATAGGGTTGCTAAGAGGTACCATCGTTACCGATGCATCCCACCAATTCCCCCCTCCTCCCCTCCTCCCCCCCTCTTTCCCCTGAGTTTTCGGGCTGAGGAGAATAAAAAGGACAAGGTCTGCCTTTTGCCGGTCACCAATCTACTTCTAGGTCTAACTAGATTGAAGTCGCGTGGCGCTGATGCAGGTACGACTTTCCCAAGACCGAAATTACATGGAACAGGCGTCGAAGCTACGACGACCAAGTCACGCCTAATCGCCTAAACCACACTGTTGGCGACTCACGACGCTGTGGAGCATTTGCGGCACGGGGGTAGCTTCCCCGTTGGTGCCAGCACAGGCCCGCATCTTTATCCTTAAGTATTCCCTAGGCGTCTCTCCCTCTCCAATGGGACGCCTCATGGCACTTTGCTATGTCACAATAAAGTTAGAAAGCATGCCACCATAAGCCGCTGATGCCATCCTGGGAGCGGAGACGACGTGCCGGCCCTGCATTGCTGCCGAAGGCCATTGGATCGCAATCTCGCCTCCCTTAACTGAAGCCGAGAACCCTACTAAAGTACAGGCTTACCACCGCTCCATCAACCGCTGGAACTGCAAAAATTCCAAATTCTCGATCCTTAGATCTATCTCGCTTGGATTAGAGGGACATTCTACGTCTGTGGTTTACCAATCGTTAAAGAACATTGACGGCGCGGTTCGCCAATCTTCCTAGGGAGTCTACCTCCCACTTTGACGCTTTAGACTAACGAGGAAGGAGAATTACTTTTTGCGGCGTTAACTATTGTATCTTACGAGGCCAGAAGCGGAGACCTCTTCGTGTCGAGGTGTCCCAATTTGGAAAATCCAGACGACCTCGTGAAAGCATCCAATTCCCTCGCACTATTCATCTCAAGTTTTGCCGTGACCCACACTGATAACTGATGAAAAGAGAATGTCACTCGGCTTTACATGCAGTCTCGAAAGGTGTAGATGACTGTTCGAGACCCAATGGATCCACTATGTACAATTCTTACTTTTGTGTTGAATGCGAAGGCTGGTTTCAACGTATCATGAGGATTGGACGTCTTGCTGAGGCGCTGTAGTAAACGAGGTGGTTTCATTAAGCTCTCCCAAAACCGGTATGCCGATATTCTGTCCTTCCAGCGCATTTTGTGTCACATTCCCTAGTAAAGGTATCGGTGGAGGTGGATGGACCCCCCTAGGAAGACTCCTATCAAACTTCGATTTCGTTCCAGTCACCAGAATAACAAGTGAATGTTCCACGCCTTTATCATTCGCATCCCTATTAGACTTGTCGTTTTTGAAGGAGCGAGACCAGAGAAAAGCACTTACCAACTACAGCATACCCAAGAGTGCCATGTTTCAAGCATCGGCTGTCTACCCCGAAGAGAGCAGAGTCATAGAATTGGTCGAAGGTGGCCACATCACTTGAAGGATAGGGTCCTGGGGGTGCATTTGGCAATTGCCCGGATGGGATATCTCTAAGACTCACAATTGCCCATGTGCAGCTATCTATCACGGAGAGACTCGTATCAGTAATACGCGCATATGGAGGCCATGGCTTTCGACCTACCATAGGTGTACCTTCTAGGCGTTCGTAGATATTTCAACGGAGGTAGAGAAGGTGTCGCATCTGTACTCAGGAATTCCAGCGGCGTATCCTTTTCAAATCTGAGGAAATCTGCCAGATCCATCACGTCCCACGCTTTTTGACAATCGTCGTAAAATTGTTTCGAGAACCCGGATGTGCCAAACCATGTGGCTTCGTTTACGCATTGATAGTTAGTCGACAGAATGTTAGTGGTTGAGTTTTCGTTCGAAGAGTTAGTGGTAACAGTTTGATTGACTGAGATGGTAAAAGCAGAAATCTTCACTGCCGGTAACAGCAGTAAGAATATGCCGGATAAGGAATATACATCCATCATAAAATATTTGCCAGGCTGGCAATCGTAGATGAACTGGCTCCAACTGAGAAACTCATTGTAGCTGCTGAAAACCGGGAACATATATCATTAGCCATCAGGCGGCTACAACATCGCCTATGATAGTAAGATCGCGTGTTCATGGTCAGACAGTTCGAGGGTTTCATGCCCTCGGACCGTCTTCTTGTGAGCATGGTCTAAGCTTGAAAATAGGGTTGCAAATAGCCATCTCTTTAAATAGGTACAAATAATGGTTGACTTGGAGGTTTCAGAAGCCTGGGCTATGTAGATCACTTTCGAGAGCTTGTGAGAAGACCTTACCTATTCTCTGATGTAGGCGACCTCGGCAAACCTTCTGCCAAGCATGAAGCTCTCATGCCACTCCGAGTTGTACAGTCCATTGACTTACACTCAACTGCCACAAATTGTTGATCAAGACTATTATAAGCTCAAATCAGACTGAAGATGGTAGTACCTTGCGATCTATATTCTTGCCGATCAATAACCAATTTGCGACCAAGTCAAGCTGCCAACCCGTCCAACCCTTCCCCCACCCTCTAATCAAGCAATTGAAGCAGCCAGCCCAAGATGGACAACCTCAAGAAACCTAAAAAGAAGAAAGTCCTCTTGATGGGCAAATCCGGGTCGGGAAAATCCTCAATGCGCAGTATAATATTCAGCAATTATGTCGCTAAAGATGTACGCCGGTTAGGCGCAACCATCGACGTTGAGCATAGCCAGATCAAATTTCTAGGCAATCTAGTCCTCAATTTATGGGATTGCGGAGGGTGAACAACACTTAGGCTCTCATGAATACATTTACTAACATTGTATCCTTCTAACCAGACAAGACGCCTTTACAGAAACCTACCTCACAACGCAAAAACCCCACGTCTTCTCCTCCGTCGGCGTCCTCATCTACGTCTTCGACGTTGAATCCCGCTCCTTCGATGGCCCCCACCCCCGCGACCTCCACACCTATAGTGCCATTATCTCCGCTTTAGCAGAATACTCCCCCACAGCGCACGTCTTCACCCTGATCCACAAAATGGACCTCGTACAAGCCGATTACCGCGAAAAGATAATAAGCAACCGAGAAGCTGCAATAAGAGAGGCGAGTGGGCCGTTTGAGCAAATGGTGAGGGTGTATGGGACGAGTATATGGGATCAGAGTCTGTACGGGGCTTGGGGAAATATTGTTAATAGTTTGATTCCGAATTTGGATGTTATGGAGAGGTATTTGGCTGGATTGAGTAGGGAGACGGAGGCAGAGGAGGTGATCTTGTTTGAGAGGTCGACTTTTTTGACGGTTACGAATGTTACGAGTAAGATGGGGGAAAGGAATCCGTATGCGGATCGTCAGGAGAGGTTGAGTAATGTTATCAAGACGTTTAAGCATTCTTTGGGGTGAGTTGTTCAGGCTGGATGGTGCGAGATGTTGCTGACACTCGGGGTCTAGGCATTATACAGGCGCTTCATCCACCTCGCATCCGTTCACGGAAATTGTCATCAAAGCTCCCCTCTTCAACCTTGTTCTTGCAAGACTGACGAATAACACCTATGTCCTTGTTGTCCTTCCGCCGGGAGAAACAGAGATTGAATGCGCAAGACTGAATATTATGGTTGCAAGGGAAAGATTCGCTAAGATGGATGTTCTTGGAGGAAACAGAGGAGAATAAAGATCTTAGTAGGGGCATCGGGGGTGAGAGGTAATACCATAAAGCTTCTGTTATATGAGGTCTCGCATAGCGATGGAGTTGAGCGTGTTTTGGATCTGCTGGAGAAGGAAATACCGGAATAGCGATGATCATGTGCTATAAGTGTACGATGTCGAGCTAAGAGGGTATCTAAGGCCGTAAGGATACTGCATCTTGTGTAAATATGAACGAATAACAAAACCATAATTCTCCATAACCCTCTTCATGATTACCGTCCTAAAGTCGTAATGCCTCTAACCAGAGAAACAACTTGAAGCTATTGAATCTTCCAAGCAGCACTAGCCCGTCACTTCGCCTGGATCCTGCCCTCCCATCCCTGATAATAATGGTCACCTCCTAATCATGACCCAATCCATCCTCATGCCTTCGGCATCAAATGCTGAAAGCGAAAAAACCCCTCCCCAAGCCATCGTCAACGGCATGAACACCCTTTTATTGGACTCAAAAGAAGAAGAAGCACCAGCACGGGCTGATCGTTCTTGGGCACCTTGATAGTTTGCTGGCTTCATGATAAAGCGAGATTGTATTGCTTGAGGCCGAAGTTCACTGTTTAGCACCATACTTCTTCAACACGCTAACAAGCTCCTTCCGGATTGCGCTATCCTTGACCTCTCTGGCGTATCTGAGTAGCGACTTGCCCCCATGACACTTGGCAGAGACATCAGCTCCTCTAGAACACAGGAGCTCGATTGTTCGAACAGTCGGCATTCCGGAGATAAAGCGGCATGCAAGTTGGACAGCTGTTTCGCCCCAAGAAGTTTTCGCTGCGATATTCGCTCCACGATCAAGTAGGCACTCAACTGTGGATTCATGACCTTCCCAAGCAGCCAGCATTAAAGCCGTATAACCATACTGCTCCCCTGCTTTAATATTCGCTCCATGCTTAAGAAGGCACTCAACTGTAGGTGTATGACCACAGCGAGCAGCCTCTATTAAAGCCGTATAATCATACTGCCCCTTTGCTTCAATATTCGCTCCACGATCAAGTAGAAACTCAACTGTGGATTTATGACCTATCGAAGCAGCCAGTATTAAAGCAGTCCTACCAATCTTATCCTTTGCTTCAATATTTGCCCCACGGTCAAGTAGACACTCGACTGCTGATGTATTACCTTCCAAAGCAGCCAGGTGAAGAGGTGTGTCATTAAATTTACCCTCTGCTTCTTCTATGTCAGCCCCATTTTCCAAAAGTTTCTCGATTAAATCAGTGTCTCCCTTGCGTGCTGCATCACGCAAGCTTCCCCATTCAGGTTTGACCGGACTTGGCAGGATCTGCTGCGTCGGTAAAACATCAATCGCACCACTACTTGGTTGTTTGGGTAGACTCAGTCTTCTGCTCTTGGTTGACGCTTCTTTGCTTGTGGTATCTGGAACCTTCTTATGATACTCGGTGACCAGGGTACGCGATTTCTCAATTGTAAACCCCAGCGACTCATAAGCCTCTAATCCTGTATCGACCGCCGCGGGCGCCGCTTTTGACTCATTGGCTATTTCTTCCATTGCAGCGGCTTCGGCATGATTACCATTGAGCTCAGAAGAGAAAGCTGACAGCCTTAGGCATGTGATATATGCAGGGTGCTCTTTCCCAGCAATACGCCTCCATCCAATCCGTGACTTATTACACCAGTCCTCCGCTTTCTCAAAAGATCTTCTACACAGATGGATTTGGGCCAAGCCAGAAGACGCGTGGAGCGCAAGTATTCTGCTCTTGTCATCTGTCGTTTGGGGCCATGCTAAAGATAACAAACACTGCTCAGATTCGCTCAATTCGCCTAGAGAAAGCAAGCTCAATCCCTTCCTTAGGTGTATAGTCCTTAATTCAAGACGAGCCTTCTTCTTCAGGCCCAATTTTTCTACACGCTTGAGGCCTGCGCGCAAGGACTCCAACGCCTTTGCGTGTTGATCTGATGAGAAATCCTTCTCTGCCCTCTCAAAACACCTCTTTGCAATATCGTAGTCATCGTCACTATCTGAATCGGTAGATTGGACTTCTTCGATATTGAAGCCATCTGTACCAACGAGTGTGTCCGATGTTGCACTGGGGTCACCATGATCGCTAGTCTCGGGTAGCTCCTCCTCCATGCTAGCTAGATGCGGTATCCAGTCTTCAATCGTCGCTCTCTGTCCTGTGTCTAGAGGCTGTCCAGTCTCGGAAGAGTGTGGAAAGCGCATCTCACTTCCGCCCCAAGCTGTGGATCTGGAACCGAGGACAGTGCTTGCGCTAGAGATCAATTGTTCGGTATGTTTTACTAAGTCTGGGTTACGGAATGTTGTCGGAAGTCTTTCATCAGTGGCATTTTTTCGCGACAATTCAACATTGAGATGCATTGCTTTTATCAACCGTTCGACTGTCTGGATGCCCTCCGACGATTGACAGCTAATCAATCTGCAACATTCGTCAGTAACGAATTAGGGGAATCAGTGACAGACTTACAAGCTTGCCGTCTGGAGGGCCAGTTGAAGGCTGGTTGTGTGAGTATGTATGCGGTCTTTGACTTGACTGATTTCATCGGCGTCCAAATTCAACTTAACCTGCTTCACGGCCCTCTTGAATGGATTGGCAGACTTCTTCACCGTCCCAAGACCTTCAACGATCCTCTCGAGCGCGTTGACAGTACGTTGAGTGTCTGTGACTGCAACATCGAGGAAACCCCATGGTCCTTTTGTATCTTCCCCACTCTTGATGCGGCTAAATGCAGGGTCCTCTAGACTGAGTTCGATAGTCTCCAATGCCTTTGTAAGACCCTCGACTTCACTTTTCAGCTCCTCCAGTGTCTTATCGATAACGCGAGTGCTCTGAATGAAACCGAAGAGGGTGGACGAAATCCAGTATGTGGTTTTGGTCACTGTCGAAACAGCGCCCAGGATAGAGAGTGGGTCCATAAGTATGATTGACTGTCTCCGATTTGACCTTGTCGACGTTTTGAGCGACCATTGAACGGCGTTAGGGGTTACCAGGTCATTGAATGGGGATACATATGGCGGGGTAAAATCAGCCAGCCTGAAAGTGGTTGACTCAGCATCCGCCGATGCCCAATAAGATTCTATCCAGCGCTTACATGTTCATATCAGTTCGTAACTAGGCTCATGGATCCATTTCCATGTCTGGAGGTTCTCTAACGTGATGCTCAGATGAGTCATTAAAAGTTGACATAAATTGCTGGGTGCGCGCAACAACAAGCCGGTTGTCTTAAATCAACTCGTTTTCAGGAGAGCCAGATGTCGCTGGAGGCTTCAATCCGAAATCAAAACGATGGAAATAACTGCCAAGGACCCTGTCGTTCATTGTCCAGTGTATTCTACTTTTCGTCCACATGATTGCCTAGAAAGCACAGCTGCTCAGAGTAGCGAACTTGATCAACTTCACTGCGTAGAATCGCAACCAGAGAGTTCTCTACCAGTCATTCTTGCCGAGTACTGCTTTCCCTTGATAGCTGCAATATTTTTCTCGTATCACCCATTATAAAAGGCTACTACACCGGTCCCGTGGTCTAGAAATATAATCTGGAGGAGCCATTGCACTAGGTTCAACTTCCCTCAAGTGTGACGGTCGGATTGGTAGCCGGATGACAGATGAGATGTTATATCCTTGTTGACCCAATAGAGCATGATGACTGTAATAGCTGACGATGCTTCCTGCAGGTTACTGGCATGGAGCCCCCCAATTTTGCTGGACCTTTGAATATAAAAGCTGGACTCCACCAGTCTATTCCAGATCACCGTCCACCAGAGCCTGAAGGCTTGGCCAACTGTCATTCTGAAGATAATGGTGACACGATTATTGAAGCCTGCACAACCATCAAGTAATTATGGTAGCCGCGGCGCTCTTCATGGCAGGCACGTCTGTCCCACAGCACTCCGCCCAGGTCAACTTGTCCGCTCATTTGCTTTTCTTCGTTGGCTCAGTAATGGCAGTAAGAGACTGATAGGCGCCGCTGGAGTTATCATAATAAGGAATGCCAAGATCATGCTGGCCATGAATATCCTAGCTCTGGCACGGTCGCTGGGGCGCCCGCTAGTTCTCAGGCTATTATTTGGGTAAATGCTAGTGTTCTTATTGCTGTAATGGTAAGTCTGCTATCGTTATGATCTCGTGTTCTTGCATGATCAAGCAGTTGCCATTCTTACAGTCTCGGGCTATCCGCAAGCCCGCAAGAATTCCAAATGCAACACGTACAATAAAGTATCCATTGGGCAGTGCAGGTCGTTCGATAACGGCGTTTGGGCTGCATGGTTCTGCATTGATTGTGATAGTAAATAGCGGATGAATTAGTGCTGACTTAGAAGTGCTGGAGATTGACGCGAAGGAGCAGAAGCGGAGACGAGACAGTTCCTGCAATTAGTATGAGCATGCAAGGATTATATGTAAGCATAGCAAGCCAATAGTCTCCTTTGTTTCAGCTCTACTTTACGCCGTCAATATGGAAGCAACTTGTGATAGAACAAGCCGGAACGATTCTTAGCCAAGCTTGTATGCGCACTAACCTTTTATAATAATGAGTTCATCGGTGGAGGCTTGGCATGCAACACGATAACCCAGCCTTTTGCAGAACATCGACGGAGCTCGATCAATATATTGGGTATGTACGAGGTCCTGAGTGCTCGTCACTACTGCGGAGATATACATTTCCCAGCTCGATCGATAGTCAATTCGACAACCTTTGGTACCCAGCCTTGCACAGCTTAAGCCACTACTGAGACCATCCCTCTCCTGACGCTATTCACCAAGGACAATCTATCCTCGAACAAAGAGTGCAATCAATAGCCACCATGGTCCCATTCGGCTTCAGCGCTGGTGATTTCGCCATTGCAATTGGTCTTATCGTCAGGATCAGCAAAGCGTTGAGAGACTCTGGTGGAGCTGCAGCAGAATACCGTGACATCATCCAAGATCTTCGAAACCTGCAGCAGCTCCTTGAACTTCTCGAGACAGTCCGTCCAGCAGATGGCAGTGTTAGCCATGTCAATGCAATTCGTGGGATAGCCCTAGCTTGTCGCACCTCTTTACTGGAATTCGCAGAGAAGATTGAGCGCTATGAACAGGCTCTGGGCTCAGGCTCATCGAAGGGCATGTTCAAAAGAGGTGTCAAAAAGGTCCAGTGGGCTATTCTAGGCGAGGAAGAAGTCGCTAAATTTCGTGGCATCATTGCAGCCAAGGTTTACAACATTGCCTTGCTACTTGGGGCATTCAATAGGTATGATGCCCAACCAGCCCCTCAGAGAGGATGTTCATTCTGTTTAGTGATGCACTGTCAAAGATGGAAAGTCAGCATCGTGACGACCAGAACATACTGCTAGAACAAATGGACAACAACAAGGACTTTGTGGCAAGCCACTTATCGGAGTTATCACATACTCATCACGGAGCCTTGGCCACAGAGCTTTCACACGTCGAACGTAATATCAGAGAAGATGTATCGAATTTTGCTCGAGAGACAAGAGTCGGCCATAACGAGCTCATTGAAAGATCTGATAAACAAATGCACGAGCTCAAGGAACTCAGCCGCCAGCTCCATCAAATCCACAAGCAGCTGTTATCTGTAAAAGAGCAACAAGCAGGGACCCAGTCACAGATCTCCATAGGCTTTCGGTCCGTTCTTGATGAATTTGATTTGTTAGGCGCTCTGGGACGTACTGTCTTTAGCAGGCTGGTCCCTTTTACGGAAACGGCTCTTAAACATTTGAGGAAGAACAGGAAGGCCAATATAGAGATATTTGCTCTACTCCTCAAGATACAAACGAGCATAGCGCAGGATATATTCCCATCTCGACAATATAGGGTTCATTTTAAGGATGTCCTTGGTCGTAAGAAACTCCTACCATATGACTACTTCCGTCACTGGGATATATTCAATTCGATGCTGCGGTGCAAATTCAAAGGTCTCCCAGGCGAGCAGAAGGTCATCGGAGGAGACTACGTTTTGTTGGACAGGCGAGTGGACGGGGTGACAATTGGAAAAGAAACTTGGCAGCATATGGTGTTTCCTGAGACTAAAATCAGGATGTCTGTAGTGCTGGAGACTTTTGAAGTTGTTGGAGGGATCTGTCCCAGACCAAATTGCCCTGGTATAGTAGAGATCTCTGCCAAGAACCCCGTCGTTCATTGTCCGGAGGGTGCTCCGGTTTCCGTCCACGCGATTGCCGACCAAGCACAGCCGCCCAGGTTAGCAAAGAGTGAGCATGAACCACAACAATACTTAGGCAAAGACGAGCCACTGAAAGCCCAAGAGCCGAGCATGGTCCACGAAACACAAAGTCCGACCCCGACCGAGAAGATACGGAGGCCTATCAAGTCGTGTAAGCATCACTGGAAGCGCATCAAAGCGACGAGTGATTTTCTGCAATGGCACTGCCAACACTGCCACTCGGGTCCACACTGGTTAATCCAGCAATGTCAGAAATGCGAGGCCAGGTATTGTCGTAAATGTGCCATACAAGCCGACTCTATTCTTCATTTCATGGCTCTCGCAGCTTAAAAAGACTTAGCTCCATGTCTAGATCTCAGCCAAGCACGCTCAAGAATGAATCAGTTGATGTTTTGAGGCGAACTGAACGACATTCCATCAATGAACGCCTGTATTGAAGCAACGTTTTCGCTCTGGGTCACAGTGCCGATCATGCCGTTATAAGTCCACTTGATGAGTTAAGAGCTAAAACTTTAGTATAATCAAAGCACACAATTAGACCTTTGCCACTTTTCGCAGATTAATTCGTCCCAAGCGTAGGAAGCCTGCATACACACATTTACCGTCTACAACAACTCGCTACGGAGGTGACTCGTCTAGTCTAATTGTCTCATTGGTTCCGTAGCTGGAATGCTCACGGCGAGTGAACAGGTTCACAATTGTAATGATTAACCGATGATGATGATGATGATGAGAATGATAGTAGTAATAGAAATGGCTGGTTTTTGGGAGGACATGAAAGATCTGACGAAATTTAGAAGGTAACCTATGGCATATTTCGGATTTGCTGAACTGATAGGCTCGGTACCGACACTGGCTCATGTTGCAGCTACCACCAGCCCCTTGCAGCTTGTTAGGGCTGCAGCATGTCTCCACACACAAATCCCGTGGAAGCCGTCTTGCAAAACGATGAAGGAGCGTAGGATATCGAGCGCTCTACAATCGAATACCGCAGAGCCTCTGGAAACCACCTGGCTTGAGATGGAAGCAATATTCAAACAGCCCATCCAGGTCGAAGATTCTAGATCAGGTATCTACCACCTGAACATACTTTGTTCATCGCAATCGAAAGCTGTTGTTAACGCCCAGCCTTCCAGAAAGTTCCCACCTGCAACGCCTCGCTATACAATCGTTACATATCTGGAGTGCCATAGCAAGGCTAATGTCCACATACTGAAAATCTCCATATAGCTTCAATTAGTTGTATACATCCTCCTCTTTCAACGGCGTTCATCATACATCCTGAGGCGTCCTGCCTCGATACATCCAAAACTGTACGAAAACCATAAAGTCAAGCAGTAGCGTGCCCGCGCTGCCGATCAACCAGCTGGCATTCACGAGTATATACCTTCCATATTCTCTACTCCATTCCCCTTGCTCACACCAACCTGACCGCCTCGATTGGTCCACTCTGCCTATCCTGGCACAGGCTGGCTCATATGCAAAGATGCTCAATACATATGTCAAATTTCCCACACAAGCAAAGAGAAAGAACAACATGCTAATACCTTCAGTACTTTTTCGTCGGTAGTTTAGCAGAAGTTGAGGAACGCGAGAGCCCAAGTAGAGGGCCGCGCAAATGTAGCCAAAAATCTGACCCCAAACATCAAAGTGAACGGTTGATGGGTCAATTTTTGAATGAGCACGATGACGTTCGTGCCGATGATGTTCGTGCCGATGATGTTCGTGCCGATGATGATCTTGGGGGGCTCGGCTGAACGAATATCTAGCCGAGAGCCACCATCCTAGCACACCTGCCGCACAGACGAGTATCAAAGCTCCAGTATTGAAGGTTACTTTGGAGAGAGTAGAAGCCGATTTGAGGTTCACAGCTGCTGGAGGGATTTCTGTAGGCTTCGGTGGCGATATCAGAGGGGTTGCTGGTGATAGGTGGCTGGCATCAACACGACTGTCAAAAAGAGAATGTATCGAGGAAACGGAACCCCGCTTGGAAGGACTGTCCGCATCTGATATCGTAGGTCGGACGGGAGTATGGGATGGTCGCTTATGCGGTAGTAGAGATGACTCTTCTGTACTTTCCTCTTCAACAGCCTCCTCGTCAATAGCTGGTGCCGCCACTGCCTTCGAGTCAGACAGTGTGAAGCCTCGGTAGTAGAAGCATTGGCCAAGAAGCACAATGTCTGCGAGAGTGTAGTAGACAGCCAATATAGTCATTGTAGGTATCACGCCCTGTAGCACTGCACCAAGGATGTTGAACACATCGCCGAGAAGCCAGATGATGAGGAAGCGAATGGAGAGGGCATCTGCAGAGGAGCGGCGGAAATTTTCGATTATTTGGGGAGAGAAGACGACCACCCAGCAAGCTATCGATATTGAGCTATGTAATTATCAGTGAATGGCTGCAGTTGACGGGGTTGGGTAACTCACCCACAAATACCGCTCAATGATTCGATGTCTAGGTTGAGAGCTGGGGAAATTGACATGATGGCTAGCGCAAAGGATGCCACGATCAGCAGCTCTGGATTCAATGCTGGATGCTTGAAATAGGTTTGGCTTGAGCAGAAATGAGGCAGTTCGTGGCCTTGACGTAGGCCAGAAAAGATCGGTTAAAGTAGGTCCAATGCCCTTGCACTGACGAGCCACCTTCTATTTTTCACCGGGCATCGATCGGGGGCTCTTTTCCAATCCTCGTCATCATGATTTTCCTGCGGTGAATGTCCACTCATTGCTCGAAGCAGAGCGGAGTCCGTGTATCGGATGGGTGAAGATGAGAATATTACGTAACTCCGCAGGCTAAGCGAAATCTGGGGTAACCGTTACGCTAGACAGGAAAGGAAAGTACGGGCTGGTTTTGATGCAATATCCCAACTCCCGGTCTTATACAAAGCGCAACGCATCTTTCTTCACTCTTGATATGAACGGATCTGCTGGGATTGCAAAACGATGTTGCTGACTAAGCATCGTTGGTTGAAAACAAAGCCACATTGCGCTAACCAGATGCAGTAACTGCTGCTGTTAGCGTCATCTTGCATGGACCTCGGCATCTTCCAGACAATTGAAACACCGTTCAAAACGTCCGTCAGCCTGCTGTTCTTATGGCATCTTCCATCTGTATGCACTCCTACCGAGTTGATTGAAGGAAAACACGCAATTCATGTAAATTCTGAGCTGCATACGGTATCACCATGCCGTTCAATACAGCTCTCACGAGGCAACTCGGGATTAAGGGTAAAGCACCTCTGCAACCCGGTCACCCTTGCAATTGCTGACAGTCAACAGTTCCTATAGTACAAGGAGGGATGCAATGGTCTGCTTGCTAGTCACATACTGTTCAACCCACCTAATACCACTCCAGGGTCGGCTACGCTGAGCTCGCCTCCGCAGTCTCCAACGCCGGAGGCCTAGGCATAGTATATCCATCTCCTTCTACTACCACCCCTTTCTCTAACATCCTCTCAGCTCACAGCACTTACACAACCCACCCCCGAAGACCTTCGGAAAGAAATCCGCCGATGCCGCAAAATGACCAGCTCCCCCTTCGCCGTCAACCTAACCCTCCTCCCCGCCCTCGTCCCACCAGACTACCACGCCTATGCCCGTGTCATAATCGAAGAAGGCATCCGCATCGTCGAAACAGCAGGCAACTCCCCCGGGCCAGTCATAAAACAATTAAAAGAAGCTAAATGCACCATTCTACATAAATGCACCACGATCCGACACGCCCAATCAGCCATAAAACTCGGGGTTGACTTTTTGAGTATTGATGGATTCGAATGTGCTGGACATGTTGGAGAATCGGATATAACGAATTTCATCCTCCTCAGCCGGGCACGCCAAAGCCTCGGTGTCCCTTTCATCGCAAGCGGCGGTTTCGCAGACGGGCAAGGGCTAGCAGCAGCTCTGAGTCTCGGCGCTGAAGGCATAAATATGGGAACGCGATTCATGTGCACGATTGAAGCACCAATCCACCACGCCGTCAAAGAAGCCATCGTCAACGCACAAGAAACAGATACCGAACTCGTTCTCCGCCGGTGGAAAAATACAAGCCGTTTATTTGCTAACAAAGTCGCTAAAGAAGCTGTGAAGATTGAGCGGGAGAGCTCGAGCGGGAAGTTTGAGGAGGTAGCACCGTATGTCAGCGGGAAGAGGGGTAGGGAGGTTTTTGTGAATGGTGATGTGGATTATGGGGTTTGGACTGCAGGCCAGGTCATTGGGTTGATCCACGATATTCCTAGTTGTGAAGACCTAGTTGAGAGGATTGAGAAAGAGGCAGAAGAGACGATTCGGAAAGCTGGATCATTGATTATTGAGAGCAGTTCCAGTGTGACGCCCCCGCCAGGCGAGGTGGGGAAGAATATGAATAGTCCGGGGGCGGAGATCTGGGGGGTCGGAAAGACGAAGCTTTAGGATTTGTAGAATAGGATCTAAGGATATAGATGAATGTTTATGCTTGCATGTTGATTGAAGGGAATGCGTAAGGTCTTCTGGAAATGAGATGGAGCAAGTGGTCGTAAGATACAAGACATGAGAACCTAGGTTCTGACGTATGACGTGCTGGTCTGAATATCTACAGTGCCGTCGTTATTGTGTGACTATATCTCTTTGGATGCGTTTTGCTTGCAGGCCTTGCTGCTGAAATTGGTTTACCGTTACCGTAAAAAGATAGGATTAGCTTTTGAATAGATCTGCAACGCCATGGGTATATATTCCAAGATTTCTGAGGGAACCAGCCCTTCGTGGATGTTTTATTTTCGACTCATTCAACCATCTGCTCAGCTTTAATCGTTCTTGCCATCTCTTGAGCATCTGATAGCCTTTCATGCCCCCAGTTGCAGCCATCCCTTGCAGCGCCTATTCTTGTGTTTACTGGGATATCCCTCCCTCCCGCTGTTTTCCACACAGCGCCACTTTAGTCTCCTTCCTCAGCGGTATCGTAGCATTCATCATCTTCCTCTTGCTGTTCTTCATTGCCTGCAGGATCGTCGCCAACACTTGATTCACTTAGACACATCGAGCACCCGCACTCAGAGTCTCCCAAAACTTCTTTCCCTTGCGCCACCCGGATGCTATTTACCAGCTCTTTGAAGGCCTCATACCAGGCCTCTGGATCTTCATCGCGAGGTTGAACACCCCAGTTAGCCCAATATTCATTATCGTAACGCCGCACCCTCGCACAATCAAGTGCCGTATCTCCATCTGGATCCACAGCATCAAGATCGATATTGCCCAGGTTAGCGGCTTTCAAAATCTCCAGGGTTTCCACATCTGCAAACAGGGCTGCTTGGTGGATCGCAGTGTACCCATTTTTTGATTGACGTTGGTAATCAAGCCCAGGGTTGTCCAGCAGAACTTTGACAACAGCGGACCTTCTGAACGCTATTGCAATGTACAATGCAGTCTGTCCATCTGGTGCTGAAGCGTTGATGTTGGCGCCTTTCCCTAATAGAAGCGATACTTGTTTGGGGTGTTCGTTTCTGGCCGCCAAGCGAAGTGGTGTAAAATCCACGATGCTTGTACATTCAATGTCTGCACCGTGGGCCAAAAGTAATTCCGAAAAGACTATTTGATCTTTGAATTGAACAGCCAGAGCCAATGCTGTGTCTCCATGATTATCTTTTATATCAACGTCCGCTTTAGCGTTCAATAAAAGTCGTGAACATTCAGGAGTTTTGGCATGCATCGACATGTGTAACGGAGTCATTCCAATTCTATCTCTATGATTAGGATCTGCTCCACAAGCAAGAAGAGCCTTGACGGCGTCTTCGTCGCCCTGTCGCGCAGCCCATGCTAGTGTTGTCATTCCAGCACAATCTGTATCATCAATAGCCGATCGTTGGGTGGAAGCCAGAACGTCGTGAAAACCTCTACCCGATAAATTGAAAAAGGCTCGCGTTAAGTCCGGCAAATCCAAAGCGACTAATTGTGAATCATCGTGGAAATGGTGGCGTAGCCTTCTCTCTCCTTCTTCATCGCAGCTCGAACTGAGAAGCTTCTGCCACGCGAGCGTACAAGGGGACCTGAATCGAGTTAGAGCAGGATTTGTCTTTCAAGGGATCGTAGGCTGCTTACTGGCCCTCGTCATCTTCGTAGAATGTATCCGAGCCAGCATTGATGAACAAGTCCATAAGATCGAATTTGTACCAGCGAATGGCCATCTACTGAACAGATTAGGGTTCTGCTGGATTACAGAAACAGGACGACTCCTACCTGGAGAAGCGTCATTCCTTGCGGGTTAACGTCAAGCACAGACGCTTCCCCAGCAAGTAACAGACCCTTAGTGTATTCGAGAACATGTTCTTCTCGCTCATCTTCCATAGCGATGAAGATAGCGGCATCACGCGGACGCACTCTTGCAACCCTCAGGCACAATTCCGGCCCTTTAAGCTGCTCCTTCTTAAAGTTGACGTATAGCACGCGACTAACAAACCATTCAGGAAATGCATACGTGTAGGTAATATTCGTAGATTGACCCTTGCACGACGAATCGTTGCATCTTTGTGCAAGTCCAGGTATGGCATTGTACCCTACCATGATCGAGCCAAGTATCGTCGTCAGGAATTTAGGGCTTTTCAGGCTGCCCTTTTTGTGGCAAGAACAACGGCAGTTCACGTTGCAGTATTTGCCCGTGAGATGAAAAGTGGTCGGCTTCGCTATCTGGGATGCATTGTAGCCCGAGGGGCCAGGCTGTCGAGTCAATGCCAGGTCTCTCGAGGGAGTAGACTGTTGTGAAACGCAATTTGGACTAGTATCTAGAGGGGCTGCCGTTCTTTGCTCATCATGAAAACCTCCATGTGCACTCCCTTGGCTAGTACTGCTTACTAATAACCCTTGCACAAGACTTGAAAGATCCTACATGTGACTAATAAGTTTCCCATATGCTGTTCCTGTATTGAGACTCACTGATTCGATTGTAAAGCGCAGCTGTCGCATCTGAGCACCAATTTCAAGGGATGTTGACCACGATAGGATATTCGAAGCCGTTGACAGACGGACCCGATCATCGCGGATGTCGTTCTTTAGTCTCAATACTTTAGGTTCCAGGCGTAGCCATGCGGAGCGATCAAGTCTCAATTCATTATCCTTGCCGGTAGTTGTAGTAAGTTCATAAGCCATCAAAGACTCCAGTTTCGACAAAGTCCGTTTCGACTTGGCCAACGCAAAGCATATACTGCTTACTGGTGCGGCTTGTGTAACTTCAGAGTGCCGTTGAAGGACATTGCTAACGTCTTTTACGACGATTTGAAGGTCAACAACCTCGTTATTAAGTGCAAGAAGGACATCCGGGGGATTGAGCGTGGTAATTTTCTTAAGGGCCTTGCCAATCGTCCCTCCTGCGCTGAGCAGCGTGAGAATCCCAACGGTCAGAGAGAATGGATCCATCTCGCACCCTGGGGGTGCCTTGCAAGCAGAGTGCCCGTGGACGAGGCCGGCTTTGCGCGAGACGGGGAAATTGTACTGTGGAATCTGGTTGGGATTCAGAAGTGGGGGCCTTTGTTTTCACGCGCCAAGCTTCCCAAACCTGACAACGTGTCGTTCCACATTTGTTACGACGCCCATCTAATCTCCGCTCTTCGGCCTAAATTAGAGCGCGTACCTGAGTACCTTACCTCGTGGGGGACAGAAATATATTGCCGATGTTCATGGACCCATAACTTCTCCATAACAATAAATATAAAGTGACTTATTATACTAAGGTTGTAAAGAATTATCAGATTAAAAACTCTTTAAGTGGGAGTTGATTGATAGAATTTCTCATTGCGGATTTATTCGATGTTGAAAGGGCTGGCATTTCAAGGGGGTGCCAATATTTCTGTCCCCCACGAGCTTACCCCCTATTTCCAATTCCAGCTTCAAGGGGGCGCCAATATTTGTGTCCCCCACACTAGTGCTTTAGTGCCTTTGCGCTAATCTGATATCGCATTAGGTACCTCATTCATGGTCTATGGCAACGTGGTCGTCAAGGTGCTTGATCTCATAACAATCCAAGTATTAGGAATGAATAAATAGTATCATATTACCACCTCAGTCGGAGAATCACATCCACCTATTTACAAAACGCCCAGGCTATGCAGACAAGATGATGATCCAGTAGATTTACCATCCCCCTTTCCCTACCTTCTAAACAGCTTCGAACCCCATCCCTTCTTCTTTACAACCTGCCCATAATTTTCCTCCTCAATATTGTGTTTGCCAACAATTGTCAAGAAAACTTGATCCAATGTGGTCTGACTGACAGAATAATATTCAAACCCCAAATCCTCTTTATGCGCGTCTAGCATTGTGAAAAGAGCTCCAATACCGCTATTGCTAGCGTCCCTCTCTTTAGCAGACCGAATGGCATCGGTGCTGGATTCTGCTGATTTGGAATCTGACATAAATCGTTGGGGAGGGGGCCTGCTGGCGGGAACTGAGAACCGGAGTTGGCCATGGAAGGTTTTCTCTTCAACTGCAGCGCCCGGAAGATTGGCGCTGACCCAAGATTTAACGTTGTCCATGTCTGCATCTGGCGTGTGAGGTGCTGTTTTCATTATGAGATGAACGTGATAACGGTCTCCATGTTTCCTTCTGAGACCTTCGCTTGTGCCAAGTGCTAACATCTTCTTGCCCATGATACCAGCACGATCAGCTAATGCATCGGCTTCTTCCATGCTATGAGTCGTCAGGACAAGACTCCTTCCTGGGACGACCGAAGCAAGAGTCCGCCACATGACACGTTTGGCACATACATCCATACCCGAAGATGGCTCGTCGAGCAGCAACACAGAAGGATTACCCATAAGCGCAATCCCGAGTGAGAGCTTGCGCTTATTACCACCAGAGAGCTTGGCTGCCATTCGAAGCTGGAAAGGCTCGAGACCTACTGCACGTACGACCTCACGGACATTGTGCTCGACATTTTCAACGCCACGAACACGTGCATAGAAGCGTAGATGTTCTAAAACAGTCATTTGATCGCACGCGTCGACTTGTGGACATACGCCCAGATGGTTTCTCGCTGCTGCTCGGCGCTTGCTGATAGGTATATCTTCGACGTAGATCTCACCACTGGTGTGGGAAGGAAGAATATCTCCTCTGATGAGTGAGATGGTCGTGGATTTGCCGGCGCCGTTTGGTCCAAGAAGGGCAAAGACTTCACCACGCTTCACACCAAATGTTATGTCTTGTACTGCCACATTGCTACCATAAGCTTTCGTAATATGCTGGACTCGTAGACCGTCATCAGGAGAGGCAGCAACACGTTTGACTTCAGCGGCAATCTCATCGTCCAAGAGATCCGCCTCTTCAGCGTCCTCGGACTTGTACTGCTTGCGACGGATCCTAGCCCAGATCGACCCGCTATCCCACCATAATAGAATACCGAAGAGAAATATTGATTGACCAATCAGGTAAAGTATGGGCCCGCCGTACAAAGTAATCCTGCCCGGGTAAGAAGCAATATAATTCTGGTCTAAACATGTGGTGGCGAAGACGTTCAGAGCCACGAAAAGAGCTCGTATGAGATTTCCGGCCGGAGTAATTAGACCAATAGTGAAGTGTGTAATGAGTAGATAGTCGTCTACTTTGGCTGTAGGGGCGTAGGTGAGAACACTGAGATATGCGATGAAGTACAGGAGGAACATGACAGCTTGTCCGCCAGCCGCGAAGGCGAAAGCTGCGAGCTGAGACCTCGAAAACAGTGATATGACATATGACAGAAGAGTAGATGCGATACCGTATAGAAAGAAGATAACAAATAGATATTCAACATGGTACCACGCGTTACTCGCACCTCGGAAAATGATGATTGCAAGTACACTGGTGGCCAATACGATTACGAAGTCAAAGGTGAGATAAGCTGACCATAGGCATATACTCCTCACGCCGTTGCTGTAGTGCAGCTGCCGGACATTTCGTAGTCGTTCGAGAGTTGGGTAGAGTGCGAAGAACGCAGGGTAGGCGGCCATTGCAAGTCCGAAATACACAATTAGTTGTAGTGTCTTGCCTGTTGCGGGTACCCATGGTGAATCGAAGGCTTGATATTGACTGCTGATGGAGATGTTAAGAAGAACTGTATCCATGGCATTTTGTATGATAGTGGCAAGGGAGATATCTCCCCCAACACTCCCCAAGAAGGCAAACGTGGGTGGATCCGTATCATCGCCGAGGAAAAAGCCTCCGGGAGTGACATTTGCGTAGAATTGCTTGATGTAATTGTTGAAGTCGTCCAAAGTCCCGTCAACGGTATGGACCGATGACATCAAATCAGCCAATCCACTACCACCCCCAGTTGAATTTCCTCCGGGGAGAGTAGCTTCAATGCGAGCAAGATCCACAGGCGAAACCTTGCTTGCGGGCCCAACAACGATATCATAATTCACCTGCGATAGCAAAGATTCGATATCTGAAGGTGAGACAGAATCAGTGGGAGAACAGCCTGGCTGAGTGAAATTCTTAAGGAAGAGTGTCACAAGGCCTGCGGCAATCACCGGAATTAGAAATGCAGCGGCATAAGGAATGTAATTCCTCTGGAACACCGTCCAGCGTTTCCGGAAAAGGGTAAAGGATTGGCGCAATAGACCGATTCTTTTGCCTGTCTGAAGCTTTAAGCCACTGCTATTGCCTTCCAAACTTGACTTCTTGTCCTCAGCTACCACAACCTCCTCACCTAATTTACCCGAGCCAGGGGGGGTGCCAGACGCGTCGAGTGTAGCTGTTTGAGGGACAGACATGGCATCAAGATCCTCAGCGACATTGAAAAAGATCTCCTCAATCGTTGGAGAACTTATCTCATAGTTCTTGATACCGTGAGCCTCCAATGACCGGACGAAGTCTGCTGCTTGGGCCGAGTCAGGAAGAGTGAACATGATTTGATCGACCATGTGTTTGGTTGCAACGCCTTCGTAGCTTGGAAGAACGAGGTCATCGCCAGGAGCTTTAAAGACATGGATACGGTAGCCACCCCCAAGTCGATGCTTAAGTTCGACTGCTGACCCTTGTGCTTTGAGACTACCACGGGAAAGGATGGCAATTTGATCAGATAGCAAATCGGCTTCGTCCAAGAAATGAGTCGTGAAGATGATCGTACGCTTCCCTCGTTCATTCAGTAGGATAGACCAAAGCTTCTGACGTGCAAGGGCATCGACTCCACTAGAGCATTCGTCGACACAACAGACACGAGATCCACCCGTGAACATCATACTCAATTGAAGCTTGCGTTTCTGCCCCCCAGATAGATGACGAGCTTGAGCGCCAACCTTCCTGTCAAGGTCACAAGCTGCAATCAGTTCATGTAGTTCACTGTCAGATGAAGGCTTGTCAGTAGACTTCAGTCGATTGAAAATCCGAACATGTTCGAATGATGTAAGGTTATCCCAGAGGACATTGCGTTGAGGACAGATACCCAGTCCACCAAAACCATCGACGGCAACTGTACCTGAGGTGACTGTATTCAGGCCAGCGATTGCGTCAAGAGTCGTCGACTTCCCACTTCCGTTGGCACCCAACAATACCATTATTTGACCTTGAGGAATAGTAAGGTTCAAGTCGTCCACAGCAACCACAGTCTCCTTACGCTTCCCAAATTTCGTGGCAATATTCCGTGCCCACCAGGAAGGCTTGTAACGTTTGGTGAACCCTGAAAGCTGAACAGCAGCATCTGATCCTTGTATACCGAACGATAGATGACGTCCTTTCGACGCTGTACCATAGAGCGTCCTCTCAACAATGGCGCCTAGAATCGGAAACACTAAAATGTGAATGAGAGCAAACACGAACATTGCAATACCAGGTAGGCGTGAAGGGTTTTGCGGGGCGGCTTTGACAAGGTTCGTCGGCATATCTTGTCGCTCCCAGCGGGCCATGAGGATGGTGAAGAACGTGTAGTTCATTGGCGGGAACAACAGGCTGAGGATAGCAACGGCTCCTGTATTAGCATTTGACAGGACCTGAGCTAGTACGGCTAGGAGAAGCGAGACAATTGTCGTTACTATGCCACTCAGTTGAGCTTTATGAAAGAAAGCCGCCCCAAATATCGAGAACGACGAAAGTCCCAACCCGCTCAATACGTTGAAGAGCACGAGTATGGCGACACTCGATTTGGCAAAAACACCGTAATGCAATATGAGACCGATGGTGACCCAACCGGGAAGAAACATGATGTCGAAAGCAACATGATTGGCAAGCAGTCGTATAGCTTGTGGTTCCCAGCGTCTCTTGTTCGGCATCGATGCGTCAATAATCTGGCTCATTCCAAGCTCTCTTTCCGAAGCCATCAGTCCGACGGACTGGTAAATTACTCCAACAATGCCAATGAAGAATGCGACGCCGAGTATCTCAATGATGCCTCCCATATATCGAGTCCGAATTTGATCATTCCTCTGTTGCTGCGTCTCCGATGTGAAAGAGTACTGATCGACCTGGGTAGGTATTGCTGACTGGTCAATTGTAGTATTTTGAGCGGCTATAGCAAAATCAATGGCATGCTGAAGGGGAATTGCGTAGATCTCCTGGTCATTGGTGGATTTCGTAACGTCGATTGTATTTCCCAGCGCACCATCAGCCCTCAAACTGTAATTCCATTGACCACCCGGTCCTTGAGTTGGTGAGCCATAGAAGACGGCGGCAGCAAAGCAGGATGAGACGCCCCGAAGAGAGCTCCGACATGTCGTGAGCAGGTCCTCCTCTTGTGCCAGCAGTTGGACCACCTTCCCTTCCGCCTTGACCTGGTCTGCCACAGTATTGATAACGGTGTTGATATCTCCTCCAGTAAATCCATTGTTGACGAAAGCTACTATATCCCTGCCTCCTCCATAGCCCAAAGCATCTGCAAGGGATTTGACAGGTGCAGGTGTACCAACACCATATTGAGATGGTGGGATGAAGAGGCTCTTGGCGTAGGCCAGGAATCCTATGAAGATCACTGGCAACAGGAAGCAACGAAGAGGTGTAGTGAAGGCATGGCGAAAGAGTACGATCAAGATATTCTTAAATACCAAAGTCCATATCTGGCGAGCGAGGAGCATTGTCTCTTTGATTGCCTCAGCCTATCTCGTTTCGAATGTTCGCTCGACAATGGCTATAGACCGGCCCATTGAGTGCTATACGCAAGACGTTGTGCGTATATGTCTGAGAACATAGTAATACTTCGAATAGATGTACAGCATTTTGAACAATTAGGCTCCTATGAAGCTCCCATTTCATTTACGCGGCGACCGGGTTGGAGGTGTCACCACTTCGCGCGTATTCGTAACTCGGGCGCAGTGTTTAGAACGCTAGAGCGGGTTAGGAAGGTCAGCCGATAGGGCAATGTTTCACGCTCTAAGCGAGGTCAGCACAATCGAAAGCCAGAGACAATAAAGAAGCTTTCTTCGATGCTCAAAAGAGATGTCAAATGTGGAAGCAATTTTGCCCAACGATATCCGTCCAAGTACGGAGTATGTTGTGGTCCTAAGGCTGATGTTAAGTAAAATGTGTACGGTGTAAGGTGGGGCAGACTAGGACTAGCATTGTACTGACTTTGGAGCCAAGAACTCGCTTGCACACAGATTTTCTGAAACTTCTGGAACCGGCTGACGGAATAACACCTGCCGAGTCACCGATTGGTCGAAGCTTCAAGGTTGATTCAGCCCTGCAATGCGCTCTCTCTTGCGCGTTAGGTGTAAAACCACCACATCGTACTTAAGTACATCAGTACATTAAGGCCGGAACTTGATATACTACATTAGCCCACCATTCAACGTTCTATCAGATATGGAACAGGCATCTCGTGGAGCGTCCGCTCTTTCTTCAGGTGACTTTGCTTCTGCCATCACCCACTACACAGAAGCTATCAACACGAACGCAACAGCTGTCGACTACTACATCAAGCGTTCAACAGCCTATACCCGTTTGTCACCAGCTGACCATCAATCTTCCCTTACGGATGCGGAAACTGCCGTACAGTTGGCAGTTAAACGAGCAAAAAGAGAGCTTATTGCACAAAGTCAACTTAGGAGAGCTATTGCACTGTTTGGCTTGGAACGCTTCGCAGACGCAAAGCAGTGCTTGGAATGGGCCAAGAAATACAACGACAAGGAGAAGACCTTGACAATATGGGCAATGAAGATTGATTCTAAACTGAAGGACCTCGACGAGGGTGATCAGCGCGCTGCGGTCACGGTGATGGAGACTCCTGACGTGGACATATCGACAGCATCGCAAGCTACCAATAGCATAAAGCCCGTGGAGAAGCAGGAAGAACTAAAGGGCACCCCCGCTATCAAGGAAGCCCCAAAGGAGCCATCCACAACACCCAAACCCCAAGGCATCCAGACGCCAGCGAGCAAGATTCGACACGAATGGTACCAAACGCTTGATAACGTCATTGTCACACTCTACTGCAAAGGAATACCTAAAGATAAGGCTATAATTGAGATCAAGGATAATTCCTTAGCAGTGTCGTTCCCACTCCCCACAGGTTCTGAATACGACTTCTCGCTCGACCCTCTCTTCTCCAACATCGACCGTATGAAGTCTCAATACAAGATTTTGTCTACCAAAGCTGAATTCAAGCTCGTCAAATCTACACCCGGCCAGATGTGGCCGTCTCTTGAGGGAACGGAGGCTGTCAAAACCGAAACCCTAGGCACGAATGGAAATGATCCCTCACAAAAAGACGTCAAGCAGGCAGCCCTGGCTACGAGGACAAACAACACAGCTCCAGCTTACCCCACCTCTTCCAAATCAGGCCCTAAGAATTGGGATAAACTTGCCAGCGATCTGACGAAACGTCCAAAGAAAGATGCAAAAGAAGGTGAAGAGGATGCGTTGGAGGAACCGGGCATTGACGAAGAAGACGGAGACCCCACTACCAACTTTTTCAAAATGCTGTATAAGGGTGCAGACGATGATACTAGGAGAGCTATGATGAAGAGTTATCAGGAGAGTAACGGCACTGCGTTGAGTACGAACTGGGCCGAGGTTGGTAAGGGACCTGTTGAGACCAGTCCACCCGACGGTATGGAGGCCAAGAAGTGGGACGAATGAGCTAAACGACACTGTATGAATTGTATGACATGATCGACTCGAAACATGACACAAATGTAGAGGCAATGGGAAGCGATGATCCGATTCAAGAAGGTTGCGTACATGAGTAGTGCATGGCGAGGCTTTTGCGGCGTTCAAGATACCCTCCATACGATGGGACCGGTGCTTGTAAGATATGTTATACTATTCGAAGCCTCAGGCAGAAATCGCGGCATTAGGCATCGCCGGCACCAGTAGGAAATATCATTGGATGAATATCATCCGTAACAAATGTACTTTCGAATTGTAAACTTTAACGGTCGTTTGCTTGTCTCCTTGATCCAACCCCACACCAGCCCATGAGAAACTTCCCGTTCTGGCAGGCAGGTCCAAGGTTCACCCCGGGCCGGCCCCTGGAGCTCAAAATGGGGGCGGTTGCCATGTAGCTCAGCCACCGACTCAGCTCCCAAATAAACACTTTGACGCAGGAGCACCACGCTCGCTCGCATGCTGCAGGCCACTTGATCTCATTTATGCAATGCAATTACAAGTCTCTCCTTTGTGGCATTGACGTCTTCATACCCTTGCAAGTAACCTCGTCCAGCCTTATCAACGGCACGTTGCATTTAATCCGTCATCAAACCTCAATCCAATGAGTCAAACTACCCCTTTCAATCGCATTCGATTACAATTACTCGTCCCTCGTTCACTTGATCTTGCAGAGTTAGACCCTCCACCTAAGATCTATCTACATTACCTCACGTCGGCGTATCCGTCGCTTCCTGAATCGCTCATCACACCCGTTAACAGCTCATATCGACCCATGTCGGCCAATGTTACATCCGACAACACCGTCAAAGGCGGATAATGACATTGAGAAATTGAAGACATCATTGAGTGCAAAATGGGGCATAAGATTCCCACCCGCAGACTTTATCTTGAGTCCATCCCGGAGAGACCTAAGTCGCACAGAAGACAGGATCCTTGGGTGCATGCAGTTCCTCTATTGGAAGAAGGATGGTTCTTTGGGCTACGCAATTGATCAATTTGAAAAACATGCTGCCACTGTCTACTCGCATTGGCAATTCAAGCCACAGGGTGACCCAGATGTGGTCCCTACGCGTGAGGCCTCTAAAAGTCGGCTCAAGAAGGATTTTTTGCATAAACAAGCTCCGTTATCAGCTGCTGCTGTAAAGGACCTAACGGAAAGCCTTTGGAGTAATCTCAGCCAGATTGCGGAACGTGTGAAGAAAGGAGAGAAATTTCCAAAGCCGCTAGTTGAAAGTGAGGATTGCAACCTCCTTCTTAAGAGCACAAGGCTAAATCAACTATAGAGCTAAAGGTGGCTTCAATCAAACCTTTATCAAAGGCCAGTGCTCCACGCCGTCAGTCCTCAATCACACAATGGTTTCGTTCGAAAAGCGAGCCAAATGCTACCACTACTTCGCAGCAAACCTCTTCTGACGACTTCCCTGACAAAGAGGTGATCGATCTGTTCGATGAGGTGGCTCGCTCTCGAATTCCTACTGTTGTGTCTGATCTAAGGGTACGGAAAACGAGTGCACCGGCGTCACCTGAAGACAAATTCGAAACACCTCCTTCTACACCACCGAATGGCAAGAGCCTGGACTCGGAAACCGATGCCTCAGACTCCGAGCACACTGCGTCCTTCTATCACAGGAAGCCAGAAGTTATACCCATCTCCACCAGGAAGAGATCATTTCCAGAGTCAATGAAGCCGCCAATGCCTCGTAAGATGTCAAGAGATTTACGTAGCTATGGTGCTGCATACAGTATCGACAACTTACAGCCAAATAACAAGCCTGCTCAACAAGTCCCCAGAACCACTGCTGTACCTAACCCCTTCCCAGAGAGTGCTACCTCTTTTGCCAGTTCGTCGAGCACCAATCGCTCATCTGAGAACCTGGCTTCCATGTCTACGTCCTTCACCAGCGTCTCCACGGCCTGGACCTCTCCGAACACATCTTTCCACGGTGATTCAATGGCCACATCTTTCAATTCTGATACTAGTGGGACGGATTTAACATTACGCGCATCTTTCGGCAGGTCTCGCGGGAACCTCAACGGCAAACTCGCATTACAGTCTGAAGCCAATATGACTGCATGGGATGATGTCAACAGAGCCCAAGGCTTAGCAATCACGGATGTCGATTGTGATCCAATGGACATTGACTTGGAGACAAATAGCGCTTCTCGCACCCCGGTCAAGCCCAGTCTTCAGCCTCAGGAGTCTTTAGGGGGGGCAGCTTTCGAAGCAGCAGAATCCGATCTTAAGAATGTACTAACAGAGCGATTACGGTCATACTCGCCTTTTTGTAAAAAATCCTCCCAATTCTACACATACATGCTAATTTTCAGAAGCGATACAGCTGCCAGAGCAGTATTCAACGGTACCATTCCGTATTCTCTACGAGATCACCCGTGTCTCTATTCATTGCAAGTTGGACATCAAGCATTTCACTACATGCCTTACCTCTACCTGCGACTCATACGACGAGCTTTGGTTATCCCTCAGGGAGATAGTCAAATCCCATGGAAAGATTATGCCGGAGCGGTCGAGCCCTACTGCATGGGATCGAGCTGGTAAAGATTTTCAAGGGGTGGCACTCACCGGCAAACTCAGTATACTAGACCAACAGAAGGGCGCCATGTTTGAAGTCTCATTGAATTCATTGAAGGCTGAACCATCATACCGCCTGTCACGCCAATTCGGGAGCGATCGTTTCTCGGTGCTTGGTATGCCTGGATTAGATCGTGACGGTTTACCTACGTACCTGAAATCCAGTGCTGGCCCTGCTCGTGAAGCCATAATCAAATGGCTGGTGGAAAGCCATCACCACTTCCTAGGACGTACATGGCGCGCCTTTTACAACAAGCCCGACGTTTCCAGAAGAAGACAGAAAGCTCAAAAAAGCAAAGAGGAAAAGACTCGCAATCGTGTGTATTTCTTTGCAGAGGACGGTCTCGGCTTTAGGCAAGGCCCTCGAAGAGGAGAGTCTGACCCTCGTCTTCTCGAACGTCCTTCCATGAGTGTGAAAGACATGATAGAATGGTTCATGCCCGCGAAAATGAATGAGGATCAATATTGCCTAAAACTTTACGCTCGGCTTTCACTTGGTCAGTCTGGAAACCTACTTGCTGGCACCGCTAATGATATACACAGCTGTCAGCAGTACGAAACCTAGCATAGTGTTCGAGCCTGATGAGATCTTCAGAGCGGATGATGCGCTGGCAGAATCTCCTTTCCAACGTCGGCTGGATCGTAAGCGGTCAGACGAGAAGAAGACACGAATCAAAGTAACAAAATCGAAACAGCCTGAGACTGTAATGAACGACGTAATCACCCTCATCGCTACACTTGCGTCAATACTGACAGTCATAGGGTTGCGCCCGTATATCCCGAAATGCTGCACGTGGAATCGCTGATAGTCTCGGCTTGGATAGCGTTCCCTGTGTGTTTCAAGGCAGGATAGGAGGTGCAAAGGGAATGTGGATGATAGACCCCCTTGACGAGACCCCTCCAGCCCTGAATGACCGAAACTACTGGATTGAGATTACCGACTCTCAACTGAAATTCGAAGGCCACAATATCGATGCGCGGTATCCTGAAGCCGCGCGAGTGACTTTCGAGGTGAATGACTACCCCAAGAAGCTTACACCAAGCCACTTGAGTTTTCAGCTTCTGCCGATCTTGGAGAATCGAGGGGTGCCCGCAAAAGTCTTCATTAATCTTCTCGAGAAGGACCTTACAGCACGTGTTGCAGAAATGGAGGTTGCAATGGATAGCGGTCTTGCCCTGCGAAAATGGAACCAGACCAATAATCCAGTCACTGAAGAGAGAGCACAGTACGGTGGTATTGAGATGCAAGGTGGTCTACCCCAATCGACAGCTGAGAAGATCAATTGGTTCGTTGAGGTCAGTCCGCTCCAATCCACGTATCATCAAAGGCTGACTCGGATCGTACAGCATGGATTCGAACCTAAAACGTGTCGTTTCCTGAAAGACCAGCTTAGAAAAGCTATTATCGCCTATTGCCTACGGTTGGAAAGTAAAATGAACATTGGGCTTGCAGAATCTACGTATGCCTTCATGATAGCAGATCCTTTGGCTGTTCTTGAGGAGGATGAGGTCCATATTGCATTCTCAAGTGCCTTCCGGGACCACAAAACAGGTGTAGATCAGACAATGCTCCACGATATAGATGTTCTGGTTGCTCGCTCGCCGGCTCACCTTCCTTCAGACATACAGAAAGTGCGGGCCGTCTTCAAACCCGAATTACGAGTATATAGAGATGTCATCGTCTTTCCCTCCAAGGGTTCTGTATCACTAGCGAGCAAGTTGTCGGGCGGTGACTATGATGGTGATCAAGCGTGGGTCTGTTGGGATCCGGATATCGTGGAGCCTTTCCGGAATGCACAGGTCCCAGATCCTCCAAAGATCGAGTTTTACGGTATCGAAAAGGACAAAACCAAGGTGTCAGATCTTTTACCACACCACGATTATATGAACCAATTCCTGTGCCATGCCTTCAATTTCAACCTCCAGACGAACATGCTTGGAATATGTACTCTGTATCATGAAAAGTACTGTTACCATAAAAAAGCGATTGACAGCAAACTCGCAATACAGATTGCTGGTCTCCTTGGTAATCTCGTCGACAGCGCCAAAGGTGGTTACAGTTTTGACAATAATAAGTGGACAGAGTTTCTTAAAAAACATAGATTGCCAAGGAACCTTACCGAACCGGCCTACAAAGATCGCAATGCTAGGCCAACGAAGCATCTGATTGACCACCTAGTACACGTTACAGCAAAAAACATTAAGGATGACGTGTTGAAGAAGTTCTCGGAGCACTTCCAAGATGTTTCCGAGCGAGATGACGACCTTTTCCGACTACGCAACGAAGCTGTAGAAGAAGCTAAAACGAACAAGCAACTGGCTCAAGTCCTGGAAAATCTAAAAGCTGGCCTTAAAACTATCAAGGATTTCTGGGTAAAGCACGCCCATGTCGAAGACGATGAGGCTGTACATACAACCCGGAAGTCCAATCCTTTGACATTCAGGACACTAGTAGAACGATGCCGTGAGGAATTTCTAAGCCTTGGTCCCACCTTAGACACCTCAACAATGTCCGACAAAATCGCTAGCTGGCAACGCGATCACGCCGCCGGCAGGTCATCGTACTGGGACCTCTTGAAAGCTTCGGTGGCTTTTCACCATCACTATAGGAGTGCGTTCATCTGGCACGTCGCAGGCGTTGAATTAGGCGAAATCAAAGCCACGAGTAGAGGGCGAGGAACCTACAGAGCTGTTATTGGTGAGGTTTTCGATGCCTTCAAAATTGATTCGAGGGCTGTTGATGGGGTTTTGAGGAGGGAAATGCTGGAACGTGAAGGTCAGGGCAAAGTCGATGGAGAGCTCGATGACAGTGACGATGAGTTCAGATATTTTGACATGGATATCGAGGATCTCTAATTTTTTCAAAGTAATGAATGCGTCTGGTGAGGTGATTGGAATGTGGGCGTCCAATTGCGTCCTGGACGCATGGGAAAGGTGGTTGAGGGGTTTTGAGGGCCTGGATGATACTCAACGGCCACGCAGGAAGTATTAGGACATGTCTAGATGTTGGGAAAACACATCCACAGGATGGTATTATTGTCGGTGTATCTGGACGCTCCTTGTGTTTATGATACCCACAATAGTATGGAATCAGGGAAGAGCTGGAGCTTCGGTCATTCTCATGCTATAGACAGATATTTGGTATTATTGCTGGTGTATCTGGACGCTGCTTGTGTTTATGATACCCACGATACGGAATTAGAAAAGAGCTGGAGCTTCGGTCATTGTCATGCTATAGATAGATATTGCGGGCCATGTATGGCTCGCCTTTCGGTTTTGTCAACTTTGGGAGGAAGGTAATTAGGGAGCTGTTGGCGATAATAGAGCAAGGATTGAGTCAAGGTGGCATTGATAATCGGAACCTGACTTAATCTTAGACATCAGGCGTCTAGCTACACGATTTCTATTCGAGGTTCTCGATCAGGCATTTTATCCTCATTCACATAAATAAAGCGAAAACCCCGCTCATGCTCTGCCAGCATAACAATCCCAAGCTCTCAGTTCTCCCCATGGCATTTTCAGGAAATCAGAGTCACGAAAGGCACACACTAGCGCTGGGAGAAGATTGGCATTGTCATCGTGCGAAAATCATAAAATTTCATATCTCTATCATCTCATCAACTTCACCATCAATCCCCAACCCTAACAAACCCTCGTCCACCGCGTATCCATGCACCTCACATTCATTAGCATTTCAAACGACTACCACATCACAGCCTCTCTTCTCTTCTCTTCTCCCTCACGCATAACTCGCCCCCCCACCAACCTTATTCGCCCTATCATCCCTCCAAACCAACAACCCTGTAAGAATAAAACTAACACTACACCCCACACACATTAGCCAAACCACCCACCAAAGTCACAAGAAAAAACCAGAAACACTCACAACTCCACAAACCCAAACCCCACGCCCAAATCCCACTGCGTACTCGGCTGCTCACTCCACGCCTTCCCCGTCTCATCATTCTTATCCGCATAACATCGATCCTGCCCATCCGCCTCAGCGCGGAAATAGCAATTATGTGGTCTAAGCATTAGCACCGCGGTGGCGATCCAGAGGAGGAGGAGGAGGGATTCGATGACGAGGCGGAGGATGGTGCGGGTGGTGGAGCCGGTGAAGGGATTGCTGGTGGAGGAGAGGTGGTGGGAGAGGAGGAAGTGGAGGGTTAGGAGGAGGGTGAGGATGGATGTTATGACTGTGTGGGGGGAGGGGGGGTTAGATGGGGGGTTTTGGTGGGGGGGGGGGGGGGGGGGTTTGGGAGGAAGGGTGAACGTAATCTTACCTCCGATGGCTAGAGGCCCGTCGAGATCGTGCCACCAGCCGCGGTGGACGCTGGAGTAGCATACTAGGATTAGGAAACCGATTGTGAAGCCTAGTTGGACGAGGCGGGTGATGTAGAGGGCGCGGGGGGAGGAGAGGATGGACATTTTGGAGAGAGTGGTAAGGGACGAAGAGGCCGAGATTATTGTGGTCTCAATTTAATGAGACTGATTGAAGTGAACGGAAATCAAATGTGCTTTGCAGTACTGCAGAGCTATTGGCGATATTGCTTGCGCGATTGGGTAAATTGTATTGAACTGCAGTGCACGGACGTCCAGACAATAACAAAGCAAACAACAACAAGATGAATCAAAGGCGACAGCAAGCAATTATACCCACCATGAACGAACACAGCCCGTTTCACAATGCCTCCTCCATCTCTAGGCTGTAAATCCACATTCAGCTATTGACCCCGCACATGGCTGTTACCTACCCAGAAGCCATGCAGGGAGTATCCCAAAGAATCCTTCGACAAAGATACGGCGTTTACCAGGTCCATTGAGCCTCGTAGGATGGTCGGCTGCATAACGCCGCGGCTGATGATTGGCTGCTAGCGGGCAGGATTCTTGATTGCCGCTCTGTGATTTGATAGCACAGCCCTGTGGTCTTAGCGGCTTGTTTCAAATATTGCTACTTTGAGAAAGGGGAGCCAATGGAATAGTGTACAGGTATCGAGAGAAGTGGCATTGGCGGTGCATGTGCATCATGCGTTGTCTCAGCCTTTTTGAAGATGTTGGAATGCTTTTGCTGTTCTTGTTTTCTCTGTTACCCGCTCGTCAAGGGATGATCGTGATTTTTGATACGCGTCTTGATCTCCTTGACTGTAGACGCATCTTGTATGGAATTCGGATAAAAGGGTGCGCATTGTGAGTCGTTTGATTAGGAGGCTCTCTGTGATAGAAGTTGGGTTGCTTTGTGGTGTCTCAGAATGAATGAAGGTTAGGGCTGGCGGAAGCCAATGATAAGGGCAACCAATGAGGCGAAGAAGCAAGCTATATTTAGCTATGATGGTCCAGGATCTTGGCTAAGACTCTGCTAAAGTAGCATGCTTGTACTGAACAATCCTTCTACTCGTCTGGAGTAGAAGACCGGACACTATTGGTTGTGAGTCCAGAGCGATGTAGAGAAATAATCTTTGGTGGAAAAAAGACCTACACTTAAGATTGATCAGAAGTTGTAAGGTTGAATTGATAGGCCAATACCTTCGTAGCTAGAACCCGGCTGAAGCGCGTTTAAAAGTTAGGCGCCTAGATAACTTCATGAGTTTATGTTTATGACTCGAGCTCTTCCTGTCACTTGAAAACAGCATCTTCGAGCCGAAGTTCGTTTCTAAAACGCTAGAATGACGACGTTAAACATTGCCTCCAAGGCAAATCAAGCCACCACCATTCCAGCCCTTCTCGTTGCTCAGTACGCAAAAGAAGCGGACCCCAATGTCTCTATCAACATTAATTTTGACGAGGTTGAAGCTCTTAAAACTGGCGATAAGGCGACTGTGGAGCTAGCCATAGGCAATGGCACTTCTTCATACGGCTCCGAGCATGTAATCAGTGAGCTCATGAATGCCTACCCATTTCTGGAGGGTAAACATGTGGACTCAGTAAGTCTGGAGGTCTGGGGCTTGTTCATTCAGAGCTGACTCAGTACAGACCAAAGAATGGTTGAACAGGACAGCATCATTCTATCCTACAGATTTCAAGTCGGTAGAGGGGCCGTTGCTTGAGCTAGATGCACATCTTACCCTTCGATCATACATTATTGGCTACACACTTACAATTGCGGACCTTTCCGTTTGGGGTGCCATTCGAGGCAACAAAGTTGCTTATGCGGCGGTTAAGAAGGGTGCCATGCTCAATCTGAGTCGTTGGTTTAAATTCATCGAAGAGACAAATCCATGGATCGTTACAGCTGTACAGTCAGCGAACGCACAGGCTCAGGCGAAGAAGACAGCCAAGAGTAGTGAGGGTGCAAGTTATGATATTGCTCTACACAATACGGAGAAAGGCGTGGTCACAAGATTTCCCCCTGAGCCATCGTAAGATTCCCTGCCGGTGAAGTGTGCACGGTGACTAATATCATGACAGAGGTTATCTACATATCGGCCACGCGAAAGCTGCCTTGCTCAACGATTACTTCGCTCATGAGAAATACCAAGGCACTTTGATTTGTCGATTCGATGATACGAACCCATCCAAGGAAAAAGAGGAGTTTCAAGATGCGATCGTTGAGGACCTCGCACTGATGGGTATTCGACCGGATAAGACAAGCTATACAAGTGATTACTTCGAAGAGCTTTACCAATATTGCATAGAGATGATCAAAATGGGCAAAGCCTATGCTGATGATACGGAGCAAGAGACTATGAAGCATCAACGTTGGAATGGACTCCCAAGTGAAAGGCGTGATGCCAGTGTCGAAGACAACCTCGCTCACTTCGAGGAGATGAAGCAGGGTACACAAGAGGGTGTCAGATGGTGCATAAGAGCCAAGATATCCGTGGACAATCCTAACAAGGCCATGCGTGATCCTGTGATATACCGTTGCAATCCGCTTCCTCACCACCGAACAGGAAAAAAATGGAAGATGTACCCGATTTACGATTTCTGCTGCCCAATTGTTGATTCACTCGAAGGTGTCACACATGCGCTGAGGACTATCGAGTACAGAGATCGTAATCCCCAATATGACTGGATGCTGGAGACCTTGAACTTGCGAAAAGTGCAAATATGGGATTTCGCCCGTATGAACTTTATCCGTACTTTCCTGTCTAAGAGAAAGCTCACGAAGCTCGTCGATGAGGGAAGGGTATGGGGCTGGGATGATCCACGCTTTCCAACCATCCGAGGTATCCGTCGCCGTGGAATGACTATTGATGCCTTGCGTGAATTCATTCTAAAACAAGGACCCAGTCGAAATATTGTCAATCTAGACTGGACTCTCTTCTGGGCAACGAATAAGAAATACATTGATCCTGTAGCACCCCGTCATACGGCCATTTCAAAGGATCATGCTGTCACCGCAACAGTAAGAGGCGCGCGACTAGCACCGTACACTGAAGATAAGCCGAAGCATATCAAGAATCTTGACCTCGGTACCAAGAAAGTTGCCTATAGTGACACGATCCTCATCGAGCAGTCGGATGCTAAAAGCTTTCAACAAGACGAAGAGATCACGCTCATGAATTGGGGCAACGCATACGTGCGGAAGATCTCGCATTCCCTCAATCCACTCACCCACTCCACAGTTACGGGTCTTGAACTTGAGCTCCATCTCCAGGGCGATTTCAAAGCCACCAAGCAAAAAATCACCTGGCTATCGACAAAGGGACAAGAGCCAATACCCGTGGAACTTGTAGACTTCGATTATTTAATCACCAAAGATATTATCGAAAAGGATGATGAGATAGACGAGTGCCTAAACCCACACACAGAGTTCCGGACTGAAGCCTTAGCTGACTGTAATGTCGCTGATCTGAAGGCGGATGATATCATCCAATTCGAGCGTAAGGGTTATTTCAGGGTTGACCGAGCTTTCAAGCATGGGGAACCAGCTGTATTGTTCAACATACCTACGGGAAGAGGTACAAAGTAGGTGTAGTCGAACTGGTCGCAGTATCATGATACCTAATGTGGCTGTTCAATATAAACTTTCCTCCGCAAAGCCTTGGTAGCAAATGCTTCTGGGCTTCCCTAGAAATTATCAACCCCATCCTTGCCTAACGCCTCCTGCCAAGAAGAATTCTTCCATGTAGCTTTCATGCATTTCGAAATATCTATTCAATCGAAAACGCTCCAACCCCAAAAAAGCCGCCCTGCCCCATCGCTCAACAAAGCCAAACAGAATTAGGTAGTAAGCAGAACAATAACCCACAATTCTCCTCCTCCAAAATCACAATACCTACCCACTACCCAGGTAACCCCCCATCGATCACCCATCACCCCTCGCCCTTCCCCCCATCCCCCTCGGGATCGCCACCTTCGCCACCACCGCCACCTCCCCACCCACCCCTTCAACACAACCCGCCACCTCCCCTCCCCCCCTTAAAAACCTTATATTCCAATAGCTCTATACCCCTCTCTTACGCTAAGACCACTCTATACCCCCCCCCTCCCTCCCCCCTCATATCTATACAAAAGACGCTAACATTATAGAAACCCGCTACGACGTTCGAAGGTGAATCTCGCGGAAACCTCAATGTGGACTAGCGCGGTTGATGTAATACCGTGCTTTAAGGATGTTAGGGCATGATTTTTTGGAGGGATTGGGAAGGGAGGGGGGGACCTGCCAGGAGAGCTTACGGTGTCGATTTGTGGAGGGATTGGGGGGATGGGGAGGGGAGGGGGTTTTGGGATGGGGTGATATTGGGGTTGGGGGGGGTGGGCATGGTGTTGGGAAGGAATTGTAGTTTTTATTGGGGGGGAAGCTGGAAGATTAGTTGTTGCTTGTGTTCAGTGTATCTACCTATCGACTCGTAGCAACCTGGAGCTTCCATTGAATTATTAGTTCCGTGACCAGGATGTTTGGATGGCTTTCGGCTACTATGATTGAAACCTTTTGTTTGCAATGCTAAGCTGGTAATCGATTGACATGCTCTTGCGGCAAACATATGAGGGGTACGACAAGCAAAGACGCTACGGCTCTGCTCGGAGAATCCATCGTAGGATAGAAGATCGAAGAGTAGGGTCCTTTTGAATGCTCAAAGTTCTACACTCTCCATGATCATCCATGCATTTCTTCCACGGTAGGGATCCAAGGGAGCTTGTCCTTTGGCTATAGATGTAGGTCAAAAGAAGGAATTGAATAGGAGAATCAAGGATAGCATGGGGGCAACCACACTGGAACAAAGGTCAGTAGATCACAGACGTAAAATGTCAATGATCATGCTGACACAGCCCTCGCTGGAATGGACGTCGCCTGGTTCTAGCAGTCCATTGACCTAGCAATCAAACTCCGCCAGGATATTAAGTTGTGCAATCACAGTTGCGAATGGAAAAACTGTCAAGGAACAGATGCTAAATGAGCGGCATCTGTTGACGCCGATACCGGGAAATCGATGGGTTTGAGAGTCAAATCGGTAAAGCGGTGTATTCCCTACATCCATCTCTCGTAGAGTTTCGACGCAATGGCGACGCTCGAAGGTCATAGTAAGCCATTCATAATTCTGACGAGTGCAGCGAAGCACGGGTGTTCCAAACTCAACCGCGAGAAGGCTCCGGTCCAGAGCAGTCATCAGAGTAGCGCAGAACACGGAGATGAAAGTCCTGGACGCAAAATTCGCACTAATCGTCCACAATGCCATGAACGTTATGGAAAATGGCGCCAATTTTGAGTCCTCTAGTCTGCAGATTGAAAAGGACATCACATCGCACCGATCATCCACGGGGCATTCCCACGGGGTAGCAATGACAGACGGAGAGAGAACGAACGAGACAGAACCGAAAAGGAAAGTCGATCACGTAATGTTCGTCCTCGGGTGCTGCGTCAAACCAGTCACCCCCCAAGATTCGTAAACTTGTCGATGATGCTTTCCGCGGCTCCAGTAGAGACGGGGTCCTAGGATATGCTGTTGAGAATATGATTTTGAGATCAATATAGATAATCCTGGCGCGAATCTCAAGTAGTGGAAGGGACCGTAAGATCTTCGAGACGATCTGCTCCTTCTATAAATTCGTTACTGCCAGGATTGAAAGGTGCTGGTGGGATATAAGCATCTATGGCAGGAGCGTACCTTACTCCTCCAAGCACATCCTTCCCCAGCAGCTTGCACCTCCCGTTCCTTCCCATCTCGTAGGACCAGCAACATTAGTTCAGAATCAGTCTATAAGAAGGAGACTCCCACCTGTTTTCTTTCTCCCTCCTACATACTCCTCACCTCTCATCCATAGCTATCATTACACAAGATCACGTTCTGACTCACCGTTGATCCTCTTTTGTCCAAGTCATCCACAGCATCTATACTGCTTGCAGCACACTCAATTGCCTCTGCATCCCCCTGCTGCCGTGCACTGTGTAACTAAGTTACCCTTGGCCACATGCCTGTAGAGGTGACTATTCCATCCGAACCGTCATCATGCATTAGTAGTGACACTGCTGATCGTCCTTCGCAAGCTACAACTCCTCTCGACCCTCACCCAAGGGACTCAGACACTGTCGACGGCTTGCATTCTGCACACAACCATCTTTCCAAGGGGAATGATGGAGGTCAGGCATAAGATGAAACCCATACAGGTAACATGTTGCCCTTGGTCATCATAGTCCTTCCCCACAGGGAATGAGCCCTCGACTTGTTGACGCTGAGTTTCGACAGCTGGAACCATCACTCCGTCCAAAGGCCGGAAGAGGCTTCAGGCTGCTGGATGAGTAGGAGGATTGAAAGGCCAGTACTATCCTCCTTGCCCCTGTTGATGACCACTTTCCTTCTGATGTTCAATGATGATTGAAATGTGTACGCGCACCTGCTACTGAGGAGACTTCTCCGTTGATTAGCAATTTTGATCTGATGTTCAATGATGACACAATGACATGCAAGGCTGCTGAGGAGGAGGAAGCTAAGGGCCTCTTGGGCTGATTTTGTTATCGCTAGTGCGGCATCATTCCGTCTAAAGGCCGGAAGAGACTCACGCTGCTGATCGGTAGGAGGATTTTGAAAGGCCAGTACTATCCTCCCTTTACTCCGCTGATACCTTTATGACTACTGTCTGATTGTTCAATGATGATAAAATCTTTGGGTTGAGGAGGAGAGGGTTGCAAAGGATGGTACTGGTTGGGTGAGTCTTTGGGCTCACCCTTTATATTACTAGTGCCGAATCTTAAAATACCGTGCCTACCCGGCACTCACGAATCTAATATCGATATCGAACCATGCCACCTCACCCACCCACCTCCTAATGTCCTCCGAAAACGTCAAACACATCGTCCTCGTCCTATCCGGCAAAGGTGGCGTAGGCAAATCCTCAATAACAACGCAATTAGCGCTCTCCCTCACCCTAGCCGGCCACTCCGTCGGAATTCTCGACATCGATCTTACCGGCCCCTCCATACCACGCCTTCTGGGCCTCGAATCCTCAAAGATCACACAAGCACCCGGTGGCTGGGTACCGGTCGAAGTGCATCCTTCTCAAATCCTCCCTCGAATACCCTCCCAACAACAACCACACGCAAATCAGAATGGTATATCTAATGGCGCTGACGCAGAGTCCGTCAACCGAGCAAATACTCTCTTACCGATAACTGAAACCCAATCTGACACGCAGAGAAAGATCGGTTCACTCTATGCCATATCTCTCGCTCTCCTGCTTCCCTCCCGCTCCTCAGCCGTCGTATGGCGCGGTCCCAAAAAGACAGCCATGGTCCGTCAATTCCTCACCGACGTGCTCTGGCCGCCTCTTGATTATCTCCTCATCGACACGCCACCCGGCACATCTGATGAGCACATCTCCCTCGCCGAGACTCTCCTCACGAAAACCCTTCCTCACCAACTCTCCGGCGCCGTCATCGTAACAACGCCACAAGCCGTAGCTGTCTCAGATGTGAAGAAGGAAATCAATTTCTGCAGGAAGGTTGGGATTGAGCTGTTGGGCGTCGTGGAGAATATGAGTGGGTTCGTTTGTGAGTGCTGTGGGGAGAGGGCGAATTTATTTGGAAAGGGGGGCGGGGAGGTTATGAGTGGGGATTTCGGGGTGAGGTTTTTGGGAGGAGTCCCGGTTGATATGGCGTGGGGGGGTTTAGTGGAGGAGGGGAGGAGACCGGTTTATGGGGAAGTGAGAAATAATGGGGATGATGAGGAAGAGGATGTTGATGGGGAAAGTCGTTGGGCCGGGGAGGACGTTGCAAGGGATGAAGGGTTGTTGGTTGATAAGTATAGGAGTTGTGCGCTTTGTGGGGTGTTTGAGGGGATTACGAGGCAGTTGGTTGATATCGTGGAAGGGCGTGGGAGTGAAGATGGTTGACGGAGTTATTGATTGAAGTCTTATGAAGGCATGTTAATGGCGTTACGATTCTCATGAAAAATTAATGGCATTCTATACACCTCATGAGCAGCTCTTAGCAAATTCTCGTCACATCATTGCCCCTGCGTAGAGGTCATTCGGTCTATGTAGATGTAATGATTTCAACGCCCAAATGCCATGCCGTAAGGTTCCCTCTATACCTCTACTGCCACTTCTGAACCACAACCCCTCCTCTCCTAAATTCTGCCAAGTCGCCCAACGCTTGACCCTTATCGTTGAGCTCTTTACTAGGAAATGTGGTCATCAATACCCAGGATCGAGACCTGCTCTCAGCGTTCGACGCCATGACAAAAGAATACACATCCCCAATCGTATGAGTAGTATTAAACCTCGCAGGAAGCCGTGTCCCATCTCCCAACCGTATCTGTAAGGAAACTGTAGGTTGCGCCTCATCAACAGTAGGTCCAGCCACAACTGATGGGGCAGCAGTTTGCGTAGCAGCACTAGAAGGTTCAGGCACCCTCGTTCCCACCCCCGGCGTCGGACTCCCCAGCCTCTGTCCCCCACCCTCGAATGGCACATACTTCTTCTTCGGCTTTTCATATTTCCCCTCATGTTGCTCTAATTTCACATCCACCTCTTGTCCCATTTCGACATTCAAAATCGACATTGGAGCTCGGCCTTGCTTTATTTGTGCGAGGATGGCGGCGTTGGAGGGATCGGAGGCATTGAAGAGGGGGCCGGAATCTACGCTGAAACCGTCGGCCCAGAAATGGAGGGTTCGGGATATGGGGCCCTGGGGACGCGAGGAGTTGGGGGTGGGGTCGGGGATTATTTCGCTGGGGGTGTCGTCGCCGCCGAGTGTGCGGGCTGTGCCGGTGAAACGGGAGGTTGGGGGTTGGGCGTCGTCGCCGCCGGGGCGGGACAGATTTCTGACAATGTTCGTTTAGGTGCTGGTTATAATGGGACTTGCGTGGACATACCTTTTTGCTCGCTCGATAATTTTCCTTTTCAGGTCGTCGGGGTTTTCAACTGCTAGACCTGACTTTTCGCCTCCTGCATATAGATTTTGATTTTCGTCGTCGCTAGGTTCGAAGTCTTCATCGTTCTCATCCTCATCGTGACCATGACCCGCGTGGCTGGAGCCTGCACCTCCTCGTAGATCACCGAGTGTGGCGAATTTTTTACTTGGTGCTTTAGCTGGAGGCATGGCAGATGAGGTAGGGTTGGTTTGAGGAGCTGGAGGGTTGCTGGATGAAGGTTGTGGAGCTTGGGGGTTTGGCTCGTCGGGATCTGATGCTGGATTATAGTATTCAGTGACTGCGGAGGCGAGGTTCCATGAGCTGTTGGCGAGGTATTCTCTTGCCTTTAGATGGGCGCATTAGAAGGTTTATGAGAGAATTGGAGAGAACGATATGGAAAAGCTTACTACTTGTGGGGACACCTGTACCAAATTCACGAATTGTGAAATTAGATCGTCACTATTGGGAGGTGCGTCCGCCATGATCGAACGGGACGGGGGGAATATGAAAGATAGTCTGTGGTGGTCCTTCTATGGGGTTGACTTTACTCTGCAATGCTTTTAATAGTGAAGGCAGCTGTGTTATGTAAGGCCGAGCGATGATCGCATGCCAAGACTCCGCCTTGTCAAGCTCCGCTCCTCGACGAATCACTCAACATCAAACACAAAGACTCACTTACATACAGATGATGGCGAGGTGACAATTAAGAAGCGCCTGTGATATTATAATCTAGGTCGTATCGTCTCATTTCATCACCATGGCCGAAGAACCTCAGCAGCGCGACCTAGCTGCTTCCTCCGCAACGTTCCCTACGGACAGCGAGAACTACTCCTCCTCGAACAATGACCTTTCACCCTCCCCACCTTCATCTTCTAGGTCGCCTATGATATTATATTCACCACCTACCTTCTGGGGTCTATTACGAGGCGCTGCAATCAATTTACTGCTACCCTTCATCAATGGACTGATGCTGGGGTTTGGAGAATTACTAGCACACGAGGCAGCGTTCCGGCTTGGTTGGTCGGGGACAAAGGTATGTGCTATAAGCTTGTTATTGCACTTTTCTGGGAGTGGAGTCCCACACATTGTCCATTCCAATGCTTTGGCCGCCCCACGGTACCTCCTTACTCTGGAACACCTTTGCTGACTGGATTATCTTTACAGATCTTCCCAAGTGGCCGGACCTCGAGGTTTGTGGGTCCTGGAATCGAAGTGCGAGACGATCCAGGGGAACGCAGACGGCGGGAGCAAGAGTTGAATGATATGACCGCACTGGAATGAGATACTGTATATTGGAGACACGCCTATCTTTAGAGTACTTGCATTAGACCTTGCCGTCATGTACATAGCATCGGCTGGAGCTACAGTGGGCATATGAAATGGCATATTTGGGTGGTTGTGCCAAAAGATCTGTTTTCAAGGAGAGCAATGAAGAAAATCAATATTAGATTGTCCCCAATATAGCATCATTTTCATGGTATAGATTACACCACTGAACGTCACATATTGGATGTTGTATAGAATTTCAAAGATTCAAAGCCGACTCAATTGATAGAGCATTGATGTATTTTATAGCTCTCGGCTCACTTTCCCTAGCACCTCGGAGGTTAGAGTTCGGGGCTAGTATGATCTCTCTGCGCAAGGAACATTTGGCGCGATATTTGCTATACACAGCAGACATGATACAAGCTCGCTTTCTTCAGAGATCTAGCCACCGCCTGAAAGGCTCTCATACCGATTTTACAGCTTCTCTGAAGCTCAGTCGTAATGTAATAGCGTCCAGTTCTTAATCGATCATCTACAGCTAACATATTCAGTTTTCATCCACCTTGAATAGAACACCTACAAGTTCAAAGCTCCCTTCCCAATCCTCTCTTCGACCTCACATATTATCTTTGCCTCGCCAATTGAAATCTCCACTTGCTGGACGTTCAATCCTACGATTCGCCTCGAACGAAGCAACCTCTACGCCTGTTGCTGAATTCGTACCTGAATATGCTCCCCAAAATATTGGACAAGACTTCTCAGGAGCCTCGCTCGACAAGGTCCTCGATCAACTGCCTGCTACGGTCCAAGAGTATCCTGGATGGCTTAAGGATATAGGTCTCGATTACGGCTGGGGGACAACAGCTCTATTTGAACGACTTCTTGAATATGTCCACATGTACACCGGGACTCCCTGGTGGGGCTCAACCCTTATAGTGATACTGATCATACGCACACTCCTTCTCAAACTCTACTTTGATTCCGCCGACACCATGGCCCGCTACAAGTTAATCAAACCTCTCGAGGCGCCGCTGCAGGAGCGATACAAGCAAGCCATTCGCACGAAAGACCCAATGGAGACGAAAAAGATATGGACAGAAATGAATGCTTTGAGGAAAAGCGCTGGTATGGTCATGTGGAAACAATTTGTGCCACTAATACAAATACCTATTTCGTTCAGCCTCTTCCGACTCATGCGTGGCATGTCCACTTTACCCGCTCCCGGATTTGAAACTGGAGGTTTTCTATGGTTCAAAGACTTGACAATACCAGATCCTTATTTTATAATGCCAATAGTCCAAACCGCGGCTATGTACCAAACTATTGCGGTACGTGATGAACACCCATGCCTTCTAGGTGTTCCCTCGCTAACTTCCTAATTAGCTTGGAGGAGAAACCGGAAGTAATCCGGCAATGAATTCAACCTTCCAGAAATACCTCAAAATCTTCCTCCCTGGAGTCTCAGGCGTGATAGTGGTATTCTGGCCGGCCGGAATGCAACTATGTTTCTGCATCACAGCCCTTTTCTCGTTATTACAATCACGTCTTCTCAGATCCAATGAATTTCGAAAGTTCATCGGCATCCAGCAACTAGGTCAGCCCGTCGTAATACACCAGCCAGCACGGGCAACTAGCGCTGCAAACCCGCAGAAAGGCCCATCAGGAGTCCTGTCAGAACTCAAATCCGGCGCGGCAGGCCTCTGGAAGCAGGCTAACAAGAGGATGGAGGTATATCAAAAGCCTACTGGTAGACGGACGCCGGCGGAGCTCAAGCATGCAAAGGCGTATGATGAGAGGAGGAAGCGTGAGATAGCGCTGGAAAGGGAAGCGGAGGAAGCTGAGAAGGCGGAACGCGAAGAATGGGAGAATAAGAATAAGAGGAGACGGCGGCGGTGACAGGGGATTTATAAAAGTGGACCTGTAAATGTGTCTGCCGATGTAGGCGGATCCATTATGAATAGCATGTTTGGCGATGTACCATAGCATTCTTCCAACTCACCAGATATTCCTCAAGCCGAGCAACCGAACGGTAGAGCTGTATCTGTCATGCTTCCAAGGACTTAGGACGGGGGACTCGAAAATTGTGAGCGCGGGTCGCCTGATACCAGGCTTGCCCTGCCGAAGAAGATGAGGACGGGTAGGCCCGGGAGCTCCAGGAAATAACCAAAAAGCATTATTTCCACAGATACCGGGGTAGAATCCCATCAACTCTCCCCATTGCCGTTCCGGCCTTGCTCCCTCTTCCACACCTCGTAATCAAACCCCAATTCCTCCATGGTCTTTACCTTATGCCTCCCCTCCCCCCTCTCTGCAAATTTTGCTTTAATGGCCGGAAATCTCCCTCTCGCCCAATACTCCCTCTCATCCCATTTCCTCTCCCTCTTCCCGTTTCCCTCTCCTTTACCACCACCCTCCCCTTGCGCCCTAGCCGCCCACTCTACTAAGAAATCATGATACTCAAAATCCGTCGGATACGGCAACACATGAAACGCCCTTCCCCCTCCCCTCTTCCTCACCACCTCCCTTTCCCACTCCCATATCTCCTCTTCCGGAGGCAAGGAGAGCCGACCCGCCCACACTCTTGCAATAAGAGCGGCTTGAGCCTCGAAGGTGCGGAAGGGGATAATCTTTGAGGGAAGGCCTATGAATGCAAGGGAGGGGGAGGGGATGTAGAAGATGTGTTGGTAGACGTTCTCGACACGGGCGCCGGTGGGGGAGAGTGGGGGAGTGAGGGAAGAAAGGAAGGGGAAGGAGTAGTGGTATCCTGTTGCGAAGAGGATGGCGTCGAGGTCTGTTTCTATCTTGTTGTTTGCGAAACGGACTGCTCGGTTGAATTGCGAGGGGGAAAGAAATTCGGATATCTCGGGAACGTCCTGCTTGTAGGATGCGGAGAAGGGGAATAGTTCTGATTTGGAATGCGAGGAGAGGAGGAGAGGATGTAAGCTGACGGTAGCGATTTGAGAGGCTATGTCTGTGCCGGAGGCTGAATTGCCGACTACAAGAACCTTTTTGTTGGTGTAGGGGGAAGGGCGGCGGTAGTGTTTGGAGTGGTTTATGATGCCCGGGTAGGCCTCGTTCCAGGCTTTCATGCCGGTAATGGAGGGGATGTGGGGAACTGTGTAGTGCCCGTTTGCCACTATTACAGCGTCGTAGGTCTTTGAGGAGAGGTTACTGTTACGGAGATCTTTGGATTGGACAAGCCATGAAGCCTGACCTTCATCGTTCAGGAGGCGTACGTCGGTAACTTGGGTCTGGAAATGGACGAGATCTTGTATATCTTGTGCGTATTCTTCCAGGTAGTTTAGGATCGTCTCCCTGCTTGGGAATAGCTGGTTGTCTTCTAAAGGCTTATCTGAATGCTTCATGATGATGTGAGGGATATTGGCTTCTAAGTGCTCATACATGGGTGAGACGAAAGTAGCTACTGGATCATCATCAACACCACCATTGGGACCGGACTTAGTGGAGCGCCAGATTGGGTCTTCTAGTGGCTGATGGGGATTTATTTGAGGGATGTCAATTGTTCCATGTGGCTCGTTTGTGTAATTCCAGACTCCACCAAAGGAAGCTTGTTGCTCATAAACGTCTATTGTGCTAAAGTAGTCTTCTGCAAGGAAATATCTGAAATTCTCAATCAGTCCTGCTTAGAAATTGGTCTGATTCGCCACTTACTTTGCAGCCACAACGCCGCCGGGACCTGCACCTATGATAGCAATTCTTCGAATCTGATCAGTTGGTAGAGACCCCATGGTAAGCGTAAAATGCAAAGATTCTGCGAATTCAGAAGTCAATGGATAGTAGAATGGAAACTCTTCTTAACAGGGAACAACAAATACAAGCCAAATCACAGCTAAAAACATACAAATGACAAATTTATGCAAGCCAAAGAATAGTACTACAACCAAATGCAGGGAATATAGAGAAGGGAACAAGTATTGTTAGTGATGGATATTCCTTGAGACTGACGTCGTCTACAATCTGATTAGTCAGCAAGTCTGGTTCCGCAAAGCCCGCTATGGATTCAATGATTTAGGGGGAACAAGACCTACGAATATTCGCAGGGATATGTGTCCTTGAGAGGGAACCTGATGAATATCAAGAGGTCAAAATTAGTGAAAAGGTGTACTCTAATGTCCAGATTAGACTTCTCACCCAATAGATCCGCAAGACCGGAATCATTGACTACAAGGAGGCGGACTGCTAATTAGTCTTTGTCCAGAATGGTCTTCTCAAACGAAATTAGGTAAAGAGGGTTTCCAACATCAAGAATTCGAGGCGATCCGTGCCGGATATTGAGTATAAAATACCCAGCTAGACACATCTTCAAGATTGGGACTCTGAATCGACGCAATGACCCCGCTTCACAAACCCGTTGGGCTGTATGGTTGTGAAACAAATGTCATCCTCATAGTGAACGATGTTAACAAACGTTGTCGGTGCTGTTGTAAAGGGGAAGTAGAGAGAAGATGTATCATTGGGCTGACTGGCTATCATGAAGGAGTCTCCACTTCCACCGTATTTTCTCCAGTAGCTTTTGCATCATACTTCTGCCATTAAACACTCACACTAGTGCAATCCCAAATGAACTACCCATTTCGGGTACCCGGTCAATACTCACGACCTCCAGCCATGTTGGAACCCATTGATCAATTAATGGCCCAGTCGACCAGAAAAACACCCCAGGCTTGAAGATTTTGTGATGGGGGTGGGATCGGTGAGGTGGACGGGACACTTGGATCCCATCTTGCCGAGGGCGCGATAGGCGATGTTTGCGATGTGCGATGTGGCGGAAGGGACAAAGGAATCCTCTATTTCAGGCGGAGTATAGCATCAGCGGCTGGATCGGAAATCGAGCTGCAGGTACCGAGGTATATAGTGTAAGTCAGGCATCGTTATGGGGCTGGAAACGCAGTTCGAGAACTGAAGAGATCGGAATCTCTATGTGCGAATCGATGAAACATCTCATGTATAGAGTGCCGAGTAATGTTTTGTCTGTTGGATGAGTGCCAGGTTCTGATCTCAAGATGATCTGGTCAATGAAGACAAGATTAACAGGATCCGAAACATTATCGTTTATGCTTAGCGTATTGATGGATTCTCATCTCAAGCCATTTAATCTCCTCTTACCTGGACGGCGCCGGCAAGGCACGGCATCCCACGTTCCTATCCGTCGAACTGGGCCATTAAGTACCGTTGTATGGCATGTTTGACATTTGTAGCCACTCAATCCTGCCTCGGAATGCTCCAGTCGAATAATGTAGCTAGCTTTCACTGGCTATCTCTGATCTCGTAAATGCTGAACCTTGACATCTGCTTGAAGGTGGACCAATTAGCTTTGACTTCCTCTAGCTTATGCCTTGAAGCAGCTATCGAAGCAGCAGACCTGGTCCAATTTTTTATCTTCTGGTGGCGGCACCTCGCTACCGTCAATTCCCGGAGAATGTAATGTCCGGCCCACTCCAGAAGGTTGTACAAACACAGAAGTAAGGATGCCAAACGAGGAGCTGTCGGTAGAGCGTTTGGTGACTTTGAAGGAACGGAGCTCCTGTGCGAACTTGATAAGCCTTTGGGTGTAGCCTTGGAGTCAGAGGAGAAACTCATTGGTGATGAATCTCACTTCCCGAGATCTTACTTTCAAAATCAGACACTAGTTAGGTATAGACATCTATTGAGTGGTAAGTTCAGAGTATATGAAGGCTCAAGATCGGCCTGAGTAGACGTATTTCGGACTCGCTTCACAGGATGAATCCTGACGAGTAAAAAGGGGTTTGGGGGCTAGAGTGGAAATTTTGCGGACTGATCCGTGTGGGTTGCATCCTTCCTGCATGCTGAGCTTGGTGGATGTAACCTCCGATCTAAGCGCTCGGAATACGAGAGAAAGAGGTAGACTGGAAAGGTTCCCTACCCACTGCTTCTATCTTTACGGCCGGAACTATTGTTGTGGGTTGGTTGGCTGCTTCATTTTAAACACGATAGCAGCGTGTGACAGACTGGGGTCATCTCCGATTGAACTCTAGGCCCGTGCAGGTATTAAAAGCTTGGATATGACAAAAGCAGCTCGTAATGAATGGCCGTCTTATCGATCTACTCCCCGTGGTGTCAAATGACGAGTATCGACTTAGTTCTATGGTCACTTAATATCAGCCATAACAAAACAAGCAGTCAAGTGCGTGAACAATTAAAGAGTTCCTAGCCTAGGTATACGTTGGCTAGGAATTCCGTGGTGCACTCTCCTAAGAACCTTGTTGAGCTGATCGTTGGAAGTTAGTGCAATGAGAGGATTGTGCTAATATCAATCGATACGAAAATGTAATAACAATAAAGATACGGGTGTGACAAGGTAGTTGCCAAAGAGCAGATCAAATCAGCGTGACCAATATGGTCTGATTGATAACGGACGAAGTGATTGGTGGAATTGCCGCATATGTGGCGTGGCAAAGCAGCGCAAGCTGTCTTGCAGACACAGGGTCAAGCACGTGAGACAGCATTTTCGTGAACAAGTTACAGGATATGGAGTTTGTTCCTTCATGGATGCCACACCTCAGCCTGAGCCCTGTCTGAATTCGTCATAAGTGCGGACTCAGGTGGAAGCCTTGCAGGAAAAGTGAGCTTGGCAATAGCAACCCTGTCGACGATCCTCTCTGCAAAGCACATGTGACACACCATTCTGATGAGATATGCACAACTATAGCTCGTATATACAAGCAAACTGGAGAGGATTGAGCAACAAACCCGCATGATGGATGTTTTCTGTTTGGATGGGTGGATGAGCGGAAACAATCCGCTGGCCAACCACTAGCGTGGCCACGACGGGAGCTAACGCTGTTCGTCAAGTAATCTTTAAGCTCATTCATTATTTTATCCCGTGGGTGGGCTTTCCCTACAGCCTCTGCGTAGGATTTGAGCTCTAGACGCCATTGTCAGGTTGCGAAATGGTTTCGCGCACTTATCCGTGATGTCTCTGTCAATTTTCTTCGCCCCAACGATGCCAATTGCACTATGAGTTCTCGCAAGCGCAAGAATAGTGCAATTCCAGGGAAAGACAGGAATCCATCCAAACGGGCAAGGCTATTTTCAGGCCTTTGGCAATCTCAAGAAGCAGCGTCTGCAAGTCCTGCAGAGAGTTCTTGCAGGTCTTCGGGCTCAGTATATAGTATCAAAGCTATTATTGGGGAGCGGCCTCGTGAGTATCTCATAGACTGGGCAGACGATCCAATTACTGGAGAAAAGTTCAAACCTGACTGGGTAAGTACATATTCATGTTTGAATTGATTTAATGTTTTGTTATTTTGATGCCATTGACACTGACCCTCATTAACGCTAGCAACCGAGAGGCAATGTAAATACTGCTGCGATCGAAGCCTGGGAAAGTAAGAAGCTATCCAAACGGAACAGAAACAATAGATCCAAGCGTAAAACCCGCCGAAGTAGGCGCCTAAGATTCGAAAATAGCGCCGCATCACACGAGAGCACTGCAGGCACACGAAAATTGCAATCCGACCTTCAGGGTCAAACGGCATCCCGTCAGACCACCAAAACTGACTCGCCAGATCAAACAGGATCATCTAGTAGGGCCGAAATCCAATCATCTTCCTTTGATCGTTCCAAATATCCAAACGCCGTTGTTCAGATTTCACACCAAAGTAATTTTGATCGAGATCTGTACATTACGTATATATCTTCCTTGTCTACTCAAGGTAACTCATCTACCCTTGCAGAACAGCCAGACTCTGGAATAGGAGAGTCTTCTCCAGAGCCTGAAGTCATTTCACAACACATTGAGAAGGACGGCGTGGTACCCGACTCGCAATCGCTTCCAGGATCTTCTAGTTACATTCCCTCGACAAACGCAACTTCGGACAGTATTGTCGCACAACAAACCCCCCTAGAATCAGCCTCTCAACGCTCCGTTCTCTCATCCGATAACACACTCCATAAGGACAAATCTACTAACCCCGGGCTGCCCAACGAAAGTCTTTCGGCTTTTGAAGACCCTATCGAAGACTCTTTGATACTTGAAGTGGCTGAGAGCCAACCATCTCCTCTTTCTCTGAGATCAAGATCCGAGCCTCCACCTAGCTCAACAGAGAGCTGTTCATCTCCTTCCAGATCTCGGGGTCCTTCGCTACTTCGCAGCAAGTCAGACTTCGCAGCCTCATATCACGACCAGGTGCAGTGTCACGAGGGCAGCGTAGCCAGACAAAGTAGGCGAGCGTACAACAGACGCCAGAGACTGGACAAAAGCTCTTCGGTCTCACGGACCCGGTCTCGACAGGATCCCGCTTCCAAAGAGAATCAACATATATCATCTGGTACCCAGGTGTCCCATTTGACCATTCCAGAGTCACAGCCGTCCACGAAGTTGGGCGAGGTCCCTTCTTGGCATATTTCTAGCTTTCAGACTCAAGTACCCTTTCTACCTACAAAACAGGCAGCTCGGTTATCCCCAGAATCGCCGGGTACGTTCAAGCATACCTCGATCATATTCGAAGAGCCTCCTAGCGTTTATATACCTAGCTAACACGTCAGAAGAGAGTCTGCAGGCTAGAGAATCAACCGCGACGCTCGATATACCAGCAACTCAGATATCTTCTGGAGTCCCTGGCCAGGTCTACCAAGCTCGAGCATCCATAGAGATCATTCCGGCCATCGTATCGCCAGCTCGAAGACGTACTACAACAGCTGAGACCTTTGAGATATTAGAAGATCCCGACCAAAAGAATCACCTGTCGCAAGCTACGACCACAGACGACTCTGTCTTGAGCATTAGAGATCCAAATTCGCAGCCAACAAGGCAAACCTTCGTGGAAGGAATCAAAGAGGACATCACCGATCTGAAGAAAGCTCAGGAGCACAGTTTCGGATTGTTCAGCTCCTCGGACCTCGTGACTGACACCCTGCCAAACACCTCCAATTCTAAAGCACCTCCTGAACCACCAAGCTCGGAAGACGACATGTCTGACACATCACCAGATAAAGCGGGGGCATCCGGAAGCTCACAAGCACTAGGCATTAGAGAGAAGCTTAGGAAAATACGAGAAGATGGTGCTGCTAAGAGGGAAGCCCATAGGGAAGCAGCATTACGCCGAGCTAAAAGCCAAACATCCCAACCATCCCAACCAACCAGTGCATCCACATCACCGTCCACCACTATTAATGAGCAACAGATTTCACATCCATCCGGTGTCCAAGCACCGCCCTACCAGAACTTACAGCGACACCCATCACAACCCATAAACACCCGTGGTACACCTATTCTACCTCGAAGTGACCGTCGATTATCTCAGATGTCGATTGCTGGAGCTTATCCTCTAAACCAGGAAGAGCTACGTATGCAAATACAGACCTCACGTCAAACACAATCCCCGCGTGCCATGAGACCAGCACCAACGATACCAGACAAGCTTCCTCCTCAAATCCAACGGGAACCTTCACGACTAGAGGTCCAGCCCGTGATTGCTTCCAAGGATCTATCCATGCCTGTTCGCCATTCACAGTCGGTTCCTCATACACCAACGACTCCGAGCAAGCTTTCCATGCACAAAGAAGCTTCTCCTGCTCAGACTGTAACGTTACAACCAATGTGGTTGAGCCAGATGGAATTCATTATTCCTCTAGCCATGCAGCCGCGTATATTGAGTCAATACATGGACACACTCGAATACTACAAAAGAGCGGTAAAGAAGAATATGACGAACGAGACACTGAGCAGAAGCGACTTGGACAAGCTGAATGAACTTCTCGGTCGACTTGCCAATGTTGCTACTCATATTGGCCTCGAGGGAGGCGGGCCTGGTAGCCAAGAAGAGGTCTTGCCAGAACAAGAAGCCGCATATGCCGAGTCGTCCAGCGAGAAATTCAGCTTCCTTGGCCATCTCTTGACTCTCATGAAGGACAATGCTACTCACATTGCAATCATCTGCAAACCCAGTCTCCTTGACATTGTGGAACTGTTCCTGAGGGGCAAGAAAGTGCGTTACACTCGGCCAGACACGAGGACAAGATCAGACATAGATGTTGTTCATAGTCGTCTAGAGGTGAGTCTGATAGCTTCAGGGGAACTGGGTGCCTCGGTAATGCCAAGATCCGCCGAGCTTGTCGTTGCACTTGATGAGACATTCAAATCCTCGGATCCCCAGGTCATGGCTCTGAGGAAGCATATAATCAATATTGGTCAGCTGGCTCCAGTTGTTAGGCTCGTCGTATACAGTTCTGTTGAACACCTGGACTTGTGTCTGCATCCCACGCTAGACCCGATTGATCGAATCCGGAAACTCATATTTTACGTATGGCACACCCAAGAAATCATCGGCCGACTACAAAGTCACGAACCATCCGCGAGATCTTTTGCTGAAAAAGTTGCTGCCATCCTCCACTCTGGAGAGATAAGAGCTTTCTGGAACCTCCCTCGGATTGGACCGATTGAAAACTTGCCAGCCATGGACTCTGATTCTACTTTATCAGATCCTTTGTCAGAGAGAGCAATCGAACAGATGAGGCCAGAAGGACCTCCAAAATATTGGCCGAACCCGGTCCCTTCTAGAATCGGCGAGCCAGGTAATCAAATCATTCAAGGCGGAAAACGTCCATTTGTTAGTCTCCATATACACCTCTTGATATCACAGTCTGCTGACCTGACTTAGGACCTTGAATACGGCGATACATTCGAAGTCCAGACCAAGAAGCAAAAGATGGCCGCACGAGTCCATCGTGGCCTACCACCTGAGGTTGGCAATCAACACTTTGATCTGCTCGCATCTGCTGATGATTTAAAGGAACTGTCCACCATCGAAAGCCTCCAGCGCCAGCTCGTCGAAGCCAAAGACAGGGAGAAAGAGTGGCAAGCCAAAGAAAGCTTCCTGAAATCAGAAATAGCAGACCTACAAAAGTGGGCCGGTATCCGCCAAAATGACTTTGAAGCCCTCCGTGATCGACACTCCAATGAGCACCACGACAGACTCGAGCTAAGCGCCGATCTGAACCGCAAAACCCATGATCTAGAAAAAGCTCGCGCTGAAATTGACACCCTAAAAGAAGAACGCACCATGCTCAAAGAAATCGTCACCGACCTTCGTACCCAACTAGCCAACCACTCCAATCCCGACCTTGCCCGCCTAGAACAATCTGCCGCCAAAATACGCGCTCTTGAATCCGAGATCGCCTCCCTGAATCGCAAGAACGCGAATCTGCAGTCCGAATCCGCCACCATCCGAGGCGTCTACACTTCCTCTTCCTCTACCATCTCCGATCTCAACGCTACCGTCTCCTCTTTAGAAGCTGAACTTAAACCGCTACGCCGCCGCGTGGAGGAGCTAGAAACGCGGCGCAAAGCAGAAAATAAAACCAAAAACGAAGCAGAGATGAAGTTAAGGAAAGAGATAGAAAACTTGAAGAAAGAAGTGAAGAGTCGGGAAAACTTGGTACGAAGAAAGGAAGATGAGATTAGAGAGGTGAGGAGGGGTAGGGGCGGAGTGGTTACGAGGGGGAGTAGTGCGCAGCCTGTTGCGAGGAGTCCTAGGGGGAACGGCGGTGGTGCTGTTGGAAGTAGGGGTGCGAGTCCAGCTGCGGGGATGGTGGGAGAAGGAGGAAGCGGAGTAAGAGAGGGGAGAGAAGGAAGGGAGAGGGGGATCGGTTTAAGAGGCAGATTTAACCTTGAGGGATAGGGTGCGAGTACAACATGTGTGAAGATCAAGCAACGATACCGGAAACTAGAGTACAGGTACGACATGGAAGGTGTAAATTGTGCGTCAACGGAGCGATAGACACGACTGTGAAAGTGCAAAGCGCGGCTCGTCGCTGCTGGGAGGGTGTTTGTTATATGATTGCGTTTCACTGTCATACTGTTTCCTATTTATGGTCCTTTTTGTTTTGGGATGGGTATTTCTTCAACTGGGAGGAGGACATAGATACAGATATGAATACATAGTTGAGCAGAGCAGATACATGCAGCCAGCTGGACTGTGAGCGAATACTAGGTGTGGTATGGCATGCTGCGAATAGTACAGTCATTGGAAAGGAGTGGGAAGGAGGGAGGGTTATAGAATCTCATTGAATGGAAATTTTTACTGTATTCTTTTGTAGCTTTTGGGAAATGAAGGTGGTGTTCAGTTCCAATGTGATATGCAGCCTGCATGTCAGATACCTACATAGCTCGGGTAGATGGTGGCCCCCACTAACAAGACTGCGGTGATTCTAATATCTCGAGCATGCCGACGTCACCGCCGGCGACGGCGCCATTGAGCACTAACCGCAAACTAAAATAAGTGCCATATCAGGACTAGGTATTTCGACGAGTTTTCACATCCATAAGGCTTACAACAATAACATGCTTTGACTAATGCTCACCTAACGACTGCTACCGCTATCACTTAAGTGACTGGCGTCCACCTTTCAAGAAAAAACGCGGAATTACGCTGGTTAGGTGGCTTGAAAGAGATAACAACATTATCACCCTTTATAAAACGCCAGTCCTTTTAACGTAGAAGAGGACTACAATAAGTAAATCTAATTAAAAATTTCAATTTAAAGACTTCAAAATGTGATAATTCTCAACAAGTTTAAGTTGATTATAAATATATTTCTATTATAAAGAAGAAATTATAGTTTTATAAAGATTAGCTTTGAGCTGTAGGGGTGTTAATAACATTATCTTTAAATTATAAAAATATTAATATTATTATCTTTAAGTTGTAAAAGTGTCAATATTATTATCCCCTAGGAGGAAAGTAATTCAACCACTTAAGGGACATGTCCGACTCTCCCATCATATCAATCACATCCCCCCTCCCTCCTCACCTCTAAACCCTCTCAACCCTCAAAACACTCTTCAAACACTCCAGTACAGTATGCACCCCCACAAGCCTCAAACCTTCATCCTCCAGCAGCCCCCTCCAATCCTCCTCCGTCCGCTCCTGCGAGCCAAACAGCGTCATCATGATGAGATCCAGCGCCGAGAGAGTCGGATTACAGCCCGTAGCGGGAATGACAATCTCACTGAGCAAAAGGATACTGTATCCCCTAGTCATTGCCAACGTGACGTTTCGAAGAATCTTTCGCGCGTCTTGGTCAGGCCAGTCGTGTAAGATGGAGCCTAGGAAATAGATGCGTGCGCCGTGCACGGGCTGAGGCGTGAAAAAATCGTAGGGTTGGCATGAGATACCCTATTGAAGTTAGCGTGTACATAGAAAATACTGCTGAGAGATTTTATTTGGCTGTACCAGGTCCACTAGATGGGTTTCGCTCTCTTTCGCTGACTTAACGACAGCAGGGAGCTCCTGTAGCACCACCTTGCCAGGTACGTTTGGGTATCTGGGCCGGAATTCCATCACATCTGTCCCGAGACCTCCTCCAATGTCAACAAGCAGTGGCACATCCGAGCCTCTCTGTCCTTCAATCAGTTCGTCAGGTGGAAACACATCCATCCAACTCTTCCGGAAATGAGTCATAAACTTCATGAGCAGGTTGAAGTTTGTTGCAGCACGCTTATTCTGGGGTTCTTGGATCCATTCAAAATAGGTTTGGCCTGGTAGGTTATTGATCCTGGAGGAGTGGTAACAGGGATTTCAGGAGGGGCCTGGAGGACAGTTTGAACGCGTACGCTAGATAATGGAGCTGCAATCGACTGAGGCAGGTGATAGCAACTGAGAGAATTACTCCTACAACCACTCTCACGTACCAGGTCTACCAAACAGTCCGCTGAAAAGGACCATCTTCTACCTCTCTGGGCACCTTGTAACCGATCTCCTTAAGGTACTCAGGCGTATGCCCAAGGACAGGCGTAGTAACGTTTGCAACCTGGCGAATACCACTGCTACCCTCAGGCGTAGCCAGAGTCCTAGAAAGCTCTGTAGATTGATAGGAATTTCCCTCACCAGCACACTCATCAATAACCCCTTTCCTCGCGAGATGCCTCAATATACGTCCAAGCAGCGCCGGCTCGGCGCCACAAGAGCTCGCAAGTTGGCTTGTTGTTTTCGGCTCGCTGTCGTTGTGGTCTAGTACTTTAAAGAGTTGCAGGTCATCGGCAACCCGAAGACATAGGTTGAGAGTTGGCTTATGAAGCACAATCGTCAGTAAATTTTACTGTTAAGGAGGTGTCTGGTGCTGTAGATGTTCTTGATAAGAGACGCTAATCTCTCATAGATCTGGGTTTTAGGCATGAAGAATACCATGCCTGATCAAATATCCCTCGTACAACATACAAACCCCTCATCCACCCACATGCATAACAATCTTCCCCCCCACTCCCCAAACCCTACCAAAAACCCACCTATAAATCCCCATCCTACAAACCCCACCAACGAAAACCCTCACACCCCCAGCCAACTCACCTCCTGCCAAATCATCCTCTGCACCCATTCAAACGGCGTCTCAAGCCTTCTACAAAACGCCTGTGCTGCCATCAACAGCCGAACACGAGTATCCTCATCTGCCAAACAGGACCTGTCAATGGTGTGAAGTTGCTGCAGAAGATGGGTGGTATCGTGAGTCATTATGGTGGAGACACTTGGGATGAAGTATGTTACCACCTAGTCTAGTCAGCTATCTTTTCCAAAAGAAACAGGAAAGAGTAGCTACGCTCCGCGGCTGACGTAAAAAGGTAAGTCCGTCCCTGCATATGCATCCATACCAAGCGACAGCACCATTCGAGTCTAGCAATCTCTCCAAGCAAAGCAAAGCCTCACAATATATCTTTCTGCTCCTGTCCCTCGACCAAGGATTAAACATTTACAAGCGGAATCTGCACAGTAGAATATTCGATGTCATCATAGCCCAGCTACTTCTAGGTGCGCAAATCTCACCATTGATCCCACGGCAACGAGTGCAGCGATGGTTCTACATTACAAGAAAAGATTACAGTTGCCAAGCGTGCAGTGTGATTAAATTGGAGAGGGGGCAAAAGCTCTTGTTCGTCACCGACGCTTTATAATAAAGTTATTGTATCGTAGAAAAATAGGTAGAGAGTAAGCAAACTTGTAAGAGAGGTAACAAATACTTTATCCCTTCGTCCAGGGAAGATTTCTGGAAGTATTTGATATCCGTACATTCCCCCCTATCCCATTTAAGAACTTCTCGACTTTCACCTGTGAAGGTCGTGATAGTTTTTTGATACCACTTGGACAGTCAGTCAATCAAAGGTATCTAACTGCGTAAATGGCCCCCCACAATGAATTTAAGGTACGCTTCAGAATAAGTAAGTATATGTAGGTGATAGAAGTTCAATGGTGTAGGTAAATTGTGGAAACCTCGAGGAGCTTAGCTGAATAGTTTGGATGGGGTGTTTAGGTGGGCAGAGGATATTTGTGTGGGCTTTGCGGTAAGGGAGAGATAGTGGGCCGGGGATTGGAGACCAGTGCGGAATATTTAGAAAGTGGGAGGTGGAAGTAGTCTCTGAGGGACAGGATGTAATGACTTGAGTGTGATTATAAGGATTGTAGATTCTAAGTTCGTGGTAAGCTCGCTTGACTCAAAGCTAGCTTCGTTGGTGAGCAAAAACCCGCATCTCTAGCTGCAATATTGAGGCTATTGCGTGACTGGCTCAGAGTGTGGCAATTATTGATCGTAATATGGGATTAAATGTCTTCTAATGCTTGGTATAGATATTTTTTGGGGATAAGGAAGGAGTAAAACGAGCAAGCGTTTGGAAATAGGATTGAAATTCTGTGGTGCTTAGTTTATGGCAGCCTGGAAAAGGAAAAGGTCTGGATCCTTTCCCCCCACATATGTTTGGCGGTGTGAGACCGACGAAGATTACTTCTCTCTCGGCTCGGTCCAAATATTCGAGCCTAAAATCTTACTTCTCTCTGGTCTCAATGCTGGTATAGTAAAAGAAAGTGGGAGATCGACAAGGACTGTTTTTAGTGTCCATCGAAGGCGTTCGTGGGCTCTCGAAGCGCCAATTGTTGTTTGGGCACCGATAACTGAAGGGTTCTCACCCAGGGTCCCCTTTGCTAGACGAAGTGGAGTCTACTGATCTTGCACCTAAGGTAAGGGTACTCCCTCGCGAGTATTGACAGCGGGAGAATGTCGAGTCCTTCCGTTCTGGCGTACGATTATGTACTCGGTTGTGTTGTTGCTACTCGGTAGAAGCGGGAGATAGTCACCGACGGCTGAAGAGGATGCGAGGAGAAATAGTCAGCTGTCGGCGTACGCGTGTGCGAACATAAATGAGTGGTGCGCCATATAATGGTATCACATTTGTGAAGATCTTGGGAGTATTGTGTATCAGTAGATAGTAGCATATGGATGACTGTGCCGACGCTTCTGTATGCATCAACAAATACAGACTCCCGAGCCGTGGTGCTCAGGTGAGGCGGTCAGGAGGCGGCTAGGAAAAGTCCTACGGGTCTTTGCATAATGGGAGTGTCTCCGAAGACGAGTCGTTTGATTCATTTAGTTCGTACATTCCAGGCAAATGATCTGCAAGCCACGGCAAAAGAGCGAAAATCCTCATTAGCGAAGCATTATCCAAACAGTTGGCCCCGACACGCCTCAGCATGCGTTATTACGCTGAAAATGGGCGTTATAGATTAACAAACTCGGCACAGGAGCATTCAGCCTTCATATGCAGTCATACCGTAAAACAAAAGACACGACGGCGACGGTTATAAGGTAGCATCAACGTCGTAAGTGGCTCTTAACGACGACGTGTCGGATCCTGGCCTATCCGCTGCTTATCACACAGCAATAACGGCATCACGACCTTACCCCCACTTGAAGTGCCCAATCGCGCATCTCAGCATCCGCTACCCATATTGGCAACTCCAATGCCGATCCCACCCCTGCTGCAACGCTGCCCCTCCCCCTTTCTTTTGAGCTTCCATTCAGCGTATGCGGTCCCAGACAAGATGACGTCCAACGCAGTGCCTATTTTATATTTGCTATGGAACCATGCGGTATGTGAGGAGCGGGATAACATCCGAACAGGATATTAGCGGTTCATTGAAGCGATTTTTGGAGGCGGCTTAGCATCTTTCTTGCGAAAAGAGGCGGGCTTAGCTTGCTGCGGATGCGCTGGAAACCAGACACCGATTGCGAACATCGCCGCCGTTACAGATGGTGTGGGGATTCCACATTCATTGGTGATGCTGGCCTTATTGAGAGTCGATAGTGTGGATTTTGGGAGAGAGGGAGAAGAATGGAAACGCTTATCTGCCCAGTGTAAGCGAGCGAGGCCAGCAGGTCGACGTCAGAGGCAGTAGATCTTAATTCAATTGACGCTAGAGATGAGGTCAGAGGCAGAGAGGCGACAGCCACCATGAAGCTGACAACCTAGGATGAAGCTACCCATATGCAATGAGGAGAATAATCATACTGCCTCTATTGCCTAGATATGGTAGGGAAAGGCTTGCGAACTCCACTGTCGAAAGGGTTTGACGACAAATGCCCTTGACGGTTGGACAATACTGTGTAGGAATTCATTGCCGACAGAACAGGGAAGCAGCGACCTGTAGATCCAATCAGCCTTCCGGATGGACGAAGTATTTCGCATACGTGCGTTCCAACGACGCAATATGTCGGTGTATTCCCGAAATAGGGGATCTTCCAGTCGTAATAATTTGATAGAATATGCAAGACAAGAATGCAACCTGACGTCCAGTTGCGCAGGCACACCCCGCAATAGGATGCAAGTTCCTAGTCTGTTGCCGAGTTACTCATAGCGATAATTGTTTTCTGCAATATCAGGTAGGTCCACCATCCTCTGCAGCGACGTATACATTGTCCCGTTCCTACTCATTCTTTGAGGTCTTCTCTTTCGTGTAATGTTAGTTAAACTACCCTCCAAGTCTGCCAAGCACCATCATCATCCCCATCAAAAACACCAAGAGAACTCACTAGTAGCTCAACCCTTCCCTTCAGCACTATCTCTTCATCTCGATGCCCCATCCTCCAATGACACCAAACAATACCAATCCCTTTTTCCACCCCAAAGAATCCCTGCATCAAACCCTGCGGCTGAAACCAAACCCCCTACACAACGCCACACCCGCCCCGTACCAACACTCAGCTGCACCCTAGCTCCACCATGACAGCATCCATGATCATGATCTTCCAAAGCACAGACCAACCCGATGCCCAGCTCCTCTTTCCCCCCTGACGAAAGCGGCGTCAGATCGCCGCCCCTCATTCGCTACATACTTATCTCTTGGCAGTGCTAACTATATCCGGAAATGGACGATGGAGATCATGACGACTAATGACGCGCGATCAACGGTGGGCGCCGCGTAGGCGAATTTTAGGCTTTTGCCAATTTGTAGGGGTAGAACCTGGTTTGCATGAATGCATCAATGGTAGAAGGTAAGCTGTAGCAATGGGGTGCAGGGGTAGGTTGATATATATCCATTTCGCAGCATCGTACCTGCTTTTTTTCTTTTAATCATCAGTACTTAGAACGCTGGTTGAAATCCCTTCTTTTTCAACGATCTTCTCAACAGTTGTCTGCATAGACTTACATAATCGTCGAACATCCATACAAACGTCGTCTCGTGTCTCAAATATCCAAAAACCATCGATCGATCGATTCGCCTTGCTATCGCCACCACCACTTTGACCTTGAACCAACAATCCCATCCTAAACTTCCATAAAAGGTCCTCACTATCAGCATCTGATTCTTACTCAACACCCACATCAATACTACCATAATACAAACCACCAAAATCCATACAACCTCATACAAAATGGCCTCACCATCCACGTCCACCCTCCCAACCACCACTCTTACAAACGGTGCTCCCCAAGAATCCTTCATCTCAAGTTTCGACCTCGATAACCCCGTCGAAGCCATCTCAACCTATTCCAAGTAAGGCCACTCTCACAACAGCACATCTCGCCCGTTACCATTTCTACTTTCCATACTATCACAGTCCCGCTGCAACAACTATACCGTACTAACAACCCCACCTCTTAGACTCCTCCACGCCCACACCAAAGCCCAACTCGAACACTCCAACCGCCAAGCAAACCGCCGCTCAGACCAATCAGGCGTCTCAGCCATGTCACATATGTCGACTCAAGAATCCATCGATAGTGTGGATAGTCTTGAACAATCATAAAACCACCATGAGGATGTGACAAATTTGCGAATGTGATATGATACGATTAGATTGATGTCGTGAGCGTTACAGCAGCATTTAATTATATGTTGGCGTGGGTGTTGTGCATGGTCGGGTGGGTAGGGATAAGCGGCGTTGGTACTGGTGGCCTTGGGTTATTGTATATATATCGGATGGAGGTATTAAATGGTGATGGGGCCAGGAAAAATAATCGAACTTACAACTCATCCATGACATCATGTCGCTCCACGTTCAGCCACCACCTCGAGTGGAGACAGCACTAATAGTCATATGCTGCAATTCTTGCCCGAGTCTTCTCTACAAGGGTATCACTCAGACTCATTACTTACACAGCTCACGTTCCCCTCGGATAATCTTAGATCTGGAGTACCAATAGTCGCAACCCTCCACTCGTTTCTCGCAGATTAACCCACGTCGACGTCGTCAATCCAAGCCGCGAACCATATTCAACCCTGTCTCGTTCTCTTTCCTACTTGTCACCATCTTCCCTTCCGAACCTTTTAAGACGATTAAATCCTCAATCAACCGCCTTGTAACCCAAGCACAACCTCCCTGCCTTCCACTTACCATCATCTCAACTTCCCACGTGCACACCTTAAAACAACCGCTTTGCGCAAACACCTGCAAAGCTCATTGCGACTGCTATATGATAATCACCCAGTAGCTCCTTCGACCCCTTACTGTAAAGACATCATGCGTCTCTTGGTTTTCGGCCCCGCTACCATTTCATCATAAGTGATTTTCGCCTTTTTGGGGTTTAAATCCCGTGGCACCATACTGCTGTTCATCCTTACCGCCGTTCTCTAACATTCAAAAGATTGTATGTCCTTTGTCTTTCTCTCAGGTGCCAAGCTTCTGGAGGAGATCTAAGAGCGTTCGATAAGAGAATGTATGCGGAACATGGTGCGATGTGGATGTATAGAGGGTGATATCTAAGGATATTGAATGGCTCGAGTAGGTGAGGCGTGTGACACGGCTGGAAAAGTGGCAGATAATGTGAAAGGGTCAGTAGATTGTAGGGACTTGGTGAGAAGGACTGTGTCAAATGTAGAATCACAAATAGCATTGTTTTAAATAACATCCGTGAAATTCTACCATCACATTGCCATATCATACAACCTCGCATACCTGTTTTTGCCTTTTTTTATTTTTCTGTTTTCCTTTTGCATGATATAATATGAACCTCTTTCCTTCGCATATGATCATTATCACGCTTGCTGGTGGTATTGGAGTGGATAATTAGCGAGCTTGTGAGGTGTCAGGTGTGCATTTAGTGTGAGTCAACATTGAGAGCGCTGCAGGACACATAGCTAGCTACATAACAAATGAGCCTTTGTATCTTGCATTCAAAATGGGGGGGGAAATGGGGGGAATTGGTGGAGTCTGTCAATACGAGGAGTTTAGAGATGGAATGGCGGTTGACGGGGATGCGAAGGTGCAATGCTTGAGATGACGGCTGTAGGCGGGTATTTCGACGCGATAGCAGCTTCAACAGCCAAAGGCCAGTGGAGGATGCTCTTATTTTAGTTTGCAAGTAGTCGAGATTGACATCTGTAGGCTGGAAATCCGGTAGGACAGAGGTTTTTCGGCCTCAAATCAATTGCTGGCGTATGTTGTGAGCTGTTGAGCATAACAAACCTATTTTACAATGTGTTAAGCTCGCTGAAGTAGCTGATCGTAGCACGATTATTTGACGTCAGGGGTATGGTAGCGCTTTGGGGTAGTCAATGAGGCCAGTCCTACTGGATAGTTGGTAGTGGAAATGGCCGTTAAGAAAGATTTAGTGATATGGTGAGACGTATCAAGTAACCGCAGCTTTTGAGACAACCTCCCTGGGCATTAATGGTGAAGAGCGAAACCTCGTAGTTTCAGCTATTATGAGACCTCTTCATAACTTTCCATGACGAAGCGCGACACACCTTGTTGACCGATTCTTAGAAGCTTTGTAGATTCTCCGCTAGACCTCTTGCTCTGGTGCGCATCTTGTGGAAAGACGGCGCAATTGGGTGACCATTTCTCGGTTGGGGCTTCATCACCTTGGCTTTGCTCTCCGCCTTAGACCGCTTCTGCTTCTCATTTGATCCATACGACCTATCTAAGTCCTGTGACTTGGCCAGATGTTTTTCTTTAGCAGGCCTGCCGCGCTTACGCTTGGGAGGGTCATCTATAATGGACGTGGGCCAACCAGCAGGGTTTGGAGAAGAAGAGTGGAGTACGCCAGACTGTATTCTACGTGGCCTTCCTCTTGCAACTGGTTTCATGGTCGATGGGGCAGATTTGTTGCTAATGATGCTGCTTGTGGTCTGAGCTTTGTCAGGCCACCTTGTCCCGAAAAAATTCGTTCCAACTGTACGTTCTTCGGTAGAGCTGTTGGAGATACCTTGAATCGGCTCATCAATTTGTGGATCACTGACTTCAATGTTGCCCGCCAAAGATTTTCTTATGCCGTTCTTGCTAGCTGGAATTACAAGGGGAGGATATGTAACTCCATATACTCCATATTCCGAACCACCTGGCGTCTCCTCGCACCTCTTTGATCTAGGAGCTGTACGTGGTCGCGGCGAAGGGCTTTTAGAAGGGGTAAGTCCAGCTGGGGCTGGTAAGGGACCAAAGTCTTGCTTGGCGATTTGTTCCCTTGTGTCATCTGGGTCAATCCTTGCCCAAAATTCTTCCATCGTCTCGTCGAGGTCTTGTACACCCCAATATCTGTATTCGCCATCCCCGAGTTTTGTATAGATTCGGATGTCTCCAGTAGTCGCGCTCGGTTCGGGCTCATAATCAACATTGGCCCATGCTGCTGATTCTTCGTCCTCTTCTCGCTGAGCAGCTTCTTGCCATGCCCTGGCTTCAGCGTTGGCTGCGCGGATACGAGCAGGGGACCAGCCGTCTCGCGATGACCAGATCACTTTGAGGTCTTTGTACTTAAGCATAGTGGAATTGCTTTCAGAGGTAGATGGAGCTCTTGGGGGCAAGCTGTCCGTTGGTAGCTCGATATTTCCTGGCTTCAATAAACCCTGGCATTTCACCAAAGTTTTATCCATATTCAAAAGCTTTCAGAGCATAGAGTCAGATGCAGGAAAGCCAAAGGGGGTTTATAAGTGACAAAGCAAGACTTTAGGATTAAAAAGGTAATCAATTGTTCCGTACTGGTTTTGAGATGTAAGAGTACTTAGGGTAAGATAGTTCAAGGAAGGCGCCTGCGTCTATGAGTTCGCTTGATGAAGAAACCAAGTCTGCTCGACCATAGTAAAACCAGGCTGCTTTCTTATAACTTAAAAACCATGCACGGCGGCAAAAGTGTACAAACAGCGACCTTTCCACAAGCGGAAAGGTCGTTTCACTTAGCGCTGGATTGTTTTCGAAATTGTCGTACTGCCCCTGGAACCGAAAGAGAAACACGAACTCCAGACATGGAACGCTTACAAAAATGTTTCGTTCCAATAGACGCTGAGTGATGGACTATTTGCAGCTCCGCAGGTCGCTCGTCGGGGCTAAATCAGTGAAAAGAAATGCTTTGCTTCTCGGATGGTCAGCCTGAAGTGAAACAGATGTCAGGTTCACGGCGAGACATTATCAGGTATGTCGAGACAGCGTAAGTTCCAGGAGCGCAGCCAGTGTTTCCCAGTCAAAAGTATTCCTACGCGCGAACAAGTCCATTGGTCTTGTCAAAACGCTCTGAAACCGTGTCTGGCGTCGAATCCGCAGCTGACCCGTCCTGAGGAGATATTAATAATCCAGAGGCCGACTGAGCCGGGAATATTAGGTTCTTCGGTATGCATGGGTTTCAGCGATTCTCAAATCTCTATAAGGGGAGGTCCTACATTCGTCTTCCTTTGAGAACCAGGTCATCAAAGGCCTGGAGTATATCCATCATGAAGGTTTATTGCACAGGAACGTTGAGCATCCCTATCTCAGAGTGGATGCCAACAATTCCTTCCCGTTGCAACCCAGGCATGTTGTCCCCCGTGGAAATCTTCATGCGGGGCAGCCGGCATGAGAATACACAAAGCACCTAAAGTCGACCACTAGGACCAACACACGCCCACAAATATATATATACCTACCACAAATATTATTCTCCTATTATCTATCAAGAATTCCAATGCTAAGAGAAGATATTCATCCTCCATAACGTATCTTACTTCTCCTTGACGATCGCAATCTTCCTGCATCGGAACATTATCCAATTTTGAAGCTTTCCAAACATGGATCTCGTTGACGACCCCACTGGCAATCTTGACCATGGCGACCTAGTCCAGCAGCGACGTTGGAGGTGCCCAAGCTCAGCCCTCTGGCAACTCCCACCCGGACTTCGGACGATGATGAGGTTGCTCCTTGGTGGTGTACAACTGTGGTTGCTCCTGCAGTTCCTCCTCAGTGCGGCCGCTCAAGTGACCGCTACTCCATGTAACACCCTCCTGGGCAGCGGTCACAACTCATATCACGAGATCATTCTCTGCTTCTCTCTGGCAACCATACTCCTTGAAAGTCTAGGGGACGGCGTGAGATCGAATCCCAAGAACCCGTCGTTTCGGGTGTCATATATCTGCAGATGCTGGATGAGCGCGCTTGCAAAGACAGGTACGAATGTCTGAAGAAGTGGATTGAAGACACAAGTGAAAACCCACCGCCACCACTCATCCTCGAATCACCATGCAGATGTTAGAACCCCATCCTCCTACGCTCAGACCCACCTTAGACACCATTCAAAAGCATTTTTTTGCTACAGCAAGACCTACCCGAGAGCGTACAGCGACCAGAATTGAGACTTGGAGATACCATGGAAATGTTGACAGGGAGAGATGCACAACATGCGCTTAGGAATTCTCAACTCCCATCACCAATCCCACTCGCAACTCCAATTTCACCACAATTTCAGCCAAACCCCGTCGAGTCTCGTGCAAACCTAAGGAACAATGACTTACATCGGCAAATTGGACTCGCGAACTCTACCACAGGGCAACCCAATCCACTCGAAATTGTGTCTAGAGATCGGGCTCCAGCTCCTCACAATCCTACCATCCCTGAGCGCGAATTCCATGGACCTTCCAAGATGCAGTCAGCCGCACATATTCCGCAGCGAGGCCTGTACCCAAACACTGAAAACCCTCCTATCATTGAGCATGAAAATCTATGTCCTTCTAGGCTGCAGCCAGCTACACAGGATACTATGCCCGCAGCTGCACAACAAGAACCAAATCAACGCCCATCAACTCAAGCTGTAGATTGCCGCCAAGATGCTATCAAGCCAACCAACCCGTTTACACGATAGCGTCTTGAAGCTGAGATCAATGGAAGAGTCGAGGTACGACGGACTGAGGAACGGCGAACCAGACAGAAGCAACCCGGCCACAGGAAACCAGCAAATAGGCATGGCAACGGTCTCTTGCCCGGTGAATGGCCCTCGGAACATACACTCTCCCCCTCCGACAACGTCTCTAGAACGTCCCAGCTCTCTACCACGGCGAGTGGCTACAAACACGACTCAAAATCTTCCCTAGCTTCAACCAAGCCCTATACCAGCAGACCAGCTCGTAACATCAGCAGGATGACTTCGGGTAGACCCAATGGTAGCGCTCCTCGGCCGCAAAAACACAGAGTCAACACGCACGCGCGGCACAATGAGCGTGCCCGTAACCTTGAAACGATTCCCTTGCAGAGAAGGATGCTTGATGGTATCCTGTTGACATTAAATTATGGGGCTGATGGTATTTTTAATAAGCTTCCGAACCGTGTCTGGCGTCTCATCCGCGGCTGACTGTTCCTGAGGAGATATCAGATGATTTTGGAGGGGGTGATGGAGCTAGGTTTATTGGGTCCCTTGACATGCATTAATACTAGCGGTTCTTGGATCTCCATCTGGCGAGATCCTGCTTTCGCCCTACGTTGCGGACTGCCACTCTCACGATGGTGTTGTTGTGTACATTTGGTTCTAAGCATTCTTGGGTGGTCGATGTGTTATCATATTTGCAACGGGTAATTCTGTAGGCTTCGGCTTGGTTGAGGGCGTATTCTGCTTTCTTATGTAAGATATCTGGGTGTTCAGACGGGATTCGAGCTAGACTATAGACTAGTTTACGAATCAAGCGGTGTATGATTATACGGATATCATCGGTTGTATATATTGAGTTCATTATTTAGTAGTACCTCAGAAATAGCTCTTAAGCTCGTCCATGGTTGATCCTTCATCAGCATCATAGGTAGTCGTAACTGAACTAGAAAAGATGGATCCCTACATCGCCTTCACTGAAGAGTTTTATTGAGGAGGTTGTATTCTTGGAGGCGTAGAATCAGGAGAATTTGGTCCGTCGTTACTCCTAAGGCAGCCCATCCGAAGGCTCTGTCTCATCACCCGTCTCTGTCTCGCCCTCGGACTCTGTTTCGCCTTCGGACTCTGCCTCGTCAGCGCCAGTGATCTCTGCGCCAGCTGCGACAAGAAGGCCCAGCACCTGCTGGCGCTCCGTCAAAGAGATAGAATAAGTGAAGGTGTCACGGCCCCAACTCCCTCCCAAGTTGACGTCTGCACCTGCTTCAAGCAAAAGCTTTACCGTCGTAGGGTGGCACCATCTCACAGCTTCTCGTAAAGGGCTTGCCATGTTGAAACCCTGATTGAGATTTGCACCTGCACCGAGTAGTATCTTTACTACATCATCACGACCCGACCAAGATGCGTAATGCAGGGCGGCAATTCTCGAGTCAGGATTTGCGCCTGCTTCAATGAGTACTTTCACGACCTTATCATGTCCTTGCCAGGAAGCAGCGCTGAGGGCTGTGTTGAAAAAAGATAATGGTTCCCCAGCACTAATATTCACGTCCACTCCCGCACTGATCAGCATTGTCACGATGCTAATAAACCCTCTAGATGCAGCTGCGTGTAACGCACTAAAGAATTCCTGCAATGTCTCCAGTCTGACTTCCGCGCCAGCATCAAGCAGCATCCTAACAATCGTGTCATTTCCATAGTATGAGGCCCTATATACCGCACTACCCCTTCTACCGCAAAAGTTGGGATCTGAACCCATTTCTAGTAGCAGCTTTACCATCTCGGTGCATCCGCATGATGATGCCACACACAGAGCATTACCGTAGTACCCCGAAACGGCATGGACGTCTGCGCCCGTGTCTATTACGCTTCTTGCAACTCCGAGGAGGCCTAATCGGGATGCATAGTATAAGGGTGTTTCGTTGTCATGATGTCTGTCTAAGCACCAAGAAGAGAAAGCATTGCCTTCGGACGTGAACAATTTCATGATCAATTCCATCATTGATTCTTCGTTGATTTGTCCGCCTACTCCAGCGTGTTCTTGCCATTGATGCGCGGCATATTGAGCCAGTGAGAAATCCGCCCAGAACTCATCTTCCTCGTTCCAAGCAGGCTTAGGAATGTCTTCCGAGAAGTATAGAAGGTATGACAGGCAATCCCTGGCTATGCAGATATTGGCATCAATTTCTTGAATACTGTATTTCTCAGCTCCCCCATTCATAATTTGGGATGAAACAAGATACTCCTTGACAGAAAAATGTGCTAATTTGACAATTTTCGCAGATCTTGATGAGAAAGAATCGAAGTGTACCCGACGCTCCACTTTCGTTGCCGTGACAAGGCTTGAACATATCAACAGTATATCTTCTGGCTCCGGGAAACGTCTTCCTGGATCGAAACGAGGATCTTCGTCTTCATCAATGGCGACGATTTCAGCAAGCTGCAAAAGGCTCAGTGTCTCTCTGGAATATGTCAGCCACTGTAGTATTTTTAAGGCATAGTGTCTGTAGTTGTCTTCGATATTCAACAAAATCCGCTCGTAGGTTTGCGGCAATGTGGTCGGCAGCGACCTCAACTGCTTCCGAAGCATAGGAAGATTTAGGCACTTCTTCAATTCATCGATCTGGCAAACGACCCATCGGAACCTGGCAGCTAGAAGTCAGTAGGAACATCCTCCTGAGTGGAAAGAAGAAATCGAAGAATGTTAGTCCTACATTCCGTTGGCATTTTCTGTTAGCGCCTTCTCAATCTCGTCTTGTACCTCTGGCTTGTTGCGCCATCTGCTCACACCCTTGGCGGTCTGCAGTATCTCACGGACGTAGACGCGTATATCTCTATCAACCACCTCACTCTGGATGTCAATGTTCCGGTCTTCGTTCATGAAGGGATCAAGTGTCTGTTTGATATCTCGTTCTCTTCGACTCGTAACAAGTATGTGTAGGCTTCCCAGTTGCCATTCAATGATCTCCTGAATGTCGTCCAATAGGTCTTCCCTTTGCTTGAATTCGTCTAGAGCGTCAAGAATAACAAATGTATCATCAAAGCTTTGAGCTAGATCTTGCAGGGTCTGTTTGAGCTCAAAGACTTTCGGCTGTCGGGCCCCGTTACCACAGGAAGAGTATAATGACTTTAAGGGATTTGTCGGATTTGTACATCGCACAGCAAGCTGACTGATCAGTGACCGTATCATTCCCTCAAGCTGACACTCTGTGTTGCGAAAATCAAAATAGAAGTATGCTACCGCCTTGTTGACCGCAGCACGACTTTCGAAAAGCACATGTTCAATTACTGTGGAGCATAAAATGGTCTTGCCGCACCCGGGAATACCGTGTAGCCAGAGAAGAGAGTTCCGGTCGTCTTTCCACTTTTCGAAGTTGCTGCTTTGGATGAACCAATCGCCAGTCGTAGCTTGCCGCTTGGCGCATGCTTCGTTATGGTTTGAAGATGGATCTGGTGCTGACAGCCAACTACCAAGCCTATCATCTGAGGAAATTGGCATTAAGCTCTACACGAGTACGCATGAATTGGCAAAAATGAATACCTAGCTTTGCCATCGAGAAGGCCTGCTTTAATGTACTGAAGTCTTCGCTTAGTTCTGAAGTTTGAACCTGTATAACACGCGCCATGTTGTGAATGTCTAAGGTCATAGTTCTATTCGATTCGTAAGTAACCATCAAGACTATTATTAGCTCGAGGATTCCGTCCACTAGCTACTTTCGCGCCATATTACAAGGCAGTCGGATGACGAAGATATCACTTACGTTTGATCGATCTCGAGAGCCATGTTTAATGTCGTCTTGTATCGTTCCATGTTCTGAAGCATGTTCTTCGTCTCACCCCTCTTCAGCGGCCAACTTAGTGTCGTCATCATAGCTGTCCTCTTCGATGTTGCGGGCCCAGTCCATTTCGGTGACTCCAACTTTGTCTTCAGAGACTCCAATTCGGCTTTGCACATCGTAAGTGGTCCAGCATCAGGCTCACACAACAGCTTCAAGGCAGGGAGTCTAGTCTCGGCGCTAGAGTCTGCATTTTCCTCCCTCTTTGCGAGAGCTGCAAGAAGTTCGAGCACATCACGAAGACTCCGTACTTCCTCGGTAACTTTCGGTAATTCCCATGAGGCACCTTTTACCGCAGCGCTGTAGTCGCAACAGATGGATATGATGGTGTTGGCAACCTGCAGAACCGCAATAATGTTCGCAGTGACGCTAAGAGCCTCCATTGGAAAGACTCAAAGACTGATGAATCTGACGGAACTCTTATTGCTGTTCTTTAATGAGCTGAGGAATGGTGGGGCTGTGTTCGCGGCGCGAGCTACAATAGGTGTAGTATTCAGTAGCGGGACGCGAGCCCGCAAGTCTTGGCATAAAAACCTAGCATATACAGCTCAATAACTTCTGCACAATCGACTATTACGAAAAGCTTTATATTATAAACTTGTAGATAATTATATAATCTATAATATTGGTTATATAAACTTATCGCTTAGAGTCCTTGTTGAAGAGCTGGCTTGAGATTCTTGTTTTTGCGCTATTTAATACTACACCTATTATATTGTACAGAGAGTGACAAGACAAGTCTTGATTTACGCTACCTGTTCTAGTAAAAGCCCTAACCCTAATTCTAGATAAGGCCCCTGGAGCATGTTGGTGTCTTCGGGGTTCGGTAGGGCCCAAACCTTGATTTTATAGCGGGCGCTTTAGCGGGTGCTTTAAGCGAAGGACCCCAATAGGCCCTTAGGAAGCCCCTATTATTAGCCCCTAAGCGGTTGTTGTCTATGCACCCCCTCTAGGGGCGTGCTCATAGGGCTGGAATCTTGGCACGCTAGTATCGTTAGCGCAAATCAAGACTTATCTTGTCACTCTCTGTAACAGCACATTAATGCATGCAACGATACCTCTTATGGCTAGGAGTAAGTCTAATACATATTACATGCATCTCGCTGGTGGCGAATAGAAAGGCACACTTCACCTACCTCTTATTGTATATATGGCAAGCAGCTCATTGAGAGGTAAGAATGATAGCACCTGAATATTCTCTTACCGCATGCATTGTTCCTAGCCTCAACATAGAGTGCATCATTCCTTCTTGAAGGCGCTATATATGCATGTCCTGTAGAATGCCACAGAGGTTCTCTCCTCAGCATTAACGCCCACCTTAGAGAGAGTACGTTGTCCAACAACAGATGAGTGGAAATAAACAGGGTTACGGAGTAGAAAAGCTCAACCCCCAGAGTAGAGCCTTATAGGGCTGACACCTAGAGAGAGCGAATGGCTCTTAAAAAGGCCTCTAGAAGGACTCACCTATTAAATGGACACACCTATCAAGCGGACAGCCCTATGGGGCTGGACCTAAAGCTGGCGAAACTACCCCCGAAGATGCCCTAAAGCTAAGACGCTTAGGGACCATTCTAAGGGTGTCTTCGGCGGTTCTTCTAGGGCCCGTTTCAGTAGCTTTAGGTCCAGCCCTGTAGGGCTGTCTACTTGATAGGTGTGTCCATTTGATAGGTGAGTCCTTCTAAGGATGGTCTGGGCTTGGGGGGCTCGTGAGGGACGAAAATATTAACACCTACAGCTTAAAGCCAGTCTTCGTAAACCTATAACTGCTCTTATATAACAAAGGTCACTCGTTACTCAACTTAAATATATTAAATATTCTTAGATTATAAAAATTTTAAGTAAGTACTGTCTGAAAATTACTTATTATAAGTATATTTTCTGCTGAAAGGGCTGACATTTTGCGATGGGTGCCAAGATTTTTGTCCCTCGCGAGGGGGGTTAATGAAACTCGGCTCACAATGACCCTATCAGTCCTTGAAGACTTTGTTTATTTCTCCATAATTTATATTTAGAAACCGCCGGAGTTTCTCATACGTTACTATCGTAATAAAACCCTGCTCTACTCTATACAACATATGAAATCAGGTCCACGTCTTATTACAAATCCATCCTACTATTGGCTGATAACCTTTTTTTCTGCTTAATGTAAAAGCGTTCCATTCTCCACCTACAACCCTAGCTATCCTCTGCCATGGGACGTCATGATCATGGACCCTTCTGAAGGTGGTCTCGTACGAAATGGCAGTAGAGATATACCAGGAGATATAATGCCAGTATTTGAAAGCATGAAAGCGCGTACAGAGATTGATTAAATAAGTAGAGAAAGGTTAGAAAGAAGCTGGATCACCAATCAAGACCTAATGGCGATGATCCCGAGCTTGCACCCCCGACTGTGCTCTTTCTCCAGATACCCATCTCCGTCACGTTCATTATGAGAAAAATATATCCATACTCAGATTCCGAAGGCCAGTATCTTCAAAACTCCACAAAAACAACAATAGTATGGTAATGATCAATCGTGAGAGAGAACAGGATGGAGACGATATGCTGGCCCGAGTTTTCGAAAACTCTAGGGAGGTAACTCCTCTTCCGGCACTGATACACTTGAAGAGGACGTCATTCACAGCCATCCACCTCCTGAAAAGGTGCGTACAGGAAAGTCGGATCTACCCTAGCTCTTCCACAATGTAGCTCAGGAGATCGTTCTCGTGGGTTCATTAAACCATATGCTTCGGTACTGGACAATTGTGGCTTCAGTCAAGCTTCGTAGTCGCATATCATGACCGGCCAGAACGACGTCGCCACGGTCTTCGCTGATCCAACGCGCTTCCCAAATCGTGGCGCTTTCAACTCGGACCTCGTAACGACCAACGGCACGGCCAATGAGACTACCCATATTGAGGCCAAGAAGCCTCGCACCCCACTACCAGACGATTATGTCTACTGGGCGCCTCCCTTACGCCAGCGACGCATCCGTCCTGGAGGGGACCCTTAGTCGGCGAGCAACCAAAAGAACTGTCCCTGGATATTACGGCCGAATGGGATCTTTCGGTACGCTCACTTCTGGAGCTTCAAGATGCCTCCCCTACTGCCGCTGTCCATGTCTACTCCACTGATTCAGCTCTTGCCTCTTGAGAACCCTCAGCTTGCGTAACGGTGCTCGGTGATGCCATACATGCGATGCTTCATGATGCGTCAATACTGGCGAGAAGACTAGTCGAGGGTGGAATGGGCGTATAACGTATAGGTGCGTATGAGAAATAGTTTAGGGAGCACGCTAGGGCGGGAATTGGAAGAAGTCTGAAAGCTGGAGAACAATTGTGGAATCAGCCCCCAGTAGTCAGACGTGAACTATTAGACACTGGATGCAAGAAGCCTACTCATAGTACCTTGGGTCGTTCACCCAGTACGGTTATTCTGCGCTCGCAAAAGACCAGGAACCTTATATCCCGCGACGATAATAAGCAGAGAGGAAGAATTGGATTGCGCTGGCCTTTAGCGGCTTGGCGCCTGTTCCCCACCGCTTGGACCCGCCACGAGCGGCGAGTCTTGGCGCACGGACTTTGACTTTCTGAAATCTCAAGAAGTCAGCTGATTTGAGAGCAATATTTCATACTACAACATCATACAATCTCACAATTTCGACCATATAAGCTCTTTCAAAGAAACAACCCTATGACTCTGTTGATCGGTAACAGCTCTTCTAGCTAATCGCTTTGACACTTTTTAAATTCTTCATATTAAGGAAAAAAGCTCGTTGACATCTCATCTCATCATAGCCTTTGGAAATGAAGGGCAGAGTTTGCTTAGCCTATTCGGGTCAGTTTGCTTATAAATATGATTCCATAAATTCTTAATTGACGCTCCGCAGGTGGTCTTGACACCAGCACCATTCTGCGTTGGCTTCAGGATGAGGGCTATGAAGTTGTCTGCTTCCTTGCTGATGTGGGGCAAGAGGAAGACTGGGATGCGGTCCGGGCCAAGGCAAAAAAGATTGGCGCCTCAAAGATGGTCATCCTGGACTTGAAAAAGGAATTTGTTGAACAGCTTTGTTTCCGTGCCATCCAGTGTAATGCGCAGTATGAAGGCAGATATTTACTTGGGACAAGCTTGGCCCGTCCGGTCATTGCTCGCGCACAGATGCGGGTGGCTCAAGAAGAAGGCTGTGATTTCGTGAGTCATGGATGCACAGGAAAGGGAAACGACGGAATTCGCTTTGAATTGGCGTTCCTTGCCATAAACCCGAAGATTCAAATAATCGCACCTTGGAGGATACCGGAGTTCTGCAATCGATTCCAGGGCCGCAATGATTTGCTCGACTATGCTGCTAGCAAAGGGATCCCGGTGACATCCACCAAAGCCAAGCCATACAGCATGGATGATAACATAGCTCATTGCAGCTATGAGGCAGGTATGCTCGAGGATCCATCAGTCCCGGCTCCAGATGACATGTGGACTCGAACCGATGATCCTCGGAAGGCACCCGATGTGCCCGTGGACATTGCTATCAAGTTTGAAAAGGGTTTGCCTGTCAAGCTCAGTGTCGGTGATAAGACGTATACTGACAGCCTCGAACTCTTTATTGCACTCAATGCCATTGGCAAGAAGGCCGGGATTGGTAGGATTGACATTGTCGAGAATCGATTTATCGGACTGAAGAGCCGTGGCTGCTACGACTCACCTGCCATGACTATCCTCAGACTCGCACATCTGGATGCTGAATCCCTGACCATGGATGGCAAAGTCCGTTCCCTTCGTGACCAATTTGTGACCCATCACTGGTCAGAACTTCTTTACAACGGGCTTTACTTCTCACCAGAACGAGAGTTCGTCGAAAACTCTCTGGTCTTCTGCCAAAGACGGATAGTAAGTGATGATTGTCCTAAGTTGTGTCAACAATGGCGATTGTAGTCACAAAACTGCTTCAAAGCCAGCGCTAATCCATGTTCTTCGTCCAGAACGCCGAAATACGACTCTGCTGTTACAAGGGTTCCGTATCTGTCGTTAGCAGGACTTCCGAAACTGAGAAGCTCTACTCTTCGGAGGAGGCATCTATGGACTCATTAGAGAATTTCAGCGTTCTCGATACAAGTATGTTCTTCAACCCACATTGCACACACTTCTCCACTGTTTCCAGTTCCAATCTCCAATTGAACACGCCTTTGCTGACTGGTCATCTCTAACGCAGCTGGCTTCATCAACGTCAATGCTATCCGGCTCAAGAAGTACGGAATGCAGAAGGCCGAGGAAGGGCAGAGTCTAAGTAAAGCATGAAGTGCGTCTATGCGCAATGTACTGTGTGTTCATGTCGGGTAAGCATGCGGGGAAAGAGGCTATGGCGATTGCACTATTGACGATATCTTGAAATGCGAGATAGAGGAGCCTATTGAAGATCCTGAGTTGTTCCCACGAAACTCATAAAATAAGGCCCTGAAACATGGACTTAACTCTCTCTTCTGGTCTGAAATTCTTACAAAACAGAAAGTTTTGAGAGGATCAAGTGTTAATATTAGCTGCGAAAAACTTAACAGGTACGTAGGCTCAAGAATGCAAGCAATGATTGCATCTTAATTCTCCGTTTTGTTTGATTGTGATAGTTAATACACGTTGGGTTCAAAACCCACCTGCGAAGGCACCTTCGGGGACTTGTCGCTACCCTAAATTGATACCAAATCATGCCTTCTGCGGTTCTTCTAGCCGAGCCTAGTCATTGATCCCTACGCCCCACCCATCCAAACAACTTATATAGCACGATTTACTTCCTTGTGCGAACATATTTACAGTGTCCTCGGCCTGTACTCATCAGATAATACTCCCAGGCCGCTCAATCATCCCTGGAATTTTCGGCAATGTTCGATCCGCTATGATCCAGGCACACCCGTGCGGTATGGACCTAACACTCAAACGCATCAAAACACGGACTTCTCCCGGCAGCGTTGACTTCGACAATGGTCTGCGCCGGAACGCGTCAACCGTGGAGGGTCCATTCACTGGGCAACATGAGCAGCTCCAGAACATCCCAGCGCAATTTCACTTGACTCTCTTCGACGATCCTCCAATGTTTAAGAAGCATATGTACGGAAGCTAAGAGTCAGTTATGTTCAAGCTAGGCGCTTACCTAGTGGAATTTTAGGGAGACCGTTGACACACCTTTGTCCTCGATGGGCCAGATCTTTGTGCGAGGAGCGGTGGGCGCTATGTTGCATGTCATGGACCCGCATGGCTTGCTTTTGTTTCGGGATGCTCGGTTAGCGCAGATGGTCTTCCATCAAGAGAGTGAGCCTGTGGAGGGTTACAGCGGAATATTAAGAGTTGGAGTCCATGTAAGGGGTGGGTCACTTCATGATCTCCGAGTCGTTGCTTTGCACCACTCAGCAGTCATAGCATGCGTATTTGGGACGGCTTGAAAATAGATTGTCTCCGCCTGTTGAATTACTAACTCGTTTGCTATAGGTTGCCTCCGCCATGTTGAAATTCTAAATCGTTTGCTATGAAGGTGGTGATATGCAAGCTACGATTGCATATCTATCTAGCACTGTCACCTCCGAGCAGCCGGACTCCCTGCCAACTTCCCACCAACATGCCCCCAACAGCATTTCCTAGTGAGCTACTTGGGTGACCAATGATCAAAGAAACGGCCTAAGATATCCTGGATCTCAGAAAGCAACTGCTTCCTATCTTGACGGACATCAGTTAGACGTTCATTCGATAAGTCGTGGCTGTACTTCCGAGCCAGATTGTCCGATATTATGTGGAGGTATCCGAATTCTGTGCCTCCTTCCAATGAAGCTTTAGCCATCTGTCCAATCTCCGGGTCCACAAAGTCGCCCCGCTTCTCTGCAGCTGCCAGCCACTCTTTTGATTCGTCTAGCACAGATCCTAGGGTGCAGTGAACCCCCAACGCAACGTTTGGAGAATGCTCTAGGTGCGGTTCGAGTGGATTCGCCCAAGTCACCAGCTCGTTCCGAAAGACACTCTGGCAGCCAGTTGCAAGCCAGTGATTAGGAACGAGGTCAGCGCGTAGACTTCCCAGCTTGCCTATGTACAGCACGCATTTCGCGCCGTTCAGTGTCTGCAGTGCTCGAACCACGTTTCCACCAGCATCTCCCCAAAAACAGATGCGGCAGCCTAAGAATGCAATACGGTAGCCTTGCCGGCTAGTGGTATTTTTCCATGAGAAGAGTTTGCTGCTGTCTTCACCTTCCCACGGTCCTCGGGTCCAACGCTCAAGGCCGTCGACGTAACCAATGACGACAATATCAACGGCACCCATTTCTGCAAGATTCGAACTCAGGAGAGGTTCCAAGCATTCATGCTGAGAAGGTAGGGTATATTGTACAACATCATGCTGCCCCTTTTCCGAGCAGAGGTACGTAGCTAAGATTGCAGCGTAGTGCTGGACGTAGTCAATACCAGGGAAGACATGCAGCTGGAGCGTCTCGGTGCCAACTACAGAGGCTGTGGGGCGCTGCCAATTGAAAGGTTTGTCTTTCTTCTCGAGGGATGAGATGTGGACCACTGAAGGGTCCCTTTGGTGTTCGCCTTTAACCTCAATTCGAGACCAGTTCGTATTCTGAATCAGAGGGTGGACCTTCGGGCCAAGGTACTCGGTCAAAGATTGACCCATGGTGTGGGTTTTCACAGAGGCTATGGTAGGTTTTTGGACTGGCAGGTTCATTATGAATGACGAATCGATCCGAAGTACAATGCTTGGGCGTACAATTTGAAGTATGAAGGTATGAGGATCAGGGATAGCAATCTTTCGCAGGTGTTGGACCTGCTATATGGATCCTGAATGCGGTTGAAGTTCTTGAACGATCCAGAAGCTATGGATATGAAGGTGAGAATATGGAGAGGAGAAACACTGAGGGTATGGTGCTATATACGCCGTAAAACTTGTTTGTCTGCCACAGTGGGACCCGAAATCTGTGCATTCTCTTACATCATGGTTCCACGCCTGATGGTGGCATGCAATGGGGGTGTAACACCGTGTATCACCCCTGATCCAACGGTACTACCAACATGGCAGGACTATCCTGCAATACAATCAAGTCGTAGACGAGAGGGGACCGTGGTCGAAGAGGTGCGTCACTTCGGTCTTGATATGCAGGGCGTGGGTCCAATGGTGCCCGCGGGAACATTGTGACACAGGCCTAATCGGAGGGAAGCAAAAGATCTAGAACTAGGACGGCATTTTGGGGCATGGGAATCTCCAAATTACATCTCCACCAGTAATCTACGGGTGAGGGGCTCAATGGTTAAGGTGTGGCGCACAAAGCCTTCCTAGCGTTTGCCCGTTACGAGTCAAATATAAGATCATAGGAAAGGATATTTTTTGATGAGAAAATATATGTATTCTTTAAGAAAAATATAAATTCTGTATAGAAGTATATAAATATTACTAAATCTCATTTGTATAACTAAGTTTATTATACTAAAGTGCAACCTACTATGAAGGTCATTGGCACTCTAATATTACAGGGGGATCTTCAACGATACTTGTACTTCCTTCCTGGCAAAACACCATCTTTCATTTCTCTATCTACCTCTAACTGGTTGTATATAACATTCGATACACTGTCTCGAGAACAAAAGAGAATAGCAGATCTAGTCTGGATCATAGCGAAATCTGGCCCATAAATCCCACTTGAAATAATGTGAGCGGATGAAAGGAGTCTGACTACAAAGATAGATCACTGTTGGCTTCCAGCAACCTTCTGTTCGCGTCCTGCCGAGATTGTCAGTACAGTTCGCCGAAGTCAAGGCATACGTAATGTATGAGCATAACAAATACTAACCTGCACCAAAGATCTTTCCGAACAGACAATGGCAAAATTTTTCCAGGAGTTCCTCATACCAGTGTGTATAGCGCACTTGACGCAGTTTGACTCAGTCAGGAACATAGGAAGCCAACAGCCACAAGCGGCAATCAAAGCCGTTGGCGTGTCACCACGAAATATGGATGCTTGCATATCTCCCCACGTGAAGACCTCAAATGGAGCTGTTGTTGGAGATCCTGACGGAATGATTTTCTTCAATTCCTCTCCAATGCTATCCAGTTCGTCGCATCGAGAAGAGTGACACATGGTGAGGCCGGTGCCGCGAGCGATGTTTTCTACAGCTCGTGCCGGACCAAGCCATTCGAGCAAATTTCCCTCAGCCCGTGATAAGGAAAATCCTACCTCTAATAAGGGGAGGATGAAATCATCAAGACGTTCACGGACACAAAGCTTCATGTCTTTGGACGTCTTCGAAGTACAATCTGTCGCAATCTTCTTGGCCTTCTCAGGAACACAGTAAGTGGGCCGAACTTCCGTCTTCGCGAACTTTTGCGTGTCCTTGAAAGGATCAAATCCAAGGTCCTGAATACCGCCATATGGATTGTCATTGAAATTAATACATCCAGGAATGACACAAATGCGCGCTATTCGTTTAGCATCACGACACGGCTCTTCTAGTATCCGAAGATAGGCACAGATGCCTTGAGCATGGAAGGCTGACGTGTAGTGGGGAAGATCCTCTTGCCTCTGCTCACCGGAGAACAGCGTAAGTGCGACTGCCAATGACGAAAATTCAGGAGCCGTCTTATCAATTCTAGCATAATCAAGAATTCGAGTAACGTAAAGCTCGTCTCGTTTATTGGTGGTGGTCTTCGCTATCTGGCGCTGACGTTGATGACGCAATTTTTGTTGATTATAAAACCACTCTACCCCCTTGCGACTCAAGCACAATCCTTTGTCTACTATGTCAATTCCTGATAGCACGCGGATGAGTCGGATGATAGTTGTAGCTAACGTAGTGAGACAATACCACTCTCTGGATCCCATGGGCGTTTCGGATGTGCTGGTATATCCCTTTGGATCATGGTCTCCCTCTAGCCAGCATACTTTACAGCGACATAACATGGAGATGTTTGCAATGGACTCCTCGAACTGTTTCTCGGCCTCGCCATAAGACAATCTGGCCTTGCCTTGCATGTCTTGCTCAATCTTGCTCAGCGATTTCTTGAGCTCAGGAAAACGCCACATTGCAAAGTTAATATAATCAGGACCAAAGCTTGAGTCGGTGTACGTCCGGCAGGCAACAAGCCAATGGTGAGACACCGATTCGTCCCCCTCTGCTAATGCCTGGAAGACTCGTGCGGCACAGCCAAGCGCAGAGGCGAATTGACTGTGCATTCCCTTCGTCAAACATTCGAAGCTATATCCGAACGTCATCGACAGGACTGTTCGCCATTCGCATCTACCCGCAAGTACCGGGTCAGGATTTGGAAACTTGTTATCCTTGATTATGTCAGTCATCCGGTATAAGTGGACCACGCGAGCTCGTGTCAATTGTGTGGTATTTGGATTGTGGAAGCTTTCCTCAGCGAAAAGAACTATCACTCTTGGCTTTCCGTCTGATTTGAATTCAGGACCAGTGACGTTCACTATGGAACCATTAGACTCTTTATAGACCTCCGTCGATATGTCAATAAGGTAACGGCCAATTGCAGCCACAGCCACAGCGTCCGCACCGCCGACAAATTGAACTTGTTGAGTCTTTGAGCCATCTCGGGAAATCTCGAGGAGCTCATAGAGCGCCTCAGCAATCAAATCTGGAAACGCAACCGTGCGTGATGTTGATTTTCTTTGTGTGCGTTTCTTGGTTTGCGTTCCCCCAGTCACCACTTTGTGATCATCCAGAGACATGTAAGTTTCCACCGACGTCGCAAATGGCGAGGTTGAAAATATGCCAGCAAATCTGTCCACGACCGATCGCATCTGAGCCCGGGACGGAATGTAGAAGTTTCGAAAGAATTCATCATCCTTATTTCGATCAACAAAAAGCCTCAGCAAGGCAATATAAATTTCTGCGACAAAGTTCGGCGCGTAAATTTCCACCAGACAGGCAGTCAAGGCTGCAAATCGCTCACCCTCGTCTAGGTCCAAAATCTGACTCATAGGACCTTTCCAGTTGAAGCCAAATTTAAGTAGCCTCTCAAAGGACGATACAAGTCCTAGGCCATTTTTGGCGTCACGAAAGCGATCTTTACCCTCGTTAGACCAATTTAAGGCCCTCCCTATCTTTAAACAGGCCGTGAAGGCATTCATGTCAATGCGACTTATTCCTAAGTTGGTTACCAATGACTGCGTGATCTGATATAGAAGCTGTGATCCTTTGAAATATTCTATTGTCGTCGAGAATGAGGAGGAATTATGATGTGGGATCATTTGGTCAGATCTATCTGATCCGGTTTGATCATTTGAGGGTACGGGGACCATCTCGCCTGACTTGACCTAGAAGGGCGATACAAAGCTTTGTTGGGTCAACGATAAGGCTGGGTATATAATAGGTGGAGTGAGCACAGGAATACTTCAAGTTTCCAGATGTAAAGACTGGGTGTGTTGTTGCGAACTAAGAGGTTTGCGTAGTTGCCTCAGGATTGTTTCGCCTTGTTTCGTGGCGGCCTTTGATTCGAGACCCATTGCGGAGAAAATGTTAAGTACTGTACAAGGTAACTTTAGGCGGACTGCGTGGGAATGAGTTAGCAATGGCTCAGAGTGCTGCTTAGGGATTACCAGTGCTTAGGTGTAGCCCCAGAGGAAATTTCCCTAACGACCACCAACTTCAATCCGACTTCTAAGCTCCCTCAACAAGAGTCCGGAGAGGCCTGATATATCAGTGATTCGATACTAGAAGTGTAACAAGCAATACTACTTACATCTAATACCGCTAAGCTCAGGTGAGCTAACAACCATGCAGTAGAAGCTTAGGTACCTGTGTCGAAGCAGCGGTTTGCCTCCAAAGGCGCCGCAACTTTACCGAAGGCAGCGCTCATTCTAGAGGGGTTCACCACCATATAGCATTAAAGGGCTGATTTCTAAAAGCATCCGAAAACCCCTAAAGCTGGCCCCGTAGGAAGGAACATAGGGGGCAAAGAGACCCGCTCTGGGGACTAACTCTATCGGCCGGGCGACGGACTCTAGGGCAACTCTAGGGCGTCTCTAGGGGCTCTGTATCAGCCCCGTAGGGTTATACGATTGGGGGGGTGTTCCGTTCGGGGGTGGACCCTTTTACATGGTCCCCGTGCGGGGTGAGCTCGGGGCAGATTTTGTTTTCATAGCGACTATTTACCACAGATTCTCGGGCTCTTGTAGTTTCTTTCCGGAGCCCCTTGTGATATTCTGGCTAACGCTCGAGAGGCTTCCCAACCTCCGCTGGACGGGACAAGATGTCCATGAGCAATACCAATGGCATCGCCGACGACGTTACCAATCGCACAGCTCCAGCCAGGACTCGACAACGATAGCACGACTGTCAATGGAATCGTAACCTTGATATGGCCATACGCTATCCACAGCCAGACCCTCAGCCTCCTACTTGTCGAACCAGATTTCCGCTTACGCCGTCATCGTGGCCAAGTACGCGTTCATTTCCATGGCTCAAGTGCAAAGGCTTTGTCCAGGTCCGGCGTGGCCAGTGGGGATCAACTCTTACTCAGCCTAAAGGGTGCAGAATGGGCAAAAGATACATTAGCAGCTTCTACGCCAGGCAGGAGCATCGAGTGGGAGCTCAGATATGGCGACCGTCTGGTGCTACAGGTACGGCGACTACGATGTAACGTAGAAGAATACTAAAAGGGTATCAGATGCAACACGCCAATCTAAAAGATGTCTCACTTGATATTGACCACCCTTCCCCGTCGCCAGAGCCACCAGCCCAGAGTCCCACCCTGAGCCAGTCACCGCCGTATAACAGCCATATTCCAACGCCAATACATGCACCCAAACTAGCTTCGCAGGCTTGGGCTTCTCCTGCTTTTTTAAAGCGTAGCCACTTCTCTACATCAACCTACGATCCTTTTGCAGAGGCTGATTTTCCAGACAATGATCGAAACAAGAAGACTAAATTTGGTAGGGGTAGTAGCGAATGGAAATATTCCGAGAGAACACCTAGCCCAGGGAAAGAGGGCGAAACGGCTACATTTGATATGCCTAGTCCCTCAGGCATGGGAGATCCCGACAGAACCATTGATAGTACTATCATAACGTCAGCTTGGAAACTTCCTTCAGAGACTGCCAACGACCAGACCGCGAGGGAAGTTGCTGCTGAGGAAGGTCCCAATGGTGCTACTGTTGATCAGCCGAGCTCTCCAATTGCGAGCACTGAGGGTCCTGAGGCAACTTCGGAGGACAGTGTTCCAAAAGCATCTTCTCCAGTAGCGCAATACATATCCTCAGCTTCTTCGCAACCTGCTTCTTCTTCATCTGTGGTCTCCGGTTCGGAACAGCATGAGATTATGCAGGATGTAGAAGACCACCAGCCCGATGACAGTGATGCTGGCATGTTTAGCGGTCACATATCTGATTTTGGCCTTGATGGCTCGGCCTTCTCACGCGCTGAGCAGACGTCAAACGCTACAGCAAATACAGCAGAATACTTGGAAGTGGTTGAGTATAGAAGATCTGCTGATATTGAGCTTACAACTGTGCGCGACATGGAACCATTGATGCCAGAAGAGGTCCGCCCTTCTGACCCTGGTTACACGGCTAAGGACTACCCATCCACAATCAAAGAATCTATGCACGAATTCATGATCATCGAGGGACATGATTCAGGACAAGGCCCCAACACGCTAGGTGAACACGCTGCACAGAACATGCACCAATTTCCCCAATTTGAGTACCCCGAGCCACTCGAAAGCGAACAAGCCTGGGGTGAAGTCGTCTCAGATGATCTAGCTGCTAGCGAGAAGGGCTCGGTTCGTCTAAGTGCAGACAAAGTCTCACCAGAAGCCAGGGATCAGACCATTGTAATAGATACGAAAGCGACTCAGCTTCAGAGAGCAAGTGACGAAGGGGAAAGTGAAAAATATATGGAAAGTGAAGAGGAGGATGGTGAGGAAGACATAGAAAGTGAACAGGAGGATAGTGATGGGGAAGAGGTTCAGGACGAAATGGAGAGTGACGATGAATATAGTCAAGATGAAGAGAGCAGCCTGGAAGAAGAGCTACAAGATGGACAGATTCCGGAAGAGGATGCCCAACGAGATAAAGCTGGCCTAGGGGAGCCATCGGAGCCAAAGAAATCTGCGGTTGAAATTATTGATCTAGAAAGCAATGACGAAGACGAACAACCAGCACAGCCTAGATCTCCAGAACTTGTCGCTCCAGAATCTGTAATGGCACAACCTGATCAGATAGACCCGGCTCCATTGCAAGCAGACTCGGCTGCAATGCCACGGCCAGAAATCCCACCGTCAGGCGAACAAGATATTCCCCGGAACAGATCACCCAGTCCAGCGGCTGCTGTAGATACGAAAGAAGTCACACTTCAGCCAGCAAGGACTAACCAAGAGTCGCTTTCTACAGAGCCAACACCAAGCTCACAACCATCCAAGGCAGATCAGTCACTGCCCCTGGAGGAATTGCCGTCAACCGTTCGGGATACGTATGATGACCCATCCTCGAAAAGCCAGCTTATAACACCTAGTGATACACAACAGTCAAGTTTCGTTTCACAGCTTTCTTTTCCGTCCATGCAGACACTTCCAGGTGGAGACACTCTGCCGACCCCACGCCTGACCCAAGGTACCTCCGCTGGTATTATACCGCCCGAGCTGTTCTCGCTACCAGCTTCGCAAGAGCCATTGGAGCTGCAACCTCCGGCGGCAGAGGAAGAGACCAAGGCAATCGAAACGAAGCCATCAACCCCGCAAAGGGCACCTAGTTTGATAGATAAGCTCAAAGCAATGCGAAAGCTATCAAGCCAGTCTTCACGTCGGTCGAGTGACGTTAGCGCTACGAGTCCTTGGTTCGCGCCGAAAAGATCTAGTCAAATCGTGCCAGACAGCGAGGCTGAAAGCGAAGTGGAAAGCTTATCTGCTAATGATCGATCTATCATGCAAGATGCTACCTCTGCGGGCCAAAACCAGGAGAGACAAAAGCTCTCAGCGAATGCATTCGAATCCTCTCCAGCAAGACCCACTACGGCTGCCTCCATGGCCTCGTCGCCAGGCTATTTCCCTGCTTCCCAACCGCCACCACCGGGCTTTCGTACCAACTTATCCTACTTCGTACCTTTGGCTACCCTCTTAGCACACTTCACTACGACCGTAGATGTCCTTGCTATTGCCGTCAGCAGCACTCCTGTTACCCGTGCTACATCTGGTCCCAAAGATTACAACCAAACGATATACCTCACAGACCCATCGTCTTCTTCCTTGCAGCCACCAATCAGAAGCGCGCAAATATTTCGATCTTACAATAAATGTTTCCCAGTCATTGAAAAAGGAGATGCTGTTATGCTGCGCGATTTCAGAGTACAAAGCTTCCAACGACAAATGACGCTCCTCAGTACACAGTCTAGCTCATGGGCCGTATTCCGGAAAGGTCAAGGCGTCCAGGTACGCGGTCCACCCATTGAATTCGGAGCTGAAGAGCGGTTGTTCGCTCGAGGTATGTGGCGGTGGTGGGATGGTCTGAAAGAAGAGGAAAGGGTAGCCTTGGAAGATGCAATTCCCAAAGAAGAGCCCAAGAAAGCAAAGGCCAAAGATAACAAAACAAATGGAACAAGCAAGACAGCAAAGAAGGCTCAAAACGGAGACGAACCCAAACCCAAGATCAAGAAAGAGGCCCTTGAGGGTTTAGGAATCGAGCTACCGGGATCTCAATCCAAACCACGGAAAGCGTCCTCAAGCGAACGTTCCATAGGTCTCGATGGGACAACTGATAGCGATAAAGTCATGGAGAGTACAGAGCCTCCCAGACGAGTACTGCGACCTAGAGGAGCAAAGGGTTTGCCGGAGAAGTCGGAAAGCCCGACAAAGGCGACCGATTCGAGATATGGATCGGTGTTCACAGGTGGCTTGGGAGAGCCTGAGTCGGATTAGCTGTAAGGTACATTGATACAAAACCATGTTTGCATAGCTGTATGTCAGCTTTCACAGAGTATCATGGGCGGTATGAGCTTTATGAGTGTATTATTGGCGGTCTGTTTGGCTTAGTTATGTACAGTGAGATACCATTGTAGCTTGGCATGCGACGAAGTACTATTATTGTAGCATTGAAATTGCAAGACATCACTATAGTTCGTCAACAATTATTCTCAATCAATCAAACTGTTGATAGAGTTTTCAAAAGTGGTGTGGGATATCAGTCTTTGCCTTGAAACGTCATGCCCAACCAGCGCCATGCAGCAATGCAAGAGTGTATACGCGGTTGGGCTTTTCGGACTACCAGAAGCTGTGGGTTTTCTTCATGAGGATTGAATGTGAATGGTAGGAGGTGGATTGGGGGAGAGCTGACCTTTAAGATACATAGAGATTGTATTGAACCGTGAATATGTATAGTTATCCTGACACTACGAGGTGGTTGATCTGAATGAGCTTCACCGTGTCCTTGTCATGGCCGGAACGAATCTAATTAGATTTATTTTCAGGATAGATTTATGACAGGCTCATCGACATCCTGCGAGGCTCCAATGGATAATATGTTGTTGCGCTGAATAGCATCGTGGAAGCTTCAGCTTGGGACGTCAGGCATCTGCCCTGCTAAGACGGAACCTCAATCACTGCTTCACTTAAGAGACCCTTTTGAGCGGTTCACAGATGCAGGTTCATCTAATTCAATGATAAGGCCATAGATAGACGTAATGTCCCGACATACAGGTCGTCACCGCATCATGGGAAGCTCGCACAACGTGGCCCTCGTGATGACGGTTTTAGAAGCGGGATGAGCGTACTCTCGACCTACGCATCGGAGTCACCAGCTGAGTGGAATGGTGTTCGAGCTGGCGATGATTTGAGTCGGTGGTCTTGATGAAGAAGACAAAAGAAATTGGCGATGTGGTATTCTCGGCCAAAAGGCGGCTCGCGCTAATAATGCCAAGCCTGCCGGAGCCGCTTAGCCGCTTTGGTACCTGACCACCAAAAATTGTATCTACAGATGCAGCTTTCCATAGTTGTTGCAACTTTCCTGCTTGTACCACGACTTCTAGCTAGACTTTCCAAAAATTCAATATACATCTGCGACTGCTTCTGAAAACTCCGTATACCTAACGTTTTCGACCTTACTCTAAGTCTAAAATCTCTCTTTGCTCATTGACCGACTCGAATCCCATATATCTGTAAGGGACAGCCACATGCAGCTTCTCTCCGGGGTAAAAAGCCTTTAAAACCCCGCATAACTTCTTCTACGCTCTTCATGGACAATCTGTGGCAGCGCCGGTCGAAGTCAGTAACCCTTTCATGCTCGGTCAATTACGCAAACGCTAATTCAAAACGCTCAATAGCTCCAGCAAGCTCTCCCTTTCTACGTCAGCCTCAAACAACGGAACCAAAGAGAATAACAAGACCGAATCTTCTCGACCCTACCAACCCGCGAAACGTTTCGGTGGGGACGGTTCCTTCAGCAGCAAATCGAACCCTTTCAACGGCATTGCACCCGTGACTACCACAAGTATCGCCTCTCCAACAGCTGGTGCCTCGTCCGCATTTGGACTTGGATCTGGGGCTTTTGCCTCGTTTGGATCCTCGGGAAAAACTCCGAAAACACCTGGTACGGCTTTCGACTTCGCCAATTCGAATTCCGCCATCGACAAGCGAGAGAAAGAGGCTACGAAAGAGAACGGTGGGGCGGAGGTCAAACCAAAGGCATCTTCGGCCTCCTTAAACAGCAAATCCTCTAGCAATTCCTCAGAGCATCCTCTCAAGTCCACTTGGATCGTATGGTACAGGCCGCCAACGTCCAAGTACTCGGACTATGAAAAGTCCACAATACCTCTTGCGCATTTTTCTACGGTGGAATCGTTTTGGGCAGTCTACACACACCTTAAACGACCCTCTACACTACCATCAGTTTCCGACTATCACATTTTCAGGAAGGGGATTAGGCCGGTGTGGGAAGATGAGGAGAATAAGAGGGGCGGCAAATGGATCATGAGGCTAAAGAAAGGGGTGTCGGATAGATACTGGGAGGATCTTCTCTTTGCTATTGTGGGCGATCAGTTCGCAGAAGCGGGCGAGGAGGTCTGTGGGGCTGTTCTGAGCGTCAGGAGTGGCGAGGATGTGCTTAGTGTCTGGACGAGGATTGATGGAGGGAGGAACATCAAGATCCGGTGAGAAACACACCCTCCCAATCAAATTCATTAAATCTGTAGGTAATAACTGTTTTCCAGCGAGACAATCAAGCGCCTCCTCGCCTTCCCTCCAGACACCAATATCGTCTGGAAAAGCCACGATGATAGCATAGCCCAGCGCTCGGCTATTGATCAGGCCCGCCACGAGAAGGGTGCGGTGGGCCAGGGAAAGCGGCGAGAGACCATTAATGACGACTCTAATCCAGAGAAATCCAGGGGCTCGGTAGCGTGACCTTCATGCGGCAGTGCTACATGTACGATTATTGATGAGTGGAAAGCGATGCATTGATGTTATTAGCGAAGCCTTGAATTTCTGCATCGTCCTTATGGACAATAGCCTGTACACTACGATCCGTATTGGATACCATATGCCCATATCCAAGGCAATGATTTATCTGTTGCTTCATTATGATAGCGTGTAGGATTGGTTGGCGGTGGTGTTCAAGCTCGGATGGCGAGGTTATCTGGTGTACGAAAGACAATAGTGAAGGTGGACTCAATCTCAGAGATAGAGAAGATCAATAATAGTGAAGTATTATCCTGGTGAGCACTATAATGATGTGAAGTCAATTGATAGTTCGACTTCTCAATTATCTTACATTAAGCCTACTTTCTGTCTGTAAACTATTAACAAATAAGCCCGCGTATATCCAAAATCCAAGTTACTGTAGCCAGAGAGCTAGATCGTGCCGCACGCAGCGCTGCTAACAATGGATCATGCTGCGCTCCACAATGAGGCTGCTGAGACGAATACTACTCCCATCAATGACACTCCTCCGAGCTTTCCGTTCCTTGCGGAAACGCATCGAACCAGTAAGCTACCAAGGCATAGGGAGGATACAGAGGATCAACCACAATATGTAAGTTGTCAAGGGATGTGATGGCAGAGGACCGTAATGTTTCAACATTCGGCGGAAATGTGAGTGCCGCGGCGCGCTAATGCAGCTCAACATCCCAGGCCATAATAAATCCTCCACAACAACTACGGCGCTCACTTGCCCCTCTATATATTACATAGGCTCCCTTCTGCAGGCCTCCAAATGCTACGGAAATCCAACGGCCGTTACCGTCAGAAGTGGATCGGATGCCATCCACAACTGCCAACTCAAAAGCCCCCATCATATCGGATTCGGCGCTTTCTATAAGACACGCAACACTGGTGAATAGTGATGAAGAGCGACTGTTGGGAGGGTCTCGGTCCGGCTCGCAAAGTCCTGTTCTCCACACTAAAAGGAAGCTGACATTGTCCAGAAGGAATAATGATGCAGGCGCAGTCCCTATCGGAAAGCCACAAACACGTCCTTTCAGTCAACTCTCTGCGGTGAAGGTAAGATTACAATTAAAACGTAGTCTGCAAATCACTGAAACAGCCAGATTCCTAGAGGAGGACCAAGACCAATCAATACTCTCAACGGGCACCCAAAGTCCACCAATTCACGAGCAAATCAAGTCACAAGGTCAAAGCCTACGGCAGAATTCCAAAATACGCTGCAGACAGAGGTTAGTCGGGGATGCAACGTGAGGAGAATGCCGCATGCGATTGAGCCGGATACGGGCCCTATGTTGCCTTCGGCAAAGAGACAGAAGACGAAGCACCAACATAGTTCACCGAGCTCACCTCTATCTATCATCGACCCTCTAGACAACGAGGCTCCAGGGTCTATATCTTTTGGTACACTTAGCCAAAGTGCAAGCCGGGCTCCTTCAGTGCACAGCCGCAGGTCTAGTTTCCAATTGCGAAGAAGTTCCTCTTCAACTGGAAGTCTTCAAGAGCACAAGACCATTGAGCGGATGATGAACAGTGATCCCATAAGCAAAAAGAAGCAGCGTCGGCTTAACAACAATAGCCAACAGCATCGCAATCGCTCGCCCAACATGTCGTACTCAAATCCAATAGATCTATCTGCTGATGATGAGGAAATGGATGTCGATTTTGTGCAGACAGGAGATGGTCATATTCCATACCAGGGTACCATGAAAAAGGATGATCTAGAAGCAAGGTATTCGTATTCCTCACAGACCACTCAGGGTCAAAGCATGGGGAATCGATCACATTACTTCCCACCCATTACTGGGGCCAACGGCACCTCGAAACAGAAACAGAACAGCTCGGCGACCGAAGATCATAATGGTGATCAAAGACGACTTAATGATATGTTCATACCTGTTAATGGCCTACGTCGGACCTCAGACGTAGCTATGAGCTCCGACTTGGATGAGCTCCAAGAAGGCGGAAATACGGTGGGACATACTGCAGATACAAACATCGCTTTATCTACCACTCGATCGCGCCAAACTAGTCCTACAAAACATTCCACATCGGCTTCAAACCCTATTTCTTCTACTGAACTCGATCAAGGCTTACCTGAGAGTAACATAAAACCCTCAACGTTCGCCACCGCGGAACCCAGAACTCAAAAGAGGGCTCATGAGCCACAAATGCGAGTACGAGACAAAAAGCCTCGCTGGGCTGTTGAGGTGGCTGGTTTGAGCTCTGGCGGTGAATTTCTCGAACAACCTGGCATGAGTCTCGTCTATAATGAAAACGACAGGTTTTATGTCCTTACCCGTGACGGCCAGCCAACTAGCATCCGCATCCGACCAGACAAGCTACAGAAGATTCAGTGTGCCGATGCTGGTGGAAAAGTACGATTCTTGTCGTCAAAATCGGAGGGGGAGGACAACATGCTTGACCTCCAATTCCATAGTGATAGAGACACCACTCTCCTCGTAAACCGACTGACAGAACAGGCTATGTGCAAAACCAAATCTTTTCCAAGGTAAACCTTTTAACATACTCGCAATCTTTCCACTCTTACTTACGGACGCTATAGAGAGCATATGGACAAGATCTTCAAGAAAGGCCGCGAAGACTTTTCGAGAAACACTGATTCAGCTGCCACGAGAGGCGAAATTTTGGCCAAAGTACGAACGACGTCCAACCCTTGGCAGAGAGGGAACGGGAACATCACTGAGACCAGGCGTCGGCGAACAGGCCCGTCGTTGGTCGATGAGCTGACTGCGCGAGCCGGCCTGGGTGACAGTAGACCCCATGAAAGTGAGACCAGTGCACGTGCCAATGGACTGCCTGATGAGCCAAGCATCAGCGAGGCTCTCAGAATCATGAGACCGCAGCCTCACAACGACCATCTACGCAGATCGACAAGGACATACCGTGCGACAGCCAAAGCTTCTGAGGACCCCTTCGATGAGCTCGATAATGCACCCCCAAAATTCTCAAAACTGCATGGTTTAGGTAAGCCGTGGAGCAAGCCGTTGATCTACCCCAAAGAGGGCAAAAAGAGAATAACTGTTGAGTGGTCGGACTTGGAGAAATTGGATGAGGGCGAGTTCCTTAACGACAACCTTATCAGCTTTTATCTTCGCTTCCTCGAACAACAGCTTGGGGATCGAAAGCCCGATGTTGCGAAGAAGGTGTACTTCTTCAACACTTTTTTTTTCGCGACTTTGACGAACACACATAAGAGCAAGAAGGGCTTCAATTATGAGGGCGTGCAGAAATGGACGAGATCAGTAGATCTTTTCACTTATGATTATATTATCGTTCCAATCAATGAGTCGTTACATTGGTACTTGGCCATCATCTGCAACCTCCCTGCGCTGGATCGCAGTTTGGAGATGCCCGAAGACCATCACAGCTCACCAACCGAGACCGAGCAAACAAGTGAGTATGGCAAAGCTAGAGAGTTCAGACCGCCATCACTCAGTGTTGAACCCGAGGATACTGTTGTTTTGGCAGCAGACTCGAAAGAAGAGGGAGAGACAGAAGCTAGAAGATCCTTCGCGGAAATGAGTCTTGACAACGGTATAGAACAATCTACGGTCAGATTCCCGAGTCTCGAAGACGTTAGGAATTCGGAGACTGCAGACCGACGAGAACAGGATCAAGCAATGTTGGACGCCCAGTTCGAGGATAGCGAGCCTGGGTCAGCAGCTTCGAAAGCAAGAGATCCGACTCATGCACAAGAGCGGATCGGAGATGAAAGAGACCCAATTGAAGACCTCGGTCAAAGCCCCAGGGCCCGCGCGAAATCAAAGAAGCAAAAGAGGAAATCAATGCCGCCCTCAATCACCAAGAAAGACCCAACCAAACCAGTCATCCTTGTACTAGACTCGATCGGATCTTCTCGCGGAGGCACAGTAAGGGTTCTCAAAAACTATTTGCGTGAAGAGGCACGCACGAAACGCGGTGGGATGGAATTCGATGATGGACAAATTCAAGGAATAAATGCGAAAGTACCGCTGCAGACCAACTATTCAGACTGTGGTCTTTTCCTTCTCGGCTACGTGGCTAAATTTCTCGAAGATGATCCCAGGGACTTCATTGCAGGTATTATTGCAAGGACATACGATGAAGATAAAGATTGGACTAAGCTTGTGCCAAGTGCCATGAGGGCGAGTATCCGTGAACAAGTGCAACAACTGCACAAAACCCAGGATGAAGAGCGGCAGAGCGCGAAGAAAATTGGCAAATTCCAAAACAAGGGAGATCAAAAGACTGAAGCAAGCCCGACACGCATCGCTCCCCGTCAGATTGACCCTCCTCGCCCTGACGCACGTACGGTTGATCGCATACCAATCAGCAAAGCTGCGCAGCGGCCCCCAGCGGACGCAACCAAGGCAGAGGAACCCGTTCAGAACAAGCATCCCGTGCGTCTCAGTTCGGAAGGTGGGAAGGCCGAGCACCCTCGCGTTTCAGCAAAGCAAGATGGTCAAGCAGAGCCATCTGCTTTCCCACAAGACGGTCCGACAACTATTGAAATTGAGAGCCAAAGCCAAACAGCTCCATCTGCCCCTAGATCCGCTAGGACATCCTCTGCGATACTTGATAGCCAGAGCTCTCCTCCTGATGCAGAGCTCCCCTCAGAAGTCCCAGATTCACAACCTTCAGAGGCCTCCAAATCTTTCGAGTTGAGAGTCACTGGACAGGCACCGCAGTCTTCAACAGGCCTTCAGTGGTCAGAGAAGGTCAAAGACATCGTTCGCAAACCTGCGGACGGCAACAAAGTTATTGTTGAATACCCAACAACACGGCTTGGAAAGCGCGATGATAATGATGCTGCATCGCGCAGGAAAATGACGAAGAAGAAAACGGAGGATCGCGGAATGATTGATGTCATTGATGTTGATGACTGATGGAATTGTTTTTTTTCTTTCTGTTCTCTAACAGCATTAGTCTCTTAATGATTAATTTGCACCATGCTTGGTGGCATCTAAGGCTTGATGGCATAGCGATTGGTGTTCTGTCTACCTACTTGCGACCAATTTGCGTGAACGGGTGGGGACTAAGCGAATGAATGATATTCGAATGTCTCAACGGAAATGAGGAGTTCTGCTCATGAAGGGTTGCTTTTCTGATACGATAGACCAGGGTAGCTATGCTAGCTAGCTCAATTTGCTAATAGTGAGCAATGGAATGATAAAATGCTTCTTGTAGGTATCTGGACTTAAGTGAACTCCAATATGGGTATCTTACGGTTATATCGTTATCGTAAGAGAATAGGGCAAAAGTCATGCATATAGAGCGAACACCTTCCAAATCATGCTCGATAGGCACCTAAGAAGTTCTGAATTTAAGGGTTTCTGACCCCCTAATTACAACCTTCACTGAGTTAATGAACATCTGAGAAAAGATATATGCTACTTTAGAGGGCCTCGGAAAGGGTTATATCCAACTTCAATAACCTTCTATATGCATGGCTTATGCCTCATTCTCTTACATCATTCCAACCCATGCATCCAAGAAACCCCTTCCCAACCTTTCCAACCTCTAAAAATCCACCCTCCAATCCCTTCCAATCCTCACCCCAGGATCCCTAACAATGGCCACATTCGCCGTTCCCAAACCTCCCCTCTCAAAGCTCATCTCCACCCCCCTCCCCTCCCCATCCTCCACAACTCTGACCTCCTTCCTTCCTTGCCAACTACCCGGTGCACCAACAACAATAATCTTCTCCACCTTCACCCGATCCATCTGTATCACATACTCCCGTCTCTTCTTCCCCTTGTTCCTCTGTTTCTCGTCCTCGAAATCCGAGGAACTAAGGCTATTGAGCGCGAAAGTGAAATTTCGATGAATGAAGGCGCCTTCTTGGTAATCATAGCTTTCCCCGTCGTCGACGTAGAGATCGCCGTTTGCTGTGCCTCCGGGGGTGAGGGATATGAGGAGGGTGTAGGGGTCGTAGCGCATTGGGCCGCTGCTTGCGCGGGGGCGGTCTTTGCGGGGAATTATGTGGCCGGCTTGCATTAGGAGGGGAATTTTGTCCAGGGGGGTGGGGATGGTGATTGTGCTGCCGGTACCGGGGTGGATAGTGTAGGTAAAGTAGTCGTAGTAGAGGGTGTTTGGGGTAAGGTAGATGGAAATGCTTTCCGCCCCTTCGTTTGTGACCGGTTTTGCTAAGAGGCCTGTCGAGCCAACGTAGAATTGGTCGTCGAGTTCGAAGCCGGCTTCGTCGGAGGGATGGGCGTAATATTGAGGTTGGATGATCGGTGCGCCAGTGGTAGAGGCGCTATGGAAGGTTGTATACCAGGCTGGTAAGAGGGAGTAGCGAAGGCGGAGGGCTTGGGTGATTATTTCTTTATAGGGGTCGCCGGCGAGGTAGGGTTCTCGGCGGCGAGTGTCGGTGTGGGCGTGGCCGCGAAAGAAGGGATAGAAAGCGCCGGCTTGGTACCATCGAGTTAGGAGTTCGTTCGACGGATTACCGAAGAAGCCACCGACGTCGGCCCCAGCAAAAGGGAATCCAGCAATGTTGTGGGTTAAGATCATGGGTATTGAGGCCGCGAGATGCGACCAGGCGGCTAGATTGTCCCCAGTCCACATCGCGCCGAGGCGTTGGGAACCGGCGTAGTAGGAACGAGTGAGTACGAAAGGGCGGCGACGAGAGATAGCGGGATCTCGGTGGAGGAGCGCTTCGAAGGTTGCATTAACGAAAGTCATGCCATTTATGTTGTGGACATCGCGGTGTTCCCAATTGCCGTGGTGGATATTGTCCTTTGGCATTGTAGTTTCGGGACCATTAAAGACTGAGGGCTCGTTCATGTCGTTCCAAAGAAACACGTTAGGGGCGGTGCCTTGAAATGATTTGTAGGTAAACAGGGAGCGCCACCAGTCAATGGTCGCAGGATTGAAGCAATCGACCCAGTGTGAGGAACCCGGCCAGCACCAGCCTTCGAAGAGCTTGTTGTTTTTGTCTTTGACCCCGAGGGACATGGACTTGAGATCCTTGACGACGGCATAGTTGTCCACGTTCTTGATGTGAGGATCAATTATCACAACCAATTTTCTCTCGTGATCGTTCAGCTGCTTCTCCATGCCTAATGGATCAGGAAAGGTATGCGGGTCCCAAGTGAAATATTTTTTGCCGTCAGTGTATTCGATATCCAGCCAAATTACGTCGTAGGGAATGTCGTTCTTATCGAAGTTAGTGTCGACATCTTTGACGTCCTCATCCGAGACGTAGTTCCATCTACACTGATGGTATCCCAAGGCAAATTGCTGAGGCAGTTGTGTGTATCCAGTGAGCTCACTGTACTGGGCAACCACATCCTTTGGTGATGGTCCGAGGAACACAAAGACGTCCAGGAGACCGCTTTCCGAGAACCAGTGTGTCTCTGTATCAATGCCACCTCCAGTACCAAGACTATTTGGGTTGCTGGAGACCTTCTGTTTGACGATATCAACCCATGTTTCTGCTGCATTGAGCCAGAAGACTCCAACGGTAGAATCCTGACGATGAGCCTGCATCAAAGGAATCGCCCCGTACAGCGTCATGGGACTGTCCATCTCATATTCGAATACATCGCTATTATATAATCGATATGGCTGCTCATAACATCCAGGTCCACCTCTGCATAGTATTCAGCAATGACCCAATAAAGAGTTCACGTTGTACGGTACCGGGTCTGCTTCAAGGACAATGAGCTTGCATGGCCTGGTATACCGTAGACATGCTTATAGCCTATAAACCTAATGTCCATTCCAACGCTTTCTGGTCCTCTGGGCTTGGAGTCAGTGTTTCCACCAAAGGTCTCCTCCCACCAAGTGCTCTCGTCTTCACCCTCCTCGGTATCCTTCTTTTCGCTTTCCCGCTTCTCTACTTTCAAAGCCTTGGGCCTCCAATGTTCTACATTCATCAGACCTTTGCCGTTAAGTTTAATGTGTAGCTCATCATCCCGGAAGAAGTCAACTGAAAAGGGATCATGGCGTATCACAGCTCTGTATCGCTGCTTGGGACCATACCGAACAACTGTCTCTTCTTCCGACGATTCACCAGAGAAAGACTTATCTAGCTCGCCAGCTGTGACAAGTGCCCATGCCGCAAGCTCATTATACCGTTCTTTTCGGGCTTGGCTCCCATGCCGAAGCTCAACGTCCTTTTGCTGTCGTTTTAGCTCGTCAATGGTGACTCTGGCCACCCCCGATTCGAGAAATGCGACCTTGATAGGTAATTTGACAGTCTGACCACCGCTTTTCGACGATTTCAGCACCGTTCCTGTAACATGTCCATGCCCAATCCTTACGCTGTTTGGATCGAGGGTGTACGGAGAAGCCCAAGTTTTGCCCAGCGTGGCTACATTATCGGCGAAGGCCCGATTTCTTTTGCAGAATCCTGATTGCTCGCAAGTCTTGAAATTCTCATGTTTGACCGTAACTGCAGTTCAAGGCTGTCAACTACCTGTTCAATGTGTGCCCCAACATTGGTTTACCTGCGGGTCTCAAGAGACATAACAATAGCAACACAGTTGTGAATGCTTGGCTCCATCTTTGGGGCCGTAACATATTCACGAGACCACAGCACAGCTACCACGCCCTACAAGAAAGTAGCTCTGCAACATGACCGTGTCCGTAGCTATCAAGTGCTCCAACAGCTCGCGTTGACTAGGTCGGGCGTACCTGGCCCTAGCGGAAGCGCTCCGCGCGCCAAAGCCCCACCACCAGCCACTAACGACAAGCCCCTGCCCCGCCAATGTCAAAAGCCCACAGCCGCTATGGAAGACAAAAACGACGGATCTCCCACACAAGAACCGCCAATTTACAAACATCTCAACCCCAAAACAGCAGCTTACCTTCGTCAGAGCAACAAAGCTAGAGCAGAACAAGAAAAAGTCAAAGCCATGTCTGACGAAAAAACGTAAGTTTTAAGAGAGCACATCGACTTGCGGTGAGGCTGACAGTTGTTTACAGATTCATTGCGATCAAGCCAGATGGCGTCCAGGTATGCATTGATCCGTCCTATTACGTACAGCCATCTCGTTGTATAGTAGATAGCTGAGGCAGCGTCATTCAGCGTGGACTCGTTGGAGAGATCATCTCCCGATTTGAGAAGCGAGGGCAAGTCAATGGTCCTTCTCCAACTGCAGCGAGCTAATTGAAGATGCAGCTACAAGCTTGTTGCTATGAAACTTGTCAGCCCATCGAAAGAGCATCTCGAGAAGCATTACGAGGACCTCTCCGACAAGCCTTTCTACAAGGGCCTTGTTACCTGTACGACCCCTGTCCCGACGAACCTCACATAATGTCACAGGATTTGACGATTGACATGATTCAGATATGCTGAGTGGTCCCATCTGTGCTATGGTATGGCAGGGGCGTGAGGCCGTAAAGACTGGTCGCAGTACGTCCATTGGATACAGCTCTGAAAACGAGCATCACTGATTCGCTTGCAGCTCTTTTGGGAGCCACAAACCCATTGGCTTCTGCTCCGGGCACAATTCGTGGCGACTTTGCCATCGTATGTCACCCTTCTACCATCATTCTTCTACAAAGTGCTAATGTCTTCTTAGGATGTCGGCCGCAACGTTTGCCACGGCTCCGATGCCGTCGAGAGTGCCAAGAAGGAGATCGCTTTGTGGTTCAAGCCGGAGGAGGTCCTTGAATACAAGCAGGCTCAGCATGAATGGATCTACGAGAAGTAAAGGATACGGTGCATTCGCTCTTTGATATACATGACTACAATGAACAGAGATGACATAGACACAGCATCAGCAAAGCATAATCAAAGCATCATATGAGACCTTACCTGTTGCTTCTTCCGGTGGAGGTTCTTGCCAATTTAACTAAGCTACCCGAGTGACTTGGTAAGCCCTGCCACAGACTAGCATCAAGCCTTAGGGCTGTGACCTTCCACAACCTTTCCTCTTTGGTCGCGCCATAGAAGATTGTCGAATCATAAGTCAGATGGAGACATGTGGCGTTTGAGTGGTTGGACAGCTGGCTCTGCTCTGCTCATCGCAATTAATCTTGCCCAATAGATGGCATAGCCTACTAAAAGGCTGAAACAGCCCTTCGAGACTTGGGCTTGAAAAGATATGCATAAGATGTTGTCGAGGCTCCGTTGTCTCGATTCTTCGGCACCTCTTGTAAAAAAAATTCCATTGCCTAATATCGACTCATTCAAGGCATCGATCAAAACACTGCGGCAACAGCATTGCCTATACCAACGTTTTTGGGTCTTCTGCTTGGCCCAGTAGCCTTACCCACGAAGTGAAAGCTATCCAAGATGTCTCACAACCAAACTCCCTCCCTTTATGACGACCCTTATTCCGAAGACATGAACAACTCGACCCCTCGGCCCTCTCCGTTCAATTACGGCTCAGACGATCCTTATTCCTACTACGGTTCAGACAATTATATTCCAAGCTGCTCGGGAGATCCAACGAGTTCAGGCGATGAGTCTTGGAACCATTACACTTCTGCCCCTGTCACGGCACTAGGCCACTCGGGGAACTCGAGGTGGTCAAAAGATTCAGGCTATGGCTCTGCCCCTTCATGTAGGGCGTCTGGCGAAGGGAAGCCACGTTCTATATCTGCTGCTTTAAGCGCTTACACTCCTGCTGGTGTCAGGCTAGTGCAAGGAGAGAATACGAATAAGTATATTTACCGCTCGACTTTTGTCATCATCTTCACATCTCCCCTTACAAGCAACCATCTCACGCGTTCCTAACACGTCATCAGATCTGATTACCTTTACTGTCTCCATTCGGATTGCGATTATCAGACCAAACGCCAATATGACTTGGATCGTCATCAAAAGACCCATTTTACTTCGTCTAAACTCGACTGTCCATGCAGAGGATGTGGCCGTACAGGGGAACACGGGTTTGATCGTAAGGATCATCTCCGTGAACACTTAAGGAAAATACATTCGAAAGACATACCGAAAAGTACTAAAAGAAGACGGGATCCTCCAGGAGATATTGAACGCTACAATACCAATTCAGAAGCTCCTAGTGAGCTCAATGCACAAGGTGAAAACTACAATGAGATGCCCTCACCGCCGTACTTGCCGCCAATGGAGTCCGTGGAATATTCCAGTCGCAATCTGAAGCCGGTTGAGCTTCCAATGACTACAATTGTTGAGCCTCCACCGACTACGACTGTTGAGCTTTCAAAGACTACAACTGTTAAGCTTCCAAAGACTACAATGACGGTGGGTGCCGAAGCTCGTTCACGCAAGCTTGAGCGTCACCAATCACTGGAAGACTTGAGAAAGATGTATCTAGAATATACCCCGAAAGCTATAAAGGGAACTTTTGGGGGTACACAGAACCCTCCTGGAGATATTGGGCGCTGCAATGCCGAATTGGAAGCTCCCTGTCAGCTCAAAGCACATGATAGAGATTGCAAAGACGTGCCTCCACTACCACTAGTCGAGCCCGTGAAAACTTTTAGACGCAATCAGAAGTTTGTTAAGCTTCCAAAGACCACAGTTCTGCTCGGCAATGAAAGCGATTTTGAGCGCCGACGATCGCTGTGGTCTCAAGCCCCGTACATAGGTAAAGAACACCCGGCTACGGCTAGCGGTATCGAAAAATGGGTCAGCCATCATATGGGCGAAGTCGATAAGGAGTCTCCAAGCCCCACCCATTTGAAGAGCGTTAGAGATGTGCAGGTCGCTCCCGAACCTAAAATCACCCACGGCAAATCCATATCCCAAAGTGTAAAGCTTGGCAACGAACACAATGGATTGACTCCTAACAAAATAGAAGGACGGCCATCGAGACTATCCGCCGTTGTCGAACGCGCAATAATGACGATTAAGGAGGAACATAGAGTTCAAGGTGCAGTAAGGCCAGCAAAGATCGTATTAGAGCCTGAAAATGAAGCTCGACAAAGCACACTGCATCATTCATATCACACTACGCCACTCACCGTCCTAGATGCGGATGATGAACTTATGAGCAGCCTATCTGATGGTGGATCTGAGCAGCCTCAATTTAGCGATGATGGCATCGTAGGAGATGGTCGGTTATGTTTTCATCTTATTGTGTATATTGTTTGATCGATCAAGCTGACGCTAGTTTGTGGAAGACTCTTGTAGCAATATCAAACCTGTTGAACATCTAGCAAATGTCATAATGGCTGAGGATGGTGGCAAAACATACTTCTCAGGAGAGCCGATTGAGCCCGCAGAAGATATTAGCCGCCGTCAAAAGCCGCTCGAACTTCCAGAAGCTATCATCTGCGATACAGATATGCCGGGAAGTTCGATGCGTCCGAAGAAAAGGATCAGTAGCCACACCCATCCTGTTGGCCTTCCAGAAAATATGACCAAAGTCAAGGATGCAGCTCAAATGAACACTTCAGGAAGCTTAGTGGAAGCTGTAGATGACCAATCTCCCCATCTGCCTCACGACGCGCAGGCTAATACTAAGCCCCTTCGCATAGCGCCACAATATGACGCTTATGTGATGACTCTTCTGAGCTTAAGGATAGAATTAAGAGTCTGGCTGGGACGTCGCGCTCCCTCACCCACCATACATATCTCTACCAGCGGCGAGACACTACTAGAAGACGGTAAGCAACGCATTCGGTGGACTTGTGTAAGCCTTCTCAATTTGCCACTTCTCGCAGGCTGGCGGCTAACATATCTCACAGCGTTGCGGCCGCCGTCTATACGATGATTTTGAGGAGTTTCGTCCCGGTGCCCTTGAAGAACTGGAACAAATACTGAACGAGCAGAACAGAACTCGTTCACCCGAAGGTAATGGGTCAGGCCAACACAGAGGTAGCTCCATCCGTTCTTTGTGTAACGCTGCAGGTGGTGTCTTTAGCTCGTTTACCAGTAGTCAACCTTTTCGAAATAAGATTCCGCCAATGCTTCCTTTGCATCAGCATCACACAGCAGGCCAGGAGCGAAATTCACGGTCTTCGGCGATTCGTGAAAACCTTTTCTTACTCATGTGTATCCCTTACCGGAAACATGGGACAAGACTAGTCCATATGGATCTCGCCGAATTAGTCTCCGATGAGACTCTCTTTAGAAAGCTGAGGCATGAATACCAATCCATCAGAGGCCATTGGGCTTCGTATTTCTCGTTATGGAAAATGGCCGAAATTCAATTCGTCAAATTCGGATTGCACAAACACCAGCTTATCGACATCAAAGAGAAAAACGACCTTCCGCCGGCGAGCTTGAAAAATGAATATCGTTATCAGCCAATACCTGCAGAGACAATCCCTCCAATAGGCACAAATTACCTGATGCATTTATATGAGCACCCTGATCATGCTGATGATGGACCATTCTGTTTGGAAAGAATACCCAAAAAGGTACGGGAACAACTAAGATTATCCCCACATCAGGCCCCAGGACTACTAGGATGGGGAGTTTATTTTGCAGAGGGTTTCAACTGGCCAAAGTTCTGGGTCTTCGGATCAGTTTTACTCAGTCTAAGTGTCCTATTTGGTCTATGCTGGTCTACCTTAAGGCAGGATATACAAGGCGGATTCGGTATAACAGCATGTATGATGGTGGCTGTTACGTTTACGACAGGAGTTGTGCAAGCAGCTGTGGATCCACCTGATAGAATCCTCGGAACTAATAAGGGAGAGTAAGTATACTATGGTTTTTGTGGAAGCATTTACACGTCGTATCATTGGAATCACAACTATCTACGCTTTATCAGAACTTCCAATGACAATTGAACTTCTTCTATAAGAGCAGTACGATGGACCCTGCTCCATTCAGTTGAAATTATTCACCGCCCTCCAACATCGAGTGCCCAGCCATAGCCTAACCAACCATCGCCACCGTGCTCATCCCCTTTACAAAGCGTGAATAATGTTCATCTTGAAGAGCAGTGTCTCTGGTTATTCCATAGTTGGTGGGTCATCGAGTTGATTGAGAAGACTCCCAGTTGGAAGACCAAGGAATCAACATCATTCTATCTCGATCAGTGACCACAGGCGGACTCGATAATAAGATGGCACACAAGAGTCGAAATAGTATCATGCAGGCTTCCCCTTAATCCCTATTCATCAAGTTCCTCCTCCCTGTTCCCACAGTAGGTGGCGAAAATGGCGATTATCTGGTTGTTTGTTTAATTAGACGGAAAAGCATGCTCCTGAACCGTGGAATATTACGTCCTTCTAAAGTCAAAAGCGATAGCCAGGAGCATGACGACCGCGCCTTCAGGTGTATGGTTCGTACGACGCAGGCTGTGGCTTAGATTCTCGGCTTAGATTCTCGGCTTGACGCTAAAATCTACACAGCCGCCAAAGCTGAGCAGCGCCCGATTGTACTAATTCATAATAATGTCAGGCTCACCAGCAAATCCCATTCTTCCTTGAAGTCAAGATGGTTTTCTCTGGGGTAAATTTAGATCTGAGGTATCTCATCAAGTTCTTTACACCAAAAAACTCGCACCCCGTGCCTACACCAGGCTAAGTAGTGTCGTTGGTCAGCATGCAGAAAAATACAGTAAAACCGAATTCGAGGTATAAGATGCCCGAACAGAGTGCTGTAACAGGCGTCGCGCCTGCAAGGGACCAAGGGTCTGATATCGACTCAAACATGTTAAGTACCGCCTCTCTAGATGAACGCGAAGAAAAAGGGCATAATCGCTGGCCAGTCACCCTGCAATACCCTCTTCATGAGCTTCTAGGGGTTAGACAAGGTGACCATGCCATGACCACCAAGAATATCAAGGTTGGTGAGGAGCTCCAGTAGACAGACAATGCTGAGCATCTGAAATGAAAACAGGGACGCATTGTCAAGACCTTCAAATATATCTGTCTGTGGTGCGATTTTTTCATATGGTTGCTACTTCAAATTGGTGTCTCCACTTTGTGCATCAGAATTATGACAGAGTGGGCCCCATCGAAGTTTGAGATGTCTATGCATATCAACAACACCGGGGTGACTCCGTACATAGATCCTCCTGACATTAGCGTGATCTTCAAGAGAGAACACAACTGGCAGGATCCTACATGTTCTGAAGGATGGCTAGAAGACCTCATGACCAATGATTTCGGATTGGGCGGATCGGGAGCCTGGAGCCCAACTTTCATGGCGCGTTTTAATTCTATGTCTGAACCCCATCCGTGGATCCTGACGAGTAGTGACCCTCAATTGACTGGACCAGAGTCTTATAGCTCATACACGGCATATGTTGAGGGAATTCGCCATGAAGATCGTCCGCCAACGTATGATACGTTCTCAAGTTCTGATCTGGGCGAGTCCTGGGGAGTTCGGCTTGATAAAGACTTGGAAGAACCATTGATGGAAAACAGTTTGCTCACTGCGGAGAGTTGCAATTTGTTGACGAGCTGTTGCACACTGTCACTGGACATTTACTACTCCGACACTATCATTTTTGTCTTAAAGGGTCTATTGAAGGACGTAACAATAATTTCAGCTGATAAATCCTTGATTCATACATCGCAGGACCAACGTCGTTTAGGGTCACGCTTCCACAAGCTTATGCTGACATTCATCGTGGTGAGAAACTGTTACCTTTACCTGAGTTTTACGTGAATTGAACTTCACTGAAATATCACTATCTAGACCTACATTATTCATCTGATTACGCTGCTTGTTCAGAGCATCGTGCATGGACATTACGCAAACACATACGCCGCATTCCGCTCGGGGATACATTATTACCTAGAACCGCGTCTTGCCTTTGGCAACAAGCGGGTGCGCTGGATTTGCGTGAGTCTCTGGCTGTTAACACTGAGTCTATTAATGCTGATATGCTTAAGGCAAAATGTGGCCGTCCTCTGTACGATGATTTTCATGAGATCCAGCCCGGGGCCATTGCCAAATTACAGCAGGACCTGTATGAACGATATGAGAATACCAACAGACGAGCGAACAGCGGAAGTTCTGGGTCTCCGAACAATCCGCAAGATGGCAGAAGCAGAAACTCTAAAAGCTTTTTTGGGCAATGGTGGTCATGTTGGAGGTCGAGCGCAGGACGCTCCCCTACGCTCCCTCTACACCAGGGCCAGAATGTACCGAGCCAAGATCCGGATATCGCACGCGCGAGGTGTTCATCGGAAAAAGTCTTCTTGTTGCTTTGCATCCCACATCGCAAGTGGGCCACAAAATTGGTTCACATGGACTTGTGCACTTTGCTATCAGACCAGCTCTTCTTCACAGAGCTCCGGACCCAGTACAAGTCCATGCAAGGAAAATGGAGGTCATGGTTCACCCTGAAACAGCTAACGCGCATCCAGTTTGTACAGTTCGAGTTGCATAAGAACGAGCTGGTGGACATTAGGTTGACGAATGTTTTACCGCCAGAGACCAGAGACGATTATCGCTATCGTCCTGCACCTCCAGAATTTATTCCTCCAGTGGGCGAGAACCTGCTCATGCATCTATACGAGCATCCTGAAGATGCCGACGATGATTCTTTTTGTCTAGATAGGATACCAAAAAAAGTTGAGAGAGCGTTTGGTGCGCCCACAGCGAGGTAGAGGGGTCGGGTGGGGCGTCTATTTCAATGAGGGGTTGAGTTTGAAGAAGATGTGCATTTTTGGTCTGCTCGGTTTATTCTTTAGCGCTTTGTTTGGCGTGATTTGGTCTGTGAAGAGAGATGATGTACAAGGTGGATTTAGCGTTGCGGCCTTCCTAATGGCGGCTCTGACATTCACAACTGGTATTGTGCAGGCAACTCTAGAGCCAAAGTGAGCGAGATATGGTAGGTAGACTTGATCACTTAAGTTCGTTAAGTTGCCCATAGCGACCGTCTCAATTGATTAATAGACCAACGTTTATAAACCTTAGTAGTAAGCAAACCAAAGCCATTGACTGCGCCATGGACTCTCATTATAAATTCCCAATAAAGCGGTTGCTACTCTTGGAGACGTCGGCAAGTAAAACTCCAATTCGACTTCATGCTTATGAGATCATTTTGGTTCATATGCTGCCTGGACCATTCCAGTGGTGAAGAGCAAGCCTGTCAACATACATGCCGCGACAGCGAAGCCACTTTGCATATCATCTTTAATCATAGACCAAGCGATCCCAAACATTATACTTATCATGAATCCTATAAAGCCCCATACCCAAAGTTTCATAACGTCTAAACCTTCCACAAAGTGGAGGCCCCATCCTACCTTGCTCCCCTGAGATTGCGTCGGCAGCCATCCTAGGCCTCCAATCTTCTTGGGAATCTTGCCGAGGCAGATGCCTGTGTGGTCCGCCTCTTCTGGGTATGTGTATAGGTGCATCATGTGGTTTTCGCCAATGGGCGGGATGAACTCTGCTGGCATGGGATGGAATGAATATTCGTCCCTTCTGCTTTCGTCAGGCATATCCGGGGTTGTACGAACATCAACAAGCCCTTGGGAGTACACTTCGAAACGAACGAAGCGGATGCTTTTAATTGTTTTCAGAGAAAGGAATGAAATATGCACCTCTCTAGTAGTCTTATAGATAGAGCGTAGACTAGAGAAAAGCACATTATCGGTTGAAACGTCTTCCACCACCCCAGGGTACATCTTGTTTGCAGTCCTACGGTAAGGTATGCACAAGAAGATGCAAAGCCCTCGGCGTTCGTTACCAGCTGGTAGTTGGGTAGATATTCGGGCCAATGCAACCTGGCGCTCATGCAAAGGAAGCAAAGCGGACTGAACATTTGCGATTTTCCAAGGCCACCGAAGTTGTCCTAGCCAACTGCCAGGAGATGTATGATCGTGCCTGTTACTAGCGTACGGGGTAGCGTTTGACGCACTCGGGTTACACCCGTAGAACCCTCCAGCCGAGTTCAAACTCTGCTCCAAGTCGGCAAGCGCGCCAGGACGAAGTTCAATAAAGTCATCGTATAACATATGACCGCATTGCTAACAAACGTCAGTAACCATAGCAATCACATGTTGGTCGTCATGTGAATAGACAATTCTGCATAAATAGAACATGTCGAGAGCAACTTACGCATCTCCACCGAATACGCCTTCTTCCGGGCAAGGGATTTGGTTCGAAGACTCTTGTGACGATACCACAAACTCGTACGAGTAGCATGTGTATGACAGGTGGCAACAAAGGTCCTCTATTAAGCTTCGTTATAGTTTGCTCGCTCGTGTCCAGGTCGTCTGAGCTGCGGTCACCAGTTCTTGGCTTTGTTAGGGGTTCAAGAACGCTATCAAGGTCGCTCTCAGGGTCCGATGAAGGTTCGTGGACATATTTTGGTTCAACATCATCACTCAATTTTGTATCTCCATAGACATCTCTCAAGATACCATCCGCAATCCACTGCTCATACGTGTCCTCACGGAACGGGATTTTATTATCTGTGATGGTACTCTTGTCCGGGTTTGTGGGATTCTGCGTCTGATCGACAGGCTTCTCTGAAAATGATGCGCGCTCCGATGGTCCATGTGCATGCTTAGATATTTTCGATAAGGATATAGACGTCTCTTCGGGCGTTACACCACGACGAAAATTAACGGAAGATTGGGACTTCGGCGATGCACCTTCTGATGTGGGTTGAGCACTGCTGATATCAGCTTTGCCAGCAGATCTCTCGATAGCTGTTGCTATGCTCTTACGATGCACTTCGCCAAGTGACGCGGAGCTCCCCTGGCTTCTGCCGCCTGTAGCTTGAGGCGAAGGTGGAAGAGAATAGGCATCCCTTTTTCGGCCGCAATTGGTGCAGTGCGTTTCTAAAATCCACTCCATAGGACCACCACCATCACAATGTCCACAATACCAATCCATGCAGTTGAATGTAGTCTGAAGTTTCTCCACGTGGGGACTTAGATGGATGTATCTTTGCCAACCCGCACCAATCGAGAACAGCGAGTAGAGTATCGTGGGGGTGGCGAACAGCTATCAGCTTTTGTATTTCAAGGCCGCCGTCAACAGGAAATCAGCCATAACAATGTTCAATCACCATAGCAAGGTGTCAGCCTTGTTGTCTAAACCACGGTCTAAGCCTCAAGCCTCCGAGGCTAGCGCAGTCTCTAAGCCGTAAAGCTATGTCAGCGACTTTGACCAATGGCAGTAGCTGCTCGGCGATTTAACGAGGTTGAGTATGAAGGCTCCCTTCCACCATTCGAAATCCGAGATCTGGGACTTCAAAGTCCTTACCTATCAAAACATTTGTAATCTTATTCATACATCAGGATCTAACTATGAAAATTCATCCTCAGGCAATAACCATCTCATACTTTGTTCGTCAAATATAGTCCAGACCATCAGTATCAAGTTCGCAAGCCCGACTCACGAAGATTGAGCGGCATGCGAGACTGGATCATTTGCCCACCTGCCACAAATAGCAAGCAGGTACGATAGAATGAAGTAGCAATACTGGCTTGCCTTGCTTAACTAAGTACCATTGCAGCGGCGCCTGCATCCGTATCTGGAGACGTAGCATAGAAGCATGCATAACAAAGTACCAACGCGAATCTTAGAGTTAGTGCCTTGTTACCATGCCATTCTGAATCAAATTGTATGATCACTTAGATCTGGACGACAACCATCCACATTGGATTTAATTCGCCAGCCGGACTCTTGAAGTGGCTCTAAGAGGCCTGAAGGCTTCATTCTCTTTGCCGTGCTCATGCTTTGATGGATTAACGTGAGAATACCCATATCGATGCCAGTGATCTGTGCAATAGCACCACATAAGACGCTCTAGCGCCTGGCGTGAACATGGGATGGCCTCCATTATCTCAATGTGACTTGAAAGAACAACAGGCAAGATTCAAAAGGCCACAGAAGTCACGTTCAGGCACATCAGCCGCGAATGCCACGTCCAAAATTTGCATGGGGTGGCTCGGGGACCCGTGCCCCCACTCAGATGTGTTATCTTACGGTGTAGAGTAGCGTGCTTGCTAAAGCGGCGGCAGACAAGGATATCTGCCAAGGTCAGCCCTACGGAGCTGTTCACAAACCAACCAATGTACTTCTCCATTGCCTACAATGCTCACTGACCATAAGAGAGATATGTCGCTAGGCTCTCGAGGCGCACTCATAGTCATTGAAGGCCTCGACCGTGCTGGCAAATCTACTCAGCATGCGCGTCTCTGCCAAACCCTCGAAAGCCAAGGTCACCGCGTCAAGCGCATGAGGTTTCCTGGTGCATTTGCCCATTCCACTCTTCATTGCAATTTGGACTGATTATGGACGAAGACAGGACAACATCTATTGGCAAGTCGATTGATGCATACCTCAAAGGCGAAGGCGAGCAAGAAGACCATGTCGTACACCTGCTCTTCTCGGCCAATCGATGGGAAGCAGCTACCTCGATACGAGCGGCCATTGAGGAGGGAACCACGGTTGTAATTGATCGATACTACTATTCTGGTATTGTCTATTCTGCGGCCAAGGGACGCAAAGACCTTTCCTTGCAGTGGGCAAGAGAGCCTGAGATTGGACTACCACGACCTGATCTCTGTATATTCCTTGACATCAGCACTGAGGAACAGGCCAAACGAGGAGGCTTCGGAGATGAGAAGTATGAGACGAGTGCAATGCAAGAGAGGGTCCGTGCCCTTTTCTACAAACTACAAATGCTACCGGACGGACAGGATATACAAGTCATTGATGCCGGGGGGGATGTTGCAGCGGTTGAGAAGGACATCATGGAAAGAGTCGAGCAGATGATGGCCGATACAAGACTAGCAGAGGGTTTGCGGAACATATTACCGTGGAGTGAGATGGATCACGCTCCGGGTTGAGGCTCATGATATGACTCATGGCAACCCACACAGTTCAGATGGACGATTCGAATGAAGCTGCTAATCTAAGACTTCTGCATCGTCCCACTCGCTATCCTCGATTACGGTCTTGAGCCTAGGCGCCGCTACAGAGGATTTGCCCGGACTCGGCATATCAATGCCGTCCGAGAAGCCAGAAGCAACGCTGGTTACCGACGTCAAGTCATCGTCATCATTATTCTCTTGGAAACGCCATCTGTCTTGCAACAGATCATCCTCATCATCTGCGGCCAATAATGCAGCTCCAAGGGAACCAATATCTGTATCAGTATCAGTCGCGTCCTCGCTCTCACTTACCTCGGTTTTGGACACCCCAGCCTTGGCCAACTTAGGCACTTTGGTCTTGCGCCCTCTGGGCTTCTTTGTCAGAACGGCTAGTTCCTTCTTGCCTCTTATCCTTAAGCTCATCTCCTTGACCAAGTCGACCCATAGCGTCTCTGATTTGCATTCTGGACATTTCCCTGATGTTGGCACGATCGAATCGCTTGCGCCTTCATCGCGAAGGAATTTGTCTCCAAGACATGACAAATGAGATGCTGCTTTACAACCTTCTGCCGAGCAGACCAATGACAGCTTCCTCTCAAGGCCGATTTCCTCTCCACAGACCGAACAGTTGATTCTCTCGCCGTCAGCGAGCAGGAATGTACTCTTCTCTATGGGACCTTCCAAATAGGTATATCCAATGTCAATTCCCATGATACCACCTTGTCCCATGGCCTCTCGTTTGCGCTTTCCATCATCCTGACTGCTTACTGACAAGTTGGCAGGTTGAGACACATCTACAGCTTGGTTCACATCAAACAAAACCTCAATTCGACTCCGGATGATAGCGTCCGCTCTTCCATTACAGCTTTGCCAAGTGTCATAGACGTCCTCAGAGAAGAAGTTTACAGTCAACGGCCATCTCCTAAAGGCTGAAACCCGCAACAACAGGTGAAGATTCGAAAGTTGATCAGATAGCGACATTGGCGGACAGACAGGAACCTTGCGTTTTTGCCCAGTCCTGCGGACTGTCTTCGTTTTGTAGTCCGGAAATGTGATGCGGTCCTTATCGGGTATCTTTTTGGTTACATGTGGGTTGTCCCACGCCCATCTGTTCTACGAGTCAGTCGATAGGTTCATTATGTGTTGATGCATGGACAAGGATGGGATCAGCGACCGAAGAAGCTTAGCCAATGATGACGACGTCCATATTGAGGCTAGCCTTTAGCGCCACACCTAGGTAGATATTCTAGGTACGGTAACGTGGGCTTATTGAACACACTAAAATGAGAAGGACAGCATGACCTACTCAAATTGTAACGCAGCAATCATAGAAGGAAAGCCAGTCACTATACAGATCATATCCCAAGGACGGAATTTCTTATGGCGAGTGCGAAATGCGCCACCTTTGGAGTGCCCATTATGCTGGGCCAGGCGACGTACAGGGTTTGGCGTAGAGCCGATATAATGCGATACGGGATCTTTGCTGGAGCGTAGGAGGTAGCAACAGTAGAAAGCTGGTATGGGTCTCATAAGCATAGTGTGGGCGTTTCGGCTATCTGAGCAGGCCAAGCATGCCGCTCGGACGTCGGCAGGGCTTCGTTGAGGCTCTTGTTGGTCGGTGTTCATAGAGCAGTAAACACTGCAAATGAAGTATTCGCCTACCTACAACTATTGCCCGGGCGTTGTTACTCCATCAAGCCAGAGTACGAAAGTAGGAGGGAATTGATTAGGGTGTGCGCATGTGGCGCGGGGTACCCATGCCTGATGTGTGAGGTGTTGAAAGGTCGTCGCGTTGTCTTGGGGGCTTCCGATTCCCACTTAGCTATCGACCAGCGACAACCGCCTCCAAATTGCAAGGAGACTCGTAAAAATCGATATCGCGCTGGTGACTGCCCCTCTCCGCTTAAGTGATGAATTGCAGTCAATATTAAAGAAGCAGCTGCAAGGAACTGTGGATTAAACCGGATGTGGCGCTAGCGCGGGTAAGTCAGTGGCTTGCACTTCCAGATATCAATCTCGCCCAGCGCCCTCGCCTTCGAAATCACCCGCCTTTCTCTCTCGGCCTTCTCCAGTCATTACACCCCCACCCTCCTCCACAAAATGTCTTGACTTGCTTTTGCAGTCAGGCAGTATCTTGTGACATCGACCAAGCACATAGCGCTCTCATTCACTCCTTCATCCATTCATTATCTTGCCAAGCATTTCTGAACGGCCGGAGTAGTGGATCATCATTTGTATCCAGTCTATCAGACCTGCCTTCAAGCCGCTCAACACACGCCGCCAGCTCAACACAATCCTCAGACGCTCCTTATCTATCGTACAGTCGTACGGCCCGATACTCGAACGTATGAATCACAAATCTCGCACCTTCGTGTTATTCGCCTGGTTCGATCTTCTCGAACCTTGCGGAGATGGTAGTGCCTCCCTCAAGTGGAGGTAATTTCGCAGCCGCACCTCCCCCACAACATTTGCCTTCGACTGGGAGTTTTCAAGTCAACCTCAATCCCCCTACGACCAATGGCATATTCCACAGCTATCCACCCCATATCCCTCTCAGCCAGCGGCGAGCTCCGCCCTTGGACCTCTCAACGGTGGAAAGGCGAGGACAACCATCTGCCGCCAGAGATTCAAGCAAGCGAACACGCCCCCATGGCTTACAGGAGGCGCCGACGTTTAGACCAACAGTGGAGGAGTTCAGAGATCCTATGCAGTACATACGGAAAATATACCCAGAGGGCGTAAAATACGGTATCTGCAAAATTATACCTCCAGACGCTTGGGATCCTACATTTGCTATTGATACAGAGGTATGTAACAAAACTTAGAGCTTTTCTGTTGCTCCATAGAATTTGATCAAGACCACAAAGTGATCATGAAGTTGCTTCGATAGCTGACACTCACTTAGCGATTTTTCTTCAAAACGCGCCGCCAAGAGTTGAACTCGGTAGAAGGAGGTAATAATGGCCCCAGAACATGTCTAGCTGTCTAGGCAGCATCCATGCGACACCTAGCTAATCCTCCCTAGGAACACGGACCAATCTGAATTACCTCGATCAACTTGCAAAATTTCACAAACAGAACGGCATGAACCTCAATCGCTTTCCTAGCGTCGACAAGCGACCGCTTGACCTCTACAAACTCAAAAAGGCAGTCGCCCAACGAGGTGGATTTGAGAGGGTCTGCAAGCTGAAGAAGTGGGCCGAGATTGGGCGCGATCTGGGTTACAGTGGGAAAATAATGTCTTCTCTATCGACTTCACTCAAGAATTCATATCAACGGTGGCTCTTTCCCTATGAAGAGTACCTCAGAGTTGCCAAGCCCGGGGTGCAGCAACAGCTTGAGTTTGAGAATGGCGGCCCTTTTACTCCTCCTTCGGCCAGTCAATCAATGATGGGTACATATCAGGATACTTCGGCCGCAACAAGGGACGGATCTCCCGCAATGAGAGCGTCCGCTCCTCTCAACGCATCTCTCAAAGAAGGCGAAGAATCTCACAAACCTAGTCAGCCTGCCACCGAGCCTCCTCAGCCCATACCATCATCTGGCTTCACACCTGTTAACGCAGGCGGCTGGACGCCCGTCAACCTTACTCCGGCATCATTCCAGGCTGTCAATGGTCCTCCTGCTATACACAAGCGCGAATCAGAAAACGGCTTCCCCAATATGTCAGGCCACGCACCAAACGGCAGTCTTGTGCCTCCCTCGAAAGATGTCCCAGACTACCTCAATGCTGCTCCTCTTACCAACGGACATTCCTCGAATCCTCTAAAACGAACAATTAGCCATGACAGTCTGAATGGCACGTCCGGAACAGATTCTGGGCTGGGGGGTGAAGGTGACGACCAAAACGAGCGACGGAGTAAGCGCGTGAAGAAAGGTATGAAGCGGAATGGATATTGACGTGCGAATACTGATTTCCATTGCAGCCCCTACTGTTGTTGGCTCTCACATGAGCCTTCTTCGTCCTGCAACGCCAAGGTTGCCAGGAGATCGACGCACCGGAAAGCCTGGCGAGGTGAGCTTAAGCATGCTCTCGCGTATAACCAGCTTTGCTGATTTAAGTCTAGATCTGTGAAGTCTGCGGAACCAAAGACGATCGCTCACAATTACTTGTCTGTGATGGCTGCGATTACGGTTACCATAAAAATTGCCTGGATCCTCCAGCAAAGGTCAACCCCCTTCACGACTGGCACTGCCCACGTTGCCTTGTTGGTACAGGAGACTTCGGCTTTGAAGAGGGTGGCATCTACTCATTACGTCAATTTCAAGAGAAAGCCCATCAGTTCAAGGAGAGTTATTTCGAGCCCAGGATGCAGTTCGATGTTGTTCACAATGCCAAACGTCCTGTTACAGAAGACGATGTGGAACGAGAGTTCTGGAGGCTAGTTGAAAGCCCATCAGAAGAGGTCGAGGTTGAATATGGAGCCGATATACATTCAACAACGCATGGTAGCGGCTTCCCTACCATAGAGAGGAACCCTTTAGATCCTTATTCAACAGATCTGTGGAACCTCAACATCCTTCCATTACACCCAGAGTCACTCTTCAGGCACATTAAGTCTGACATATCTGGTATGACCGTTCCATGGC